>JANDEH010000012.1:12400000-13600000 GCA_024610705.1 Tetragnatha versicolor | reverse complement strand
TATTAAGAGTTGTGGTGCACCCTCAGGGGTGCATCTAGAAAGAAATTGGGGCCGAAGACACACACATGTTTGTTAAGGGTACACTTTCCTCTTGGGTGGAGCAAGAGAACCCCTTCCTCAACAATCTCGCTCAGTCATGCATGATCCTTAGTACTTCTGTAAGAGGTGGACGAATCACAAAAATCACACAAAATGGTGGTCACAAAAATCGGACCCTCAAAAACGGCCCCTTCACAAAATTCTGACCCTCAAAAACGGCTCCTTCACAAAATTCCGATCCTCAAAAACAGGCCCTTCACAAAATTCCGATCCTCAAAAACAGGCCCTTCACAAAATTCCGGTTCCCAAAAACGGACTTTAATCAAGCTATATGCACTCCCCAAGTGCAATTTTATTTAGAAAAATAATATATTTACAGAAATGGGACCTTATTTTAGAATGAAAAATTATTTTTCACAAAATTCATTTCCATTTTTCACAAAATTCAATTCCGTTTTTCACAAAATTCCCAAAAACGGCCCCTGGCAAAAAATTCTGGATGAAGCCCTGACCCTCATCAGAAAGTTTCCACCTAGTGACTGAAATCTGTCCTAGTTAATTTTTCAATTTGAAACGGGATGGAAAAATTACCCATATCAGGGCTCACACGCCTGCGCCATTTGCGCCAAACTGCGCCAAAACCAAATTTTGATACATACTGATACAAATTGCCTATTTTACCAGCTCCTGCGCCAAAACTGCGCCATTTTCAGAGACTGCTACTACGGATTCTCCGTAGTTTCTAAGGATGCCTTCGTTAAACTACGGATAACATCGAAAAAGCTACGGAAAATCGGAAATCTATCATAAAAAGCACTTAGAAGCGCAATTTTTTCCCAAGTATGCTCTATTTTTAGGTAATTTTTTCTTGGACGGCCGGCGGGCGCCAAGTTGAAGTTGGCTTCTTGCGTTGTTAGTGCGATGTGGAAAAAACAATTTTATAGTGGTTAGAAGCCGTCGTTCGGTGTTTAGGATCGCATTCTACGGAAAAGTCGAAAAATAGCGATTTTTCACGCAAGTACCGTTTTTCCAGCACGTAGTTGAAGATGGCTTCTTTTCACATAGCTGCCAAGTTTTACGGATTGTCCGTAAAATTTACGAATTTGCACCAAAATTTACGGTTTTACGGATCGACCCGAAATTTTTACGGAATTTACGTTATTTTTGCATTTTTCCTCCGTGAAAACGTAAAAAAATTTTGTTGGGCCAAATTGAAGTCTTGTCTGTCTTTTCTAGGCGTTTGGAAACGGGTAAATCACGGAAAAAGCCGCGATTTTTCGCGAAAGTTTCGTTTTGTGCGCCGCGTGTTCCGTTCCTTCCGCGACTATTTTCGACGGCCGCGGACGCCAAGTTGAAGTCGGCTTCATCTCGTGTCAGTATTAGAATGCAGGAAAAACTACTTTAAAGTGGTCAAAGCCAACATGTTCGATGGTTAGAATCACGATCTTGAAAAGCCGAAAAATAGCGATTTTTCCGTGAAAGTTCCGTTTTATCCGCGATTGCTTCCTACCGGCGCCTAATTGAAGTTGGCTTCCTTTCACTGTTGTATTTACAGAACTAATTACTTAGGAGGTGAATTATCACTAGACCTAATAACCTCAAGTAAATAAAAATTAAAAAGGGGTAAAAATTGGATAAGAGCTGATAAATTAACAGAGGTTTAAGTTAATAATAATAATAATCTTTATTTACATTTCAGGTTTAATACACAGTTTAAGAGAAAAATTTATTTGTCACCAAGAAGAAAAATATCTTGTTTAGGTGACAGTAAAAAATGAGTATAATATAAATAATATGGAACAACAATTAAATTATTAAAAAACATTATATTACACAAAGCATAAAAAATAAATCAATAACATAAAACATACAAAGTAAAACAGGCACAGCAAGGCGTTATATAATTACTATTGCTTCTCTATAATGAAAAAAATACATCTAAGTTATCTATTTCATTTAAAAAATTATGTAGTGATCGTTTAAAAGTGGTAACATATGGAATATTTTGAAGATTGTAAGGTAGACTATTATATAGTTTGGGGGCAAGATAAAAGAAGTGCTTACGAAAAATTTCTTTGTGTACACGAGGGACTTGAAATATTTCAGATGGTCTTCTAACAGAGATATTGTTTTTAGTAATACAAATGTTTTTATTTCGATGTAAAAATAAAATTATACGAAAAAAAGCAATGTAACCATAGAGTTAGTACAAATATAGAGACAGCTTACTCTTCTCAGGCAACCTTGCATGTCGAAAAAGTTGGACCTGTGTGAGTGGCGGAAGTCAATTTTAACATGGGAGCTCTCGTAGGCGGGTCAAGTGTGAGTGGCAGAACGAAACAGAAAAACCGGTCACACTTTGAACAGCGTAGAAGATGTTTAAGCTGTCTCTATATTAGTACTAACTCTATGAATGTAACGAACAGGCAAAAGACTAAGATTATTTTGATCCTGGAGATAAGAAGAACGAAAGTTTAATATTCTAAAGCATTTATTTTGAATAGAAATTATAGGATATAAATCTGTTTTGTAGTCACCACCCCAAACAATAATACCATAGTTAAGCAAAGAGTAAAACCAAGTTAAGTACTATTTATGAATTAAATCTATACGCTCATTATTTGTCGTAATAAAAATTATGGTTTTCATGTCGTACCAAAAGTTTTACTGATGCAAGTTTTTAAACTTGTATAATGAAGGGGAAGCTTTTGTAATTTTAAATTACAAAAGCTTCCCTGCAATTAAATTGCTACAAAAGGCATTTTTTGTGCTACAAAACTTGGTTTTACCTGCTACAAAAGAAATTTTTTGTGATACAAAACTTAGTTTTACCTGATACAAAAGACATTTTTTGTGATACAAAACTTGGTTTTACCTGATACAAAAGACATTTTTTGTGATACAAAACTTGGTTTTACCTGATACAAAAATTGATACAAATATTTTAAAGTGAGTGTGAGCCCTGCCATATGAAAAACTGTAAAAAAATTAAAGTAATCAAATTTTCCCAATTGTCACCCATGATTCCAATTAAAAATTAAGAAAACTTGTACTAGGCTATTTAATAACAAATACATTTATTTTAGATAGATTTGGGTTATAAAGCTTCTCATTATACTCTAGGGCTGCCCAACCTCCGGCCCGCGGGCCAGATCTGGCCCCCGAGCCCTCTGAATACGGCCCGCGAACGTAATTAGAACAACACCTTTTATTACTTTCAGTGGCGGATCCAGGATTTGGTGGCGGGGTGAAGAATTTTCATAACCCAATTGAATCTTCTTGTTAATGTTATTGTAGTGAATTATCCTGCTCCAACTACCAAAAGGGGGTCTGGGGAATCTCGTCCATAAGATTTTTGGAAATTTAAGAAACCCCACTTTTTCAACTCGTTTTGGTATGCCTCATCCAAATTTCTTATATAGATTTTTTGCGTTTTGACAAACTTAGTAAAAAATAGTCGTAATAACAAGAGTTACAAGCGCCAAGGGGGTCTGGGGATCCTCCCCCATAATTTTTTTTTTAAATTTGAACTTAAAATAACAGGGTTTTAACTCATTTTGGTGCATAAAATATATTATATAGAGTAAAACTTTTCATTTGGGGAGGCTTCAGCCCCCTAGCCTCCCCCTAGATCCGCTAGTGATTACTTTGTTGTCCGGGGGTTTTTTTGCTGAAAAAAATTCGTTTAAAATGCCAAGTTGCAAAAATACTGTAAACGAAAAGCTATAAAATGTATTGTTGTAATTAAGCATCAGTTAGCGCTTTTGCTTTTCTACTGTAATTTCATTTCTGGCCCTCCACACCTCATCAAATACCCGAGTGGCCCTCCTCCAAAAAAGGTTGGGCACCCCTATTATACTCTGTTTATTTAGAATAGGCGCCTGAGGCTTAATGTATTAGAAACAGTTACTATTGTAATTATCATCGAAAAATATTTCTTCTGCAAAGACAAGGCAGCCTAAACAGAAGTAGTTAAAATACTGTAAAAAATCGATCACTGAAGTAGTGCGAGTGTTATTAAGCATTATTGAGCGTATTTGATCCTGTTTCAAGAGCCTATTCTAAATGAACAGACTAAAACTGGATACTTTTTGACACTCTTATGGCACTTTCTATTGAACTACATTTTATTTTCCCTACATTGTATTTTACTGCTATTGATAGGATTAGAGGGTTTTTTTTGGCAGTTATCAATCCACAATTGTACATATCTTGTTTTTTGTCTCTTATGAAAATC
Source organism: Tetragnatha versicolor (assembly GCA_024610705.1). Lineage (NCBI taxonomy): Eukaryota > Metazoa > Arthropoda > Arachnida > Araneae > Tetragnathidae > Tetragnatha > Tetragnatha versicolor. The sequence continues at coordinate 13,595,724 of JANDEH010000012.1, read as the reverse complement.
TTATAATTGTAACTACACTGGTTTTAGATAAAAAGGTAACCTTGATTGTTGTTCACAGGTAACACTCTCCAGTTCATCACCGAACCTCAATCTCGGCTGGTCCAGTTGAGCGATGGACGTGCTGTGTTTCGCTGTGAAGCCTCTCCACCAGGTGCAGAAGTCCGCTGGCTGCACAATGGCCACCCTATTCACCACAATCGCTGGATTAAGATTTCTGGTCCGAAGCTTACTGCGCATCTTGCAAAAATGGACAATATGTCTAGATTGTCTCATCACTTAGATATGCAAGACATATATTTCCAATGTGAAATTCGGTTCAAAGGAAAAGTCCTAGTCAGTGCTCCTGCAAAACTGGTTATTGCTAGTATGTACATATTTTATTTAGTTCACTAACAATTGTACAACCATGAAAGGTAGTGGCTTCAACTTTTAAAGAATATTATATTATTTATTTATTCAATGAATTAAAAATCCAGAGACAAATACAGTAAAAAGCATAGCATTTTATACATAAACTCTATTTCAGTTTTATTCAGCCCTTACTGGTTTTCTATATTCGAACCCATGCTCATAGGGGCCGTTCAAATATTACGTAAGCACCTAACAGGGGGAGGGGGTTTGCTCTTTGCTTATTTTTCCTGACAAGGGGTAGGGGGATATGAGTGATGCTTATGTAAGGTACTACATTTTCGAAAATCTCTTGTTTCTTGCATAAATAATTTCAAAACTCAACCAAAAAAATTTGACAAAAAATTGAATTAGGATACCTGACGTAAGCACTTTTTTTCTGGGGATGGACCCCCCAAACATTTTGAAATTTAACCCCGAAAAGTAATGCTTAGACTCATTTTTGAACCCTTAGGGTTACACCCAAAAAAGACAGCTCCTTGTATGTCACATAGTTTTCAAGGAGAAAAAACAGTACTTAATAAAATGGTAGTCAAAATTTCGGGAGGGGGGGTCCGGCAGTTGCTTACGTAATTATGGTGGGGGGTTTGAGGTTTGCTTATCTTTGCTGACTAGGGGGAGGGGGGGTTAAAAATAACCAAAAAAGTGCTTACGTAATACATTCAAGTGCATACATCAATAATATTATTGTAATCTACTTCTGATAAAACTCCATTTAGCATTGTAATTTCAACAAGTTTGATCCTTACCTGCATTTCTGTTAAATCACACAACAAAGGGGGTACAGTTGATAGTAACATGCTATAGTGTGTGTAATTTGAAACGGTGGCTCACAACTAAACCTTTCCCATTGCATTTCTATGGCGTTGCCATGGTGACGATCTGCCTATTCTATTTACCAGGAGCATAAATATAGTGGAAGTAACTTGATTACCACAAAATGATTTAATCTGTGATCATGGGTTCACTCCTAAAAAAATTGTAAGGGGCTGAAACAATGGGGAAAAGGAGTTTTTTATCTGTATTAAGGCTGTGTTTTAAACCCTTTAACTTATACCAATTTGTTTAATTTATGATTTTTCTTGCAGCTTTAGATAAATTTCCTTCACAAACTGATGTGGAGTTGTCTGCAATTGTTGGTAACACAGCTGTGATCCCCTGTGACCCACCTTATAGTGTTCCAAATATTGTGACTGAATTTCTGTTTAATAATACTGTGATTAGAACATCTCAAGGTATAACAACTGGTATTTTTATGTGTTTTTATGCTTAGCATTTTAGATATCGCGTCATTGCATGTCAAATCAACCAGATTATCTTAAGATGTCGATTTAACTCTCAGTAATTGTTCTTTCCAATGATAAATGAGATAATATATTTATGCTTATCTTTTAATATGTATTTTTGCAATTTGAGGAAAACACATTTTTCGGCTTTACAAAATGAGTTTTTTTAATAACTGAATAATAACTTTGAATGACTTAAAATTTTTTATCAAAAAACATCCCAGAAAATTAAAGTGTGAAAGTATTTATGTCATAGGAAAGAACAATTCTAGAAAATTTCATTGAAATCCTAGAGCGTCAGGTTAAAAATTGAGAATTTGTGGATGATTTGACTTGTAATGACCCATCCTGTAATATGGTCCAAACAGCAATCAAAATTAAGAGTATGTCCATTTGCATATCCAACATTTATTTCTATGCATTATAAATTATGCTTAAAAGCTAGGGTAAACTGAATCCTGTATAATATTTTTGGACAGTAGGTATTATTTTGATATTATTCAAAGATGTTTTCTCAAACCCGTTGGATGTTTTTTTAAGGTAAAAGGCATTTAATGTCATCTGGAGACCTGCAAATCTTTGATGTAAGCTATGATGATGCAGGAGAATATGTTTGTATAGCTAACAACCCCTTTTTAGCTCAGAAAGTTACTTCTGAAAGAAAAGTGATCCTTCATGTGTCAGGTATTTAAGTTTTTTTAATGTTGCTTAAATGCCCATGTTTATCTGCAAATAAATGTTATAAATATTTATTTTGCATTCACTTTAGGTCCCTCTCCAAAACCTGCAGAAATAATTAAGTCACCCCGTTCAAAAGTTTCTCTTGCACTTGGCAGCAACATAACATTAGAATGTGCTGCTTCTGGTTTTCCCAAACCTGTAATAACATGGAGAAGGCATCATGGAAAGCTTCCTAGTGATCGGTACCAACTGATTGGAGGTTGGTAATTTATAAATTATCTCAATTTTACAGCTAAAAAATCAAATTTATGTTTCTTATTAAAAGAGGCCTATTTTTATGATCCATTAATTATACATGTAGATTAGACGTGATATGCATTTATACCTTTTTATTAGTTGTTGTACCAGCTCTAAATTTTTTAATTTAATGAATTCTTCTCGAGCGCTACAGCAAATTCATGGCTAAAGCTTTCTCGGAAAGTCTAAACCAGGGTTTCCCAAAGGGGTCGGTACCGACCCCCTGGGGGTCGATGAAAGTTAAACAATCATAAAAAATAAAATGTTGATGAAAACAGCTTCTTATTACTGCAGATGATTCAAAGAATTTTCCGGGTCCCTTGAACTTTCTTTAGATACTAATTTTTAATTCAAAGTTTTAAAAAATTAATGCTTCATTGGTGGTCTATTGCTTATTTGGATCACCTATAAATTATCCAGATTTAACCGTACATTACTAGTTAATGGAACACTAGCGAATCCAGGGGGCTTCAGCCCAGCCCCCTCAAAAGGAATAAGAACTAACGGTGAGATAGAGGGGAAGTGGAAATAGGGGATGTTAAAAAAAGGAAAAGTGACTCCAAAACGAGTTGAAATCCTGTTTTTAGGATTAAACTTCCAGAAATTTTCTGGGGGAGGACCCTAGACCCCCTTTAGAACTTGGAACTCTATTATTTACAACTTTTTTGTAAAAAGTTCGTCAAAATGCAAAAATTTTACCAAAATGTAAATTATATTCTTGAAAATGTATGTCCGAAATCCAGATTAGGTTACAAAAATGAGTTGAAAATCTGCTTTTTAGACTTAAATTTCCAAACAATTTCTGGGGGAGGACACCCAGACTCCCCCTTTAGGATATTAGAAGTCTATTTTGATATTGGAAATTCTTAGCCGCCCCCCCCCCAAAAAAAATCACCCAAATCCTGGATCCGCCGTTGGAGTGGAACCAGTTGAAAAATTTTGGTTATATTTTCATTCATAAATAATTTTTCTTAAAAATTTAGTCGAATTTTTAAAAAGGGGTCGATGGTGTAGGCAAAATACTACCAAGGGGTCGATGGATGAAAAAGTTTGGGAAACCCTGGTCTAAACCATAGGTTCTCAAACTTTTCAGGACCACTAAAAAAGTTTGAGAAAGAAATCAACGAGAAATTATTCCACTGCCCTCTTTAACCCTTAAATCGACTTTCAGGGCATTTCAGGGGTCAAAATTTCCATTACCCACCCATTTTTTTAAATATAGGACTTTGGAAAAATTTTCTAGCTTAAAAAAGTGACAATTAAGCAAAAAACTTAGTAGGCAATCCCCCCTTTTACTATATCAACTCATCACTGTCCCTTATAAATCTTCAATGTCCTTTATAGGCAGTACCATCCACTTTGAGAACTACCGGTCTAAACCATCTTGATATATTAGATGCCATTTTGCTCAATCTACTTTCACCAGTGTTTTTAACTACTTTTTTCTTATCTAGCTATCTTAAATGTGACTTGCCTCTCCTACTTAACGTAATTTGTTCTCTGTACACATGTATTCAATCGAATGGATCTATTTAGCAAAACCATTGTAGTTCAGAGGCTTTAATGACTTTAACCATATTTGTTTTCTAAAATTATTTAAAAATATTTTGTAGTTCAAAATTTTCTTTTTCTCTGGACTCTATTTTATTAAATCAATCAGAATTATTAAACTCTTGTTTGTTGAAAATGTTAAATATTTTTCTCACTAAATCCAATCAATCATTCAAAATTGAAACTATTTTTTCACCAAAAATTTGAGTTTAAAGGCATTGAAATATTGTTTTGATTTGTGAAAAATATTATAGTAGTTAATGGATGAAATTTAATTTTTATTTGCTAGGTAATTTGCATTTGATTAGTGTAAAGCGTAGTGATGAAGGTATGTATTTCTGTGATGCTGAAAACTCTAATGGAAGTCCTGAATCTAGAAGTGTTAATTTGGAAGTACAAGGTAAAATATTTTAAGGAACATTTTTAGTTCACAGTTTCAAATTTAGGTATTACCCAAGCCCTCAGTTATGAATATTTTTTTTACAGAAACTCCAAAAATCGTTAAATCTGTCAAGGCAGTAAATTTGGAAGCTGGAGACAACTTAACATTGAATTGTCAAGTTAGAGGCCATCCAAAACCATCTATTAAATGGTTACACAATGGAAAAGAATTAGCTTCAGATTCAAAACGTAAGGAATGGACCATATATTTTTAAATGCAACTCTTAAATATGAATTTTTATAATGGGTACTAGTTTATAATTTTGTGATGTAAATATTTTTATGTAGGAACTCATGTTAACATACATAATGTTAACTATAGACATGGAGGAATGTATCAATGTTTTGCTAGTAATGACTTGGGAATGGTTTATGTGTCAACACTTGTAACAGTTTCCTCCAACAATGATTCGACCATACCTGATGATCAAGATGATTATGAAAGTTAGTATTTTAAAATTATTTTTCTTAATATGTGCTGGCGTGATATTGTTTTTTTCCCATCTTCTGTTTTGCCCCTGAAAAAAATGTGCACAAAAGTGATAAAAATTAAATGTTTTTTCTAACTGATTTCATTACTTAATTTATAACTTGCTACTTGCATACTTTAAATTTGTATACTAATTGGTTCTTATTAAACAATAATTCTTATTACACCTTTTTCTTAGCATTTAATGATGTTTTCAACCTTTTTTTATCAAACAATTTGAGATATTTTTCAACCTTCTGTTTTATTTTCTCTTTTTATTGAAATATAAGTGCCTAATGTGTTATTTTTGTCTAGATTATGATTTAGATGAAATATCCTCTCACCATGACAAAGAAAGTGGGTCCCACTTCGATAAAAATCATAATGATGAAGATAGCAATGAAGATCATAAATCAAATTCTGGTAGAGATTCTTCTGATGGTGAGAATTTTAATAAAAGACACCACAAAAAGAAACATTCTAAAGGAGGTGAGTGTAAAACTTATTCCTCTAGTCTTTCTGGCAAGGTTGTATTTTGTTCAATGACTTGGTTTGCATCTTTTTACTCAATACTATTATTAAATACGGCTGAAACGGTTTTATTTTCATCATCATGAATACATGGCATAATTTTTAAATTAAAATTCAGGTTTTTCTTAATTTTCTGTAGAAACCCTTGCACATTCTGTAGAACTAGTTAAATGCTTGTTTAGAAGAAATTTTAATTATAAGTCATGCCAAAATAAAAATGCAAAATAGAATGTATGCAATTAGTTTATTTGTTGAAATAATATAAAGTTAATAAATGTTTATATGATACATTTTTGCAGTGAAACTGATTCCACCTTCAAAACCAGAAATAACAAGATTGTCAAACACCTCTGTAATGGTACGCTGGACTGTCGGACATGGCGGTCTTCCGATTTATTTTTTTAAAGTTCAGTATAAAGAGGTTGGAAAAAGAAAAACAGATTGGATGACTATTGATGAAGATGTAGCTGCTCATATTTATTCTTATGCTGTTACTAATTTAAGAACAGGTATGGAAATTTTTTCTTACTGTTCTATCAAACTAAATTGACTTTTGTACATGGTCACTTGGAACAGTCTAACTAAAAGACATTTAGTTTTGTGAAATTAAAGGAAAACTAGTTATTGGTATCCTGTTTTACAAAATCTAAGTATCATTGACACTCTTACCACTAGATCTACTGAACCCATGTGTCTAAAATTTGACAGATAACTCTCGGGTGCAAGTATGATCCAAAAAAGGATTTTAAAATTATACCATGCCTTTCGTATTTTTCTACCTTTTTTTAACCTATTTGATTTGCATCAGTACTATAAGTTTACTTCTCTTTTTTATATATTTTAAAGGCGAGTAGCTTATATTCTGGCTGGTTTATCTTACCAACTGTAGAAGGGAATCTTTTATGATTTGGTAGCTTTATTCTAGGTTTTAGTAGCTTATTTTTGTTGGTAAGGATGTTGGTTACTTTTACTGGAAGCCCAGTTATTTATCAGGATCAAACATCTTAGTTGAAAACTTCCAAGTAACTTTAGAGAACAGTAAGGTTTGACTCTGTGTCCCTGAAACCTTATTTCCTTGAGTGATATACTATTTTAATTTTAATAAATTTTATTTTAGGAGGAGCATATCGCTTCAGAATTGCTGCAGTTTACTCCAATAATGATAACAAAGCAGGACCTATATCAGCCAAATTTATTCTCTACAAAGATCCACCCATGGAAAAACCCACTATTGGGCCAGTGATAACTTTTGCTAAAGCTGAAAGTCCATCAGCTATTACACTGCACTGGGATGTATGTACTTAAGAAAAGTTCTTAAATTTTATTTATTTGCATATGTATAAGATTCTTAAACATTTCTCTCAAATTAAGTTCATTTTTAACTATTAGACCTAATTTCTGATACGAATTAAAATAATAAAACACGAAAAAAGGTTTTTTTAAACAATGTTAGCAATGCTTGTTACTGGATATTCCGGAGCAGTAATTGTAACCTTTTATTGTTGAAAGGATTTTCGAAAAAATGGCAATTGTGTTTAGTGTGTACCATTCTAGTTCATTTCACCTCAAATTGTGCCCTGAATGTAGGTTAGGCACCCAAGAGTATTTCTTAGATAAAAAGTTAATAATTACAACACAGGAATTTAGTATTTGTAAGTTTTGGTTTCCATTAGGGTATTTGATCAATTACTTTTAATTAAAGCGAGTTTTAAGTGCTTTTATATTTTTGTTTGATTTTTCTTGAAAATCTTTTTGTTTTTATAGTACAATGATGGAGATTCTGTGTCTATTGATGGATTTTTTATTCATTACCGGGCCACCCACACTGCAGGAAAGTACCTAAAAGTGTCTGTGTTGGGATCTAACACTAGATCTCATACCATTTCTCATCTGTTGCCAGAGACTGGTTATGATATAAAAATGCAGTGTTTCAATGGTGCTGGGACTTCAGACTTTTCTAATATATATACTAGCAAAACTAAACGTAAGGATCACCCAAGTAAAATAATTATTCTATTTTCTTCAACTGTAAAATTATCTTTACTAACTAGTGTTTTTTTCAGCTTCTGAAATAGTTGCGAATACTCGCAGTCGCAACAGCAAGTCACATCAGGATGAAAACACTGGTGCATCAATAAAAGAATCGTCGACTAAAAATTCCGGTGGAGGCGTTTTAGTGTATATTATTTTAGGAGCAATTCTTTTAATTTCTCTAATTGGAGTAGTTATAGTCCTTGGTCTATATGTTCGGAGGAGACATAATCAACCAGAAAATCAAGGTATTTTTATTTAGTTCAAGTTTAATTAATTTGGTTTTATAAGTTTAAAACTATACATTTTTATTTTAAAAGAAAATCATATACTAACTCTACTGATGTATATTTTTTAGAAGATGGTGATACTGATGACCCTATGAAAATGGGAAATGGTCATGTAGCTTCTAATGGTTACATAGCTGTTGCAAACAAAGTAAATGTTAGTGTGAATCCCCTATCACATCTTGATATAGACAGCACTGAAAAACTTGATGATGTAAGTTACATTTGTAGAATTTTAAAGTTTTTATAAATATGTGATGGGATTGACAAAATATGCTTCAATACCTAATTGCCTAGAATGCCCCTTTTTTCCTTTAATTAAATTACTAGAACTCCCCCCCAAAAAAAGTTTAAATCTCCTCTCTTCCTGGAAAATAAGACCTCAGAAATTTAGTATTAATTAAGTTTCAAATTATGGGGTATTGTTCCAGATAAGGATTTAATAATTTTTTCTACGTACTCTTGTGAGAATTTCAGGAAGTCTTAGGAGACCACTGCTCTAAAGTTCAAAGCTTTGGTTTGTAACATATTGCAGCATTATAACAATTATTTTATATCCAACTTGTTGCAATATACTTTTTTACTTCTAATGACTAGCATTAATAAAATTTTCTTTATAGTTGGAAGGCATTAGAAGCAACAATAATGAAATAATTAGACTACAAACTTTCAATGTTAACTCAAGCCCTCAAGCTGAAGCTTTATTAAATGGTAAGTTGTGTCTTTTTATAGATTAAACTTCTCACATCTGCTGCAAAAATTATTAAAAAGTAATATTTTAAGTAGTCCTTAATCCTTATTTTCAATCTTAAGTGGTAAAAAGTATTGTTATGGGGAATTTGGGTATTATTAATAATAATGCCTTGATTAAGACATTATTAATAACTGGTTTATCACTTTGCCCACAACATACAGTATACAAAGACTCCAAGTACTACGGATTCTCCGTAGTTTCTACGGTTGTTGTTCTGATACTACGGATTACGGAAATCACGCAGGAAACTACGGAAAGTCTCCCAATGATCTGGTGGGGTTCATTTCAGAAAAAAATGCTGATATTGATGCAGCAACAGTGGTATTACGGTACAGACTGGAGTGTAAATCTAATTGCATTGCATAAAAAAAGCTAGCACATCATTGCTAATAGATGGTCTTGTGCAGGCTTTTAATCCTGCAAATGTTTTACTGTAACAAAAATAAGATCTTTCTCTCCCTATTATTCACTCCCATTTTCGAAATCCAAAAATGTGCCAATTGGGTGAGGCATATTCTGGTTTTTAGAATTCTGGATAAAGGGTTCATTGCATACTACGGGAAAAATTACTTGGAGGTTGGAGTCTCTGAGTATAGTTCTATAGAAATGCCTGTCCCCCTGACAAAGAGGCCTGAGTAGAGTGTTGTATTTCTTTATTTTCTTTGGTCTTTATTATATTTATTTGCATTTATTTAATTTCTTCAAATTATTTACTATGACATAGTTACTTTAAAAATTAAAACATGTCCTTTTTAATTCGGCAGACCAGTCATTTTGGTTGAGGACCAGTAAGGTTTGCTAAGTAGTGGTCCGCAGGACCAGTGGATTTTTTTTCCGAATTTTCTAGCGCTGGTTTAAAGTCTTACTTTAGTGCATTGCCAGGTATCAAAATTGTTTGATATAAGCTAAACTTCAATATTTTATGTAGTATTGCTTTGAAAAATTAAATTGCAGTTAGCTGGAGACCCCAAAAATGAAGTTAGAATCTGACTTGTACTTTCTCGCTATATGATTTAACTTTAAAAAAACATTAGTCCATTATATTTATAATTTACTTTTATGTTATATATCTGAGCTTTTGAAATTTAGATCTGCCAATCTTGTAAAGTAGCAAGTACTTACTGGTTGACCAAGCATTGAATATTTCATTTAATAAGTTAGTGAGTCTTAAGTTGATCAACTTTTCCTTGTGTGTTTTTAGTTAACAGGAAAGCAATGTAACCATGACAGGTTCTGATATTTTCTTAGAATTTTGAATTCTTAATTTATTTTAGGTGGAGAAAGAGAATGCAGTTTTAATGAAGCTGATAAAACATCTGTGATACCATCCTGTAAGTTTTTATTTTAGTTTGTAATTAAAGTACTTCAAAGTCTCAAAACATTGGTTAAAAAATACTTTACTTTTTTAAGTTGCTTTGATTTTACCTCTCTCAAAACCTTATTAATATCCATTAGACACCAAGATATAAAAATGTATTGTAATTTGAAGATTTCTTGTCATATAATTAAAATAAACAAGATGTTTCCCTACTTATTTTGTTTTTAATTGAGACTTAGCTGCATTTTACACTTCCAATTATGACTTATAAATTAAGATACATTAAAATTTCTTATTTTTTATTTGTTTCTTCTTGAGATCATAATTAGTTACTATTGTTTTTTTTTTCAGGCAATCCAGAATCTACTGCAGTGGTGCCCGTTGATCTTTAACAATTCTGTGATTTTTATTAAAAATAAGTGTTGACTTTTATAGCAATATTATGAATATAAATTTCAATTTGTATATAGACTTGAGCATTTTTGCTGATTCTGCAAATTGATGACTTTAAATTGGGAGCTTTCCATTTTTCTACAGTTTAAGATTCTGGCAGCTCAAATTTGTATCTATGTACATAAGTATTTTATACGTTATTTGGACTTGTAAATAGAATTTTAAGCATTTTTTGATTACCAAAATACATTGGTTTTATGCCCTTTGTGGTGATGCATATTTTTTTGCCTTATCATGTACTTTAAGGCATTGTTAACTCATCGTCCATCATAATGATGCATTTTGTTAAGTAAAGCATTGTGGCGTACTTCTAACAAGTTGTATAGAACATTGGACTAGGTTTTTATACTGTAACTGTGCTTGGTTATACTGGATTTAAACTTAAGAATTAATTATCTTAGTATGATAACCTTCATTTCTATTAAAAATAAGCTATTAATATATACTGTTCTATAGTAACTATTATATTAACAAGTGAAGGACCAAACCAGAAGCCCAGTATGATTTTGTATGTAAAGGCTGGAATATATAAAATTTCAAGCAAATGATACAACATTAACAAAAATAAGTGATTGTGGGAAGATCCACAGCAATTACTTTTCAATTCCAGTATGGATAGTATGAAGAATGGCTTATACAGTTATTTATTGTTGAAGTGTAAAACTATCTTATTTATAATTTGGATTGTTAATTTCAGTTTTCTACATCAGTGGTCTCCAACCTCCGGTCCGCGGACCGGTGCCGGTCCGTGGATCAAATGGTACCGGGCCGCGGGCTGACCATTTCATTGAAAATAAATTTAAATTCCTGGGTTTATAACTCTAAATTAATGAATGAAATGAATTATGAATCACTTTATATTTATTTTTTGATGTAACTGTATTTTATTTTGAAAGTATGTTTAAATACAATTAAATTAAAATTAATCAATCAAAATAATCTAGAATGTAAGCAATCAACGCCCCCTCCCAGCGGGCCGCAGTAAAATTATCAAAAGTTGACCGGTCCGTGGTGGTAAAAAGGTTGGGGACCACTGTTCTACATCATTGGTTAAATCAATACTTAAAGGGTTGACAGCTATTTACTTAAATTATTTATTAGTTGAGTTATGTTTGTGTATATTAAACTTAATTTTTGTCTTTTATGGATGTTAAAATCAAATTTATTTGTGAGATGCCATGCTGCTTCTAGCATTAAAATTTTTGAATTATTTATTGATTTACATTTAAGTGTTCAAATTGAAAAAAGCTAATTTGGCTCAAAGGTTTTTTTAATCAAAACTAAAAGACATCCTTTTCCTACATGAGCCTTTGTTTCAAAAGTAGTTAAAATGAAAATATCATTGTTACTTTTATTTATTCTAATGTGCCAAATGTAATGAAGCCATTTCAATCATCCAGCAAGATAATCATGGGTAACAAAATATTATTCTTAATCATTATATACATTTAAAAAGGTCAAGTTAAATATTTATTTTGTTTTCTAATAAATTGTCCATGACACATCAAAGGGTAGACAAAATATTATTGAGAACATAGTAATTTAAACCACAAGTCCAAGCAAAATCATTTCCAAAATAATTTCGTGCCGCAGTATGAAAGAAGCTTTGCACTTTTGTTCTGGATGCTTGTGCATTGTTGGGTGATTATGTAAATATTGGTTTTGTAATTTTGTACAGATTAATCAGTTAACAAATTTGCTTTTTATGTTTGCCTAGAACAAATTTTTTAATTTAATCTAAAAAAATCTTAAAACAACCTATTTAAATTAACAAACCCAAGGGTAAATTTTAGTTCTTATAGAATTTACTTTAAACATGTTCTCATTAGTTTAGTATTTAGTACCTTGTAAAAATCCTGTATTTATTTCTTTGTAATACGTACAATTTTTAACTGTTTTTATACTTGTTTAAATGCTTTTTTGTAAATAAAGTTTTAGATTTCAGAAGTCTTTTCATTATTACAATTAGCATGTCAGCCAAGTCAAACAACTAATGATTGTATCAAGTATAAGTCTGATTTCATTATTTGATTTCTGATATAATTTATTATGCCTTGTAGGACATGTGATGAGAGAAACATTCCGTAAAGATGGCCTGTTTGAAATCCAGGATTTGGTTTCTAATTTTGCATTGTGGCACTACCAATTAAAGTTATATTGAAGTCATTAAATTCAAGCAGATCATCTTCTGAACCAATAGTGTTCGGCAACTACTGGTCAAAAAGTAGTTAACTACCAACTAGTCTGGGCAAAAGTAGTTGTAACTACTAGTTAACTACTTTTTGTTGGAAGTAGTTGTAACTAGTAGTTGATTATTTCCTAAAGTAGTTAACTACTGGTTAACTAGTCTATTTTATTTCATAAGATATTTTTCCCCAAATTTTTGATTACTTTTTCTTACCTATAGCAAAAATATCATGGTTAAAGATTCGCAAAGTTTTGATAGGTATACAGGTTTTTGGTGTCTTAAAGTTTTCTAAGTTGTATTTATATTAGTCAGTACACAGCCCCGTAGCTACGGGGGGCTGAGCCCCCCCTTGCATCTTCATTTGCTCCCCCCTAGAAAATTTTCACAAATTCTATCCACAAGCACATCCATCCAAAAATTTTCTGGGGGAGGACCCCCGGACAGACCCTCTCTGATACTTGTATCCCCCATTATTACAAAAAAAACCCTGTTCTTATATTAATATAAGAACAGATCACACGAATTAATGAAGTTCTCTTAGACGAAAATTTAACCCAAAAATGTATAACAAACTACATTAAATCTATTAAATAAGCATGGGAGGGGCTGACTAATATTTTTGGCCCCTACTGAAATAAACTTCTATATACCCAAGCACTGACTGAAAAGGGAGGTTAGGTTGACACCCTTTAAAAAATTATGTATATTTAAAGATTAACAAGGAGTGATCAAACTCGATTTTCGAGTTTTCCTTTTCAATTCAGGAGCTTACATGGGGCAGTTCCTTCTATACTTTAACCCAAAGGATCTAAAAATGGGCTAAAACTACAAATTTCTAAAATTTAAAAAAGGAAAACTTAAGAAAACAGAAAAGGTAAAACTAGAAAAATTTAAGACCTAACAAAAGTATTGTGACAGCTCCTTATAGGCCTGAGGGTCTTGTAGGTTTTGTCCCCAAGTCAAACAGTTGAACCTACGCCTATGATACCTCCTGAAAATCCCCATACCCCCCTGAAAAAGTAGGCGCCTCACCAAAGGGAAATTCCTGGCTACAGGCCTGTCAGTACAGTGTCGTATATAAGGGGGGTTAAGGGTTCTAAACCCCCTTAGCCTGAAAAACAATATTTTAAGCACAAAATTGGGCCGACGCTTGATTGGTCTGTGTGATGATGTTCCGCCGCTGCGTCATCGAGTTGCTCCAATGGCTGTGTGTTGACGATGTTTTTTGTCAACACCGGAAACCAGGCTCTGCTGACACGAAGACTTTCTTCCTTTTTCCTAAAAAGGAAGCAATCGTCACACATCCATTGGAGCAACTCGATGACGCAGCGGCGGAACATCATCACACAGACCAATCAAGCGTCGCCAGCTCCTCTCTTCCTATGACATCGGTTGGTGACGATGAACCACGTGGCTCTGCAGCGGGATATAACTTGAGACCCAGACCTAAGCGGTAATACTACCCTTGAAAATGCCAGCCGAAGATGCCGGCGAAACGTTGGGAGTTACTTTTAATATCAGACCACGGCATAATAACCTGGAACCTTCTTTTTATTTATTAAGGGCTTGTTCATACTCGCACTCGTTCAACACGTTGCACTCAGTTCTCCAACTATGAGTTTAAAAATTATTGCAGTTTTTTCAATCCGGTTAACTGGCCGTTCAAAAACTCAAGTGCACTGAAAAAAGTGTGGAACTCAATGCACCAAGAATTTTCTCAGCGTTGTTCAGTGCACGAAAATGTAAACATCCCGACTGCAAAGGGCTCGTTCAACGCGCTCCACTCAGTACTCCAACTAGGCTTTCAAAAATTATTGCAATTTCTTCCGTGCGGTTAACTAGGCGTTCAAAAACTCCGCTGAACTATTATTGTGAACTGGAAAAGTATGAGCGTTCATATATTTCTCAATGCAATGAGTTTTTTTGGGTCACGTGACCATCATATTTTTCAATGCACACTGAAAAAAGTGTGAATTTATGAACAAGCCCTGTCTACTATTTCCCGAAGTTGAATTTAACTTAAACTGCTAATATGAAGCGGCTCCAAATGGAAATTTCTCTGCTCTAAAACATTTTGCCACTTGCATGAGGGGTTCCCCCTATTTTATATATACTACAAGTATTTAATTTTTCCTATTTTATTGAATGAGTAGGAAAATAAAATGTTTCTCCATTTCAAACAATTCAGGTAATTTCTTTCAAAAGTACTAAAAGCAAATAAAAAAGGATGTTTAATAACTTAAAATAATTAAATTACAAGCAATTTTAATATAGACATACACTTGGGCAAGATACTAAAGCACACTACATCTCAAAAATTGATTTTTTTACAACTATTTCTTAAAAATAACTCCACATTACCATGGGATCTTTTTCCCCTTATGTGTACATAAACAACCTCTATAAGTTTCATCAGCTTTGGACAAAACTGTCAACATTCCATTTACACTGGCTTCAGGAGTCAACGGAGCACTTTCACCTCCCATGTCAGTTTTCACCCATCCGGGATGCAGGGCCATTACAAAAATGTCTGATTTCTTTAACTCCATTGCAGCAGTCTTTGTAACCATATTTACAGCTGCCTGAAAAATACAGAAATATGTTTACATAGTGTTTCAAATAAGCCTAAAATTTATCATAAGTAAAAAATTTGTACTTAAGGAAAATCGGTTTATTTTTAAAACAGAAAAACCCCCTTTTATCCACTTAGGTACCAGATAGATAAGGCACACACAAGTGATGATTTAAATTTAAGAAATGAAATTTCATCAGATGTAAATATCTAAGTGACTTATAATATAGGGGTCAGCGAGGTCCCTGCTATAAGCACTACCAACTTAACCTTTTCAACGTTTAATTTTCAATTTCTGACCCAAAATTTTTATTTTCTAAATAAATATGTTGTATTTTGATTCTGAAAAGTGCAAAAAAATTCATCCCTGTGCCATTTTCCCCACTTTACGAGTGTTTAAATATTTGATAATTCACTTACTGATCTGCAGTTTTTCCTGTAATGCACCTTCTTAACCATAACATTTTTCCGCAGTTTATTTTAATAAAATGTTATAAATTTATATTAAACAATATTTTTGACTCTCTGAATTGTTAAAATAATTATCTGCCCTATGAAGAAGATTTGCGCTTTCTGTTCTCACGCTTTCCTGCAATGCACCTGCATTAGAAAATCACTCCTGACCTTCACACTTAGTTGACCTTTATCAGACCATTGATAAGGGGTCCAGAACACCTGTCAACAAAATTTCCAGGAACTCCAAGGGGGGCTAATTAGTTTCAGGGGGTTAGCAAAGGAAGAAGCAGTCGTGAGAACTTTGAATGGAAGGTCTTTGACAGTTTTATCAAGACCCTTAAATTCTTTGCATGTGTTATTGAATGGAAAAAGAGCTAGGAAAGTGTATTGGGTAGCTAGTCCTCAATTTCTTCCATAGTAGGGAAATGAGCAGAGTTCACTTGGTAAGTGCCTATGAGTCCAGATAACCATTTCGCCTGCTAATGGGAACTATTTGAAAAAGTTGTGAAAAAACTTAACTCTTGAAAATAAAATTTATTCCAACTGTTTTGAACTTCACACTCTCATAAAAATATAATTCAGAGATCTTGATAAATTTTGGAAAGTAAGACTGAATATTAAGTTTTAAAAAGGTTTTAGATTATATTTGTGAAGAGGTTGTGAATATTTGCAATAGAGTTTCCTGTGCCTCTTGCAAAGCTTCATGGCATCACAGGGCATTGTGGTGCACAGTTTGAGAAACATTCACACACACACACACACTGCTCTAGCATTTAATCCCTTAAAAAGTTTGACTTCTTAACTTCTTATATAACACTGACCATACAGAGTAAATAATTTACTTTAAAATTATTAGGATTTTTAAACGCAAAATTTCTATTAGTAAACAAAGGCAGATAAAATTGATGGATAAATATTGATGAGCATCAAACATGGTTGTAAGCTGTTAAGACTTATATCAAATAAATGCACCTTGCTGAGACGATAGGAGACATAACCACCCACTGCATTTTCTTCTATTGATCCTAAATGAGCAGATATATTTAGAACACAAGATTTTCCTACATTTAAAGGAAGTGAATTTCCATCAGCTTTTTTCAATAAAGGTAACAAGGCCTAAGGGAAAAAATTGCATTTTAGAACAAAAAAAATCCCATATTCAGGAAAAACATTGCTATAATCTAAGCTGAAATTTATTAAATATATACTATTGGTATGATTCTCTAAATTACATAAGGATTGTAAGAAACAAAATACATTTACACAGCCAACCTTGCGAGACCATAAAGTTTATTATAACAAACTTGATACTCTACACTTTAAAAATTGGTAACTAGTTTGGTAAAATCCTAGGAGATCCCACAACCCTTGGTGAAAAACCGAAATAAAGCGCCAAACCAGAACAAGATGACGTCAAGCGAAATCTAGTGTATTAAAGTAGGGTTACCAAGATGGCGGAATTATTGCCAACTTTGGCAAGGGTGTGGGCTCTGCTAGGATCCAGCCACTAGTTTTTTAATCTTAAAGGAAATTTAAACTCAATTGCTTGTAATAATCTAAATTATTGTTTAAAAAATAGAGATCAGAAGCGTAGCCAGTGAAGGTGCAAAGGGACTAGAGATGGGTCAAATAACTTATATTGTTTTAAAATAACATTATCAAAAATAATGACAGTAACATCATTAAAAAGTAATGTATTCAATATTTATTTGTCCCATTGAACAGGAATTTATCGAAATATTTATTGATAACTGTATGAAGCCAAAATGGTAGACATCAGTTAAATCAAAAATTTAATATGACCCTTCCCTCCCCCAACATAACCGATACCTCTCTCTGAGATACTGACAGTTCTCTCTTTTGCCAAAATTATTGGCTACTGTAAATTCAAGATTATGAAAGTTACCTACTTGAGTGAATAATAAAGGTGCCATAGCATTTAACTGAAAACTATCTATGATGCTTTGATACTTCACTGATGCTAAAGAGTCTTTAATCATAATACCAGCATTATTTATCAACAAATTGAGCCCACCACTTTTCACATGCTCTTGAATTAGGGCAGCTACATTTTTGTACTGATCAAAGGAAGTCATATCTAGAAAAAGGAAATAAATGAGTATGCATCTCAATCAAAAACAATAAAATAACTGAAGTATTTAAGAATTCAGTAAACAAACCAGCTTGAATAATTTTTATATTTGCATTGTTGCTTGCAATACTTTGTAATTTCTAAAAAGAACAAGAGATCGGATGTCAGAAAAGGGTAACAAAAATTTTTAAAAATCATATACGAAAGATATTTGATTATTCTCACCTCAGCTTTTGGGGGGTCTCTGCATAATGCAAAAACGCTGCTAACTTTTGAAAAATTAGCTAGCTGCTTTACAAACTCCAAACCTAAACCTCTGCTTGCTCCGGTTACAACAATATTTGCCATGGTTTTTTATTTGAGATTAAAAAAATCCAGCGAAAGATGATACCAAGTTTTTTCGATTTTCAAAACATTACATAACAAAACCAACAAATCTAAAATTCAAGCAGACAAATTTTAATATTTGTTTTGCTGCCAGATTTTTAAAACTTTTTATTGTAAGTTTCGTTTTTAGATTCTTTATGTTTGACACCCCAGAGAATATATTTTAAAAATATTTGAAAATTTGTAGAGTCGTCAAATATTTCTTATTTATTTTTGGTGCATTTTGATGAAGTTTTCATGTTATTAATAAACTATTCAATTTCAGTAACTAATTTCTATCATGTGGCAATTCCATGTTACAAATCCAAATAAACAAGATAATGTTTATGTTGTCACGGTAACATATATGGAGGGTTTGTATTCAATCCAATTCAATATTTGATTGTAATATCAGTTATTATAAAGCTCACAAATTTTTGATAATGTGTGTTTTTTGTCAAAGCTTTATAAGCATAAAGGCATCTGACAAAGTTCATATTCATGCATAAGAAAAAGTAAAATAAACAAAATGTAAGTTGAATTAGACAAATACACCTGTGTGTTAACTGTACACGGTTCTGCTTAAAGTTGGTTCAAATAAATTAATTTTAATAAAGATATCGTACAGTTTTTACAATAATGTTTTAAACACTACCAGTTTTTTAAATATCTGAACTCTGCTATTTCAATGTGCAGGTAACTTTATGTTAACTTTGTGTAAGTAGTATCCACAAGTTAAATGTTTTAAAAAATCAGGTGGTAGTAGACTCATGAAAAAATAGTGCATTTTATTTAATTAGTAATTTGCATACTCATAATGTAATGGTTTAAAAATTAGTGTTGAAAAAATTATTAAAGTTTCAATTCCTTTAACTCTCCCATAAAAAATCTCATATCCCCAAATTGTATGGTTGTAGTTGATATAACTAATCCATCTAATAAATATTTGGCACAGCTTCGATAAGAGTGGACCAGCCGCCATGTTTACTCACAGCGCAAATGATGACACACAACCACTAAAGATCTAATTTGAGCTGTGGGTGAACATGGCGGCTGGTCGACTCTTATTGAAGCTGCGCCAAATATTTTAATCTGTTGGTTTGCAAATTTTGGCATTTAAAATAGCTTGTATAATAGAGGTGAGTCAAAAAAGATGAATTTTTTAATTTTGAAATGCATAGTGTCTCAAAAATTGTGACTAGGATTAGTGATAGCTGACCTTTATATTTGTTTCATTGAAAATGTTTTTAGATAAGAAATGGAAGAAAGAAGACACAGCAGAGCTGAAGTTGCTGACAATGGACCCGGCTATGCCTATATGATATATGTCTTGATGGAAAGCTTATTTGACAAACTAAAGCTTTTGAACTATGATACTGAGTTTACACAAGAATTCAAACTGAAATTTATAAACAGGTACATTGTTTTACAATATAAACTTTTAACTTGTATCAAAACATTTATGGGGTCATAAACCGTAAGGTCATAGGGATTACCTAATAATCCCAGTTATTAAGTAATCCACATGACTTGCATAAATACGACTATTAAATGGCAATCTAATGTTAACCCTAATATTTTACAGACATTACTTTGCTCTTCAAACAAATCCTGGTGAACAGTTTTTTATGTTTTCATCATTGGCTTCTTGGTTAATTAGAAAGTGTGGAATACATTTTGAGACCCCCCAAGAGGTAACTGAATCATGGAATTTGTGAATTTCATATTGGTTTGTGCTAAATCTATTAGAGCTTAAAAGAACTAATTTCTTATTGATGTTTTATTCACTAAAGTTAAGTTAGTGATTTTTGAGATACTGTAGCTTTAATTCCCGTTAAACATTTTCTCATAACCATCTTATGTTTTTAGTTTGATGATCCTAATGGAACAGTAGCAAGTATTCTAGAACAAGTTAAGCAGATGGAAAGTATTTTAATGAATTTTCATTCCTAGATTTTTATTTAAACATTTTATCTTAGTTTTTAAGGATTTTTAATTGTAAATTATTTTTAATTTAGGGTGTCAGTGTTGACTTTCCTCCTAGTAAATTGAAGCAAGGATGGGGGGAACAAGTTATATTTGTACTGTCTCGGTTAGCAGACCAAGCTTTAATGAAACAGACATTCAAATGGAAAAGGTATAAGGGTGGCTTTTTGTATTCCCCTAGAATACTTCTTTTACTTCAAATTAGGTGTGATGTGATACAATAACTTATTCAGCTTGACCTATGTATTACCTAGTATTAAACGAAAAATTATGTTCTTATTTTGTTACACACCAAATTGGGTGACCTAATATTTTTCCAGTCAGGATGACCAGTAAAATTATTTAAGATTACTTATTTTTGGATTATTTTGATGCCAAAATATTACAAAGTGTTAGCAGCTGACTTATTTTCAAAATCTTTATAAAATGCTTACTAAGTAAACATATGTTCATTAACTTATTTTGTATAGTTACACGAATATCAAGCTTGTATATTTATTTTTGATAAAATTGTGTTTATCATAGAATCTCTTGCTTTAAAGGAGTCAATCAAATAGTTTTATGGTTTTAATTAAAATATTTTTATGGCCTTGTATATTTTCCTAAACTGTATTTAATAATATTTTTCAGACCTATTATATTACCTGAAGAGGAGGATGGAAATGATTCTGTGTTGGAAACAGATGATTCAGAAGTCACTTTGGAAAAAATTGAGGAGGAGATGATAACAGTAGGCTATTATAATATTGCTGTGGAATTCAAATTTGACTGTATATGAGTTATAATGATATTGGATCAGTAATTTATACAATAGTTTTATGGCTAATGTTTCTGATATAATTAACTTAATTTCAAATATTTCTAAGCAAAATCAAATTAAAAATATCTCAATTAAGAACACTGCAAACAGTCTTAATTTGTACCATGCTATTCCACCTACACAATGATAGCTTTTCAGCATGTCAAATTTGGGAATTCATTCATTACTTGGCGTCTTTCTACTGCTTTCAAAAGATTCCCCAAAAGTGACTTAGTTCCTTTCACCTGTAAACTGACAATATTAATTATGCAGTTTTTTATCTTTAACCTGTAAAAAGATTGTTTTTTTAAACTGGTAAACAGTAATGTCAACAAACAGCTTAAAAGTACTACTTGAAGATTATTTGTCTTTGTAAATTTGTTTCTTTTTTTATTGAACAGGAAATTTTTTTATACAGGAGGCTTATGGTGAAGAAGAATCTGATGATGAAGGTGAAATATTAGACTTAGAAACTTTAAGAAATCTTTCAATTAGGAAGCAGGTATGTATGAAACGTTTTGGGTTATTTTTTGGTTATTTTTATTTGAGCACCTATTTCAGTTAAAGCATTTATTTAGGACAAGGGTGAAAAGAATAAACCAGATGAGGTGATGGAATCTAACATTGATGCCTTGGAATGGAAATTAGAAGTTGAACGAGTAATGCATCAACTTAAAGTGACTGTTAGGAATGATTCTAGAGTAAGAAGTATTGCTCTTTCTTTAAATTTTTTAAATACTTTAGACAATGGAAAATGTTGGTTTACTAGAACTAAGTATTTTACCCTGGAAACAAAATAAAACAGCTTATAAATCTTTCATTAAAAGCAGTGGCATTTATAGGGGCGTTATTCTAAAAATATTTAGCCATTATATATTTTCCAAGGCTAGATTTTTGCACTGGGAAACAACACAAAATTATATATTCCTAATAAGCCCTCCCACCATGCATACTTAATAGATTCAGATTAGGTTTACACTTTTACAGGTAGGATTTGCATCTTGTTGAACTTGATATTAAACATTTGGAATAAACAGTTGTAAAAATAAAAGGGGGTTGGGGATTCCTCCCCCAGAAAATATTTGGAAATTAAACCCTAAAAAAACAGGGTTTTAACTTGTTTTTGTACACCTAGTCCACATTTCAGGGCCCCCTCTTCACCCTTATATATGCCCTTGCCCCCTTAATGAATGCATGGCTGCGATCTCTGAACCAACTTCACCAGTGGTACAAGTAGTTACTTATTAAAACAAAGTGTGAATAGTAAAATTCCAAGTAAAAAGAGGGGTCTGGGGGTCCTCCCTCAGAAAATTTTTGGAAACTTGACCTTAGTTCCATGGGCGTAGCCAGGGGGGGCAGGGAGGGGCAGCTGCCCCCCCCTAAGTCCTGAGGAATTTACTTTTACTTTACTGTTAGTTAAGTTAAAACTCAGTTTTTAAAGGTCAAATTTTCAAAATTTTCTGGGGGAGGGCCCCCAGACCTCCCTTTAGTATTTATACATTTATTATTTTAATAAGTTGTTCATTAAAATCAAAATTCTAGTTAAAAATGTATGTCCAAATTTGGGTTTACGTGTACCAAAAACAGTTTGAAACCCTGTACTTAGGGTCAAATTTTCAAACATTTTTTGGGGGAGGGCAGCCAGGCCCCCTTTTAGTATTTAAACCGTTCATACTTTTTTTGTAATAAGTTCATTAAAATAAAAATTTTACCTAAAGATATAAGTCCAAATTTGGGTTTACGTGTACCAAAAAACAGTTTAAAACCCTGTTCTTATAGGGTCAAATTTCCAAAAATTTTCTGGGGGTGGACCCCCAGAAAATTGACCCCCTTTGAAACTTGAACCTTTATTGCTAAAGACTTTTTTATATAAGTTTTTCTTGGAAGCAAATTCTACCTAAAAAAGAGTTAAAAATCTGCATTGAACCTATTAATATGGATAAAAGGGACTGAAAAACATTTTTAGGCACCTCCCGAAATATATTTCTATATACTCGCCAGCACTCATTCAAAACTTAATGAAATAGCTACCGCTCCCACCAAGGGGGTAGAACAAAAAACTACTTTTAAGTGTCGGATTACAAAAACAAAAACCCTCATTATTTCCACGCTACCCACAAAACTTTTACATTAATTTCATTAAAGGTCAAAAACCCCTCTTGAAACAATACTGTGTCTACGGCCCTCTCTCACAGGGCTTTAAAATTGTTCTCCACAAACATAAAAAGTCGACCCTGCTTGCCCCCCCTAAGAGGAACCCTGGCTACGTCCATGCTTAGTTCTGTCATTTTTTAGGACTGGCGCACACATTTAGATCAAATTCGGCAGCATAGGAAGAATATTGATGAAACAATGACATCCACAAAATCTCAACTAGATAAACTTTATACTGATATTGGACGTTCTTTGGAAAAAATTGGAAGTCGAGAGAAATACCTAAACAACCAATTAGAACAACTTGTCATGGAATATCGGACTGCCCAAGATCAACTGTCACAAGTTCGAGAGCAATATAAGTCTGTTAGTGGTGGTGTCACAGAAAGGTCTCGTATTTTATCTCAGGTTAGTTTCTTTATTTTCATGAATAATGACAAAATTACTTAACGGTTTTTATCAAAACAAAAGTATTTTTATTACTTTCATTAATCAATGACCTCTTTTGTTAGGAAATGTTTTTACCTATCAATATAGGTCAGATGCTGATCAGTTAAGCTATTATATATTGTGATTTACTAAAAAAATACATATAGATCACATTATAAGAGTAATTGCTTTCTGGTGTCTGCACAATTGTTCAGAAAATTTTTAATTCTTTGGTAATTTTGCTGTTAAAATTTCCACTCAATAAAGAATTAAAAGTTCATTGTGGTTAAGGAATTTGAAAAGGTTATAGAGAAAATATTATTAAAAAGTATTGGTCATTTTATGGTTAGCAGTATATTATGTTTAAACAAAAAAATTTATAAAATATTTTCTTTCTTCTCTTATATTTAAATGACAAGTTTATCTAAAAAGGTTATCTCTGTTTTTTATAACTAATAATATTCTGTTACAATCAAATCAGGATGTTTTTAATATGCCTTTACTAACAAACAGATCACTGAAGAGCTTGATCAGGTTAAACAAGAAATGGATGAAAGAGGATCAAACATGACTGATGGAAGTATGTATTTTTATAGAGGAAGTACCATTATCTAGGTTTTTAAATTTTTTTATTAAAATACAAAGCACCTGGGCTCATAGGGCTCTTATCTTTGATTAACAATTAAAAACAACTTAAATACAATAGAACACGATATGTTTAAAATTCAACTAAAAAGACAACATAGTATAGAATGTAGGTTAGGTAGTAACAAATATATTGATAAAAGCTTTTTTGTTTTGACTTGATTCCAAAAATCAAAACAAGGTTAATCATTCGCTGCTATATAATTGGTAGTTTTTATTAGTAAAAACTACATTTCAACAAGGCATCTTAAATTTTAAGTGTTGACTATTAGAAACTTTAATTTTCCTTCTGCCTGTTTGTTATTAATTTTGCTACATTTTATTTTTTCATTAAAAGTAAATCATACCAATTTTTACTCTACAACTTTTTTCTTACTTTTAGAGCCTTTGGTGAACATAAGAAAAGCACTTTCAAAGCTGAAGGTGGAATTGAGTCAGATGGATGTTCGAATTGGAGTGGCTTCTCACACACTTCTTCAAGCCAAACTAAAAGAAAGAGGCAATCTCCAGAGAGCTATAAACAATCCTCCTACTCTAAATACCTTCACTACTCTGTTCTAACTTTTCATTTGAAAGAAACTAGTCAATGAAGTGTCAAAATCATATCACATACACTGAAACATTTTGATGTGTATTTTATGTCATGGAAATCGTCTTTCTCATCTAAGAAATCCATGACACAATGTAAAAAAATATGAATGATTTTTGGCATCGGCATCAGTATGTTAACTTCGGTAGGACCTTTTTTTTTTAGCAAAAAGGAGTGTTTGACCAAAATGTGTTTCAGGTTTTTTACTTGTAGAAGGGCTGTTTTCTCTAAATCATGGCTGGTGCAAGTTTAATAACCGGTTAGAACATTAACTATTTTGATAAGAAACTGTTCTAAAACTTATTTATTAAGCTTTTAATTCAAAAACTATGTTTCTATGAAATGAAATTAAAAACTCACAGCTTAACTTATGTTTCTCTATAATATTTTTACAACCATATTTTTGTAAAGTAATATAATGATCTCAGCACTCTTAGATCAGTTTGTGGTTTTCATATTTTGGCTTTTCATGCTTTCTTTTTGGATTAGTAGAGCTGGTCATACAAATA
Source organism: Tetragnatha versicolor (assembly GCA_024610705.1). NCBI lineage: Eukaryota > Metazoa > Arthropoda > Arachnida > Araneae > Tetragnathidae > Tetragnatha > Tetragnatha versicolor. The sequence continues at coordinate 13,570,432 of JANDEH010000012.1, read as the reverse complement.
ACATTTAGGCTGGTGCTACACTTTTGTTATGTTTTCTTTGATATTACACCACAAACATAGTATGTGGTATTAGTACTTTTATTTAGTTGGTTTACAATTATTGAAAGAGTTAAAGCTGAAAAGTTTATAAAATTATATATAACTGGCTTACAAATTCAAGGTTGTTAAAATCTACACAAATTCATCTTATGCCTCATGTATATATTTAAGATTTTTCCTATATTTGATTATTTTTACATTGAAAAAAATGTAGTTTTTTGAAATCTTAAAATCAAACTGTTAATCCCTTTGAAATATTTAGATTTAAAAACATTTATCTTAAATTTTAGAGTTTGCAGAGCAGTTGGATGATTTTGATGTGGCTAGAAAATTACACACAGGTATTTTTTCATTATTTGCAATACTGAAAAAATGGATGAGGTTCGATAGCCACACTCCCACAAATTGTTATCTCCATCATTGCATCCATTATTGCATCTCCATCAGAAGTTGAAAACAAGTTTAGGGTTTCATTCAAAGGGTTTTCAAAGTTAAAGGTTTCATAGGAGATTTTCCATTTTCAAAATTTAAAATTTCATGCCTTAGGCGAACATCATGCCCATCATATCAGTTTTATATCCTAAGAAATTGCATAGGCCATAAATAAAATTTTATAAGTTTTATTAGAATGAAGGTATTTAGCACTCTTCTTGGACTGGGTATATCATACAGTTTTAGAAACATCTCTTGATTATGACTTCTACTTTTCATTTTTAAAGAATGTGGGGTTTTTCTGGTTTTCTCTCTATATTAAAAAAAGTAACAGTGACCGCCGCCGCTGATTTTGAAAATTTTATTTTTGAACATTTTGAACTCTAACTACGCAAAAACTATTCAAAGGAATATTATGAAATTTGACCATTGGTAGACAAACGCATGATAATAATTTTTGTTCCAAAACCTAATTAATTAGATAATTAGTTCTGGAGTTATTTAATGTCAAAGTCGAAAATTATTTTTTTCTGCTGCGAGTTCGCCTCCAGCAAAATCTATTTACAGCAGAAACATGATTTTTTGCATACACATACTCTTAGGCATGAAGTTTTGCACCTCATTGCTCTTTTTTCGAATTTCGAATTAGTTTTTGAGTAATTCAATTTTAAAGTTTTGAAATTTTTGACAATTTTTCGATTTTTTTGCTATAAAATAAAAACTAATCATGATAGAGGCACAATATTTTAGACACATATACAGTTATTTTTTATAAAAATACTGGCGTTTCGTTTTTTTTTTTAAATCGAATCAGTTTTAGAATTATTAAGATTCAAAGTTTAAATTTTTTCTTCTCTTTCTGGTCTTTCAATAGGAAAACAGCTTATTTTTATGAGTCTTTTTTAATTTCCGACGATTCACTAGATGTTTACGTGCATATTAAAAATTTAAAGTTTCTTAAAGGCTTGTTTTTACTCTAAGTTGGTTGATGATAATTGGTAGACTTGCTTGATATTTTTTAAAAACATTTCTATTCAATAATTGAAGAAAGAAGAATTGAAGTTAAGAGATGAATATTTTAGAAACAGTTTTATTTTGATATCTTCGAGGGAATGAATGATTCGAATTAAATCATTGATACACTAGAGAGATGAGTAGCTTCGGTATCAAAGGCGCATTAACTAAGCCGACGAGCCTGGATTGTTGAGATGAAACAAACGAGCTCTGCTCGCTAAGATCGCGAAGCGATCTTCAAAGAACTGCGAAGCAGTTCCAGGGGTTGGTGAGCGATAGCGAGCAGGGGGCAGAGCCCCCTAGTAAGATAATATAATGATAATATTAACAAGTTTTCCGAAACATTTCTCTGTAATTTCTTCACAAATTAAAAAAAACATTAAATTATTTTTCTTGCATTTCATGTAATTTTCAGAAAGATAAGCCAGAAGGTTTAGTCAGACCTTTGCTTGCCATGCCAACTTTACTTAATATCTAATACATAATAAGTATTTCAAGGAAAGAAAAGTAGGGTAAAGCAAGGAAATAAAATGCAAAGTAGAACAAAAAGTTAAATCAGGTTGGTGGAGAAAAATATGTGTTTAATTGTGCTATGAGCATTTTTTCTACGTAAGCTTTTTTGAATAATTAAATTTCTAATAATAAAATAACTTTCAACCTTAAAAACCATAAAATATACAAAAAAAATGTTAAGACTGAAATGTTTTTTAGAAACTACCAACATATGATAAAATAAATCAAATTTAAGAAACCAATTTCTAAAAAGAAGCAGTTAAAAGTTAAATTCATTTGTTTTGTATTATTAAAAAAACTTTTAAAATATAAAAACTGTGTACTACAGTGTTCTCCTTATAAAAATAATAAATATGATTTATTTTGTTGACTGTTTTAATATTAAGACTTTACCCTTTCACCTTTTAATACAAATTTGCAAAGCTTTCATGCAGAATATTCTCTGACAACATTCAGGAAAAATCGCCTTTTTTCAAAATTTTAAGTTTCAAGCTTTAGGAGAACATGCCCTTCACATCAGTTTTATATCCTAAGAAATTGCATAGTCCATAAATTGTATTTTTGTTACCACAGTGTGCATTTACTGTTCAGTGTATCTCAAAACTGTTTCCCATACGTTTTCTTCCACTCCTAATTAACTCATAATAATTTAGTAGTAATTTCACTCACATTCCCCTTCAAATATATTAGAATTATCAATAGTTTTCTAGAGAAAATATTCCTCTGAAAAGTTTAATTATGTTTTATAAATTTCACTCAGAATTTTAAGTTATTTTAAATCTTGCATTAATTTTATTTAAACTTGGGGAAATTTAGATACAATGCTGTGATTAGGCGTGTGCTTTAAATCGATATCATAAGATAAACCGGTTTAACGCAAGACCCTCTATATACATGGCCACCCAACTCCAGACGATGACGTCAAACGTGAGTGAAAATTGCCATGTTAAGTATGGTTAAGTCTATGGAGTGACGTCAAAGATGAGTGAAAGTTATGACGTTGCACGGCCGAGTTGGGAGGCCTTTATATAGAGGGTCTTGTTTAACGTCCATGCCGAACCCATTATATCGGATACCGGAATAATATCGGTTTGAGTTCCGATAAAACTCGGAGATTCGATTTATTTTCTTAAACCGATCTGCGTTCCGGTTAATCCAAATCAATCGCCTCATTAATTATGCAAAACAATGCTAAATCATTAAAATAATAATCTATACAGCAAGCCTTTTGCTCAAGATCAAGTATTTTTTTTATCAACAAGTACTATTTTAAATAATAATGCTCTGTCAGAAATATTTAAATGCATGCCTTCCAATAATGGCAGCTCATTAAACGAAATTCGTCTTTTCGCAATCTTTCGCATAATTTAATTCAATATAAATAGAACTACATCGTTTGATTAGATTAAGATCATTAAGAATAGAGTTTTTGAAATCACGTTTGTTCTGATGAGAAATTTACTGTAAAGATTTCTTTCATATGTTATAAAAAGCTTTGTTCTATAAATTAATATAATTTTAAAATAGAAACTCTTTATTTTTTCCAAAGCATGCTTATCTCAAAAGAGAATTAGGGATACTCAGCTGTACAAGTTAAAATCAAAGTTCTAATGAAAATTAAACGAATCCAAAAACATATTTTATTTGAAAACTTTAAACTTTCGTCTTTTCATGCTCTCCTGTAGGAAATTGTAGTTGAAAGGAGGAGCTAAAACTTCAATCCTATTGGTCGGTTGATACACTGTTGCGCTTCTCATGCTAAAATCGGAAATATGCCAAAAAAGTACCAGCGATGAATAGTTTTTCTGTAGCAAATCTGTTTTCGAAGATAGCCGAAAAAATCACGATATTTTTCTAAGACATAAACATTTAAAAATTTATTTAAAATAATATAATCATACCTTGTTGGAGGTTGATAACATTCCTATTACTCTGCAGACTGCAAATACACAACTTTTATCAATATAAACTAAATATTTCTCAAATTATCATTGTTTAAAGTTGAAAAATGTTAAGTTTTAAGTTCCTTAATAAGTATTAAAAAAGTATCTCTCTATATTAAAAAAAAGTTACTGTCACCGCCGCCGCCGCTGTTTCAGAAAATTAAATTTTTCAACTCTTTGAACTCTCATATCGCAAAAACTAATTGATAGAAATTTATGAAATTTGAAATGTTTGTAGAGGAATATTTGGGGCGCATATTTCCGAATTCAGCATGAGAAGCGCAACAATGTATACCTATTGACCAATATGATTCAATGATTGCCATATTTTAGCACCTCCCTTCAACCACGTCATGTAAAATAAAAAAGGGATCAAAATAAGAACACGTGATACACAAGTATGTTCTTAATTTTTAATGAGACGGGGTTTGTGCATTAAATTTAAAAGTTGTGAATGAAGAGTTATTCTTTTATTTCTTTTTTGTTCTGATACTTTTTTACAATATTTTTTTTATGGATCAAGTATATTATGACCAATTCTCTGAAAATTCATTCATTTAATAATTTAATTCAATACTACATCGTTTGAGTAGATTGAGATGATTAAGAATAAAGTTTTTGAAATCACGTTTGTTCTGAAGAAATTCTGTACAGATTTCTTTCATATGTTATAAAAAGCTTTATTCTATAAATTAAAATAATTTTAAAATAGAAACTCTTTATTTTTTCCAAAGCATGCTTATGTCAAAAGAGAATTAGGGATACTCAGCTATACAAGTTAAAAGCAAAGTTCTAATTAAAATTAAACGAATCCAAAAACATATTTTATTAGAAAACTTTAAACTTTCGTCTTTTCATGCTCTCTTGACATGATGTAGTTGAAGGGAGGAGCTAAAACTTCAATCCTATTGGTCGGTTGATACACTGTTGCGCTTCTCATGCTGAAATCGGAAATATGCATTTGGGGCACATTCTCGAACAAAAAACTAACTGATGTGATAATTAGTACTGGGGTATTTTTAAGGTCAAAGTTGAAGTTTTTCTTTTTTAGCCGCGTAATCCAGTTCAGCGAAATCTATTAGTAGCAGAACCACAGAGTATAGAGCTTAACAGAGTGTTCATCTCCATAGACGCTAATGGCAACTTTTATAACAGGGCTTTTCCCATTGAAAAATCTCTGGCCTCAAGTCCCGCCTCCACGCTATTCCTGCTAATTCTGTCATTCGCCCACTGAAGCTGTCACTCAAATCCAAATCGCCTATAATCAGTGTTAAATTCAAATAAAATACATTTCGCGTTCACTGATTGGCTACTAGTGAACTGAATTATAATATGCGTGCTGAATTAAATTAAAGATCTTAGGAGTAAAACGTCGGTTTGGTATCTCTGTTAAGCTCTCTACTCTGTGAGCAGAACTATGTTTTTTTGCAGCCTAATACTCTGAAGTATAAAGATGTGCACTACGTCGCCCTTTTTTCGAATTAGGTTTAGAGTAATTAATTTTCGAAATTTTTGACACTTTTTCGTTTTTTTCTATCTAAAATGAAAACTAATCACGGTATCAATATGATTTTTTAAACACTTATATTCTTATTTTTTAAAAAGAGATCGGCTTTTAATTCGTTAAAAAATTCTAATTAGTTTTGGAATTATTAAGCATCAAAGTTTCATTCTTTTCATAGTTTTAGTAGGTCTTTATCAGACGTGTTTAATGTTTTTAAATTTTATATTTGCCTGTTCACTAGATTGTCGCGAGCACGGATATTTAAATTTAAAAGTTTTGAGGTGCACATTTTTGCTCTAAGTTTGCTAGCGATATAGTATAGACTAGGTTAATATTTAATAATTATAATCTTTTAAAGATACTACAATATTTTTTGAACTACTAGAGAAATAAATAATTTAGCTTTTATGAGTGTTATTTGTGCCGATGGAAGGAAGAGGATTTTCGGGAAGTTTGTTTTACTCTGCTAAAGATCGATTGCAGATATTACAGATCGCGAAGCGATCTGTAAAGAGCTGCATAGCAGTTACGGGGGTTGGTGAGCGTAAGCGAGCTGGGGGCGGTAGCCCCCTATCCATTAAATTATTGATAATTTAAAAAGGAATATTTCAGTAATAGTTTTATTTTGATATTTTCCAGGTAATGACCCGAATTAAATTATTGAAAAGTTTGAGAGATAAAAAGTTTCGATATTAAATGATCATTAACTATACTCTGTTCATTTAGAATTAGCACCTGAGACGTAATGTATTAGAAGAAATTATTCTAATTATCGTTGAAAAAATTTTCATCTGCAATGACAAGGCAGCCTAAGCAGAAGTAGTTAAAATACTGTAAAAAATCGATCACTGGAGTTGTCTGGTGAGCGTTATTAAGCATTATTGAGCGTTTTTGATCCTGTTTCAGGCGCCTATTCTAAATGAACAGACTATAAGCAGACAAGTTCCAGGTTGTACTTGCGAAGCAGTTCCGGGGGTTGGTGAGCGATAGCGAGCAGGGGACAGAGCCCCCTAGTTTTTAAAAAATTAACTTTTAAAAATAAAATTTAGATCTTAACTACAAAACACAAAGTAATTCCGAATCTGAAGATTTAAAATACACTTAGAAATAGTGAAAAAGGAATCCGTTGTTTAGGTCTGTTTTCGGGATTTCGTAGTGTGTACTTGTACATGTGTACAGTGTACACATACCAAAGAAAACAACGACTCTTAAATCTAAAATAAATGAGTACATTCTCAAATATAATTTTTTTTGCCCTGTCAAACAATGTATTTTTTAGGGGGCATCCATAAATTACGTGAGGTCAATAAGGGGGGAGGGGTTTGGAAAAATCTCACCAAACCTCATTAAGGGGGGAGGGGGGTTGATTAAAATCTCAAGTCAACTTTTTAAGTTAGAAATTATACGATTTTCTTTTTTTTATGTATGAGAAAGGATAAGATACTGCAAATTATTTTTAAAAAGTCATAGGTAAATCTCACGTGGGGGGGTCCAGTAAAATCTCACTAAATCTCACCAAGGGGGAGGGGGGTCCAGATTTTGGAAAAAACGCCTCACGTAATTTATGGATGACCCCTTAGTAAAGAATTGAATTGTTAAATAGCTTTAACTTTATTCTTTTCTTGATATTTAAATCTCAAAATATTATATGACAGAATAAAAAAATCAGAGTGCCTATATATTCTAATGCCTTCCTTTAACTCTTAATTTTTCATTTTGTTATTTCTTTTAATTCAGCTTTATTGAAAACCTTGGGTGTCAGGCTAGCCAAGAAAACTTTAGAGTTATTCGAAAATTCTCGTTTTACCATTAAAATTTATTTAAAAGTAGTATCTCCCTTCCCGAAAGTAGAATACCTTTTCCGGATTTTTTATGACTTCGCCATTGCTGTGTTTACTCTCTTTCTAAAGAGAGCGAAATAGAATATTTATGTTGGAGATTGGAGAAATAGAAATATTAGTAGCTTAAAAAATCAAACAGACGCTGAAAAGGGATTATTAAATAAACGATAATTTCCCAATCATCGTGTTTCTATGATTGTAGACAGCTTGTAATCGCAAATAAAAAAAAAGAAAAAAAAGCAACCTGAAACTAAAACTACGTGCTTTTAAAGGAGTTGGATTTTTTTATTAATGTCATATCCATTAGGGTGGGCCGAAAAAACCTTTTATTTTTTTTCGAAGTTTTAATAGCGCGGAAAAGTTGCGAATTATATAGACAAAGAAAAGGAAAAAAAAATTTTAAAAATCGGTTAATATCTTCCGATCGCGCAAAGGCCCCAAAGTTTGAAAAAATATGAAAAAACTTGATTTCTGCGATTATTTTTTTTAAAAAATCAAAGATTAAACTATCAAATATTGTTCATGATTTTTTTATGTGAAACTAATATAGTTATAGACATAATCGTTCAGATTCCATTCTTCTATCACTTTTTTTTCGTTAGATATAATTTTTTTAATGTTCATACAAATTTTGTAAAGTTGTTTTTCCTGCATTTTTAAACAGCTAATAACTCTAGAACTATACAACTTAAAAACTTTAAATCAGTCCCATTTTGTTCGTAAATTTTTTGTCTTTGATTTGGTGTGCATCATGATCATCATTTTCAAAAAGTTTTTTTTTTAATTTTAAAAAAGTGAAAAAAAATTTAATAAAAAAAATTTTTTTACATTTTTTTTTGAAAAAATATTAATAGCCTTTTAACTCTTAAAATGAACATAACTACCCAATTTCAAGTTGAAAATAAAATTTAATCATGTATAAAAAAATAAAAATAACCGTAATTTAGTCAAATCCCTAAACATTCCCTAAAATTATACACCAAGAGCGATTCACTCGTGGAAAATTATCAAATCACTTGAGGGTGTTCATATGACTTAAAACATGTAAAAAATGTCACATAAATTTCAGAAAATAAGACAATTAACAGATTCGGTTCAAAATCTTACAGTGCTAGTTCCCAACTTTAAGTTAATTCAATTTGCATGAATTTTACCTGAATATTCCTTAGAAATGTGTTTATATCCAATTTTTTTATGTTCTTAAGTTTTTAATTTACTTTGATTTGACTTGTTAAAAGTAAAAACAATTAGATATAAACATAATTCTTAGAAATTTTCAGGAGAAATGCATGCAAACTTAACTAAATATGAAAAAACTTGATTTTTGCGTTTATTTTTTTTAAATTTGATGTTTTCGTAACGTAATAGTTTGCAACGTCTTCTAATCGTCACGGAAGCCTCAGGAAAAGTTTGCGGAGATGAATCACGAGAAGGATTTATAAGAACCACTCTGCTCTCTAGATCATACATGCCGAACTTCATCAGCAAATCCAGCTTTAAAGTACCTTAAGCCACCAAATAGATGTTTAACACTCAAAAATATTATGTTTCAAATAAAAATAGTGTAACTATTACGTTAAAAAATATATTAAAGATATAAAAAAAAACTTGCAAAAGTGTGAAATTTTCAATATTTTGGCAAATTTTGGGGCTTATGCGCGATCGGATTATATTAACTGATCTGAACCAAATTAAAAAACAATGTTTTTAGGCTCTATTAGAAGACGTTGCAAACTATTACGTTACGAAAACATCAAATTAAAAAAATAAACGCACAAATTAAGTTTTTTCATATTTAGTTAAGTTTGCATGCATTTCTCCTGAAAATTTCTAAGAATTATGTTTATATCTAATTGTTTTTACTTTTAACAAGTCAAATCAAAGTAAATTAAAAACTTAAGAACATAAAAAAATTGGATATAAACACATTTCTAAGGAATATTCAGGTAAAATTCATGCAAATTGAATTAACTTAAAGTTGGGAACTAGCACTGTAAGATTTTGAACCGAATCTGTTAATTGTCTTATTTTCTGAAATTTATGTGACATTTTTTACATGTTTTAAGTCATATGAACACCCTCAAGTGATTTGATAAATTTTCCATGAGTGAATCGCTCTTGGTGTATAATTTTAGGGAATGTTTAGGGATTTGACTAAATTACGGTTATTTTTATTTTTTTTATACATGATTAAATTTTATTTTCAACTTGAAATTGGGTAGTTATGTTCATTTTAAGGGTTAAAAGGCTATTAATATTTTTTCAAAAAAAAATTTAAAAAAAAGTTTTTATTAAATTTTTTTTAACTTTTTTAAAATTAAAAAAAAAAACTTTTTGAAAATGATGATCATGATGCACACCAAATCAAAGACAAACAATTTACGAACAAAATGGGACTGATTTCAAGTTTTTAAGTTGTATAGTTCTAGAAGTTATTAGCTGTTTAAAAATGCAGGAAAAACAACTTTACAAAATTTGTATGAACATTAAAAAAATTATATCTAACGAAAAAAAAAGGGTAGAAGAATGGAACCTGAACAATTATGTCTATAACTATATTAGTTTCACATAAAAAAATCATGAACAATATTTGATAGTTTAATCTTTGATTTTTTTAAAAAAATAATCGCAAAAATCAAGTTTTTTCATATTTTTTCAAACTTTGGGGCCTTTGCGCGATCGGAAGATATTAACCGATTTTGAAAAATTTTTTTTCCTCTTCTTTGTCTATATAATTCGCAACTTTTCCGCGCTATTAAAACTTCTAAAAAAAATAAAAGGTTTTTTCGGCCCACCCTAATATCCATATTACATTAAGATTAAAGGAAACTTTAAAATATACCAATATAAAGTAATTTATTTTTTCTTCGAATTAATTTTTTCTTCTCAGTACCTCCAAATCGGTCATAATATCAAGTTAAGGATTTTGCTCTCAAATCCATGTTTATACTCATAAATTGATTCAGCAAATTTCATAGTTATACGCGAATTCTAAGCATAACAAATTTTCAATGTTTATTAAGCATAGTTACCACATATTTTTTTAATAAATATTTCTCAAAACTACTTTTTTAGCACTTAAAACCCTAAGGCTTTTTTTCTACTGAACCAAATGCTATAAAACTTGGTATTTATATTCAATAGGGCTATTTATCAACTTAATGTTCCAAAATTTAATGATTTTGGTCCAGAATTTTTTATCATGCAAAATAGGGTAAAAATCGCGTTTTTAAATGGAAATCACCGAAAAGTTTTTTCTCAAAAACTAGTATGATTATCCAAAATCCCTCACATTAAATTATACTACAGAACATATTTAATATAAAAATGAAAAAGCTAGTAAGAAAAGGGAAAAATGAAGGAGTAACGTTTCGAAATTTAGTGAAATTTTTGTTATTTTTTTTAAATATTAAAAATAATACAAATGTTTTTAAACTTTTTGTGTTCAATATTCCATAACATGATGGTAACAGATAATTTGGCACAAAAAAACTAATAAAAAAACTCAAAAATAAAATTGCTATCGTATAATTAGAACCATTAGAACTACATCATTGAAGAAAGCAGTTGGGGAAAATGTGTCGGTTTATCCTCTTATGAGAGTGAATCAGGTGAAATTCCCACTCTTGGCGACAGAACTTTAGGTTTCGGTTATCCTTGGCGACTTGAAAAGATAACAGAATCTTTTTTGATAAGTAGTTCATAATTTATGCAGATAAGAAATGCGCGTTTAAAACGTTTAAAAAAAGGGTAAACATAGGGAAGATGTTTAATCAAGAAATCTAACAATCTTAAGCATCCATCCAAAAAGGTATTTTCCCCTTTGAGTTTCAGTTTCAGAAATTCGAAGATATTTATATCTCTAACTTCGTGTCTGCCTATGCATTTTTTTGCGCTGTATGTTTTGTTCACTTTGTACACAGTTAATGAAAATATTGAAAGGGATACTATAAAAAATTCTACTGTATGAAAGTGTCAAGATACTTTTGAAAAATTAAAATTAATGAAAAGATAAGGAAGAAAATTTAGGTAATAAAACGCTCCAAGGGTTTTTTCATAAACATTACATATGTACACAAGAAAGGAGTAATGAAATCACCCTGCACTTAAATTTTCCCACAAATTATTATTATTTATTTATTTTATATTTTTTTGTAAAGAAAATGCGAGTTGATAAACAAAATTATTTGAGGTAACTGCCTTGAAATCGTCATTTTCGCCAAAAATATCGAATTTTGTTTTATTGTTTTAGTTCATAGCCTGTTTAATAAGCTTTCCAAAACTACCTTAAGTAATCTAGAACACAAGTTACAGCTGTTTTAGTACCGAGTAGTAGCAGGATCAACATACAATTTTAAACTTTAAAGCCGTTTTCTGAAGAATGACATTTTTGTATATTTTGGATCACGGTAACAGTGATTATTCTTAAACTACTTAAAATATTCTGATGCTTTTTTATTTATTTCACTCTTTATATTATAACGCATGTTATCTTCTACAATCTAAGAAAAATATTTGAATTAAGGTATTTTTTAAAGTGTGTAAACTTGATTTAAATGTTTTTTTTCATGAATTTTTACTTTTTTCGATTTCAAGTGCCTGTATTTCTTTTCTATTTTAAAAATCTCAGATTTTTTGTAGATAGTAACACAGATTTGTGTCTTAGGATCAAAATCCTGCAAAATTTTTAATTGTATCTATAAAAGAACATTCTCAGGAGTTGTTGGCGCAAGTTGAAATTTTAGCCTTATTTTCATTGAAATTTCTCAGTATTTTAAAAAATAATTTTTTTGAAATTCTTTTTTGAATGATTTTCTTTGTTTTAGAACAGGGGTTCTCAAACTTTTTAACATCGCGACCCACTTTTGAGACAAAATCTAACGCGACCCACCCACTTCAGTTAATTATAATTAACTGAACTGAAATAACTATCTAATGCCCCCCACAGAATTTTAACTTCTCTGACTCTCTGATTGGGGGTGTTAACCAACTATTACAACAGTAATTTATTATATGCACGTATTAGAAGAGAAATTAGTTTTTTTAGAAAAATTACAAGAAAATATTTGAATTTGAGCGTATGAAATAGTTTAATTGTGGGCTAACAATGATCTCTACAATAAAAGAGGGGGTCTGGGGGTCCCCCCAGAGAAAATTTTTAAATTTGACCTTTAAAAACATGGTTTTAACTTGTTTTTTAGCAATATGCGATAAATTGCAGTTTCCATCATTTCCTAAGAAAACTCTTTGATTATTTTTTCTTTGCATTATTGGCACATTAAAGTGACAAACATAGTAGTACGCATTTACATTAGTTGCCTTTTCCGTTCGACACCAAGAAGTGTAGTTTTTCCTCAAATTTTTCTTCTCTTTACGTTATGGTAATTTGATAAATTTCAAAAGTTCAAATAATAGTTTGATATTTCAAAAGTCAATAACACGTTTGTAAAAATTATAAAAAGATACTTCATAATCAGAAAAATTAAAAATCTTCTCGCGACCCACCAAAAACTAACTGGCGACCCACCAGTGGGTCGCGACCCACAGTTTGAGAAACTCTGTTTTAGAACATTAGGGGTCATCCATAAATTACGTGAGGTCAAAAAGGGGGGGAGGGGTTTGGAAAAATCTCACCAAATCTCACCAAGGGGGGAGGGGGGGTCAATTAAAATCTCACGTCAACTTTTTTGACTTAATTATAACTTAATTAGGTGCTATGAAGCACAAAATGCAAATAATTTTTAGAAAATAATTTTTAAAAGTTGTAGGTAAATCTCACGTGGGGGGAGGGGGGGGTCAAGAAAAATCTCACTAAATCTCACCAAGGGGGGAGGAGGGGTCCAGATTTTGGAAAAATCACCTCACGTAATTTATGGATGGCCCCTTAGCGATCAGAAAATAGCAATTAAATAATTATTTAGTAAATATTTAAAAAAAATGCCTCCCAACGCAGGCAGTTACCTTAATAACGTATTAAAAATCAAGAAAAATATGTAAATATTCCTCTATTGAATTAGAAAACCATTAATGTTTAAAACTAGAGCTATATTTCAAAGATTTATTTTTGTTAATCTCGCTAATTGTAGTTATTTGTTTTTGATTGCATAACCCGCACCTCTGAAGGGGTAAGGTAAATAGCCTGATCTGATATTTATAGGATTGGTACATAAAGCTAAAAATACATTTTTAAAAAATTCCAGTAAATAAAATTTAAATGATAATTAATTAAAACGAGGTATCTAATAAAAAAGGAATTCAACTTTTTAACCACTCAGATATAATATTTATTTGCTCACAATATTTAAAATGTGTAGTATATTTATCTCATTCCAATAGATTTTTTCGTATGAAAAAAAACTTTTTTGTACGCTGTATAATTTTTATACATAGGTTTTCACAAAATTAGTTTGAATATTAACCAAAATATGCATTTGAATTTAAAATTTAAAGAAAGTATCTAAACATTTCACTCATCTATTTATGTATGAATAGCAAAATTCTGATGAGCAAAGTTCTGCTCATCCCCTCTCCCCTTTTATGCCTTTTTTTGTCCGTCATTTCTCTTGTTATCAGGAAACCCTGGCTATTTTGAAATTATACAAAAAGTTCTAAATGCTATTCGATAAATCGTAAGTGTTCTAAAATGCTCCAGTATTCAGTGTTTCTCTCGTAGTAATTTTGAATGGGTACTTAAACATGACAGTTCTGAAAACCTTGTTAAACCAACAGAATGTCCGAACTACTTAATTTAAGTTTAAAAAAGTTTTGTTTTCAAATATCGTGGCAAAAGTGAGTGCTTATCAATTTAAGATTAGTAAAGGTCAGCACTGAAAGAGACTTATTAAGAACATTCGATTTATAAAAAAAAGAATATTGTGTAGTCTAAGTTTAATCTCCAAAATCTAGGTGACGAGAGGAGTATCAAACTTCAACAGCATTCAAGAAAGGGGAAGTCCCTTAAAAAAGTAGCCTTTGGTCCAGTTCTCCCGCTTTCTCTTTTTGAACGGGTTTCAAAAATTCGCGCCAAGATATCCTCGCCAAATAAGCGCTAAGCGGGTGAAACGAACGACCGAAGAGCGGTCGCTGACACAATCGGTGAGGGGATTTCCCTTTGCGCATTCTGTGTCTTCGGGAAACCTAAAATCTCCGAAAGAGGATGACTTATCAGTTCGCAGTTGACAAATTAATAAGCAAAACAGTTTTTATAGAGTACTCCGCGATGTAAAGAGTATATAAAAGTGTGCCTCTCGGAAAGCGAAACCATGAGCGGTAAGATAACATTTATTTAAATCACAATTTTAGAGAACCTCAGTTTAAATTTTTAAATTTACGTGTTTACGCCTCCTGATTTAAATGTAGGTGTTTACTTCTATTATAAAAAAAATAAGTTTGTTTGATTATGATAAAAAGTTTTTATTTGCTTCTAATGAGAATGTAATATTGAATGTTTTATTATTGAAATGTTAAAATTTTAATAAATATTATATTACTCTGTAACATTTAAAAAAATTAAATTTGTGTTTTAAATAAAAGGACCAATTTTTAATTGGGGGGTATCACTTTCTGAGCATAATTGAATGCACTTTTTTTCCCATTACAATTATATAGGTATTCATTTTGGAACTTCCAAAAACTATTATGATTTATAGCTTTTCATTATTTTTTGAAATGGTTATATAAGAGTATCTTGTTTCTTTTGTGCAGTGCATTATACTTCATCTGGTTATGAATACTTTAAAAAATTCTTCAATTTGAATGAGGTAGTATCTCTCTCATAAAAAATAATGCAAAAGATTTACTAAAATATTAAAATTGATATGAACAAATGCATTCTTTTATTATTGTCAAAAGTTTAATATATATAAATTTTATCAAATTACTAAAAACTGGAATATTTTAACTATTAATATGAGAAAGATAATTAAATTAAAAATACCTATTCCAAAATTGTCATGTTGTTTGAGACTCAGTATCAACTTTTTTCAGGTAAAAACCTTAGTTCGCCTTAACGTTTAGAGCAGTGGTTCCCAAAGTGGGTTCTGCAAAGAAATTTAGGGGTTCCATGGGACAAACTTTATTTCATTAAAAAAATTAGAATGGTGAAATAAGAATGGACAGCGCCGCCCCCCTTGTACCCAAAAATGTTCTCAAAATGAGTTAAAACCTTACTTTTACCAGTCGAATTTCAAAATTTTTTCTGGGGGAGTACCCCCAGACCCCCCACGGTATAACAAGGGGATCCTGTGCGATACTTTTTGGAAAATCCCTAACATTTTGACATTTTTTGTCAAAAGATAAAGGTTATAGTCAGGAAAATTCTCTCTTTGGCCTCAAAAAGCTTATTAAAATGACTTAAAACTCTACTTTTACAAGTCTAATTTAAAAATTTTTCTGGGGGAGGACCCCCATACCCCCCAGCGGTACTAGAAGGGGATCTTGCGTGATACTTTTAGAAATAGCCCTCCTGGACCCGTGCTGGACCTGCACCTGGTTTCATTTAATATCATATGTATTAAATTTTGAAAAGTCGTTGATTAAAAAATATTCAGGGTTCCGCGTTCATCGGTAAAAAAATTTGGGGTTCCACGATCAAAATAGTTTGGGAACCACTGGTATAGAGGTAGAGCGAACGATGGAACGAAACTGTGACGTTTTTAGCAAAACCATTTGATTCAGTTTATCTAGGGGCAAATTTTAAGTACCGTAAAACGGGGTGAATCGGATCACTTTTAAACGTTGAACTGCTGCCAAAAAATGACTAATTAAGATTTTAGAATGCAGTAAAAAGAATATTTCGAATCCTGATCAATACTTTAAGATCCCGTTGAAAAAGTTCAATTAACTTGAATGGTTGATTTTATAAGAGAGGGAGAGAGAGTTTTTTGTCAAGAAAATGCTAATTTCATGTCTTTTAGAGATATAGGATCTTAAATTTAGGGTTTAAATAGTCTTATAAGGTAATATTAATAAATTATACTACAATTAATGAGCATTTTTATTATAAAATATATTCCTATACATTATAAGAATAATGTTTCTCCTTATACAGATTATGAAATAAATTAGGCAAATATATGAATAAGAGGGATTATGCTCTCTCATGGCCCTTATTATATCAACTCATTACTTTAGAAGTTGATAACCTATAGAAGCCAGAAAAATGACAAGGCAGAAAACCAAGCAATTTTATGACTGATCCAATTCACCCCACATCATAGTCGGAAAGGACTTGTTTTACTAACAAATTCGGTAGAAATCATGATTACAACTTATTAAAAATTTGATTGCAAAGAAATCTTTGCAAGAATTGGGAGCATACGGCAGATACCAAAAATAACGGTAAAGAGGTTATTTTTTGGTGAAATTAGCCAAGTTTTAACATCCAAGTTTTTATGACCTTTTTTTGCATTTAACTTCAAAATCATGGACCCAAGGTATGATGGATGAAACAACTTCTAAACAATGTGCAGAATCGGTCAGAGTTTATCTTAAATCTATATCCATAACTCTAACACAAGGGGAGTTATGAAGCTTTAAAAATCTTTCCCCAACAGATATCTGATTCACCCCGCTGCTGATCCGATTCACCCCGTTTTACGATACCTCTAGTTTAATGCAGAATGCATAAAATGTTTAAAAGTTAAAATTGAGTTCTATCTTACTGGGGTTAAAATAACGTTTCCCATTCTGGAAAAACAATACAATTTGCTAATTCTAAAATATTTTGCATTTAACACTATAAAAATATATTAAAATCATTTTCTCTTGTTCTTAGCTGTAATCTTGAATGATTCGAACTCTGTTAATTAGGTGTTAAAACACTTTAGTATGTCTTAAAAATCGTCTCTTTTGTTGCTTATTTGAATATTTTTGTGTTGAAGAATCCCCAATATGATACATATCAATTTCTACTAAAAGTAAAAGCATAAATGGCACAGTGTGTTAAGGAGTTAATTCATTAACTCTTGATTAGATGGGTTTTTTAAATGTTCTTATAAAATTTTTTTTATTATGATGTTCTCCTCCTTGTGCTTTTCTTTGAAAAAGTACTTTCCTTCAAAGCTTCAATCTATTGTTCATCTTATATGTGTGCCGTCGCCGATGACCTTGGACTTCAATCCTTGAAATTTTAATGCACAGCTTTTGAAAGAATTATAAGGTAGTGCAAAGATTTTAAAAGCAAGTGCAAGGGATTTTAAGAGACTTAGTTTCTGAAGTTATGTAGGGAAGTTTTCAACATGTTAAAAATCCCTTTTTTAATGTGCAGTCTTTTTTAAGGCTTATAAGTTAGAGAGCAATGCCTTAATTAAAGGTTAGTTCCCGATGTTTTTATAAAACCTGAAATATATAGTTTAGGTAAAGCCTGCACGACATACGGCCCGTGGCCGCATGTGGCCCAACGACCCTCTTTTTGCAGCCCGACAAGTCGAATTTAAAATTTTAAGGGAAAATTCAATTAAAAAGGTAAATTTGGTACTCCTCTAGAATACCGGCGCAAATCACGCCGAGCAGATTTTTTGGCGACAGCTGCTCGCTCACACATGACCTTCCGAAACAGAAGCAAGGGTTACCAGCGGTTGCATCATTATTGGCGACTTTATCGCTTGCGCCGGGATTCTGGAGTAGTACCGTCAATTTTTTAAGGTTTCATAAAAGAATTCATCAAATGTAAAAAAGGGGAACCATTTATTTTATTTATAAAAAATACAGACGCAACTTTGAAAAGTTTAATAAAAAACCTTTTATTACAATTTTATGTAAAACTAAAGTATTTTTTGAACACAGGTAATAAATAATCCCTTTTCTCTCTTATTCAATTAATATTTAATTTTCTCAATGTCATGAACTAGCGATAGAAAATTTAAATTGATCTTTTGGCCTGTGACCAGTTCAGATGGTAAATTTTGGCCCGCAACGCAATTGATGTTGTGGGGGTCTGATTTAGGTTAAAAGGTTTGTCGAACAGTCCTCTCTTTCGGAAAATTTTATTTAAACTAAAAATGAATCTTTTTTGGTTTGGTGCGCATTTCTTCTTTGTGGAGCTTTGGCGAACCCGAACGAAGCGGTTGAGGAATAATTTCAACAAGTTGTGGTTTTCCCACACTTACAGCCATATTCTTCTATTCACAGCCATCAGCGTCGGTGTAAAACCATTGGTCAAAGGAAGATTCCATGAATCAGAGTCAGCGAAAGGGCCGTATTCACCACCTAACCTAAGGTTAACCTAGAACAACCTCTAATTAGAAGTTGAAGAAGGGAAACTAATTTTAAGCCACTTTCCAGAGTTGTCGAAAAAGCTTGTTTCCAAGTTAACCTTAAGACAGGTTAATGAATGGTGAATACGGCTGTAATTTTTCTTTTTTTAGCTGCTGGTTAACCATGATGCTAATGGATGTTAATATGGCTGTAAGGCTTTTTTCGAGGTTTAAAAACTATTCTGTCTTTTCGTTTTAAGTACTGCAGTAAAAAATAAAATTAAATAATTCAGATTTTTATAATAAACATAAAGGGACCTTGCATAGTTTTCAATGTCTGATATAACTTACCCAAATTTTAAAAAATTTATTATTTCAGAGCCTAGTAAGAATCACATTTTCTATCCAAAATTTCCTCGTTAAATAACTATGTATTTATTTAAATTCTAAAATTTATTTGACTGCAGTTATAAATTGGTTATTGTTGAAATTTTTCAGGCCCTGTCATAAAGCGTCTATAAGTCGTAATTAGAAGTTCGATAGTCCTGAAGACAACTAATAAATTAAGGTTAAATTGTTAAATGATATCTTGATTTAGATAATATAATCTCTTTATTTTCTCGAGTGGCTGCCTTTTTCATCAACATCCCTTTTTCAAAAAATATTATCTTTGTTTTCCGAAAAGAACTACAAAATATTTTATTCCAGTATCTTGTACACGAAACGCATTTGTTCCGTCTACCGCCCATTTAAGGTTCATTTAGTTTAGACTTTTCACTTTCCATGTTCATCAAGATGAACATGGAAAGTGAAATTTGTACACTTTGTTCACTTCTCTCCTCCGAATTTCTTCATAAATGAGTGATTCATTGGAGACGATCACTCGGAATGAGCTTGAATATCCCGTATGTGAAATGCTCCTTTAGTTAGAGCAACTTCCATTTCCTCCAGAATTAATTTTAACTTTAAATATTGCTACAAGGTCAAAATTGAGAGATCAATATGGGTAAGCCAACTTATAAAGCGATATTGAAATATTAAACTTGTGTGATAATTTTGTTCCTCCACACAAAATCAGGTCGTATTAAAATCTTTGAGGTTATTATTGATTTGATGTTTTTTCAGAAAAATTAAGTTTAACACTAATGTTTAATGAAATTTTACTGAAAAAAGTGCAATATCTATGGTTTTTTTTTCACTGGTTGTGATTTCCTGCCTTTAAAATGTTTATATGTCATGACCCTGTCTGCTATAAATGGTTTAAAAATTGAAAAATCTTTATGGCAATTAAAAACTATCATTATTGCTTTTGTAAAATGAAAATTATATGTTCTATATTTTGTATTAGATATGAATGAATTCAAAAGAATTATTAGTTAATTATTGAAATAACTAAGTGATAAACTTAAATGTTTTGTGTTTCTGACTTTTAACGCAAGGTACTATTGGAAATATTTGTTTGATCCATTTGTACTTAGAATAAATTACCCGTAGGTCTATAACATAATTTTAATCACAAAGGAAACGAAAACAAGAAAACAGCGAAGTCAATAACAATAATTCCTACGCATTTTTTTTCGTATAACATGACAGTATTTGTTTCAATGCATCGTAACCCCTTTCTTTTTTTTCTAGAAAACCCCTTTTCTCTCTTCAAGTAACAATTTAAAAAAAATCAGCGCATCGCATCAAATGTAATGTGAACAGTAGTCTAATTTCCTAAGATCAGAGTCAATTTTTCTACATGCCAGTGCGGAAAATGGACTTAAATCCCGAGGATTCTTTCAACCTCAACGAACTAGCATCTTCTGACAAATCTCTTACCGATTTGCAACCTCTTTCGGAAGAGTTTCACGCGGACGGTTTTGCTTGTAGTTTGTCCCACAAGAGAAAATGGGATGATGAGGCAGTGGATTCCTCGGTGGCTTATTCCAATGTGGACTTACTAGTGGGAAATAGTTCTAGAGATGAGGACACAACGTCTGGGGTGCTATTTGCAGCGAAAGACAGCCATGTCGGGAAAAGACATACCGCGAAAAGAATCAAAACTATGAATCGGAAAGAAATGAATGTCCTGCGGATTCAAATTGCAATGATTTCTGATATGGATGGAGACAGGTAATTAAATTTCATTCCCATACAAAGCATATTTTTTAGTTAATAGAATGTTAAAGGTGTCAGTTAAAGTCCAGTTTATAAAAAATAGTTCTATTTTTTCTGCTTAGAACGATGGTATTTTTAATTTCTATGACAATGGTATGGTTTTGCATAAATGGTTGTGTATTGCTATGTATGAATTTAATTATTTTTAGAAAGAAGCTTAATTGAGAAAACATTTTGAATACTTTTTTTCACGAGAGAAAGAAATATTCTCATAGCTTTGATTACAGTACATCAATCACAGGGCTCCCAGCAGGTCCCTTTTTTCCCTAAAAGTCACTTTTTTCAACCCAAGTCCCTAAAAGTCATTTTTTCACACTTGTGGTCCCTTTTTCCCCTTTTTTTATCAATTTTGGTTTTTACTTTGAAAATTTCGAAAAAAAAATCTTCCATCTCCACTAGAGGCGATACATTTCCAAATCTGGTTCGGTTAGATATAGTTAGCCCCCATGGTCAGGCTTACCATACGTCCGGGGTTACCCCGGACAGTCCAAGATTCTTATAGCTGTCCGGGGAAATGTCCTGGGTCGCAAAATCTCCGGGGTTTTTTCTTTTGAGATTTCCCAGACATTTTTTGGAAAAAATCGCAACCAAGAAGTGGTGTAGACAGAGGGGGTGCAACAGGTTTTTTGCACCCCCCAAGCCCCGAACTTTTTTCTTTGTGAAATTAAATATTTTAGAAATTCTTTTATTCCCGAAATTCGGATTAGATACACCAAAACAAGTTAAAAACCAGTTTCTAAAGTTCAAATTTTCAAAAAATTTTATGGGGGAGGACCCCCAGACCCCCTTGGTACTTGTAACTTTTTTATTACAACTCTATTTTATATTTAGTTCGTCAAAACGCACAGGCATGAGATTCTTCAGATTTTTGTCGGATTTTCCGATTTTTCTAAGAATTTTTAGATTTTTTTCCTCCAACCTCCTACCACAAAACACTCGGTCAAGGTTTTAAAATAAGCCAAAACCTTGAATTTTAGGATAAGATTTTCCGGGGAAAGTACCCCCAAGCTCCCCTTTTAGTACTTGGAACTCTATTTTTCAAATCTTTTTTATATTGAGTTTATTACCATGCAAATTCTACCTAAAATATATTGGAAAACAATATTGAAAATGTCGTTCACGCAGTTTTTCAGACTTTTTGCTTTTTTGTCAATCTCATCCCTGAACGCAAAAATTCTACCACAAAACCTGTATCCGAAATTCGGATGCGGCTTACCAAAACAAAATGAAAAAAATGGGGATTTTTACTCGAATTTCCAAAAATTTTCTGGGGGGGCCTCCAGAACCCCTTTTAATAGTTCGAGCAGGATAATTCACTACCTTTTCCCTATTAAGATCTCAAAGAAGTTTCAATTGGATTATAAAAAAAAAAAAACTTCCAAACGCCGAAGTTACTCCTGTTACTAATACCATTATAATAGTAATCTATAAAAAGTATAATAACTTAATAAGAAGTTTTGCATTAGTTTATAACATTATAATTTAATGCAAAATTCCTTTCATCAAAAGTCTTGGAAAATAAACTTTATGAATTATCTCTTGCCTAATTCATGTCAAGAGTCTGATACAATGAACAGAAGGATCTCTTATACTGCTACTTAAGACAAAACATCATTAACATTTAAGGGTTCAAAACGCTTTCCATTGTATAAGATATTTCCTTTCACTTAACAAGGGCTGATTCTTCTTTTGCCCTACTTAGAGATGGGAATGGCCGGAAAAAAACCGGAAACTTTGGGAAAAAACGTTTTTTTTTTCAGTTTTTTCCGAATGGTTTATTTCTTTCCGGAAAAATTGAAAATATCAATTTTTAAAATACTTTATTAAAATATATTTTATAACCGATTTTTATATATTTTATAACCAATATCAATTAAAAGATTATTTAGATGACAATCTTATACAATTAAGTACTTAAGAATTAAGTTTTAACCATATAATAAGCATTTTTTTCCCAAAAAAGTTCGATTCCACTCGGGAAAAATTGAAAATTTTTAAGTTTGTATGCATTTAAAAATTTTCTACATTCTAATGTTTTCTCATTTGATATTTTTTATACTCAATATTTCACATGAAAACAAAAATTTGGAAAAAGTAAGGAAGATAAATTATTTTAACCTCCAAGTGTTATTTATTTTACTCTCTAAAAACAAAAATAATTATGCAATGCAAATTAATATCAATAATACCAATTAGGATTAGAAGAAATTTAAATTTGGTATTATATATTAAAAATAAAATGCAGCACTTTAAAAATATTTTAACCATTAAATTAGATTATCTAATAATCATAAGTAGTGATGGGCAGGTATCGATACCAGATACTTAAGTAATCGATACCTATAAGTATCGAGTGTATTCGATACCCACAAAAGTATCGATACTTTATTGACATATTTCGTTTTAAATTTTTCAATGAAGTAATCTTTATAATACCTACTGTAGATCAAACGCAGCCTGTTTCCGTTTTCATTTTGCAACGCTCAAACCCAAGTCGTTATCATCCGCGAGAGAAATTTGACGCGGCTAGGTTTTTCCCCCGCCAAATCCTTCGCCTCTATCCACCTCCAGGCCCGTAGCTACGTGGCTTTTTGATGGATCTCTTTCAGTTTTTTGAATATTAGTCTGATTATGGATAGGCCCTAAAAAAATTGTCCCTTCAGGTTCATTTCCCGACATTGAAAAAAAGTACTCGATACCTAAAAGTACTCGATACCTATAAGTATTCGATACCAAAGTATTCGATACCTATAAGTATTCGATACCAAAGTATTCGATACCTAAAATTATCGATTTTGCCCATCACTAATCATAAGCATATGAAATGACTTACTAATACTTCTCAAGTTTCTCTGCTTAATCTGAATTTTAAAAAATTTTCGATCAGATTTCAAAGTTTGGGATTATTGGAGGCTTTTTACTGGGTTGCTTAAAAATATTTATGGTGTATTAGTATTTATTGAACAATGAACAGATTAATATCATGAAAATTAAATAAAAAAATAAGTTCCAAAAATATTTAAACAAAACAATGAACGATTTTTTAATTTGGAACAGCTTTCGTCTACGGGTACGGCGACTTTCAATCCACTAGGCGCTTTTAGAAGACGCCAAGTGGCCATATATCGATACCACGTATCCAAGGGGTTATTGCCGTTGGCGACTTTCAAAAATCGCCGTACCCGTAGAAGAAAGCTGTTCCTTTAATTTTTTTAAATGATGACTTCAACATTTTTTTAAATTGGCAGAATGTAATTAAAACTTCTCAACCTTTCTAAGAACACATGATTGCAATGATTATATGCAAAATGTTAGGATCAATTATGTATATTGATGTTAGATATTATAGCAAACATCTGTTATTTGTTATTGGATCATGTATACAAAATTAATTCATCAAAAGTACTTTATGTTTAATAGATAAATATTACATTAATGTTATTTATTACAATCACATGATTTATATTGGGTTGTCCCATAAGTTCTGTTACTTTTTACGAAATTTTGTCTTTGAAAATTTTTTATGAAAAACTGGTAATAGGTGGAGATTTCAAACAAAAGGGATTTTGATATATGTATATTTATGAACATAATGTGGGATTTTGGTAGTTCTCGGGATATTATTTCTTTTCAAAATGGCGGTTTGAAAAAAAAGACCAAAAACGACGATTTTCGCGTAATTTTTTTCTTTTGTTTTAAAAACTAGGAAGAACGCATAATTCATTGCTAAAAAAAAGTTTTATTGTATATTTGAAATGTTTAGATTACGATGTCATAGTTTCAAGATGATTCGATAAGTTTAAGGTTGGAAATTTTGGCTTTAAAACTTCAAATATTGGTAATTTCACGTGTTTTTTAAAGCACATCTATTGTTTTTCTAAGCAGCTGGTATGAAGTAATTAAAGGCAGGTGTTTTTTGAACCATAATGCTTGTTAATGCATTGAATTGATGCCATTAATGCATTGAAAGTATCTTTTCATAATATTATTCAATTGATTTATTTCTAATTGCCAAGGAGTTGTTTTTATTGTAATGTTTTCGTGTGAAGCAAAGAAAATTGCTTCATATACATCTTAAACTAAATATTTCAAATATATAGTAAAACTTTTTTTAGCCCTGAATTATGCGTTCTTCCTAGTTTTTTTTAAAAAAAGAAAAAAATTACGCGAAAATCGTCGTTTGTGGTCTTTTTTTCAAATCACCATTTTGAAAAGAAATAATATCAAGAGAACTACCAAAATCCCACATTATGTTCATAAATATACATATATCAAAATCCTTTTTGTTTGAAATCTCCACCTATTACCAGTTTTTCATAAAAAATTTTCAAACACGAAACTTTGTAAACAGTAACAGAACTTATGGGACAACCCAATATTTATATTGCATATATTATTTTATAGTTATAAAAACTGCAGTTTTTTAGTTGTAAAATTACTCATAAAATGCTGCATATTTTTATTTTGGAATAATTATTTTTAATTAATTTTTAATGATTTAATAACTTATAATATGTGATTACTAATGATTTTATATACAACGAATGATTATTTAGCTTCTAAAAAATATGTATTAAAAAACCGCACTTTTCTAAGAAAGAAGGTCAATTTTTCCGACTTTTCCAATTTTTCCGGAAAAAAACCGGTTTTTTCCTGTTTTTTTTCCGCCTTCCCAAAATTTCCAGAAATTTTCCATCTCTAACCCTACTATAGATAAATTTATAATGTTTTACAAAGAAACAATGTTTTTAAATTAGTGTTTTCATGTTCATGCTATTTTTAACTGCCACACTTTTACCATGATTAAATGGCACAGGTGTGTCAAAAACTGATAATGACAATTAGATAAAAAAGAAACTTCTGATAACCCCTATATATGTATAAGCTAAATTTTGGTGTGGATAAATAAGTTAAAGTTTATTTGAGTCATTAATGAGACTAAGGACCAGGCTTTCCTACAATCAAAATCTTCTTGGCAATAAATACTTTTTATCTTATTTTTTGCCCGTAAAGTGGTTATTTTAACCTGCACCTTTTGAGATAATGTGGGTAGTAAATATTCAATAAGTCAGCGTCTTTTCTTCAAGAATCCCCTCCATTTGATTCCATTTTTTTAGAGAAGACCGAATAGAAAGAAACTTTTTTAGTGTTTATCCTAATTAACACTTACATAAACTCAACTCCTTAACAAACACTTGTATCTTAATTAACTTATGATGAATTAGAAATTGAAATCCTTTTTAAAGAGTTGGAAATAAGTAAGTAATCTCAGAAATTTCTTATAAAACGGTAAGTTCAAACAATTCAGAAGTATTTTATTGTATGTGAGCACCACATAGCTTTTATTTTTTGCAATATAGGTTGAAAAGAAAGGATGGATGATTTTGCATACAGAGAACAAACACTTTCAAGTTCAATCAATTACCAGATATTTCGTTTGTTTTAGGTGTTATTCAATTTTTTCATATTACTAGGGAGAAAATTGCTCACTAACCCCAAAGCTGCTTACGTAGTCTTGCTCTACGCAATCTATGCTTACTCGTCTCGCTCTTTGCAAATCTCCACACAACCCCGGTATTTTGATCACCCATGAAAAAAGCTATTTAAGATATTTCTTTATAAAAGCAAAGACTTACACTGCCGGAATTATTACGATAAAACATTTTATTCGGGCCATAAGACCGTGGTTGAGTGTTGGGACCGCAGTTGTGGACGAAACGTCGACTTTTAAACCTTTCAACACTCGACCACGGCCTTATAGCCTAAATAAAATGATTTATCGTAATATTTCTTTAGTTCAGTAATTACTAGTTTTTTCTTTCTTGAAAACTACCTTTCTGAAAATTTTTACGTTTAACATCATCCAACTTCCAAAGAAAAAACAACATTGTACTTTACATTCTGAAAAATAAAGCTACATTGTTCAAAAATTTAATAATTATAATCTAATCACTAAACTTTCACTGAACTATTTATATTATTCTGCAGTGATCAGGCTTTTCCTTTTTACCTGTTGAGATGAGGTCCGGCTTGGAATAACATCAGTCAAAGGTAACAACAAGAATTTAATAAGATCTAAAAAGGGTTACATCGTGATTAGTGCGAAGCGAAGAACAAACAACAACAGAATTATATAGTATAGTAGCCTCGGTACAGTTACAGTTATTCACTTAGTTCAGTTCAGTTTAGATCACAACACTCCTTCCCACCTACTCCAGCACCCATGAAGATGTCACTTTTTGGGGTGCTCTGGGGCAGGGTAACGTTGTGGCTTGCGGATGTCCTCTCGAGGTCTCAGGCGATGAGAAACAGGAGGAACACTAGGAGTAGGAGTAGGGTCAGGACTAGATGCCGGTATGGCTGTGTCTGCAGGTGTGGACGCCGATACCGGAGGATCTTTATCCAGACTGGTGGGATGTGACAGGTCGACATAAGGGCAGGTAGGTTCCTCTGGACAAGTTGGAGACGGTGGCTGGAGTTCTCGTTTAAGCATCTGATCAACATGGCAACGCTTGATTTGACCATCTTCGGTGCGTACTTGATATGAAACTGGTCCTGTAACTTTTATGACGGTCGCTGGTATCCAACGTGGACCCGGATTGTAGTTCCTCAGCAACACGGAATCTTCTACCTGAAACTGTCTTAGGCCACGGTCTTCACAGCCTTGCCGATAGGATTTTTCTTGTTTGGTTCTCCTCTCTTCAGTAAGATCTGGATGGAGCCTATCCAAAATTGTGCATAGCTTCCTCCCCATCAACAGTTCTGCAGGACTGGTGCCTGTAGTGGATGTAGGAGTGCAGTGCTGTTGTAGAAGGAAATTGGCAAGTCGCTTCTTCCATGAACCTTGGATGATACGGCGTAGAGAGTCCTTCACTGTTTGGACTGTTCTCTCGGCCTGACCATTAGCAGCTGGTCGTCTCGGAGCAATGAGAACCTGACGAATGGTGTTCCTCTCTAGGAAAGACTTGAACTCGGAGGACGTGAACTGAGGACCATTGTCGGATACAATGACATCAGGAATTCCGTGCGACGAAAAGATGTCTCGCAAAACGTCTATCGTTGCGGCTGCAGTTGTAGACGGCATTCTCTTGACCTCCACCCACTTTGAGAACGAGTCGACCAGTATGAAGAAATCTTGGCCCTGGAAGGGACCCGCAAAGTCGATGTGCAGGCGAGACCACGGTTTGCTGGTGATCTCCCACGGATGAACAGGTGCGCGAGGAGGCGCGTGCCGTGCAAGTTGACAGTTGTTGCAGTCCTTGACGAAGACTTCTACATCAGCGTCCATGCCTGGCCACCAGACGTAAGACCTCGCAAGAGCTTTCATCCTCTCGATGCCAGGATGTCCAAGGTGTAGTGCCTGCAAAACACGGTATCTCCCCGCTGCTGGAATTACCACCCTATTACCCCAAATTAAGCAATTACGATGGACTGATAATTCATTCTTTTTAGAAAAATATGTCTGAAATTCTGTACCAGGTGCACTTGTAGGCCAACCCCTTAGTACAAAATTAAGTACCCTGGAAAGTACCTGATCCCGAAGCGTCATTTTTCCTATTTCCGTGGCATGAAGTGGTGGGTTTTCCAGTTCCTCAGTAAAGAGAACCTCAAGAGGAGAAGGAACCTCGCAATCCCCTATCTCCCTAGGCAGCCTACTCAAAGCGTCAGCATGTCCTATCTTTTTCCCTGATTTATGGATTAGGGTGTATTCATACGCATTGAGAATCAAACACCATCTCAGCATCCTCGGAGACATTATCTCTTTAGTAGGTTTATTTTTATTAAAAATCCCTAAAAGTGGCTGATGGTCAGTTATTATAGTGAATTCATGACCAAATAGAAAATGATGGAATCTTTTTACACCAAAGACAACCCCTAACGCTTCTTTATCAATTTGAGCGTAATTGCGCTCAGCGGAAGTCAAAGTACGAGAAGCAAACGCAATAGGAGCTTCTCGGCCATCTGGAAGAATATGACTCAAGACAGCGCCTACTCCAAAAAGTGAAGCATCGCATGCTAACACTATGGGCAATTTTCCATCGAAAGGTTCAAGAACACTATCCGAACTTAATAAATTCTTTAAACTCTCAAACGCCTCATTGTGCTTTTTTGTCCATTTCCACTCAGAGTTCTGATCCAGTAACCTATGCAGTACTTCAGCAATTGTTGCCCTATCCTTTAGGAAACTATTATAGAAGTTTAATAATCCCAAGAACGCTTGAAGTTGCGTTTTGTTCTTTGGAATCGGAAATTCCTTAATAGCACTTATTTTTGACTCAGAAGGATGAATTCCTTTTTTATCTATACGGTACCCTAGAAATTCCACTTCAGGAACCCCAAAAAGGCATTTTTCTTTGTTAGCCTTTAAACCGTAATCCTTTAACTTAGCCAAAACTTTTTCTAATCGGGAACACAGCTCCTCCATGGAACTTGCCCTTACTAACACATCATTAAAGTATGGCACGACCCCCTCTAAATTTTGAAACAAGTTTTCTATTAGATTTTGGAAAACTCCAGGAGCGACGTTTATGCCAAATTGTAACCGTTTTACCTTAAAGGCCCCCTTATGAGTGATGATAGTTTGAGCTTCTGCCGATTTTTCATCAACAGGAAGTTGAAGATAAGCTTGCGCTAAATCGATTTTTGCATAGACTCCCCCACCTTTTAAGTCAGAGAGTAAGTGATTTACAGCAGGAATGGGGTAGGGGTGTGGTGTCATCGCCTTATTTAACGTGACCTTATAGTCCCCACACAATCTTACTTCCCCTGATGGTTTGATGATTGGAACCACAGGAGTAGTCCATTTGGGGTCTGTAATTGATTCTATCACCCCCTCTTTTATTAACTTATCTAAAGCCTTTTCGATCTTGGGTTTCATAGCCAGGGGAACGTTTCTTGCCTTCATTCGTATTGGTTGGAACTCTGGATTTACTGGTAGAGAGATAGGTTTCCCTGTGTAAGAACCCAGTCCCTCACTAAATACATCTCTGTATTTATAAAGTAGATCCTCAATAATGTCAGATTTCGTCTCATTAATTCCTCCCAAATAGATCCCCAAGGCGTCAAACCAGGAACAGCCCAGGATATTTGTACAGCTGGTATTTGATATCAGGATTTCAAGATCTGCTTTGCGCGTTTTAAAAACGACTTCGACCCTACACGTGCCTGACAGTGAAATTGTATTGTGTTGAAAATCCTGCAATTCAACGAAAGTTTTTTGTAACTTTGGCTTTTCAGCACCAAACAGTTTGTTGAAAGTACTCATTGAAATAATTGAGTAATACGATCCTGAATCAACTTCGAAAATTAAAAATTTTCCTTCTATTTGAACCTTTATCCTCTGTTTACTTGCAGTAGGACCCTTCAATGAGTTAACGTATTCCCGAACCTCTATTTCGTTAGTACGGAAAGAATTTGAGTCTTTCTTGCGACATACCCTCTCAATATGCCCTTTTACTTTGCAAAAATGACAGACTGAATCACGAAATCTACAACTAGATCGCAGATGATTACCTCCGCAACTGAAACACACAATTCTTCCCCCCTCCTTTCTGGGAACAGAAGAATTTTTCTGCTTAAATTTCTTTTCAGGATTCTTTTGTTTTATTACATCTACAGAAAGAGAATCCCCGGAAGAGTTTCCTGATCGCATTAATCTCGACTGAGAAGCCGCCGATTCTGCTGCTAGAGACATAGAAATAGCCGATTCTAAAGTTAATCCTGATTCCGAGAGCAAGCGTCTCTGAACATCCTCATCGTTAATCCCACATACGATTTGATCTCGCAATCGATCTGATAAGGTAGTACCGAAATTGCATCCTTCAGCTAATTTCCTAAGCTCAGCAACATATGAATTAAAAGACTCACCCTTCCCTTGAACACGTTTATGAAATTTGAATCTTTTAAAAATTTCATTTGATTTGGGACAAAAGTGACTTTTGAGTTTTTCAAGAATTTCAGAAAAAGGGACTTCAGAAAGCTTCCGCGGAGCAACCAATGTGTGAACGATCCCCAGTGTT
Organism: Tetragnatha versicolor; assembly: GCA_024610705.1. NCBI lineage: Eukaryota > Metazoa > Arthropoda > Arachnida > Araneae > Tetragnathidae > Tetragnatha > Tetragnatha versicolor. Next base: position 13,539,769 of record JANDEH010000012.1, on the reverse strand, counting down.
TTAATACCACAAACGGCTAACAGTGTAGCACGTTTTTTCTTATCATCAGTAATCTCATTAACTTCCAAATAGAATTCTAACTGTTCTAGATACAATTCAAAATTTTGAGGTTTTGAAATATCAAATTCAGAAATCGTTCCCACCGTAGATGTCATTTTGTACACTTGAGGCTTAGACAAATCAATTTCAGAATTATTTCCTACTGGTAACATTTAACACGAGTTTGAAACTATTCCAGCAGACGGGAAAAACACGTGTAAGCAGCATATCACACCAACTTTCTACTCACATGAAATCGCAGAATTTTCATTTTGCATCAGCAGGATCGATCATTTACCCGAATGGGCGTACCCCGTCGCCATTTGTTGAGATGAGGTCCGGCTTGGAATAACATCAGTCAAAGGTAACAACAAGAATTTAATAAGATCTAAAAAGGGTTACATCGTGATTAGTGCGAAGCGAAGAACAAACAACAACAGAATTATATAGTATAGTAGCCTCGGTACAGTTACAGTTATTCACTTAGTTCAGTTCAGTTTAGATCACAACATTACCTAAAAACACAAGAACCTTCAAGAAGCGCTAAACGTAATTTAATAACTTTAAAAATAATTTACAAATAAACGAAAGATAAGACTAAAACATTGTAATGATCCAAGAGTACTCGATTGACAAACAAATCTTAATTTTAGTACTAATTGTTTACGCTTGGAAAATTATGTGGCCCTTAAGTATTTTTAACCTTTTACATTAAATACATCCAAATAATGTGTCCTACCAAAATAATAAATATTAATCATCTGGATATTACTCAAACATTTCTTCATAAATGAGTACAATATCATAAATCTACATCCTGTAGTTTTTTAAAAGCATTTTTTATTTTGATGTAAACTGTGTAAATCGATATTTAATATCTTCATGGTGGGGATCTTAAAAATAAGGACTTGAAATCCTTCATGTGATCAATTTATTTCTGATATCTAGTGTTCGGCAACTATTGGTCAGAAAGTAGTTAACTACCAACTAGTCTGGGCAAAAGTAGTTGTAACTAAAGCCCTAGATCCTCTACCTGGTAGAGGATCCAGGGCTTTAGTTGTAACCACTGAGCTATAAAACAAACTGGAGTGACTAGTGAGCGTGCTGAAACCGCATCACACCACGGAAAGGATTTCCATCTTCTTTTAATTTTTCCCATCTGTTAGCCTAGGAGTAAACACAGAATGAAACGACCATTCAACATTTTGTTCATAATATTTTAAAAAACAGTCATGGGCGGATTAAAAGGGGGTCATGTGGGGATTGCCTCGATTGTGTCTAGCCCCGAATGCCCCGATTGCTGCGAGCAATCGGGGCAATTTAACCTTTCGCGCTGGCACGATCGGTTGCTTGTTATAGTATCGGAGGTTTCACTCCAGTTTGTTTTATAGCTCAGTGGTTGTAACTACTAAACTACTTTTTCTTGGAAGTAGTTGTAACTAGTAGTTGATTATTTCCCAAAGTCTATTTAATTTCATAAGATATTAATTTTCGATTACTTTTTCTTACCTATAGCAAAAATATCATGGCTTAAGATTCGCCAATTTTTGATAGGTATACAAGGTTTTGGTGTCTAGTTTTCTAAGTTGTATTAATCAGTATAGTATTATTTTATATGTATTATATTAATCAGTACAGTGTCGTATATAAGGGGAGGTTAAGGTTTCTAAACCCCCTTAGCCTGAACAACAATATTTTAAGCACAAAATTGGGTCGTTAACTTTAAGTATTGCCTTAATAATTTTAATGCAGGAAAAACATCTAGTATCCTCGTAAACCTAGCCTAAAATCGCTTTTCAAAGTGCTGGAATTTCCAGGAGAGAAAACCCTGAACTCCCTAATTTCTAGAGAGGATTTCAAAAACGGGTTGCATTGATATGTAAATTGCTGGGATGAAATATATTTCAAGGTTTCCAAATATGAAAATGTATCACGGAAAATGGCATTGTTAATAGATGTAACATATTTTTTAAAATTTTGATCTTTCAATATTTTTTGAAGTAGTTGAACTTTTTGAAAGTAGATGGAACTAGTAGTTGGTGAAAAAAGTAGTTAAACTACTAGTTCTACTCTAAACCAAAAGTAGTTAACTACTAGTTAACAAGTAGTTAACTACTTTTAAACTACTTTTAGTTAACTAGTGCCGAACATTACTGATATCAGGAACCAGCACATCCTTTCCATCACATTAATTGAATCGTCAGTTGGAAGAAGGGAATACGTCCAAAAATCAAGTTTTGAGGAAATCGAAAAAAACTGTATAAGTAATAGAATTATCATTGTATAACCACCAAATTCTTACTGGAAGTTCAGAACCCTATTTAGAAAACATAGAAATCAGCAAAACAAATATAAGTATATTCAAAAATATTTTACAGTCAAAATAAGTTGATGGACTTATTCCCTTCTTCCACCTTATGAAATTTTTTGGATGAAAAAATCTTTAAAAACCCTTAAATTCACATTTAAATTATATTTCTCCTTGGTTTACACCACAAAAGGGTGAAATAAAAAAATAAGACAAATAAAATTCAAAATTATAGTGTAACTGAGTTATTAAGGCAGTATCAATGGAGTGAGTGTATATGAATGGAGTCAAACATTCCCTACATAAAAAAGTTTGAAAGAAAAATTAAAATTAAGAGAAAATTTTATTTTAACTTGGTTTATAGCACAAAGAATATGAAAAGAAAGACAAATTAACTTTAATTCCAAATTAACTTACAAAATACAATAAATCAGACATCGATTTCACAACTTCAAGGGGCGATATCTCCCTATAGGGGTTAGTTATTTTTCCCCTCTTTTCACCCATGTGTAGAGCAAAGCTTGGAAATTGTTTTGAGCACAAAAAGTCAATTTGTCATTTTTTGGACTTATTCCCTTCTTCAAACTGACGATTCACTTATAAATTGAGAAACTAAGTTTTCCTGCCTTAAAAGAACACTCGTTGAAAAGCTAGTTTTACAGTGTATATGAAGCCTTGTTGGGAAAACAGCACTCTAGGTCATGTCAGGTTTTCTTAAAGTAGACCCTGCGATTGTAAAAATATTTGTTGTATTTTTTGATATCTTGATATCAAGTTGATGTGTATTCTGCTTTCTATTTTCGTATTCAAAGGGAGACGGGCATTTATTTTTCATGATGGCGATCTATTGGATAACTCATGCAGTATAATACCTAAAAGAAAATTAATATAAACACACATTTTTTTGTTTTGAAAATTTTCCTACGTATAAGCTTATGCATTACTCGTTTTTTTTTGTTTTCTTATACAAAGCAGATTATGAGATAAAAATAACAGACCTCTGTTTATACAAAATATGAAATTTATTTTTAAACGCATATTGTAGGAACAAATTTCATACAAAAAGTGACGATTTATTAATTAAAAATAAAATTTGGGAACTATCGAAAACTACGAAATATATTGATTATGCTTTTGAATGGTACTTGTTAATGTGTAAAACTAACTTTATTTTCCGAAATGCTGCAATTTGGAATAAGAAGAGAAAAATATTCCGTTGCACTAAACTGTTTTTGTTGCTAGTTTTTAATTGGGAACTTCTTTTGGATACAATTTAGGCTCTTATAGCAATTACGAACGCATTCTACCACTTCAATTTTTACTCGAACGAACTAAAAAATCTAAATTTGTTTATTTTCATTTTGGCTTGCTGGAGGAGTGAATGGGTGTTCCTTTTCACTTTTTAAAACAAATAATCTTTCAAGAGAGGGAAAAATAGGAAGCACGGGGAATTCCCTTTAGTGGTTTCCTTTTGATAACGCAAATAGCTGACGTACAAGTTTCACTTGCAGGTTTCACTTTGATAATTGAATATATAATGGTAGAAAAGAAAAAAGTTAGTTCAATGTGATTGTTGTTCATGTTTATTTACAATAGAACCTCTTTATAAAGACCCATCAATGTAACGACCATTTCGTTACAAAGATCGGTGATTAAAGTACAATTTTAAATGGAAAAGGTCTTATAAACTCTAAAATAAAAAGTATACCAATTTAAGATTCTGTTTTTTATGGGTTTGGCTCATACGGTTTAGAAATGAAAATGATAAGGCTTATTTACATTGTTTCACTTTTCATGTTCATCATTAGTGATCCTCACATGGAATTGCACATTTGCATAAGGAAAGGGAGGAATAAGGAGTGAAACGAAAATTGATTAAAGGATCATTTCCACTTTTTACTTTGATTTTTGTGTTGGACGAATCATCCAAAATTACAAAAGTGAACAGTTGAAGTTGTTTCACCCTTCCCTCCTCCGATTTCCTATGCAAATGTGTAATTTATCGGTGTGGATCTCTCATGATGAATATTGAAAGTGAAAACAGTATAAACGAGCCATTATGCATCATGGTAATTTCATTAACATGTGCACAACTTGGTTTACAATTAATTAGAAGTTTCAGTGTTCCCTAAAACTGATAACTCCCAACTGTTTTACGGTTGATATTTTAGACGTGTGATAACGCTTTTGTTTATTTGTAAATATGTCTTTTTAGGCCCATTCACGTAGCTGTTGCACAGGACAATTTGAAACTAGTTCGGAAACTCTGCAATCTCATGTTGAAATCAACAATATCTGTCGACCTTACTAACTTCTTACGCCAAGTAAACAACTTTTATTTCTATAGGTTACATTTAAGATATGAATTTTATGAACTAAGCTCGAGCTTTCCATCCACGTTTTCTGTCCTGTGTAGGGGTTTATATACCGATACCTTATTCGCGATAAACAGTTGCCCATTAGTTACTTCCGTCGCCATTCTTTTTGTCGTGAGACTAATGAAATAGTGTTTGTTTCATGTGAAGTGGGTTATTTTAAAGCTTAAATGGGTTTTTAAGCAAAAAAAGTTTTGCATTTTTAGGCTTTACCCAAATGTATCCTACTTTTTTATTAGAAAAATTCTTTATTATAAGCTGCGACTGGATCGCCCAAACTAATATGTTAAAAGTTACCTTAAATGGTTCTTTGAAATAAATCAAAATGAAAGCAAAAAAAGGTCAACCTCTATCTTTTTTTTGAAGCGTCTAATGACATTATTCACTGCCACCTAACTAGCGGTTGACCATCGGTTCAAGAAGATTTCTACCAACCAGAATCAGCTAAAAGTACCTTTTCTTTCTTGGTTAACCACTGGTTAAGTGACAGTGAATAATGCCATTAATTTTGTCTACCTGAACAATCAATGTATTAATTTGATGATTTACTAACGGGATTTCCATGGTTCTGACTTGGACCATGGAATGGACAGCTGCATATAAGCTTAAGCAGCAAGGAATCGAATTTTTCAGTCTACATCTGCTTAAACAGGTGCATTTATTATTTGAAACATAAGCGATCTCAGAGCGAAGAAAATCCAATGAACACGTTCCATTTATGGTGTCACGAACTTGAAAATTCAATTTTAGATACGTCATTTCATAAAATGTTTAATTTAAATTTGAAAATTGAGCTAAATTGTGATTTTTCTTGAAAAATAAGTACAAAAGTGTTCTTGAATGTTTTTTAACCCAACTCAGCCTACCCTGTTAAAAACTAGTAAGTCGCACTTAACATACCTTAATTTCTTATTATATCTCAAAAATAGCTGAAATGGCATCTCCTTTTTCTATAAGGTCTTGTTCTATTATGGTACTATTATCTAGATCAGGGCGCGAAATTTCCGCTCGCCAACTCGCCATTGGTGACCAAAAATTTAAGGCTGACCAGAAAGTTCTTTTCCTGAAAAAATGTTGAGTTTAAAAAATGTCCAAATCAAGAAACCTCAATCGAGCGGCTCGCCTTAAAATTAAGCGACCATCAGCGAGCGGTTGGAGAGAAGCCGGCAGACGCAAGATTGCTCTTAAACGCGAGTCTCGTTTTCGGGTTAGACCGTTTCTTTTCGGTGGTATAGTTTAACTAGGTTTGTTGTTTGTTTAGTAATATCAAAGGTATTATAAAAAAGGAAGAGAAATATTGATTCCTATTTTGCGGGGGTCGGCAACCTTTTGAAACGGAAGAGCCAAAAGTTACAATTTATTAAATTTCCCAGTTTTTAAAGAGCCACTAAATTGTTTTGCTTCAATGTTATAGTATATGCTTATTATATTTGATTTTAGTTGGGGAGCATTTTTTTACACATTTTTTTCTGAGGTACCTCCTTTCGGGTTCAGGTACTTTTTTACATCAAGTTTTAGATGACTTACATACACATTGTAAATTAATTTTAGTGAATTTCAAAATTTTGTAAACAAAGTAAATTCCTAAAAAAATTGGAGGATCTGGGGGCCCTTTTGGCCTTTTTGGATTGGACCCAAAGAGCACCTCTTATTTTTTAAGTGGCAGAATTTTCAAGGAAAAATAGACAGCTAAAATTAACAGCAAACTGTATAGAGAGAAGGTGGGAGGTTCCACTTCAGAAAAATTTTGACAATTTTCTCCTAAAAGTAGTTTTTTAATTCGTTTTTTAGAACTTCTATTAAGACCAAATAAGGATCACTCCTTATAAATCACATAATTTTCAAGGGAAAACAGCACATATTCCAAAATTTTGAGAAGTGTTTGGGAGTTCTCCCCCGGAATTTTGGAATTTTCACCCTTAAAAGTAGTTTTGACTCAACTTGAGAACTTTGGGTTACACCGCTCTTTGTGAGTATCATTGATTTAAGTACTTAAAAATATATTTTTGATTTTTTTTAAGGGTTTTGATAATAAATTATTAATTTTTTCGTATGGAAAAGGAAAGCCGCAACTTTACATCCAAAGAGCCGCATGCGGCTCGCGAGCCGCAGGTTGCCGACCCCTGGATGAAAGTGAACCCGTTCAAACGCAAGAGATGATGCAAAGTGGATCTGCTATCAGCAATATTATCATCAGTATTCCTATATCATAGCAGAAACTTTTCATGGATGGCTATTATTTTTTGCAGTGTATTTTAATGTTACATTCTTTTAAAGTTTTACTTTCCATAAATTATCTGCAAACACTATTTTTTAAAATTAAAAAAATATGAATCCAAAGTAGCGGCGAGTAAAAATTTTAGCCTGGCTAGTATAACTTCAGAGCTGAAATTTCATGCCCTGATCTAGATCTAGATTATATCAAATCAAACTAAATATTATTAGGATGTGAAAAGAAATTTAAGCCTAATTAGGCTTCTATCAAAATTTTTTTCAGACTCCATTGCATTTAGCAGTTATGTTGGGTAATACAGACATGGTAGAACTTCTCCTTGAGCATGGTGCTTCGATCGTCCTACGGGATAGGAACGGAAACTCAGTACTGCATTTGGCTGTGAAGACAAAAGCTTGCGAGAACATTTTTGACTTGATTCTTCATCATCCCGATGCCAGCAGCATTTTGAATTCTCTCGATAATGAAGGTGAGTTGAATAATTAAATTTTCAGTCTTCAGAGAATTCATGAGCTCTTTTACTTTTATGTTAAGACTTCGATACAGTACCTACAGTTTCCACGTTATGGTTTGTATTAAATTGCTTGCAAATTCGATCTTAAATTTGTGTTTCAAAATCTGGTTATGAAAAAATATTATTTAGAAAATGCACCTTATATGAGAAGTAGCACAAGCAAGACTGGCTAAAAATAAAGTGTTTTGAGTTTGCTACGGAAAACTTTGTTTGAACGTATTTCAACCATTACTTAATTTTCGCCTCAGTATCGAAATCTTAACATTTTAAATTTTTGAAATTATTTTAAATACTCACAATTTCCAGGTTACAGCGCGCTACATTACGCAGTTATGACTAACAACGAAACTGCTGTCAGCTGTCTTAAAAATTCTGGAGTTTGGATGAATATTGTAGTAAGTATATTTGATAATCTTTTAAGCATCCGTTTTTAAATTATGCTAATTTATCGTTGCATATTCGGGGTTATGACCTGTCGAAAAAGTCCGCCTCTTTTTAATTCAGTGGTTCCCAACAGGACAGGTGGTTCGCGGACAGTAGATGGTCCATGATAGTTTTGAAAATGGGACAGGTAGCACACAAAAGAGTTTCAAATAAATAGAAATTCGAGTGCATGGAACAAGATGGGATTGAATTATATTCATGCAGATGATTCTGCTGTTTAATTTTTATTGATAAAACAGTCACCAACAATCTATACTATTTTTACGTGTTATGTTAAGGCCCCCACAGAGATCAACTTGGTCATCTGGTTGTCAACCAGGTTGACGATTTTCCCACAGATCTACCTGGTTGACAAACAAAATGTAAATAATGAAGCTAAAATTATATTACATTATAACAAATTAATATTTTTCGTCACTTTAAATACAGAATTCTTTTATTTAATTTTTTCGTGCTAAAATTATATATTTTTTGCTTTTACCCCTTAGTTTTTTTTTTAATTTTCTTAATAATATGTTCCGATTAGGCTCCGCTCACCAAGTTGAATAACAAATCGTCAACTTCAATTCAACCATCAATTTCCCCAAAGACGGCCAACTTGGTTGCAAACATCGCAATGACGACCAAGTTGATCAGATCGTCTGTGGGGGCCTTTATACACTAAATTATAATCAAAATATGTATAAAAAAACCGGCAAAATTTGTTGTGGCTTCCAAAGATTTAATTATAAAAAATACTATAACTCGAGAGATAAAATTAGATTTTTCTTAAAATATATTTCGTTTTTATAGCTTTATACATTTTTAAATTTTAAACGTAATTTAACCAACCAACAACAATGAAATGTTTAAAATTTTTCGTCCTGTAAATTTTATGTTGCACCTAAGTGCTAGCTAGCTTGATATTTATAAGTCTTATGGCCTTAATTTTGGAAACATTAATAAATGGTATTATAAATTTTATGTTGCATCTAAGTGCTAGTTAGCTTGATATTTTAAAGTCTTACAGCATTAATTTTGGAAACATTAATAAATCGTAATATAAATTTTAAAAAATCAGGATTTTTAATTTTGTTTGTCTTAAATTTTACATAACACATCGATACTTAAAAATGAAAATGTGCCGTGACCAGGATTCGAACCTGGGTTATTGCGGCCACAACGCAATGTACTAACCACTATACGATCACGGCTACATCTTGTTTAATCCCAAGGAAGATCTTTAAAGTAGAAAAGCCTCCTGGCTCCATTTCCTTTGACCCAAAATGGGTGTGGTAATCAACCGTGACTGTGACAAAAAAAACTGTCTTCCTGCCTCTGAAGAAGTGATTTCGTCTCTTCTCAGGCAATCAGGCATTATTCACGAATCACGAGTTCAGTCACGAGTTATCGACCACTCTTGACTTATAAATGAATGCTTATAGTTATAATTAGTAATGAAAGTGAAGTTTAAAGTATTACTTTCTGCTGCGCGAACCTCAATTCTGATTTATTTTCAGCAGATTTGTGTTAATATCATAATATTTACATAAGTATCAAAATATCGGAAATTTTTATACTTATCGGTGTTTCAAAACTAGAGAAACATAATGTTAGAGAGCTCGAGGTTGTAGGAGACATCTAGACCAGTTGCTCTCAACTGGTCCAACTAGAGAGCCTATAGGTCCAACAAGTGGTCCGCGGACAACCTCTTTGTTTTATGGTGATGTTTTTAGGTGATCTCCGAAATATTGACTTTTTGGCATAGTAATTCAAAACAATTTGGAAACTTATTAGTAGAAAAAGGAATAATCCAATATCTTTATAACTACTATATATTGTAAAAAATATATGTATAAAATTATAATTAAAAGGTTATTTTTTTTATTTTATAAGAGGACAACAACAGAACACAAAAAGGAAAGGAATTTGGGAGGTTTTAACTTGAAAAATGTTAGTGAAGATGATTAAATTAAAAGCTTCATATTTCGTTTTTCTTTCCTCTAGGATGGAAAGAGTGGCCGAACACCTTTGATTCACGCAGTCATGGAGCGTAATGATAAGATGGTGAATCTCCTGTTGCAAGTGGGAGCTTCTGTTGAGGTTACGGACTATTCAGGGAGAACAGCGTTAGAACTGGCAGTGCAATCTTCGAATAGAAAAATTGCTAAACTGCTCGAGAAGAAAATGTTAACCGAAAATTTATCTGAAAGAACTTCCAAGGAGTCGCAGCAACAAAATTCTTTATCAAGAACTAGGACAGAAAAGCGATGGAATCTAAGAGAAAAGAAATGTGATTTTAGAGATGATTCCTGATTCTTTATTAATAAAAGTGTTAGTTGCATTTCAAGTAAAGCAAGAAGAATCAGAACTTGCGATTATTAGGTCTTTTTTTTAAACTTGTATGCTATACTTCTTTTTTCCTTATACGTACTCCTTCTTCATTTCTTTGGGTATTTTGGTAAGCTATAATACGCAGCTATAAAAAAAAATTTCTAGTGATATGAAGGTATTATCCAACACTTTATAAAGGAAGTGAAAGGTTGGTATTTATAAAACTACCCTTTTTTCTCAATACATTATTCTCTGTTTTTGTAATGAAAATATCTGAAACATAATATTGGTTTCAATATTCAAACTGGGTAAGCCTGTAGTCAAACTATCCAAATTTTGGAGAGAGAAAAAGAGGAAAAACCTTGACATTATTCTCTCCATCTGAAAATAAGTTCGAAGAAATCCAAGCTGGGTTGTTGATTATTCAATCTACATAAGTCATTATTTGACTTAATATTCTATTTTATAAGGGTACGTAGAGTTAGGTACCACACTTCTCTACACAGGTTCGTTATTTTATGGAGTTTATTTTTCTTATAAAATGTTAAATTGATTAAAAAGAACTACAACTACAGATATTAATATGGTTTGGTTTAAGTACCTTGAGTCACACTCTAGGATAATATTTGTAAAGTTCTCTTGTGCTTATTTAGTCTTATGTTTATTCCAGTACTTTTACTTCCATTTGTATCTTTGATAATCGTATCGTCGTAATCTTATCTATTTTGTTGTTAAGTGAATCGGATATAGGCATTAAAAGAATGTAGAAAAATTTAGAAAATGCAATGACATTGTATAAAAACTTCCAATTAATATGATTAATTGATAGATTATAACATTAATAACATGATAGTACTATTAAAGAGAGGAGTTTCTTAGAATTTCAATAAAGTTTTAAAGGAAAAGGTATCTTGACTATTTTTATTAATTTGTAATAGGTAATAACCAGGCACCGCAGCGCTCCTGTTTTTCCTATTTTTCCTGTTTTTTTCACATTAGCTCCTTTTTTCCTATTTTTAGGATTCATTTTATTTTTCCTCCTTTTTTCAGCTTTTTTATCCTTTTTTTCCTATTTTTTTAACCCTTGGGATCGACTTTCTTCGTTTATGTTTTGTTGTGGATATGGATTGGTGTCTATTCTATCGGTCCGTTGTCAACGCTTTGGCATACCAAATGGAGTGATTCGTTTCCTTCCAGCGGGACGCGGCGTGGCCGCCGCGGAGCTTCGTCTCCCGTTGAGGCAAAGCTGTCCTCCGTTGTTTTTAGCCCAGGAAAACGACAGTTTTTTCAAAAAATTTCTGACAAGTTTTTTTTCGACGGTTTTATGTTTTTGAGGGCGCTGATTACGAATCTGAAGTTTGCTCCCATCCTCCGTTGTTTTTAGCCCAGGAAAACGGCAGTTTTTTCAAAAAATTTCTGACAGAGAGAAGTTTTTTTCGACGGTTTTATGTTTTTGAGGGCGCTGATTATGAATCTGAAGTTTGCTCCCAAGTGGGGGGCGGCTTCATATCGAAAATCACAAAAAATTGATAATTTTTTTTTATCTTTTTTCGATTCTTCGCCAATATTTAAAAAACTAAAAATTTCTCGCAGAGAATTTCAATTACAAAGTTAAAGTAAACAAAATTTCCTACAAAATGCGCTCATCAACTTTGATTTTCTGAAGAGTGGTTTGGCCGCTAGAGCGCGCTGACAAACATCGATTTTTTGGCCTTTCCGCAAAAAAAGGAAAACGCGTGCTTCTACCCGCTACAAAATGAAAATTATTCAAGTTATCAACAAAAATTTTATACCACGTGAAAGAGCATTTAATTTTCTATAAAAAACGTGCTTTCCATGATTATTGTTTGAGAAGGGGAGAGGGAGTGAAGCAAAGATCGATCATAAAACTGTTGCGGCTCTCAGACCAGACGGACTTTTGCGGTTGTTAATCTGCAATCTGCGCTTTATTTCCGGTATATTACTTTACCAATAAAATGGGTTGTTTTGGATGAATTGATGACTACGCATGCTTCAAAAAATAAATTTTTATATTTATTTATGAAATATTGGGTGTTTTAAGCAGAATTTAAATATTTTTTTTAAATTCTTATACAGTATCGGAACCCGTATCCGGCGTCCCGATAACCGGAGTGTTCCGAAAACCGGCAATTTTCCAAAATTAAAAAAAAAATTTAAGTTCCAAATCCATGCTCCGAAAGGAACCAGTGAGCTCCGACCGATGTACTCCGATGTTAGTGTCCTCAGTCCGCTGCCCCTCCCAATTCCGCGACCCGCTCTCACCCCCTGTCCAGTTGGAGATCCGCGGAGACCAGAACGCTAAGGGTCATGACAGACCGGACTTCTTATAGCAGTCGCTCCAATAACTCACACTGTCAATGGGAGGAGCGATAAGGAGAGGAGGGGACTCGAGGGACGATGTAGTAGATTATTCCTGCAGCGGAGGAAAACGGGTGTCATCTTTTATCATCAGGAGTTATCTACTATATCGCCCCCTCGAGTCCACTCCGATCGCCCCTCCTCCTGGTACTATCTTAATCGTTTTTTAATGGTGATGGATCGATGTCACGTCTTATGAACGCCAGGTATGACACAAGCCTAACGGACGATTGTTTCTTATCAGTGGAAGGAAAGGGAAAAGACCAATTAGGGTCATGACAGACCGGACTTCTTATAGCAGTCGCTCCAATAACTCACACTGTCAATGGGAGGAGCGATAAGGGGAGGAGAGGAGGGGACTCGAGGGACGATGTAGTAGATTATTCCTGCAGCGGAGGAAAACGGGTGTCATCTTTTATCATCAGGAGTTATCTACTATATCGCCCCCTCGAGTCCACTCCGATCGCCCCTCCTCCTGGTACTATCTTAATCGTTTTTTAATGGTGATGGATCGATGTCACGTCTTATGAACGCCAGGTATGACACAAGCCTAACGGACGATTGTTTCTTATCAGTGGAAGGAAAGGGAAAAGACCAATTAGGGTCATGACAGACCGGACTTCTTATAGCAGTCGCTCCAATAACTCACACTGTCAATGGGAGGAGCGATAAGGGGAGGAGAGGAGGGGACTCGAGGGACGATGTAGTAGATTATTCCTGCAGCGGAGGAAAACGGGTGTCATCTTTTATCATCAGGAGTTATCTACTATATCGCCCCCTCGAGTCCACTCCGATCGCCCCTCCTCCTGGTACTATCTTAATCGTTTTTAATGGTGATGGATCGATGTCACGTCTTATGAACGCCAGGTATGACACAAGCCTTAGGCTTGTCTATAATACTGTATTAATTATGGGACTCGAGGGGGCGATGTAGTAGATAACTCCTGATGATAAAAGATGACACCCGTTTTCCTCCGCTGCAGGAATAATCTACTACATCGTCCCTCGAGTCCCCTCCTCTCCTCCCCTTATCGCTCCTCCCATTGACAGTGTGAGTTATTGGAGCGACTGCTATAAGAAGTCCGGTCTGTCATGACCCTTAGATGCGTATTTTCTACGGGGTCGGGACGTAATGCAGTTCTAAGAATATTCCGGTTGAAAGAAGAATTTCACTTCGGGTTTTCAGAACGGGAAATGTTCGGGAGGGGGATGCCAGGGGCCGCGCGAGATTGTTTATTTTGCGCTCTCGCGCGCGACCCTGCAGATTGCGCATATCAGCAGTTACGTTAGTAAACGGACGCGGTCTTTCTGAGCTTTTTTCGGGAATTGTTCCAAAAACCGGATTTTCCCGTAAACCGGACTGATGCCGGTCCCAAGCGAGCCCGATACGGGGTCCTATACTGTATTAAATTATGGGAGTGTTTAATAAACGAATTTATGTTTTTTGCATCGCTAAATCCGAATTTAAAGTTTATTTTAATTTTGAAAGTCAAAAATTGCAAAAAATATCAAATTTTTGCTCTTTTTTTTCGATTTTTTGTAAATTTTCTAAGCAAATATTCATTTTACGAAAAATAGCATGCAACCAAATTAAATAACGTAAAATTTCTTATAAGATGCACTTGTTCATTTTTATTTTGCGAGGAGCGTTGTACATTTTATAGCATTTTGAAGAAAAGCAATTTTCATGTTTTTGTGTTAAGTCAGGAAACAGCTCTAATTCAGCGCACTCTAGCGTCAATACCTCTCATTATAAAATTAAAATAAGCAGTGCATTTTGTAGGAAATTAAATGTTCGTTCATTTAGTATAAGCTATTTGTCGGTAACTAGAATTTATTTAGATCTGTAGTGGGCAAAATCATTCATTACTTTTTTGTAGAAAAGCAAAAAATATCTTAATTTCAAAACGCTATAAAACGTCACCGCTCCTTGCAAAATAAAAGTGAACCAGTGCATCTTATAGGAAATTGTACGTACTTTAATTTGGTTTCATGCTATTTTTCGTAAAATAATTATTGTTTTAGAAAATCGATGAAAAACCGAAAAAAATTGAGATTTTTTGCAGTTTTTGATGTGAAGATTACTTTCAAATTGAAATAAATTTCAAATTCGGATTTAGCGATGGAAAAAACATAAAAATTCTTTCATTAAAATACTTCCATAATTTTACAAAGGAATTAAAATTTTTTTTTGAAATTTCGCCTAAAACACCCAATATTTCATAAATTAATTTAATTTTATTTTTTTAAGCATGCTTATGCGTAGTCACCAATTCATCGGAAACAATCCATTTTATTAGTAGTAATATACCGGAAATAAAGCTCAGATTGCAGATTACACTGTTAGAAATTTCACCATGTGAAAACGGTTAATGCGACGGCAGCTGACCGACCGTCTGATGCACCGTTAAGTTTACGGTTTGGAAAATTTTGATTCATTGCGGATTTGGAACCGTGGCCAACTGATTAGGTTAAGATACTGTAAAAACAATAGTTTAGCGGTTAATGAATCATTCATAGCTAGAGAGGTTCTTTAACCGTATAAACAATGGTTTTGCGGTTAAGGAATCTTTCATAGCTAGCGAGGTTCCTTAACCGTATAAACACTGGTTTTGCGGTTCAATAATAATTTATAACTAGCATGATTCCTTAACCGTATAAACAATGGTTTTGCGGTTAAATAATCATTTATACCTAGTTTTGTTTGAAACCTTAAAATTAAATATTTCAGTAATATTTATAACTATGCACTGTCTATCTCCACGAAAATAACAACAACAAATATCGATATTAAACACTGACTACCTCCTCGAAAGTAACAACTCAACTCTTAACAAATTTTGCTAATACTTTAGCATTGGTCAACTTTCGTGGATATAGACACTTAGTTATAACTATTACAGCTAAAAAAACAGAATTGTGAAATTTATAAATAAAAAATTCATATTAATATTGAAATAATGAAGTTAGATAATCAAAATAAGTTAGCATAATTTATGTAATAAAAATGTAAATATTAAAGTGATCTTTCATTATGAAACCAGTGGTCTGTCCAAGGCAAACTTTACTACCGTTTTCGGTACCTTCAAAACTTTTTATAAATAGGTTCTTTCACAAATTCAGTTTTAGTAAAACACCTATACAAAATACATTTTGAAAAAAAAAACATTCTCTATGAAGCTGTGTTTGAAGTTTGTTATTTTGACTGAAACGTTCACAAATTCTCAGAAATTTTTTTACCAAATTAGCAATTAATTTTCACAAAATAGATACCTCTTAAAAAACCTAGACAGACCCCTGAAAACAAGAATATTTAATTTTAAAGTTAAAGAAAGTATGAGTAAGTAAGATTAAATTAAGTATTAAAGTAAGATTTATAAAATAATAAATTTCAGATGGATAATAAAAACACATGACAAATAGTTCATATTATTTTACTCCACAGTCCAGGAGTCAATTTTTATTAAACACCACTTTTCTCAGAAGTGGTCACATCAAGGATTAGAAAAAATGTAAGACAGTCAAAATTATGTAAAACAGATGGAAATGCTGCTTTACAACTAAATACTTAATATTCGTATAATGTTTGTAAATAACATCAAAATGTGCTTGCATTTCACTTCCTGCTTCCGCACACTCCCTCCCATTGCCAGCGGTATCTGGTGGGGAAGTGAACAAGCGGAACAGAGGAGGAGTAGTCATCAGCGGCTGGGGAGGTACCGTCGAGGGTGGGCCAGAAGCACTTGTTGGAGTTGGGATTCCCCATTTTAAGAACCACTGATGGATCATACACGAGGATCATCTACAAATGCTGAAGATAGCAGGAACGCTGGCTTGCAGCGATCTTGAGGTCACAGAAGGCGAGGGAGAAACCTGCAGGAGATGTCGGGGACTGGAAAGTATCAGTAGACGCCGGGCTACTTCCGGAACGGGTAAAATGTCGCGGATGACTCCAGGGGAAGGATGGCGATTCCGAACTGCTCTGGGAATGCACAGGAACCTTCCTATGGATGGTCCACCATCAACAGGCAGTAGGATGAGTCCATCAATGTTGGGAGTGGGACGATAAACTCTAGGTGCAAGTCGTCGAACCGCTGGGAAGGCTCAAAGGTGGAGGGTGCACGCATGTGCCTGTGCAAGTCCCTGGGTAGAACAAGTAAAAATTAGTCAAATGAAATAGAAACTAAATATACAACACTTTTTGGACGGCAAAACCTGTTTCATTCCAAGTTAAATACAACAAAATCACTTTTTCTGTTTTGAAATTTTACCTGTGAGTGGTAAGCGGCAGCACTGGATCCCGAGTAGCTGGGCAAGGGCATGGACTGTTGCAGGATCACTTGCTCGATCACTACCCCAAGCTCTGATGAGTTAAATATTGATGTCCCTGAAGTTACAAATAAATAAATCAGTGTTAGTGAAAATAAACTACATAAGAATAACAAGACTAAGAATTAAAGTTATAAATATGTTCAGTGGGGTAGCCAGAAAAAAATTTCGGAGGGGGATGTTGATATTGAAATTTCGTTTTTTGTTTGGTCGTAAAAACACTTTCGAATCACAAATCATGCGCTATAAGATCACATCCAATAGAAGCCCGTTTTCTGATCACGTGAAAACAGTAAACACAATGTTTTAATGTAAACACAATGTAATGTTTTCATGCCCTTCAAATGATTTAAAACACATTTTTGAATTTAAAAATCAGAAATTTTGGAGTTTTAAACCATAATGTATGTGGTTGAGAGTACCAGGTAGACAGAACACAGATTAACAGTAACAGGTTTAATTAGCTTATCGAATTAATAAAAAAGGGTGCTTTCGCAAAAGCGAACCCAAAAAGCGGACCGCAGCCGCTCTTCTTTCACAGAGAATCTATCAAGTTCTCGCGCATTGAGTAGTTAACATCCTTCTCCCGCAGGAGGAAAATATAATATACAGACTAGACACCGATGTGTATTTAAGGAAGCGGCACAAATCCTCCACATGTATCAAAAAAGTATAAAACTAAGCGGCACAGCTTGGATATACGTCGACCAGCCGCCATGTTTACCCACAGCTCAAATGATGACACACAACAATATAGATCTAATTTGAGCTGTGAGTAAACATGGCGGCTGGTCGACGTATATCTCAGCTGTGCCAATTAAGCATATACCTCACTCATGCAAATACCTCATTCAGCTTTAGAAAATGAGTCAAAAATGTAAATCAACCAAATGAACGTGGTGCAATATATTGGTTAATATAACTGAGAATAATAAAGTGAAATGTTCAATTTGACTTACTTCATAAGCGTCCATGTCGACATCAATCGGCTTACCGCACTTAACATGGCAACAATGCTAAAAAGAAAGAAAATATCTGGAGTTTTCATCAAATTTTATTTAAAATATGGAAGTATGGTCGGCAAATTTAAGAACTCGTAATAATTTATCCTCCTTGTCCAAAATGCAAAGTGAATCAAGCTGCTTCTGCCCATATTTTATTCTGTATCGATTGTGAAAAGAGCCAGTTGTACTCGGATCTTACTGCTATGCTGCTTTGGAGTATTTAAAAACGCACGGGTTTATGGACTTGGTCTAGATGTTTTTGTTGACCATATACAGTATACATACGTTATTAAAAAATTAAATGAAATTTTTATGTTAAACAAAAAAATAATTAAGGCAATTGCTTTCAAACTTTGGGTTTTAAGGTGCATATTTCGGACATTCCGGCCAAACACAATGTTAATTTTGTTTCAAGGAGTTATGCAGAAAAATTAAAGCCAGAAACACAACTTGATTAAGGTGAATAAAATCGGCAAGTAATTAAAACAAGACACAAGCATCAACAACTCAACTCTCGTTCAATTGTTCATTTCATGGAGGAGGCTGCCGTGTTGACATGAATTTTTTTTTCTGATGATATCAGATTTGAATCGGTTAATTCTTATAAGAAAATTCATGTAATATTGTACTTTAATAATTATTATTAATGTTTGAAATCAACAAGTAATTAAAACAAACTCTACCTGTTATACCAAAAGAATAACATTGTCAGGAAGGGCTCAGGTCATCATGTGTCTAGAAAAAAGTTTATAAAAGCTTTTAGACAGACAAAATGGGGAACAGCTTTAGAATAGGTCTGCTTTTGGACGACCGTTTTCACCCGCCAGCAGCTGAAAACCCCGCTGCCATGTTTACCCAGACTCTAAAAACTAAAACACTACTTACTTACAATAAGTATGATTTTTGCGAAGCACATTAAGAACCAACTAAAGTGCGACTTAAATCTAATAGTATCTTTAACCTCAGCGGGTGCGCTTATCTCCTAGATACACAATTGTAGGTTAATGAAGCGAATCCGGCCTGCAGATTTTCACGCCAAACTTGGGAATAACAATTCAATGATCGGATACCATCGGTTTTCCCACTTGGCGACAAAAAAAATCGCCAAATTCAGCTTGCGGGCCAGTTTTGCTTGATGTTCCCAATTATAAAATGCAAATTTTCAAACATGTAATTCAAAAACAAAGTTGTAAGGGGCCATTCATTAATTACGTAAGGGTCCCGAGAGGGAGGGGGGTTGGACAAATCTCTACATACCCTTACTTGGGGGGTCAAACCCATTCTTATGTAAGATTTTCCAAGTTAATGTAAACAAATTCCAATTATTCTAATCAAATTACTATTGAAAAACCTCAGAAAAACTTAAAAAGGCTGAAGATCACAGTTATTATCAAAGCTTTTACTTTTTTTAAAATAGATATATATCAGTATGAATCTCTTTTGTAGCAAGTTAAGATAAAAAAAACTGTTGAATCCATCTTCCAGTTGTCAAAAGGCGAAACAAAACAAAAGCAAACAGAGAGAAATCTTAATTAGTTCTGGTTTCAACTTTTTTTATTCGAACATTTTGTTATTTGGATAAGACGTAAGAAAAGGGGGGGAGGGGTTTGAAAAATCTTACGTACCCTTACATGGGGGTAGGGGGGGGTTAAATATTGCCAAAATCGTCCTTACGTAATTAATGAATGGCCCCTAATAAGTATTTGGTTAATGAGCATATTTATTTAAATCAATATTATTTTAAAAAAAACTGAACAAAAGTAATTATAATACACAAAAAACTCAACAGAGAAATATGAAATAAACTTGAAGGTTGATGAAGAATTCAATTAGGTATTTAGGCTGAACTACTGTAGCTGAACTATTGACTATTAATGAAGCTTCATAATATGAACTGAAAATACATTTTGTTACAATGTTTAGGAACAAAAAAAACTTTTTAATTACTAAAAAAAATCAAGAAAAACTTACATGAACAGTCGCGCGTATCTCTAAAATCCAAACAGATAATCCGCGGGGGCCGGGGATTCCCCTCCCCATTCCCCGGCTTGAAGTGAAAGTTACAGTAGGTAGCATCAGCCGAAGTGTGGCTGTATTATAGCTGCCTACAGGCCCAAACAAACGGGAAGACAGTTCCGTGATCAAAGTTAAAAATCCATTATACATTTGATTTCAATAAAGTACAATACATACCATTATACAAAAGAATTAGCTGATTGATATTCTGATCAGCCAAAAGAACGTTCTCCTCCCTGCATCACACATCCATCGTGCTCGTGCCAGTGGCATATGCCAGTGGTTCGTGCATCGTTGGCTCGATTGGCGGGGGCATGAGAGTTGATTCATTGATTCTTGTGTCTTTTGCTGCAGGAATAACTTGGATTTCACGCAAATGTTCCTTTTAAGAATTTTAATAGGGAATAGGCAGGGTTGGCAAAAACCTGGGTTTTTTTAAAAACCCAAGTGGGTTGAGTTTTTTTCGGGTTTTTTAATAAAACCCTGAAAAAACCCATATAAAACTGGGGTTTTTTTAAAATTAAGTGGTTTTCTCCTATATAATAAGTATGCTCTTCAAATTTTAGTAAGTTCTTTCTATGTTAAATGTGTTCTGTCAAAATAATGTCAGTTTTTCCATAGCTAAGTGGGTTTTTTCAAAGTTTGTCAGTTTTCTGAAAAATTAATGTTTTTGTTTTTATTTTAAAGTGTTAATTTATCACTTGTATGAGATAGGTGACAAATTTTGGATCAAAGTTGGAATCCCTAAGATATTCTTTTACATAATTCGTGATTTATTACTAGTTAAAGACGTTTCCGTAATACTTGAATAAAAGTATTTGTGCTTGAGATCGGTGAATGAAATTTTAATATGTTGTACCTGGCGTTGTGCGGTTTAAAACGGTGTATTGCATTAAGGTGTTCGTCATGCAGTAGACACTCTACAGTAGTCCGAAGTTTCTCCGTAATATTCAAATGACACTATAATAAAATTAATAAATCGATCAATAGTTGATGGAATCTTATAGTTTACTTAAATATGTGCATTATATTAAATTTTTGTTCAAATCGCGCTATAATTATGGTAGTTATTAGAGTTTGAAAAAAAAGTCGACTGCGCTCGAAAAAAACACAAGTCTCCTCTTTTCGCTTATAAATCTATAATTATTATTCTAATTTTTTTTTTGAATTTACTTAGGAGTAAAGGACCGTTGTGGGAATGTTTTTCCAGAATTAAGGGATTCCATGGTGATTATCGCGTAATTTGTGATTTAAATAGCTGGATGGAGCTTACTTGTCCTTAACGCGAATGACTCCGGAATATTTCCCCGATCTCAGTTCAAAGTTTGTTTACTCTTCGCTTCACATGCAAGTGCTTTTCATCGTTGGAAAGATCATTAAAAATGTTTATAGGAATGCTTATAGGCTTATGTTCTCCATATTGGGGGATTTATTAAGGTTGAAAGAAATTTCGTTTTCCGTGAAATTTTTTCCCGAAAGTAATTCCAATAATTTGAGATTTTAATATGTTGTAGTAGGCCTTTAGACAAACAAAAGTATGTATCGCATTAAGGGATTGATGAATTAGTTCTCCACTGATAAATTATTCAAGTTTTTTTACTGTATTATTTATGTATACGACCCCCTAATGATGTCAGCACCTTGAAAATTAAAAGATTGTGCGGTTCACTCCATGAACGACATCAGAAGTAGAGATATAATAATTAAAGTACGTAGTACATTGTACTCACTGAAATTGAGAAAACACCATTTAATTTTATTGACACCAGGTTTAAAATTTGAAAAAAAAAACAATAAAAATTTAAAAAATATCCTAAAATCTTTTTAACTTTAAAAAAAATACTGAAATTTACAAAATTCTCCTTAATTCTTTATAACCATATAGTTTGAACTTGAAGCGTCTTAAATTTTTAAAAAATCCAATCAATAAAGAAAAAACCCACTGAAATTTGAAAAACACTCCCTTAATTATTGAAATCTGGTTTAAATTTTGAAGAAAAAATCTCATTCAACTGAAGTTCTTGGTATGTTGTTTCGTTTAATGCTTTTCTTCAATATTAAAACCAAATCTGCCAAAATCTTGATTTTTCTTGAAAAAACCTAAAACTGGGTCCATAATGAGGGTTTTTCACATGTATTTTCTTGGAAAAACCAATTGGGTCCTACCCAGCCAACCTAGGGCAGAGGTGTTCTCGAGTTTGGATTGGGATTTTAAGAACTATATATTATGTGGCACGGAGTAATTATAATCAAGCCTATGTTATATATACCTTAGGTTCTTTAAGAAAAGATGGCGCCACGAAACACGAAAATGGTTCCTTAACCGTTTTTTATGAGAATGGTTCGTTAACTATTGGCTTTTCAATTTAACGGTTCGAGAACCTTATTTTAAATGGTTATTCTACCTTTTTGTCTGAAAAAAGTAAAATACCCATTAAAAATATGGTTATTTGACCGCTTTCCTTAAGGAATTTCTAACAGTGTAACAACCGCAAAAGTCCGTTTGGTCTGCGAGCCGCGACAGTTTTATTATCGATCTTTGCTTCACTCCCTCCCCCCTTCTCAAAAAATGGTAATGAAAAGCACTTTATTTATATAAAATTAAATTCTCTTTAACGTGGTATAAAACTTTTGGTAATATCTTAAATAGTTTTCATTTTGTAGAGGGTAGAAGCGCGCGTTTTCCTTTTTTTTGCGGAAAGGCCAAAATATCGATGTTTTTCAGCGCGCTCTAGCGTCAAAACCACTCTTCGGAAAATCAAAGTTGACTAGCGAATTTTGTAGGAAATTTGGTTTACTTTAACTTTGTAATTGAAATTATCTTCGAGAAATTTATAGTTTTTGAAATATAAGCGAAGAATCGAAAAAAGAGCAAAAAAATTATAGATTTTTTGCGGCATCGCGGGAGGACTCAAAACGAAATGGGCGTCGGCACAAGCACAGGTTGGCATCCCTGTTGTGTTATTTTAACTCATATTTAAGAAAAATATTCCTTTTTCTCCTTTTTTTTAAAGAAAAATAATCCTTTTTTTCTCCTATTTTTTCTTAAATTCTCCTATTTTTCCTATTTTTTTTACGAAAAATCGGCTGCGGTGCCTGAATAACACCCTTACAGCCTTATTATCTGCTACTTGATCAGCTGTTAACCAACAGCTAAAGAAAGGGGTGAAGAAGATAATTTAGCTTAATCTAATTGGGTGGAATTTAGTAATATCTAATCTAAACACTGGTTAACCGCTAGTCAGGTAGCAATGATTAGGATAGTATTATTGAGTAGTTATAGTAATCCTATCATTGGGATAGGTGGAGAAAGAAAATGGTTTAATACGAATTCAGGTGATCGTAAAAAAATTATCCTAGTTAGGTGATGAGGTTTTTCGTTTTATAAGAGAGGAGTTATAGATTTTTGACTGTGTTTCACCGTATATTTATTTATAAAACATATTAAAACAAAAATTGATTTATTCACAAGTTACAGCATTCCTTTAAGTTTGGTACCCTTTTTGGATCATTTTTCAAAAATTTCCCCCTTGAATCATCGTTCGAAAAATTGTGAAATTCTGTTCGAATGTGCCCCAGTGGAGGGGTACATTCGAACACGCTTGGGGCACATATGAACGCCTACATAAATAATACAGAATTAATTTTTAGTAGCTGCGAAACTCATTGTACATTAAAGCTTTCATTTTTTCTTAAATTTTAGAATTTTTTTTAATTTATAAATATTTTAACGAAATTTCAGTGTAAATTACGCTTTTGATAAGAAAAAGAGTACTAGAGAATACTAACATCGCAACAAATAAATCAATAATAATAAATTGAAAAAAGGTTTTCAGTTTTTAAGGAAAATGAGCTGAACTAGAAGCTCAAAACCCATCTCCGGTTTGAATATTTTTAGTAGACAATCATGGGTACCGTAAAATCGGGTAACTTCTAAACTAAATGGAGTGTTTTCCCCAATTAAAAGCAAATAAAAGTAGTTATTAAAAAAAAATTGACGCAGTCAGTGGCTTAAAATATTTTTAACATGCTCAAATGCAACTTAAAATGCTTGTAAAGTGTGGATTTAAGTTTAAGTATTTTTTTTATTTGAAATTTTAGACCAAAGCTTCCCTGAATTGGGAGAACTTTGGACCAGAACTCAAAAAACAAAAATTTAAGGCATTGAGTTACCTTTAACCAATGCTATACTGTTTAGATGTGTTGTTAAGTTACGTATCAATAATATTAATATATTATTAAAAGTTCATTTCAAGTTTAATTTTTAAGAAAATCAAGCAATAAAACATGTTTTCTTTTACAAAACTGATTTCAGTTTAGAGTTACTTAAAGTAATTTTTAAGGAAAAGATTTTAACACCCTTGGTATATATTTTGATAAATTGGTTGATTTAATTAGCAAAAAAATCCACTTATAGAAAAAAAAAACGATTTCTCCGAACACCATCGATTTCATATTAATGATGACATCTTCACCATACTATATTTAAAGTCCTTCATTGGGCGGTGGACAAAGGGTGAAAGGGCGGCGTGGCAATATTTATTAGTAAACCAAAAAACTTAATTTTCTGCAGTGTGTCATCTTTAGAAATTTATTATGGGAGGAGCTCAAACATTGTCTTAAAATTGCAGTTATTATGCAGAAGGCCCAAAGGTAGATTTTGCTAAGAGGAAGGACCCTAAACATTTTCTGTCCTGTCCCCCTTGCATACTTACAAAATTAAAAAATGAAGCTTTAAAGTACATATCGTCACCTTAGTATCAAAAACTACTATCTCCGTTCGGCAAACTTCGGGAATCCCGATTCTTGGCGTTTAGATCGTTGTAGAAAATAATTTGATTGGTTTTGATCTTTTCTACTCGATCATGTCAGCTCTTACAAACCAAAAAACAAGCTTCTCCACCGATCTGATCGCCAAGGATCGGGATTTCCGAAGGTTGCCGAATGGAGATAGTAGTTTTTGATTCTAAGGTGACGATATTTTGGTAAGATTTCATCCATCCAGAGCATAAAATGTTTTAATAATATTATCTTCAAGTGCAGAAGGGGGGTCTGGGGGTCCTCCCCTAGAAAATTTTTGAAAATTTGACCTTAAAAACAGAGTTATAACTCGGTTCAGACTACGTGGGGTGTCAAATAGGGAGGTTTGAGGGGTTTAAAATTTTAGGCGGCTTTTGCCGCCCCTCTAAAATTGCCACATATGAGGCGGCTGCTTCTCTGCCTCATGCCACCACACGGCCCTGTGTGAACCCCTACAGATATAGGCATGAAAGTTGGGTCTAGGTATAGTAAAGTGACTATCCCCTATCCGATGCAACATTTTTCAACGCTCTTTAGCGGAAATTTTAGAAGTTATAAATTTTATTTTAAAAACTATTAGAGATTTACTAAATTAGTCGATTACAAAGTTGTAGAGAAACATCGATTTAGTAGGAAAAGACACCTTAAGCAAAAAAATATCTTGAATAAAACCCCTTAAACGCACAAAAGTCCAACTCTCACAATGCTAGTCTGTGGAGAAATAAGGAACTTGCATGATTTTTTTTTATTTTTTTAATCTATTCTTCACGCAAAAATAAGCCACTACACAAAATTTGAGGCCGATTGAGAAATTTTTCGATTGCAAAAAAAATTATCAAAAATCGTGT
The DNA here is from genome assembly GCA_024610705.1 of Tetragnatha versicolor. Classification (NCBI taxonomy): domain Eukaryota; kingdom Metazoa; phylum Arthropoda; class Arachnida; order Araneae; family Tetragnathidae; genus Tetragnatha; species Tetragnatha versicolor. The sequence goes on along the minus strand of JANDEH010000012.1, from coordinate 13,514,167 downwards.
TTTTCGAAGCAACTGAAAACGCTTAACAGCATGTACCGTGACGTCACTAATGTTTACCTCGGATTGTCATGTTTGCCGTGGATTTCTGACCGCCACCAGAAGTGTCTAGAAGGTAAATATTTATTAAAACACTCATACCGGACACTTCTGAAAAAAGAAATCATCAACTAAAACATAGAAATTCAATTTTGATTGCAATTTGGCTCGATGGATTCTACGTCACTGTGCATGCAAACACACTTCGCGTTTTCAGTCACGTGTTTTTTTCTCGACTTTTAAATTAAAATATTTAAGTACTTGTACACTTTTTTGAAAATTTGACAAAATATTTCATTTTTCTATACAAAAAACCATACGAAACACTTGAAAGTTTATGAAAATCTGACACATGCAAGTTCCTTATTGGTTTGTTTTGCCTCTTTTTGCTGAGCAAAAGAGGCATCTTGTAACTTTCCGCCCCGGCACGTTCCATCGCTTGTTATGGTATCAGAGGTTGTCACTCCAGTTTGTTTTATAGCTCAGTGTCCGTCAAACCAAGACCCTCTATATAAAGGCCTCCCAACTCGGCCGTGCAACGTCATAACTTTCACTCATCTTTGACGATGACGTCACTCCATATAGACTTAACATGGCAATTTTCACTCACGTTTGACGTCATCGTCCGGAGTTGGGTGGCCATGTATATATAGAGGGTCTTGGTCAATCGGGCCGTAGTTAGGAGACCCCTGAAATAGAAAATTAATTTTTTTTAGAAAAAGAGGTTCCGGAACGCCGTTCCGGACCTCGGCTAAAATCGAGCCCTGATATATGCTTGTTAGGGGATACCTTAAAATAAAGTTGAGGCACCCCCTTCCCCAAAAAAAGGTCTAGTTACGGCGTGGTACAGACCCACCCAAAAAAATCCCTGCCCCCCAACCAAAAACGATGCCCCTTGGGCGAATGTCCCCCTCTCCCCTTCCCGAATGCTCGCATGAAAATATAGGAATAATAAGTTAATAAACTTATCCAAAACCTTCAATTTTAAACTTAAATCAAAAATGATTTCATTAAAATGAAAAAAAAATGTCAAATTAATATAGGTTATGTTTCAGGTAAGAGCCGCGCAAGTTTAGAACTGCTGATGCGCCAAGTTTTTAGCGATAAAAACCAATTTATAGTAACCCCAACTAATGTTAAATGAATTATGTGGCTTCTAAATATGGCGCCAAATAGCCAAAACTCGCCAACCATCAGCAGTTCTAAACTTGCGCACCTAGTTTCAGGTTCAGTGCACTGAGCAATAAAACGAACAGTTTGTTTACGTCAGTACTTAGGCTGAGCGCGCACTGGAAACTTTTGTCTCGGAGACTTAAAACACTAGTCACTCGAGAGCAATGCATTTCTATGAAGAAATTCTTGGTCTAGTTATCTTGGTCTCGTCGCTAGATCACTAGGCCAAGAATTTCCTCATAGAAATGCATTGCTCTCGAGTGACTAGTGTTTTAAGTCTCCGAGACAAAAGTCTCCAGTGCGCGCTCAGCCTTAAGGGCAGGGCTTTTTCAATGATGTCACTTCTTAAGGGCTATTAACTGCAACCTTGCCTTTATTTCCCGGGTGTTTCGAAAATAATAAACAAAGCAAGCTGATAACTGATAGTAAATATTTTAGCTAAATACCGAATATTATATGCTTTGAAATTTGACGTTATCTTTATTGATAATTTTTCTTAAGGGCTTTTTCAGTGTGTTCATTTGTTCTTTGAATTCATTTTGAAAGATGACATCTGAGCATGTAGATACATCTGTTAAAATTTTACTTAAACAAGTGTATGCTGCGCACTTAAGTAAAATTAGAGGTAAGTGTAATTTAATATATTTTGTGTTTATTTTATAAATTCCAACTTTTACATAACTTTTATCCTATGGTATAAGCTGATACTTATTAAGGTTACTTCAAACTTAATTCTATATTTATTTAACTTTAGTAATTAATAAGTATAAGTTTAGACTTTTATATAATAACTAAACTAGGCTATTTTAAAATTCTAAAGATATTTATTTACTTCAGCTTTGGATGAAGAAATTGAAGATCTCAAGAATAAACTAAGTGAAGCTGATAGGTAATTACTATATTGATGTAATAATATTAAATTTTAATGAGGTTCAAATAATTGAGATTTCTGTAATCTCTTGAAATTTTACTGTTTAATACTAAAATCTTTGTTACAGCTTTAGAAAGAGTCTTCCAGCCACCATGTTAACCAACAGCCGAGCTCAAATTATGACAACTCAAATGAGTGACGTGACAACCAAAGAGATATAGGGGAGACCGGGGAGGGACTGGACATTTTTTACTAGAATATATTTTTTTAAAATAAGTTTTCCATGTATAAATTTTAAACTTTCAAAATAACATCTGAATCACTTCAACATGTTTAAAAAATATAACCAAAGTGATAGCAAACAAAACTTAAGGTTTATAAACGATTTAAAGTAACTCTAAAAATGTCCCATACCACTCCGGTGCCGGGGTGGGATGGGATATTTTAAAAAAAAATTAAGATTAATTTTCAAATGTATGGTCCAAAATCACAAAGACAGAAGCGGACTTGGAAAAAGTGCCCGAACCTATGAACCTGGTTAGCGATACATAAGGTTTGGGTAAATTTGATTAGGTTCGGGGGAAGGTTACAACTTTTTCCAGTTCTGGACAGAAGTATTTTACACATTCTAAAGATTTATTGCAAAAAAAATTTTAATCTAAAAAAATATGTTTTCAACTGCAATACTAAACAGTTCCTAAACAAAGGTATCTAAAGAATTGTATGCAATTAATTGCAATAGCCAGCCTGTTGAAAGAAATTTGACATGTCCCATCCCATCCCGAGTCATGGTGTCCCATGCCACCTTGATAGCAACACTTTTAAAAAATAGGTTCTTAAAAAAGAACTGTGACTGTTAAGCTTAACTCAACTATTTATTCATAAAGGATATATTATTCAGTTTAGAAAACAATATAAACCATTAAGAAAGCAACCAAGAATGATACTTAAAATCCACTTTAAAAAGTGTAGGGGAGACCGGGGAGGGATGGGACACTTTTTCCAAGAATATTTTTTAAAAATTTAGTTTTCATTGTATAAATTTGAAACTTACAAACCAACATCTTGGAACATTTTAACATGTTTAAAAAATATAACCAAAGTGGTAGCAAACAAAACTTAGGATTTATGAACAAATTAAAGTAACCTCTAAAAGTGTCCCATCCCACCCCGGGCCGGGATGAGATGGGACATATCTATTTAAATTAAAATTTATGATTACTTTTTAAATATATGTGATTAAAAACCACAAAGATGGACGTATTTTACACATTTCAAAGATTCATTACAAAAACGTCAGTTATTTTACCCTATATTTACTTCGAAAAATCTAACTTAAGTGAAAAATACAAAATAGTTAAAATTCTTCTTTAATATAAAAAAATATGTTTTCAACAGCAATACTAATCAGTTTCAAGACAATGGTATCTAAAGAATTGTATGCAATAGCTTGTATTTAGGTATTGAGAGGAATTGGGCATGTCCCACCCCACTCCAAGTCATGGTGTCCCATCCCACTCCAAGTCATGGTGTCCCATCCCACCCCGGTAGCAACAGTTTTAAAAAATGGGTTCTTTCAAAATAACTGTAGCTTTTAAGCTTAACTCAACTATATAATCATACAGAATACATTATTCTGTTTAGAAAACAATATAAACCATTAAGAAAGCAACCAAGAATCAGATTAAAAATTCACTTTGAAAAGTGTAATACTTAGTTACTTTTGCTATAGTGAAACCATCTTTTTCATTCAGAAACTTGTAGGAGCTTGCAACTAAAATAGTAAACAGCAAAAAATATGAAGCCATGGTGGCTTTACCTGGTGGAACACTCAAAAACTAATTTTATTTTTTAATTTTAAGATTTATTGAAGGTGTCCCATCCTACCCAGTGTCCCATCCATCCCCGGTCTCCCCTAATACTTAGTTACTTTTGCTATAGTAAAACCATCTTTTATAATAATATGCAGGGCTCGATTTCAGCCGGAACGGTCCGGAACCTCTTTTTTGGAAATAATTAATATTCTATTTCAGGGGTCTCCTAACTACCGCCCGCGAGACCCTTTTCATCAGGCCCGCGAATATACCTTTCCATGTACGAAAAAAATCCTGAAATGAATTAAAACCCTGTTTTTATTGTCAAATAAAAACTCAACTAAACTCAACTAATCACATTTATTTTCAGATTAAGTTCATAAAAGTGAGAATCGTACCAAAAAAATATTAGAAAAGGCATATTTCAAATTTAAAAAAAATCAATGCATTTTTATCTTTTTTCAAATAACAATAATTGTGATTTAATTGTAAGGTTGTTATACTTAATTGTTCTTTTAAAATATAATTGTGAACCTCTATTTGCACTACCCACAATCCGCTCCTGGTGTTGATTCTTTTTTATTTGAACCAAATTTGCCAGATTGCTGGTCAAATTTGCAAAGAAAATCTGCGACATCTTAAATTCTACCATTTAAGAACGTAAACTACGCATTCTATTCCTTAAATTAGCAAAATATACAACCCTTATGGTTCATTGATGATAAGCCATCCCGCCTCCTACAAGAGGCCCCCTTTTTGAAAAAAAAGTATAACCCACTTTAAAAAAAGTGTTTTACAAAAAAATTGTAAAAAGAGTTCATCTCATACAATAACTAAATTAGAATACTCTTCCTAATCTAGTACAAAACGTTTGAATTTAATGCTTAAGTTTCTGTATTTAAAAGTATTCGCTTTTTTAAGTTTTGAGACTAATATATTTACCGTTCCGGTACCTCTTTTTTTAGAAATCGAGCCCTGATAATATGTAATATGTTGGAGTGGTTGACTGGTGGGAATAACACCTAGCCCAGTCAAAATAGACAAAAAAAGGGACAAAGTTCGGAAAAATTAGCATAAAGCTGAAAATTGGTACTGACCCCCTAGAACAGTGGTCCCCAACCTTTTTACCACCACGGACCGGTCAACGTATGATAATTTTTCCGCAGCCCGCTGGTGGGGGGGTGTTGATTGTTTACATTCTAGATTATTTTTTTTTATTTTTTTTTATTTTTTTAAAAATTTCACAAATTCACCTGAAGATCATACAATCCGTATAGGTGAATCCATCACATACACACAAGAACAGTCACACTAACATCCATGCCAAACGGGGATTTGAACCCCAGACGTACGGCTTCGCTGTCAGGTGATCTAACCACTAGGCCAGAGCTTTTGATTTGTTAATTTTAATTTAATTGTATTTAAACATGCTTTCTTCAAAATAAAATACAGTTACACCAAAAAATAAATATAAAGTGATTTATAATTCATTTCATTCATTAATTTGGAGTATAAACCTAGGAATTTAAATTAATTTTCAATGAAATGGTTGGCCCGCGGCCCGGTACCATTTGATGCACGGACCGGCACCGGTCCGCGGACCGGGGGTTGGAGACCACTGCCCTAGAAGACATCATTGTAATTCATATGCCAAAAGTTCTCAGCGATCCGATGTGAGCTAATTATTTTATAGAGGTTTTAATTACGCTACATTTTTGCTTCGTATTCCTACGGGGAAACCGGCTGCGACAGTGGCACCACGGGCTACTCTTCCGTAGGATGACGGAGTGCCGAAGACTGGGAGATGGTAAAAATCAGCTCTTTTTCATGATATTTGCTCACGGATTTCAACAGAAGTTGCAAAAAAATTTTGCAAGAATGTTTTTGAGATTTTAGGAAAATGTTAGAACAATGTAAAAGGCAAAATTTAAGCTTTTCCACGTTTTTTTATGAATTATCCACGTAATTTTTATTCGTTAAGTAATAAGCATTTTGACGTTCTTTAAAAATGCTATAAGTAGTTTCTATATTCGAAAATGCTAAGTGTCTAACCTTTCAATCACAAACTAAAAGGATTTGTAAAATTTCTTCGTGACAACAAACAAAAAACGACTATTTTATTAACTGTATTTCAAATTTTCTTTTAGGATTTTTTAAAATTAATTCATTCAGTGTTGACACAGGAAAAATGATAAACATGCAAACTTAAGTTTCTTATAGAGAAATATTCAACTCCGGAATATTAGTGGTGTTGAAAACTTTCGTTCCAGACTTAAATGGAACTTATGGAACATGTCTTAACTGTCACTCGATGAATCTTAGTTAAAATATATCTATTCTATTTCAAATATATTTTTTCTGGATCTCTTCTATTGAAGTTGAAACGGTTCGTTTTAAGTTCGTTGGTTATGAGATTCTCCTGGTATCCTAATCCTTACTTTCTTTAAATCCTGAGGAATCGCGGTTGCAAAAATTGAAAAAATCAGTGATAGTGTAATAGGCACCCTTTTCATCCAGCAAGAGCTAATTACCAACATTTTTCCTTATTTGTTTTCCCAAAGGTTTGGTCACATATCATGCTGCAGAAGATTTTAACAACTTTAAATCCGTAAAACGTTGTTTCTACAGATGCACCCTTAAATCCCCTATTGTTTTTCCAGTTTTCTTTTCAATGTTGAAAAGAATCCTTTTTTATAAATAAAATTATTAATTTTTTAATGCTTTGAAATTAATGTATGAACTTTTGAACCATTGTTAAAATTTATTGCGACATTAATTTTTGCAGAATATTATTTATTTATTTTATTTATTTATTCCAACACAATTACAGATAAAATCCAAGTGGTGGAAAAAGGAGAAAATTATAACCCTGAGTTTCTCAAACTGTGGGTTGCGAGAAGATTTTGAAATTTTCTAAATCTATATTATATTTTTTACAGATGTGTTATTGACTTTTGAAATTTATCAAATTACGATATATAGTAAAAAGAATAAAAATAAGAGCAATATAAGAAAAAAATACCCTACTTGTGTCGAATGCAAAAGACAATTAATGTAAATACATACTATGTGTCACATTAATGTGCTTATAATGCAAAACTAGTCGGTTATTCAAATAAGATTTGATTATAAACGTAGCACTCCCCAATCCCGTCCACACCGGGGGGAGCAATGCAATTTTTAAGAGTTTTTTTAGAATATAATGCAACTGCAATTTATCCCAGATTACTAAAAAAAACAAGTTAAAATCCAGTTTTCAAGGGTTAAACTTCAAAATTTTCTCTGGGGGAGGACCCCCAGACCCCCTTTTTATTGTTGAGATCAATGTTCACTCATAATTTAACTATTTAATACACTCAAATTCAAATACTTACCTTTAACTTTTTAAAAAGTTAATTTTTCTTCTAATACAAGCATGTAATTATAATCCTTACAAAATAGTTGGTGACTAAACCCCCTCCCTTCGACCAAAGTTAAAATCCTTCTCTTGGGGGGGCATGAAATAATTAACTTGATGCGATGTTTAAAAGTTTGAGAACCCCTGTTATAACCTATACTACCTACATATTATTTCAGTTTAGTGCAAGATGTGTTAAAAAACCGTACATAAATGAGAACTGAAATGAGAGAACTCTCAACACCAATGCTCAATCTCAACACAAGGACTCTCCGAGGACCCCCTTTTGTTAAAAGGGGTCTTTTGACCCTCCCATAAAAAAGGCTTTTGTGCTAGTCCCTCCTGAAAAAGAAATCTAGTTTTCGGTCTAGAGCTAGATTAGAATCACTTTTCCCCACATATTATAAAAGTCCACAAGTTTCTAGATCTTCCACTGAACAAGAGGCATCTAGCATCTACTCATTTACTTGAATCACATTAATGTCAGAAAAGCGCATTTTTCAAATGATAAGTCCTTCTGTATGTGCTGTTTAAAAATAGAAAATTATAAATTAATATACCTACTAGAAATATTTTTAAAAATGTTTATAAAGTTCTGAAACTAATTAAACTATGTTTCTACAGGCAAATAAAACAGAATGATACAAAATGTCAAAGATGTATCGAGTTAGAAGATGCTTTTAATAGTTGCAAAACAGCTCTGATTGAGCAGTCACGAAGATTTGAAAATTTAGGTTTGTATTTAAGCACCTATATTTTTGGTTACTTGTTTCTTTTTTACATATAAACTATTACTACTATTAACTATCCATCATTCATTGAAAACCACTTTTTTTTAGGTCAAAGATTTTCAGTTTTTAGCTCTTCGCCCAGGAAAACAAGGTATCATTTTTACTGTCATAAAACGATTTTTTGTAACATAAATCTGGTAAATATTTTCATTTTGTAAGTTGTCAAACTTTACTGCATTTCTCTTCAGTGGTTTCATTTTTAATTTATTCTTTTAAAATATCTTTTATAGTAAAAATGAAAGGAGTTTTTCCCTGAATGAAAATGGCTCTGAAACTGGAGTTACCAATAATCCTGAATCATTTATATCTGTACCCAAGAAATCTACAAATCCACAAAATCTCCTTAAAAACTTCACATCTTTTAGCACTGCTCAAAATTTGGATTCTCTTGACCTGTGCTCACAACCCTTCCTCAAAAAAGTTACTCCTGATTATTCTACCTTGAATTCTGATTCTTTAGTTTTAGCACCTGACACAGTAGATGTGATTGAAAATGCTGGTGTCAAAAGAAATAAAACAATTGGCAACAAATCTGTGCCAACAATCACTATTAAAGTATCTTCTAAGAAACCTAAAAATTTAAATGATGAAAGTGTAGATAAGGAATCGAGTGGACCAGGCCAGCGTCTAAGAAAAAGAATGCTCCCTGATCCTTCAGAAAGTGAAATAAGCACCAAAAGATTAAGCCTTGAGAAAAAGGTTGCTTGCTCAAACCCAATTAAACCTCCTTCTATGCAAAAAACTGAGGGTAAAGAACTGATACCACCAACAAACCTTGACCAGGAAAAGCTTAAAACAGACTTAGTTCAACTAGCTACAAATGAAAAAGAAGTTGAGAATACTTTAAAGGAGAAGTCTGTTACAAAAAGCCCTGATTTAAAAAGTTTGGGCGATTTTCTTGAAAAACCTGATGGAATATCTATTGAGAAAGAATCCAAAGGAGATTCAGCTCTTGATGTTATAGTTTTAACTGAAGTTGAATTGAAATGTGATGATCAAAGTGTGGAAACAGTATCTGATTCAAGGGAAACATTGAAGGTTACTGCTAAAGACAGTGATTACCAAGCATCCCCTTCGTTGTTGCCTGTTAATAAGAACTTGAAATCTACTCTGAATGATCAGGACTTTGGAATGGATGATAACGATTTTCAATCTCCTGTTTTAAACAAAAAAGTGGGAAAAGAAAATGGACCTAAGCCGACTGATGAGGATGCTGCATGGACTGCCTGTGATAAGAAAAAACTGAAGAAGCGACAACCTTTAAAGATTTTTAAATCTACCTCCAAGTTCAAAATGCATTTAGATGCCTTGCCACCCAATTACAAAAAACCTACTTATAAACAAACTAAACTTTCACAAAGTATTTTCCAGCCTAAAGTTTCATCTATTCCTGAATCTGAAAAAACTGTTGTTAATGACCCTGACATAAGTATCCATTCATCATCAGACGATAGCAATTCAGTTCCAAATATAATTCCAAGCACATCCAAAAGTAATGTAGATTTTGATGCAACTTGTATCCCAGAAAATTATGAAATAATATCATCTGGCAACAAGGAAAATAAATCAAACAAAAACTCATTAGACAACATTGGATGTGAAGATGCAAGGAGGAGGAGGAGTGACTATTCAAATTGTTCTGAAAGTCCCACTAGTAATATACTTAAAGAAAAAGCAGAAAATTCTGATTCAAATGACAATGGTAAGCTTTAGCCTGTATAACCATATAGTTTAATGATAGATTTCTTTGTCTGTGATTCCTCATATATTCATTTCAAAGTTACTTTACAAGTGTATCTTAGTTGTTTACATTTTATACTTATATGTAAAATTAGTATTAGAGGTAAAATAATCTTCAGGCACTGGTTTATAATGATGGAATTTTTTTACTTAAATAGCAAAATACTAAATTGCTTTTCAAGTTAAACTTAAATAAAATTTAATATTGAAAATTGTGAACTAACTTCACAAATTGTAAACTATCTTTTTTTTACCCAAGTAAAAATTTGGTTTAATTTTTATACATTCTATGCATCCTTGATAACTTTCCATTATTCAGCTTTTGTCAGCTAAAATATTAAAACGCGCCATTTCTCTCTTTGTACATTTTATAGGGTAAAAATTTTGTTATACAGTAAAATCCCGTTATAACGAACTTCACGGGACCTTAAAATTTCTTTGTTGTAAAGGAAATTTCGTTGTAACCGTACTATCCTTAATTCAAATAAAAACGCTTGGGGACTAACTGGACTTTAGTAATAACGATATTTTTCTTTGTATCGGTATTCGTTGTAGCGGGATTTCACTGCATTAACATTTTTAATCAATCTAAAGTTTTCTTGAAAATTGTCTGAAAAATTAAACAAGTTCTAAACATTTAGTTCTTAAGGCATGTTGACTAGTGTATTTAATAATTTATGCTGAAAATTTTTTTCAGCTGTGTTTGAAGACTTTATTTCGAATCATACTGAAGGAAACAATGAACAGATGAACAGTTTTGATCGGTATGTATTGTCAACATTCTAATTTCTACATTACTTACTATATGCCTATAATTACTTTATGATTTCCATCTATATTGTTATTGTTTGAAACGCTTTTAAATTGTAAATATCAATTTTTATTTTAAATTACTATTTATTTAATTAAAATTTTACATTTTAGATCTTGGTCCATATTATTTTTTTAAAAACATGATCTATTAAGTTAACCATTTGAAACCTACTTAACACCAAGAAACACTTATTTCAAATGAGCTGGCTTGACTGAGTATTTATTGATTCATGTGACATGTGACCCATTTATATGAGCTGGTTAGGATGAAAGTGGTATTTAAAATAGGTTTTCATTTTTTAAAACTTGTTACCGATGGGGTTTTCAAGATGGCATCCAAGATGGCCGCCGTTTATAAACTGTTGCAGTTTTTAGGACAGATGATTGAGCAATATATAAAATTTTTTTATTTTGAGTGAGGAAATGGAAATTTAATTTAAATTAAATTGTTTTTTTACAAAAATAAATAATTGCTTCAACCATTAATTTTTAATTTTAAAAATTTTAAAGTAAACCAAAATAAAAATACATTTTACCAATATTCATTTCTGACATTTGATAAAAATTACAACACTTCGGTTTGAGTTATTAGGCGTTATCAATTTATAACTCGGTGTTAGGGTAACTTTCAAAATGGCGTCCGAGATGGCCGCCGTTTATAAACTGTTGCAGATTTTATGACAGATGGTGGAGCAATATAGTATCAAATTGATTGATTTTGAGTTAGATAATATAAATTTAAATGAAATAAAATTTATTTTTTACAACAACAAATTATTTTTTCAACCATTAATTTTTAATTTTAAAATTAAAAAATAAAATATTTTCATGTTAATGACTGTAATGGGTGAAATTTGATGTTTATATCCTCTGTATTAGCCATGGCGATTAAGGGATTATAGCTTTCCCGCCTAATTTACTAAAGCGCAGATTTATTTTCGGATAAATTCTTACAAAAAGGGGTCATACAAAAATATGCAATTAAAGTTTAGAAAAAAGCCTGTCTCTCTAGTGAACATATGCAAATTATTAGTAAAAGGATCCCCCCTCGTTCACGCAGTTTGCAGTTGTGTTTATAACCTTGAGTTCTCTTATCAAAACACGCACCGAGCAAAACAGGCTGATGGACTAATTCCACTTTTATCCTGAATAAAAGTGCCGTTTCGATAAGTAGTGATTTTTTGAGTCGCGCTGTAGGAGCGAAAATTTAATATTTTGCTTAACCAACCACTGCACTAAATAAAGGACCTTAAACTCTACCCAAATCCACTCTTAACTCAACTTTTGTAATTTTTGGACTTATACCACTTTCATCCTGACCAGCTCATATGTTAGTTCCCTTCTTTTGAAGTTGCTGAAGTACTAGAAAAATGTTAATAGCAATTCATTTTTAAATTTGGTATCTATTCCGACCTGTTAATGAATATGAAGTGCGGTCTTCAGGGTAGAAAAGGTTAGGCACACGACTGCCAAAGAGTTTTCAGATCCTTTGTTAAGTGTATTTATCATAACTAAAACAATTCAGACAATAAAAAATAAGGGTTTAAATTTTTTTTAAAAGGTTAAATAATATATTATGTTTAAGTGTTTGATATTTCAAAAGTGACTTAAACATTTTTGCAGACTGCCTAAGAGAGAAGAGCCTAAGTACAAATATAAAGAAGAAACCATTCGCAAGAAGTCTGAGAGGAAACAACTCAATGGTTTTGATTGTAAAGAGTGTGAAAATGTAAGTGTATTATATATTCTTCTGATTTGGGCAATACATATTCAAAAAATACTGAATTGATAAGTCCTCCTAAAATTTCTTTGCAAATTCAAGTTTTGTAAGACTGGTTTGAATGCATTAACAAAAATATCTGACCCCCCCAGTAGTACAAACTTGAATATTTTTATAAATTTATACTCATTATTGGCTAAAAACAGCAAAGGTCCGAATACAATAAGAAGAAATTTACTTTTTCTCTCATATTCTTGATGCAAATAATAATTCATGCAAATAATAGATTTGTTAGGGGACATCCATGAATTACGTGTGGTGTTTTTTCTAAAATCTGGACCCCCCTCCCTCCTTGGTGAGATTTAGTGAGATTTTGCTGGACCCCCTCCCCCCAAGTGAGATTTACCTACAACCTTTAAAAATAATTTTCTATCCTATTCTTTTGCATTTTGTGCTTTACAGCACCTTAAACTTTTACATTATTAATGATGTGGGGGAAAAGGACATTGTTATCATCAGGTTTTCTTTATAATAAAAATAACACAAAATTATTTAAAATTTTACAATATCTAGCTTTAAATGATACATATTAACTCATTCCATAGACATCCATTTACACCAGAAAAACTACCCATGAAGTAAAGAAATGATTTACTGAATTTTAAATGGGTTACAACAAGGTATTCTTATCTCCACAATTTAAAATATTGGTGTTTAAAAGATTACGTTGGACGTAAATTATGACTAGTCAGGCAACAGAGAGGAAGAATCAAATAGTACAAGAAAGGCTACGAGCGTGAGAGCGTCGAAAGATGAACAGACAAACGGCCGCGAAAAACCGCATAATTTTGATTGAGAAAACATGTTTGACATGTAAAAGAGATGGAAAAAGCCAACGGTTCGCTTAAACTGAGAAAGAAGGAATTAAGCCTAAAAATCACCACAGTATCTTATCTGTGTGTATTCCTTTCTCATACTTAAAAAAAAGAGAATTGTATAATTTTTTACTTAAAAAGTTGACGTGAGATTTCAATCGACCCCCTCCCACCTTGGTGAGATTTTTCCAAACCCCTCCCCCCTGTTTTGGACCTCACGTAATTTATGGATGTCCCCTTATACTCAAGCCTTGCCAAAGCTTGCTTCATAAATTTTCTGATTGCCACCAATATTAACTCTCTACTTTTTATTAGTGTTCGGCAACTACTGGTCAAAAAGTAGTTAACTACCAACTAGTCTGGGCAAAAGTAGTTGTAACTACTAGTTAACTACTTTTTCTTGGAAGTAGTTGTAACTAGTAGTTGATTATTTCCCAAAGTAGTTAACTAGTCTATTTAATTTCATAAGATATTTTCCCCAAATTTTCGATTACTTTTTCTTACCTGTAGCAAAAATACAGGGGCGTCATTTAGGGGGGGCAACCGCCCCCCCCAAGGTTTCTACTGTTATGTGAAAAATAGCTGCTAGTCCCTTGAAAATTCTGTAATTTCCACAAGGAGCTTTGGGTGCAACTCAAAAAGTCTCAAAAGGAGTTAAAACACTACCTTTAAGGGTTAAATTTCAAAAAAAAATTCTGGGGAAGGATCCCCAGCCCCCTCTAAAATTTTACGTCGGTGGTTATACCGATTTTTCCTCCTTAGAATTCTGCCATTTACAAGAAACTTTTCCCTTTACGAGCTTCACAAACAGTTTGAAAGAGATAAAGCACTAGTTTAAAGGGGAAATTTCAAAAAATTTTCTTGGGCATACCCCCAGCCCCCCTCTATAATTTTGACCTCTGTTAAACAGTGTTTTTCCCCTTGAAAATTCTGCCGCTTTCAAGAAGCTTTTCCTTTTTAGTGCTCCCCAAAGAGTTTGAAAAATAGATAAAAAACGTGTTTAAAGTGGTAATTTCAAAAACAATTTTGGGGGAGGATCCCCAGCTCCCCTCTAAAATTTTTGTCGGTTACACAGTTTTTTTCCTTTAGAACAGGGGTTCCCAAACTTTTTTGGCCCGTGGACCCCCTGACGACATTTTTCATACCCCGTGGACCCCCCTGTCTTAGGGACCGTTCAAAAAGTAGCAAAAAATCTTATGTTTACGATATATATTTCTAAACCACGCATTAATTTTGTAATTTTTTAAAGTGTTTTTTCGTGCATTGATAAGAATTTGATTTCACCACTTTTACATATTTAAAAAGAATCTTTTTTTTTGTTTTTACCATTGATATGGTTACACAACATTTGTAATGAAATTGTAAAAATAAAACGTTTAAAAAATTTGAAACTAAAAACAAATCTAAACTTTTAACATCATTACATTTCAAGGCACAAAAATTTTTAGCTTTAACAATGGAAGTTTTGATTGCAAACTTGTCAAAGAATCCTCGTAAACCTAGCCTAAAATCGCTTTTCAAAGTGCTGGAATTTCCAGGAGAGAAAACCCTGAACACCCTAATTTCTAGAGAGGATTTCAAAAAAGGGTTGCATTTATATGTCAACTGCTGGGATGAAATATATTTCAAGGTTGCCAAATATGAAAATGTATCACGAAAAATGGCATTGTTAGTAGATGTAACATATTTTTAAAAATTTTGATCTTTCAATTTTTTTTGAAGTAGTTGAACTTTTTGAAAGTAGTTGGAACTAGTAGTTGGTGAAAAAAGTAGCTAAACTACTAGTTAACTTGTAGTTGCAACTAGTAGTTAACTACTTTTCAACTACTTTTAGTTAACTAGTGCCTAACATTACTTTTTATAGCGAAAATATCCAGCCATTCAAAGTTCTCATATTTTGAATCTCAGAAACATTGAATTTGTTGGCATATATCCACTTACTTTAATTGGCAGATGCCATTGGTGAAATTCGAAACAACCTACCGTATTTTGAAAACAAACTGCTTGTTGGCTTTTTGCCTACTGCTTAAAAGAAATACACTATCTTTACTGTGATAACATTCAAGTGAAATTGTATTTCCTTGTTCTTGTATTTAAATGTTATTTTCGATTTTAAAATTACCTGAAATAACCTGCCATATTTTGAAATCAAACTGCTTGTTGGCTTTTTACCTACGGCTTAAAAGAAATACACTATCTTTACTGTGATAACATTCAAGTGTAATTCTTGTATTTAAATGTTATTTTCGATTTTAAAATTACCTTACTATTCTTATTATCAGTATTCTTATGCTACTTTTTTCATTAATTTAATGTGATTATTTTGTTTTTAGTATTACACAGAGCTTGGGCTTACCGATAAAGAGAAGCAAGATCGCTTGAAGAAATGCTCACGACATCGAGCTAAGTTTGCAGCTCCGGCAACTCCAGAACACTTTTGGGAGCTGGAGTTTCCTGATACTCAAGAATGCAAAGAAAGAGGTAAATGTTTTCCCTTTTAACATGTGTTCGCTCTTTCTTTATGCTCCGTGTAAATAAAATTGGTGGCTCGTCACCATGGCAACGCAATAGAAATGCAATGGGAAATGACTAGTAGCGAGCCGCCGATTCTAAATACACAGACTATAATGAGGAAGTTGCATGTGTCATATTTTCATAAACATTCAAGTGTTCCATAAGGTTTTTTATATGGTAAAATGAAATATTTAGTCAATTTTTCAAAAAAGTGTACAAGTAATTAAATATTTTAATTTAAAAGTCGAGAAAAAAACACGTGACTGAAAAGCGAAGTATGTTTTCAGGCACAATGACATCAAATGTAGGTTTTTCTCACAATAATATTAAGTTTATCTAGAAAGTAAATAAATCACTTAAATTTTAAAAATATAAAAAAAATCATCAAATTTTGAACTGTTATAACAGTAAATAATTACTGGACCATTAGATTCTTTAATTTATTATAAGAATTTAAATTGACGATAATTAAGCCTTCTATTTATAGTAAGGAGAATGAACTAGTAGCAATAAGTTCTATTTAATTCGTTTGGTATGCATTATTGCATTTTATGGATTTGGCATCACATTTTTGTTTGTTTTTTCACCAATTTTGTTGAATTAAAACACATTTTCGGTTTTTATGTTTATTTCAATTTTCTTTTCCTTCTTTCCTAAGAAAGTACTCGATTTTGTTGAGCGAAAGGGATACTTATAATTTCTTTCTGAAGTGTCTAATATGGGAGTTTTAATAAACATTTACCTTGTAGAATTTGGTGACGGTCCGAAATCCAGGTCAAAAATTTAAGGCGAACGAAGTCCATGTGGTGTGACGTCATCGTATATGGAATTCTTGGCGTTTTCGCAGGCTTCAAAATAGACGATTATTTTTTTTTGCATTCGAAAAATTTCTCAATCGTCCTGAACATTTCTGTAGATGCTGTTGCTTATTTGGGGACATCCATAAATTACGTGAGGCGTTTTTTCCAAAATCTGGACCCCCCTCCCCCCTTGGTGAGATTTAGTGAGATTTTGCTGGACCCCCCTCCCCCCAAGTGAGATTTACCTACAACTTTTTAAAAATAATTTTCAGTTTCTCATCCTTTCTCATACTTAAAAAAAGAAAATTGTATAATTTCTAACTTAAAAAGTTGACGTGAGATTTTAATCGACCCCCCCTCCCCCCTTGGTGAGATTTTTCCAAACCTCTCCCCCCCTTTTTGACCTCACGTAATTTATGGATGACCCCTTTTTGCATGAAGGATCGATTAAAAAATCATGCAACTTGCTTATTATTTAAAATCATATGTCTATAAATGATAGTTTACCAAAAAATGGGTGATGGATCATTTTTGGGGAAAGTTATGTAAACCCTCAAAATATTAGCTGTGTTTGCATAACAGAATCAGGATAGATTCTTCCAGGGGCGTCATTTCAGTTTTTGGTTGGGGGGCAAAGATTTTTTTAAGTGGGTCTGGACCACGCTATAACTAGACTTTTTTGGGAGGGTTGCTTCAACTTCATTTTTAAGGTATCCCCAAACGAGCACATTTATACAGTCAAATCCGCTCAATGTGATCACGGTTAACGTTATCAATCAGTTAATGTTATCGAAATCGACAGGTCCCGATCATTCCTATTTAATTTAATGTAAAATACATCGTTTATGTGATCAACTATGAATCATCCCTCTGCTTAATATTATCAAAATTTGTCCATATCCCCTTTAAAACGACCGCTTTTGAGTTCGAATTTCATTTTGAAGGTCAATTTTTACAAGTTAACATGCCCCATGAAAGCATCTGCTGCTTCTTTTTTTCATAAACTCAGAAGTATGAGTAAGAAAAAAAACATTCCGCATATATTGAAAGAAAACGGTTATGGGGGGGGTCCAAATCCATGCTTGTGATTGGTGAAACCACCAAGATCGACACTTTGCAGATGTCTGATAAGATATTTGAATTTTCCCTTGTTTATTGGAATTCAGATTATTAAATAAATAAGTGATTTATTGGAGTGGAAGGATATAAATGGAGTGGAAAAAGAGAGACCTTTCTATACAAATAAAAATACAAAGTAAGCTATTATTTTACTTTTATTGATTGAACTGCTCTTATATTTTCCCCTTAAAATTTTACCTAGTTTAAAAATAATGTTTTGAATACATTTATTACGATTATGTGATTTTGATTTTAAAGTGAACAATCTAGTTACACTGTTTGCTGCTCTTTGATATGAGATTGCTTATTGTTATCGATCGGGTAATGTTATCATAGTCCGAGAGCTGGCTACATGAGAGTTTAACCGGAAAAACATAGTTTCGAAAATCATATAATTAGATTGAGCACTTCTTAATAAACAAAATTTGCTCGGTCAGCCGTTGCAAAGCGGTTGCCTTTATTAAATGGGGGTAATCGAAATAGCCAAAAATTTCATAGAATTTAACCGGAAAAACGTAGTCATGGTTTTTACGTCATTCGAAAGCTTGCGACCCTCTGAATACAAATGTGCTGGTCAGCCGGCCGAAAGCGGTTGCTTTCCAGTGGCGTCCCTAGTACCACAAGCAGTGTCGGCAAAACTGGTTTGCGAGGCCCTAATACCAGATTTAATGAATTATTGTAAAATAATTGACATTTTTTGTAATTAATAATATTAATAGCTTAATTAATCAATAACTTAATTAATTTTTATGAAGATTAATTAGAATTTTAATTAATTTAAATATAAAATCTAGTACTTTAGGACAGGGGTTCTCAAACTTTTTATGTCGCGGAGCCCTTTTCAGGAGACAAATTCTTCGCGGAGCTCTTTTCCGAAGATAAATTTTTCAATGTACAAAAATCAAATTACATAAAAACCATTGCTACAAGAAATAAAAGCATAAATGCAGTAGCGTAAATAGAAATTTATTTCAATATGGTACCAAAATTATTCCACAGCCCCTCCCATGCATATTTAACAGGTTTAAAGGAGCTTTTTAAAACATTTTTAGGTATAATTTGCATCTAAGAACAGGAGCGCTTGCTGTAACTAGGTTTTTTTAGGTGGGGGATGCCTCAACTTCATTTTTAAGGTAATATCATGTCAAAATTTGACAACGTGAACTCCAAGGAAAAGTGGGGGGTTTGGGGGTTCACCCCCAGGAAAATTTTGAAAATTTGGCTCTTAAAGTAGTGTTTTAGCTCGTCCCTTTGGGCTGCATCCAAAGAGAACAGTTTCTTGTAAACCACATAATTTTCTAGGGAAAAGAGTTGTAAATAAACGTCAAAGTTTTAAGGGTGGCTAGGGGTCCTCCCCCAGGAATTTTAATTCCCCTTTAAACTAGTGTTTTATCTCTTTTTCAAACTCTTTGGGGAGCTTCTAAAGAGAAAAGCTTCTTGTAAGAGGAATAGTTTTCAAGGGGAAAAACACTAAATAAGAGACTTGGAAATTTTAGAGCGGTGCTGGGGGTCCTCCCCCAGAAATTTTTTGAAATTGAATCCTCAAAAGTAATGTTTTAACTCCTTTTGAGACGTTTTGAGTTGCACCCAAAGCTCCTTGTGGAAGTTACAGAATTTTCAAGGGACTTGCAGCTATTTTTCATATTACAGTGAAAACCTTGGGGGGGCGGTTGCCCCCCCTGCCCCCCTAAATGACGCCCCTTTCTAAGAGCAAGTAAGAAAAATTGTGATTAATTAAGTTCCAATTAGGATAGGGGAGTCTGGGGGAATTCAGTGAAATATGATCCTTAAAAAGAGCTATTTTATACTTGTTTTAGGTACACATACTCCAAATTTCGGGCATTCGTTTTTAGGTAGGATTTTAATTTTAACGAACATATTATAAAAAATAGACAATAATGAAGTTTTACGTACAATAGGGGGTCTGGGGGTTCTCCCCCAGAAGAATTTCGAAAATTTGACCCTAAATAACATGGTTTTAACTTGTTTTGGTAATCCAAGAAAGACGAAAAAAGACAAAAACCAGAAAAAAAAACTATAATCAAAAGAGCTCCCCATCAAATCCACTTAAATTCAAGGGTTATTTAAAGCTCTGAAAAATTTGGGTAGGGAGGAGCTAAAGTAAGTTCTTAACAAGAAACACATTGCGGAAATTCAAATTCACATTTCAAATTTCTTCGCGGAGCCCCTGGAAATGCTTGGCGGAGCCCTAAGGGCTCCGCGGAGCACAGTTTGAGAACCACTGCTTTAGGATAATCAGAGAGCAAATGGCAATTTTACTCACAAATCTCGTAAAATTAATTACAGAAATAAATATGTAAACTGGTTATTGCTTTTTTACTTTTTATTACTTTAAATGTAAGTTTCAAAATTTTGAAATTTACGAGTTAGTCGGCCTACGTTAGTCCGATTGGATAAATTTTTGCATGGTTTATCCTGAAAGTGCCCAATATTTATTTCGATACACTTTCGCTTGTAATATAGAAATATCAACTACAAAATTAAATGGAAATTTTAAATGTGACAATAATTAGAATGAAATGAAGAAACTGATTACTCTAATACAGGCATGGATTATAGCAATTTTTAAGGAGGGGGCAGTCTAGGCAGCCCCAAAATTCCGTAGATTTAATTTCAAATATAATTAACTCCCCCACTTCCTAGTCCCCTTTTTAATGAATTTAAATGGTATAATCAGGGTTGCTTGATTTAAATCATGATTTAAATCACTTGATTTTTTTAAAACAATCATTGATTTAAATCAAAAATGTAAAACTGCCACAATTTAATAAAATCTGCTAGATATGTAACTGGGAGAGAGGTTAAAGTTACTCTACATAAAATTGCCTGCAATTTCAAGATAAAATTTTTGCTACCAATAACAAAAATGTTTATGACGAAAAGGGGTCAGTATTAGGGTTTGGAATCAATAATTGTGATAAACTAAACAAGAATTAAAATCTTATTTTTTACCTGGTATCAAATCTTAAAATACATTTTTACACATTTAAATCTTTAAATAAAATTAAATGTGGATGATTTTTATTGAAAGCTTGTTTTTATAATTTTAGTCATGTTTTCCCAACTAATTTTTTTCATATACAAAACTACAGATAATAGAGCTCTATTATCTGTGCATGACTACTATCAATAATTAATCACTGAATTTTCATTTTTATCACTAATTACTTATTATTTTAAAGTAATAAACACATAATTCGTTGTGTAAAATTAATTTAACTGAATCAATATAATTTAAAGATTGATTTAAATTTTTACACAAAAATGAGGCATGATATTTTAGTAATCATTGTCACAATTTATTTTCACAACTAATATTAATATCAAAATTTGGCAAAAATAGTTATAGAAAGAAGGATAAAAATTTAAGTAATTGAGTACAATTATTTATTCGCTCTTTTCAAACGGGATTCTCATCAGTGTGATGCCAGTGAACTGCTTCTCTTAATTAATTCAATTACTTAATTAATGTATAAAATATATTAAAATTGGGTAATTAAGTAATGGTAAATTATAATATCACATTGAAATCACAATATCAGTATATTATTAACCAGTTTCATGAAGTTTAGAACTAGTAATTCATTTAAATAAAAAAAATCCGATTTAAATCAAAAAAGTCCGATTTAAAAAAAAATCAGCAACCCTGGGTATAATACAAGTAAACTCTTTCAACTAAGCAGTGGATCCAGGATGTTTTTTTGGGGGGGGGAGGCTAGGAATGTGTGTGTGTGTGTTCAAAATCCATTTGAATCTTCTAGATCATCTTAATGTATAACAGGTTGTGAATCATGTTTGAAGTACTCATAAGGTCTGGGGGTCCTCCCTCAGAAAATTTTTGGAAATTTAAGTCTATAAAGCATGTTTTTAACCTGTTTTGCTACACCTAATCCGAATTTTGGACATATCTACAAGAATTTAATTGATTTTTTGGAAGGATTTTCACATTTTGACGATCTTATAAAAAATAGTAGAGTTCCAAGTATAGAAGCGGGGTCCTCTCCCCAAAAATATTTGGAAATTAAAGGAAAAAACCCAGTTTTTCAACTCGGTTTTGGTACGGCTCATCCGAATTTCAGATATACATTTTACGGTAGAATTTTTGCTTTTTGTCGATCTTAATGTGAAATTTTGTTATAAAGAATAGTTCGGGGACATCCATAAATTACGTAAGGTCAAAAAGGGGGGAGGGGTTTGGAAAAATCTCACCAAGGGGGGAGGGGGTCGATTAAAATCTCATGTCAACTTTTTAAGTTAGAAATTATACGATTTTCTTTTTTTTAAGTAAAATGCAAACGAGTAGGATAGAAAATAATTTTTAAAGGTTGTAGGTAAATCTCACGTCGGGGGGAGGGGGGGTCCAGCAAAATCTCACTAAATCTCACCAAGGGGGGAGGGGGGGTCCAGATTTTGGAAAAAACACCTCACGTAATTTATGGATGTCCCCTTACAAGTACCAAATGGGGTCTTGGGGTCCTTACCCAGAAATTTTTTGAAAATTTGACCCTAAAATAACAGGTTTTTAACTTATTTTATAGTTCCATTGCTTGTTAAACGGAACTTTTTAGAAAATTTGTATCTGTATTTGTAGTTAATGTTATATCTGTATTTCACTCCTCCTAAAATAGACAAGGAGTATTTTTACTCCTCCAAAAAAATCCTTGGAATAACTCTGTTACATTCATATTTAGCAATTTCAAACATGTAACTCACTTATTTTAGGAAAGTCACCCCAAAAAATTTAAGTTGCTGAGTTATACTACTGTTTTATAACTTTAAAAATCACATTTGTGTTTAAAAGAAGCTTATCAAATTGAACTATTTGAATCAAAAATGAACTTTTTCATATCCAAATTTAAGGTAATTTTAGATTAAACTATTTCAAATAAAATTCAAGGACTTTTTTAAGGACATGGCACTAAATTCATGTACTTTCCAGATCCCTTGAAAACAAAAATGAAATTTAAGTATTCTTCAAGGATTTTCAAGGCCCGGGGGAACCCTGTATTTTCTAAGTTCTATTTAGAAACATTAGACTCGGTTTCTCTTACTTCAGGAAGAAAGTCTAAATTATAGACCCTCCATGAGGAACGAATGCACTGAAAAAAAGTTAAAATTTTGAATATACAGTTAGGGATAGAGATAGTCTGTGGAGGTTCAAATTTAAGTGAAGTAGTCCGCAGACATATTTGAGTTGGGAACCACTGATTTACTGGTTTCAAAACTTTCCATCATTAGCACACTATATCCGACTAATTTTATTAAATTCACAGATTCAGTAACTGAAATTGGGTGCAAAAATGTGAATCCTTCATGTGCAAAAACTACTTGTAACTTCCATCTTAAATATGTTATGATTAAGCCACATAATTCAAAGTTTGTTTTTATGCTTTATTTAAAAAATAATACAAAACTAATATGATATAAATATGACAGGTTTGTGAGTCCCCCAAAACAATTAAAATTTATACAGTATAAATGTTTAATTGTTTCGTATTATCACATTTTCATGTGAGGGTGTCACCCTTACCCAAAGGGCTCATTGTTGCTCACTTCGTCCAGCTCATTCATAATTGCAAAAATTTATTTAAAATGTAACTGCTTATCCTGGAGTCGGCTCGAACGGGTTCCCACGGGCGCTTCAGTCTTCCTGGGGGAGGTGGAGCCGGGCTACACGGAGCGGTTGAAGAGGAGTAGACTGCTTATCCTGGAGTCGGCTCGAACGGGTTCCCACGGGCGCTTCAGTCTTCCTGGGGGAGGTGGAGCCCGGCTACACGGAGCGGTTGAAGATGAGTAGACTGCTTATCCTGGAGTCGGCTCGAACGGGTTCCCACGGGCGCTTCAGTCTTCCTGGGGGAGGTGGAGCCCGGCTACACGGAGCGGTTGAAGAGGAGTAGACTGCTTATCCTGGAGTCGGCTCGAACGGGTTCCCACGGGCGCATCAGTCTTCCTGGGGGAGGTGGAGCCGGGCTACACGGAGCGGTTAAAGAGGAATAGACTGCTTATCCGTAGTCGTCACGAACGGGTTCCCACGGGCGCTTCGGCCCTGCTGGGGGAGGTGGAGCCGGGCCACACGGAGCGGTTGAAGAGGAGTAGACTGCTTATCCTGGAGTCGGCTCGAACGGGTTCCCACGGGCGCTTCAGTCTTCCTGGGGGAGGTGGAGCCGGGCTACACGGAGCGGTTGAAGAGGAGTAGACTGCTTATCCTGTAGTCGGCACGATCGGGTTCCCACGGGTGCTTCGGTCCTGCTGGGGGAGGTGGAGCCGGGCTACACGGAGCGATTGAGGAGGAGTAGACTGCATATCCTGTAGTCGGCACCAACGGGTTCACATGGGCGCTTCGGTCTTTCTGGGGGAGGTGGAGCCGGGCTACACGGAGCGGTTGTAGAGGAGTAGACTGCTTAGAACAGTGATGTAGGCTTTTACTGTGGCGTCAGTGGACTGGGGATCAGTTAAGGCATGCAAATACTGCTACGCCTACTTTTCCATCCAGTTTGATCCCATCAGTGTAAAGCTCAACACCATAGTCTGTCCAAAGAAACTCCACTTCCCAAAAGACGTTACGGAGGGCTTTTACTGTGGCGTCAGCTCAACACCTTAGTCTTATGGTAGGGCTTAAAAATATTCATAAAGATTGGAAGATAAGAGAAAGAAAAATTTATAATATATTACCTATAGGCGCTTCGGTCTTCCTGGGGGAGTTGGTGCGGGCAATACGGAGCGGTTGAAGAGGAGTAGACTGCTTATCCTCGAGTCGGCTCGAACGGGTTCCCACGGGCGCTTCGGTCTTCCTGGGGGAGGTGGAGCCGGGCTACATGGAGCGGTTGAAGAGGAGTAGACTGCTTATTCTGCAGTCGGCTCGAAGGGGTTCCCAGTGGCGCTTCGGTCTTCCTGAGGGAGGTGGAGCGGGCCACACGGAACGGTTGAAGAGGAGTAGACTGCTTATTAGGGTGGGTCAAAAAAACACTTTTTTCGAAATTCGTTGGGCCTTAGGGGGGATTTTTGGCCAAATGTCTTCAATAATACGTAAAAAAATTTTCAGATCAATGCGACTATTCTTTCACTTGCCGCCGAGCCCCCAAAGTTGAAAATTTTAGAAAAAAAACTGACATTTTTAAAATTTTGCAAAAAAATTTTTTTTTGGAAATATTCAAAGTGTTATCATGGATTTGAATCATAATGGAATCGATATAGCGTATAAAAAAGTTTGAGATCGATAGGACCATTTCTTCAGTACCCGGCTGGCCCCTCAAAAATGAAAATTTGACAAAAAACACACAATTTTTAAAGGTGGTCGGCGAATGCTGATTTCAGGAAAAATGGAAGGAGTTAATCGTGTAAATAAGTTTACCTCGCCACAACTCACAGTCCATCTGTTTAGACTTACAAGATGGCCTGCCCCCTCTAACCGCACCCCCTTGCATCGCCCAGGGAAAGCATCCTTAAACCCGAAGTAGTTGTATTTACAAACAGTGCTATTGAGTGAGATATCCTTTTTGAAGAGAGCTCTAAGGTCCCGGTCACCCTGAGCGCAATATCAGGCGGATTTTATCGGGCATTGGATATCTACCCCACTCTTTTGTTCGCTAATTGACCTCACCTAACCACACAAAGAGATCGGGGAGATACACCCAGACCCGTATTTACGGTTTTTGCCGCCCTGTGCATATCAATTAATTGGCGCTCCCCCCCTATTTCCTTTTCTGTTTCATGAAAATGGGAAGGATGGGATACCCCAAAAAATTTTGATATATTTTCCGCTTTAAACTAGTGTTTTTATAAAATTTTGAATCCCTTTGTGGGAAACACCCGAAGGTAACTGCTTCTTGTAAGGGGCAAAATTTCCAAGGGAAAAACACTGTCTAAATAACAAGCGTCTAAGTTTTCAGGGGGTCTAGGGGTTCACCCCCAGTAAAATTTCTGAAATTTGACCCTAAAAAGTATTGTTTTTATTCCTTTTGAGACCCTTTAAGTTGATTTCTCCTTATAAGTTACGGAATTTTCAAGGGAAAAACAACATAAAAATGTATGTCAAAATTACGGCCCTGAACTGGGAAGCCATGATACCCTCAAAAAACTATGGCGCAAGTTTAGAACTGCTGATGCGCCAAGTTTTTAGCGATAAAAATAAATATATAGTAACCCCAACTAAAGTTAAATGAATTATGCGGCTTCTAAATATGGCGCCAAATAGCCAAAACACGCCAACCATCAGCAGTTCTAAACTTGCGCCAAAACTATTGCTTATTCTTCTTCACTATGAACGGTTTAAATTTCATTTTGAAAAATGATAGCCACTAACAAAAAATACAAAAAAAACTTAACAGACGTTAAAGTTTTGGAGGGGGATTCGGAGGTTCTCCTCCAGAAAAATGTTTGAATTTTGACCCCTTAGAGCCGTTAATGCAGTGTATTTTTTAGTCCTCTGGGGAGACACGTGCCCCCTAGATCCGCTGCTGGTTAAGGGGTTAACTCACAAAAACTAGGTCCTAGAATCTTCCCGTAGTGAAAACTGTGTGATAAATTTTTTTAAAAATCTGTATAGTTTTTAGCATTTTGAATTGTTGTAATCTGCCGCCCCTCAAAATTTTGCCGCCCTGTGCTATAGCACATGTTGCACGTGCCTAAATACTGCCCTGGATACACCTGATCCTGCACTCAGGGTGACCGTACCCTAAGTGCTTCCTTGTTTTGGGACATTTTTGTGCATGCGACAGTTCGCATTTCATGCAGTTTAAAATTATGGCATCTAAGCGTGGGTTACGGTCCAATGTTAAAACAGCATCATTGGATTACCAAAGGAATTGTGTGTTGCTAATCTATACCTACTGTAGAAGACGTTTTAAGGAGTTACCTTTTGGGAAAGACAGCAAATGAACTTGGACAATAAAGCCCAGAAACTTCAAAAATATCAGAAAAATAATAACTCAAGGGTTGTTAGAAAAATAGAAAATTTTCAGAGTTTTGCCAAGAAAACACTCTTTGACAAAGCTTCATGTAAATGTGCCAATCCTTCCTACTGGAACTGTGAAAAACAAAAAAAAGTACCGCTGTTGGAAGTTCCGTTTCTGCTAAATCAAAGAGCAGAGAGAAAATTGACGATTGGAAATTTAGATAAACGTGAAACCAATCGACGTTTTAAAAAGTTACAACGAGATGCTCAGCGAGATCTGTGTAAAAAGACGGAAGATGATTGTAGTCCTGAAAACTTAAGTCCAATGAAAGAGAGTGAGTCTTCAACTTCAGATTAAGACTATATCCCTCCTAAACGTGCAAAACAAATAGCTAAGCCAGTTCAACAAATGCGATTGCAGCTACCCACCTTCTCAACTGCAGTTTATAGAACTAAAACATCTAGTAGAAAGGCTGCGCTTTTGGCTTCGTTCCTTATGGACGATATCGGACATGTAACAACAGACAAGAGGGAAAATGTAATAGACACCTCAAAGGTTCACAGAGAGAAGATGAAATTGTTAACTTCTCTACTTAACCAAATACCTTGGTAAAGGTACTCCTAAGTCAGGAAAGGGAGACTCCAAATAAAAAGCCATTATTAAATTTTTCCAAAAGAAAGGAATAAATTTATGTAATCTACAAATTATGGGGTGCGACGGCACAGGAATTAATACAGGCAAGAAAAATGGAGTTATGACTGGTTTAAAATATTCATTAAAGACACCTATTCAAAGAGTAGTGTGTTTATTACACACAAATGAATTGCCTTTTCGACACTTATTCCAATCACTGGACGGAAAAAGTTCCGGACCGAACACTTTTGAGGGACCGATTATCATGTCACTGCAAAAATCTTACCGTCAAAAGTTTTGATCCCCTTCCGGTACAATGGATCAAAGAACTAGACCTGGAGGAAGCAAGTGATCTCAGCTCAGATCAGCAGTATCTTCTCAATATGTGCAAAGCTATATATTCAGGGGATTGCCCTCAATATTTAGCTGACAGAAAACCTGGAAAACTACATCATTGAGATTATACATATTGTATATTAAAGTCTACGCCATTTTGTGGTTTTCCATAAGGCTAAAATCTTCCATTATTATCGAAGGATCTCGAAATATTTGGAAACTCATGTCATTTTCACGGTGTCAAGACGAAAAACATAATTAAATCCTTTCATTTTGCTTAATATCAGCATTCGCCGACATACTTTAAAAATTGGGTGTTTTTTGTCAAATTTTCATTTTTGAGGGGCCAGCCGGGTACTGAAGAAATGGTCCTATCAATCTAAAATTTTTAATACGTTATATTGATTCCATTATGATTCAAATCCTTGCTAACAATTTGAATATTTCCAAAAAAAATTTTTTTTGCAAAATTTTAAAAATGTCAGGTTTTTTTCTAAAATTTTCAACTTTGAGCGCTCGGCGGCAAGTGAAAGAATAGTCGCATCGATCTGAAAATTTTTTTACGTATTATTGAAGACATTTGGCCAAAAATCCCCCCTAAGGCCCAACGAATTTCGAAAAAAGTGTTTTTTCGACCCACCCTACTGTTATCTTGTAGTCGGCTCGAACGGGTTCCCAATGGCGCTTCGGTCTTCCTGAGGGAGGTGGAGCGGGCCGCACGGAGCGGTTGAAGAGGAGTAGACTGCTTAGAACAATGATGGATGGCTTTTACTGTGGCGTCAGTGGACTGGGGATCAGTTATGGCACGCAGATACTGCTACGCCTACTTTTCCATCCAGTTTGATCCCATCAGTGTAAAGCTAAACACCATAGTCTGTCAAAAGAAACTCCACTTCCCAAAAGACGTTACGGGTGGCTTTTACTGTGGCGTCAGTGGACTGGGGATCAGTTATGGCACGCAGATACTGCTACGCCTACTTTTCCATCCAGTTTGATCCCATCAGTGTAAAGCTCAACACCGTAGTCTGTCAAAAGAAACTCCACTTCCCAAAAGACGTTACGGAGGGCTTTTACTGTGGCGTCAGCTCAACACCTTAGTCTAACGGTAGGGCTTAAAAATATTTATGAAGATTGGAAAATAAGAGAAAGAAAAATTGATAATACATTACCTATAGGCGCTTCGGTCTTCCTGGGGGATTTGGAGCGGGCCACACGGAGCGGTTGAAGAGGAGTCGACTGCCTATCCTGGAGTTGGCTCGAACGGTTTCCCACGGGCGCTTCGGTATTCCTGGGGAGGTGGAGCTTGGCCAGCCACACGGAGTAGTGGAGGCGCTCATGTAAATTTGTAAAAAGTTCATGTTAATTTTTGGCACCAAGGTTATTTTGGTTCTTTAGGGTGTGGAGAATCAGAAAATCTTTGGTGCCAATTTTTCTTTTCACTTTCCTGATCTAGAGGTCATGTCAAAGGTCAAATATGGAATTTCAATATTTTGAGTTTTGAGCTGGTTTAATTCAGTAATTTACCTCTATAAGGGGTTGAAAAGAAGGATATACAGGTTTTTAAGCATTCAGTATTTAAAAAATTATTTAAAAAAAAATTTGATTGTGAAATTTCGATATCTTAAGTATTTCAATTTGTAGCGATATATTTTTTGGTATAAACTGCCAATTTGCCCCTTTAAGGTTGTAGTAAAGATAAATTATAAAATATTTGGTTTTATTTTAAAATATTGTTTACTTAGCCGGGAGATAAGACGAAAGAGTTCAAAGCGGACGCCGCGCCGCCCGAACCTAAGTGTCTATCTCAGCGTGGTTGCAGTTTGAAATTCACATTCACAATATACACTGCAGTTCTGCTAACCAGAAATCCATTCAAAGAAGAAAGTAGATAACTTGTTAACATCGTCACACATTCCATAATGCCTGATAATGTAAAATATGATGTATGTAGACGAGAGGATGAAGGGAAGAAAGTTTTCAAGAATTTTGTGAGCATTAGAGTAAAATGGAACGCAAACTTATGGTCTAAAATGAAAAAAATTAAATTATTATCATGGAAATCAGCTGGAATCTATAGTAAGAACTGCAGTTGGCAATTATGAATTCTCAAATATATGTCGAGCGCTATTTGCAACTGATGGATCATTGTTGCCTTATAGTAACGACAGGAGAAAGCTCTTGCATATTCTAGAGGAATACATAGCATCTCACACCAGCCCTCCTAACATATTCACATAAAGAATGATAACAGCAGACCCGATTCAAACAGAAAAGCTGTAATAATAGATGGCAAGATTCTAGTTCGTCAAATTAATGGAAATATCTTCACATGTAATGATCTTGCTCATCAATACTTAAAAATATTTAACTCTGTAGCTGAAAATTATGACACCATTCACCTAGTTTTTGACCATTACTCTAAAGATACATAACTAAAAACAGTCACTCGTATTCCCCGTCAAGGTAAGAAAATGGATAACCGAGCATTTATCTGTACAGATATAACTCCAATAAATATAGGACTCTGTAACTTTCTTTGTAACTCTAAAACTAGAGCAAGCCTTACCGAACATCTTTCAATAAAAATACTCCAGCATTACAAAGATTTAGAGAAAGAAATAATTGTATCTACAGAAACAGCGGTTCTATCAAATGACAATATTTATAACAATTTAAAAACCAACTATGAAGAAGCTGACACAATAGACTATGCAATTTATGCTTCAAATTTGGGGTACACAGTTCACATTTTGTCACCAGATACAGATGTGTTTATCTGGCTCTAAGACGGTGTCCTCTTTTGGACCGAACTCCTGTGTCATAACTGGGATAGGAGCTGGAAAACGAACAGTGTACCTCAAATCCATAGATATAGTTGAGACACTTCCCGGTTTTCATAGCTTTACTGGCTGTGACAGAACTGGGAGGTTTAATGGAAAAAGAAAATTAACCTGCTGGAAAACTTTTAAAGAGGATGAACCTCACGTCGTTCAAGCCTTTATATCACTCGGAAAAGAAAAACATTTATTGGACCGACACTTCATTTCTCTGGAGGAATACGTTTGCAGATTATTCCAGAGAGCCTACTTCCAACGCCACTCTTAAATAGCACATACTTAGATTCCATTATCATACTCTAGTCTGGGCAAAGATGTAGAACAAGTACAAACTCTTCCTTCACCTGAATTGTTTGGTTGGAAAAAAGAAAATGTGATTCTTATATTCCAAATATAACAGATTTACCCCCAGCTCCTGAAGCTGTAATAGAAATCACATCATGTAGTTGTGACACAAGTAAATGCCAAAGTGGCAAATATTCCTATACCATTGCAAGGCTACCATATGTGGAAATGTGCAAATGTGAAGGGGACGAAGAAAAATGTAGGAATTCGTTAAAATGGACTGTGGATGTATCAGATAGTGACTCCTCAGACTGTGATGCTTTAAATTTTAATCATACGTATATCTGCACTCTGTAAATTAATTAAAACATATTCTAATTATAAAAGTGTGAAATCATAGAGTAACTTACTAGGCCAAATTAATGATTTTCATGAAAATCTTTTACCGAAAGAGTGGACCTTGAAAAGGGCCTTTAGAAAAAAGTTTTGAAATAGATTGGGTTTTGAAGTCAAAGGAGAAGTTCTTTTCAAATATTAAAAGGTGATTAAGACTTTTTATGCATGGTAAATATGAAATACTTATAAATATTTGAATAAAAACTTACTATCTTTTAAGAAAATATTATCTCGAAAGGAATACTTTAAATTGTCCATTTCCTGACTCATTAAAGTTTTTAATGAATTAATGCTTAATTACTACTAATTAAATTTAATAACATTCAAAAATTTGCTCAATAAAAGTTTAGTTATTTTTAAATAATTAGTATATAATAAGAAAATGCAAAAAATGTCAGACAAAAAAATCCAATTTTTATTAAAAAATGTTTTATTAAAAAATTTTAATTAATTTATAATTTTTAAAGGAAAATTCAAAAGATATATTTTAAGTATTTATTTAGTCTTTCTTTTATATTCCAAATTTCACATTTTCATGTATATAAATAACATATAATGTTAAAAAATCCCCATTTCTTAAAAGTCCATCCATCCAAAAAATATTCAAAAAATATCCAAAAAATATTCCATCTTATAATTAGCCTAATTATATCTAAATGTAAATTTAAAAAATTGAAACCAAACATTTTTAAGTTCCTTATACAATAAGTTAACAGAAAAACATAAGTTTATAAAATTTGCAAATTATTTTTAAAAGACCCATTTTTGACATAAGTAACTCCACTATAGTGCCTAATTACTACTAATTTTACTACTAATTAAGTTCAATAACACATTAAAAATTTTGTTCAATAAGTATATTTAGATATTATATGAGTGAATGATATAAAAATGTAAAAAATATAGGTCAAAAAATATAATATCCAATTTTTATTAAAAAATTTATTTTTTTGAATAAAATAAAATTTAAAATTTTTAAGCAAAAATTCAAAAGATATTTTAAGTATTTATTAATTCTTCCTTTTATATTCCAAATTTCACATTTTTATGTTAATAAATAAACGTGTAGTATTAAAAAATCCCCATTTCTTAAAAGTCCTTAATTCATCTAATAATTAGCTTAATTACACCTAAATGTGAACTAAAAAATTGGCACCAAACCTTTTTGGGTTCCTTATACTATAAGTTAACAGAAAAACATTAGTTTACAAAATTAACAAGAAATTTTTACAAGAGCCTTTTTTTCGACATAAGCGTCTCCACTATTGCATTACTGCCATTCCGCATGGCCCGGCTCTACCGCCCTTAGAGGAACCGAAGCACCCGTTCCAGCCGACTCCTCCAGGGTAAGCAGTCTACTCCTCTTCAACCGCTCCGTGTGGCTGGCCCGGCTCCACATCCCCAGGAATACCGAAGCGCCCGTGGGAAACCGTTCGAGCCAACTCCAGGATAGGCAGTCTACTCCTCTTCAACCGCTCCGTGTGGCCCGCTCCAAATCCCCCAGGAAGACTGAAGCGCCCGTGGGAACCCGTTCGAGCCGACTGCAGGATAAGCAGTCTACTCCTCTTCAACCGCTCTAGTGGAGACGCTTATGTCGAAAAAAAGGCTCTTGTAAAAATTTCTTGTTAATTTTGTAAACTAATGTTTTTCTGTTAACTTATAGTATAAGGAACCCAAAAAGGTTTGGTGCCAATTTTTTAGTTCACATTTAGGTGTAATTAAGCTAATTATTAGATGAATTAAGGACTTTTAAGAAATGGGGATTTTTTAATACTACACGTTTATTTATTAACATAAAAATGTGAAATTTGGAATATAAAAGGAAGAATTAATAAATACTTAAAATATCTTTTGAATTTTTGCTTAAAAATTTTAAATTTTATTTTATTCAAAAAAATAAATTTTTTAATAAAAATTGGATATTATATTTTTTGACCTATATTTTTTACATTTTTATATCATTCACTCATATAATATCTAAATATACTTATTGAACAAAATTTTTAATGTGTTATTGAACTTAATTAGTAGTAAAATTAGTAGTAATTAGGCACTATAGTGGAGTTACTTATGTCAAAAATGGGTCTTTTAAAAATAATTTGCAAATTTTATAAACTTATGTTTTTCTGTTAACTTATTGTATAAGGAACTTAAAAATGTTTGGTTTCAATTTTTTAAATTTACATTTAGATATAATTAGGCTAATTATAAGATGGAATATTTTTTGGATATTTTTTGAATATTTTTTGGATGGATGGACTTTTAAGAAATGGGGATTTTTTAACATTATATGTTATTTATATACATGAAAATGTGAAATTTGGAATATAAAAGAAAGACTAAATAAATACTTAAAATATATCTTTTGAATTTTCCTTTAAAAATTATAAATTAATTAAAATTTTTTAATAAAACATTTTTTAATAAAAATTGGATTTTTTTGTCTGACATTTTTTGCATTTTCTTATTATATACTAATTATTTAAAAATAACTAAACTTTTATTGAGCAAATTTTTGAATGTTATTAAATTTAATTAGTAGTAATTAAGCATTAATTCATTAAAAACTTTAATGAGTCAGGAAATGGACAATTTAAAGTATTCCTTTCGAGATAATATTTTCTTAAAAGATAGTAAGTTTTTATTCAAATATTTATAAGTATTTCATATTTACCATGCATAAAAAGTCTTAATCACCTTTTAATATTTGAAAAGAACTTCTCCTTTGACTTCAAAACCCAATCTATTTCAAAACTTTTTTCTAAAGGCCCTTTTCAAGGTCCACTCTTTCGGTAAAAGATTTTCATGAAAATCATTAATTTGGCCTAGTAAGTTACTCTATGATTTCACACTTTTATAATTAGAATATGTTTTAATTAATTTACAGAGTGCAGATATACGTATGATTAAAATTTAAAGCATCACAGTCTGAGGAGTCACTATCTGATACATCCACAGTCCATTTTAACGAATTCCTACATTTTTCTTCGTCCCCTTCACATTTGCACATTTCCACATATGGTAGCCTTGCAATGGTATAGGAATATTTGCCACTTTGGCATTTACTTGTGTCACAACTACATGATGTGATTTCTATTACAGCTTCAGGAGCTGGGGGTAAATCTGTTATATTTGGAATATAAGAATCACATTTTCTTTTTTCCAACCAAACAATTCAGGTGAAGGAAGAGTTTGTACTTGTTCTACATCTTTGCCCAGACTAGAGTATGATAATGGAATCTAAGTATGTGCTATTTAAGAGTGGCGTTGGAAGTAGGCTCTCTGGAATAATCTGCAAACGTATTCCTCCAGAGAAATGAAGTGTCGGTCCAATAAATGTTTTTCTTTTCCGAGTGATATAAAGGCTTGAACGACGTGAGGTTCATCCTCTTTAAAAGTTTTCCAGCAGGTTAATTTTCTTTTTCCATTAAACCTCCCAGTTCTGTCACAGCCAGTAAAGCTATGAAAACCGGGAAGTGTCTCAACTATATCTATGGATTTGAGGTACACTGTTCGTTTTCCAGCTCCTATCCCAGTTATGACACAGGAGTTCGGTCCAAAAGAGGACACCGTCTTAGAGCCAGATAAACACATCTGTATCTGGTGACAAAATGTGAACTGTGTACCCCAAATTTGAAGCATAAATTGCATAGTCTATTGTGTCAGCTTCTTCATAGTTGGTTTTTAAATTGTTATAAATATTGTCATTTGATAGAACCGCTGTTTCTGTAGATACAATTATTTCTTTCTCTAAATCTTTGTAATGCTGGAGTATTTTTATTGAAAGATGTTCGGTAAGGCTTGCTCTAGTTTTAGAGTTACAAAGAAAGTTACAGAGTCCTATATTTATTGGAGTTATATCTGTACAGATAAATGCTCGGTTATCCATTTTCTTACCTTGACGGGGAATACGAGTGACTGTTTTTAGTTATGTATCTTTAGAGTAATGGTCAAAAACTAGGTGAATGGTGTCATAATTTTCAGCTACAGAGTTAAATATTTTTAAGTATTGATGAGCAAGATCATTACATGTGAAGATATTTCCATTAATTTGACGAACTAGAATCTTGCCATCTATTATTACAGCTTTTCTGTTTGAATCGGGTCTGCTGTTATCATTCTTTATGTGAATATGTTAGGAGGGCTGGTGTGAGATGCTATGTATTCCTCTAGAATATGCAAGAGCTTTCTCCTGTCGTTACTATAAGGCAACAATGATCCATCAGTTGCAAATAGCGCTCGACATATATTTGAGAATTCATAATTGCCAACTGCAGTTCTTACTATAGATTCCAGCTGATTTCCATGATAATAATTTAATTTTTTTCATTTTAGACCATAAGTTTGCGTTCCATTTTACTCTAATGCTCACAAAATTCTT
This sequence comes from Tetragnatha versicolor, assembly GCA_024610705.1. Taxonomy (NCBI): domain Eukaryota; kingdom Metazoa; phylum Arthropoda; class Arachnida; order Araneae; family Tetragnathidae; genus Tetragnatha; species Tetragnatha versicolor. Next base: position 13,478,721 of record JANDEH010000012.1, on the reverse strand, counting down.
GAAAACTTTCTTCCCTTCATCCTCTCGTCTACATACATCATATTTTACATTATCAGGCATTATGGAATGTGTGACGATGTTAACAAGTTATCTACTTTCTTCTTTGAATGGATTTCTGGTTAGCAGAACTGCAGTGTATATTGTGAATGTGAATTTCAAACTGCAACCACGCTGAGATAGACACTTAGGTTCGGGCGGCGCGGCGTCCGCTTTGAACTCTTTCGTCTTATCTCCCGGCTAAGTAAACAATATTTTAAAATAAAACCAAATATTTTATAATTTATCTTTACTACAACCTTAAAGGGGCAAATTGGCAGTTTATACCAAAAAATATATCGCTACAAATTGAAATACTTAAGATATCGAAATTTCACAATCAAATTTTTTTTAAATAATTTTTTAAATACTGAATGCTTAAAAACCTGTATATCCTTCTTTTCAACCCCTTATAGAGGTAAATTACTGAATTAAACCAGCTCAAAACTCAAAATATTGAAATTCCATATTTGACCTTTGACATGACCTCTAGATCAGGAAAGTGAAAAGAAAAATTGGCACCAAAGATTTTCTGATTCTCCACACCCTAAAGAACCAAAATAACCTTGGTGCCAAAAATTAACATGAACTTTTTACAAATTTACATGAGCGCCTCCACTACAAGGAAGGATGGCTTTTTATACCCGTCTGCGAGTGGTAGCAGCGCCCTCTACAGACTAGTGGAAGTGGGGCAAGGGCGTGGTTCGAACCCATTCGAACGGAGGAGGGAAGAGGAAGTTTTCTAGCAGCTGTTCTCCGAGGGGGAAACGAGACGGAACGAATATTGGTTTTAGAAACGGAATTTCTCGTGAAAAATTAAATTTCAAGGTTTTTTTTTTCGAGGGAGGTATTCTTTGAATAACGTGGATTCGGAAGAAATGAGTCTGGTTGGACTGGGTTGGGAGAAGGTTGCCTTTGCGAGGGGCTGAAAGTGGGGATTTGTTCGTTATTCACTCACTGGGTAATAATGATCAGGGCTTTTTCTTGCCGAGTTGTTGAGTTGTATCGAATTTGGTGGAATTTTCTTCATTTTTATTTCTTCCCGCGGTTCTTCAATGGCTTATATTTGAAGAAAACGTCTGCTGTGATTAATCAAAATTCTACCTAAAAATGTAAGTTCAAATTTGGGTTTATGTGTACCAAAAAACAGTTTGAAACCCTGTTTTTAAGGGTCAAACTTCCAAACATTTTCTGGGGGCGGGTAGTCAAGGCACCCCTTTAGTATTTAAACCTTTATTATTCACATTTTTTTAAAGTTCATTAAAATCGAAATTCTACCTAAAAAATGTATGTCCAAATATGGGTTTACGTGTTTGAAACCATGTTCTTAGGGTCAAATTTCCAAACATTTTCTGGGGGTGGAAAGCAAGGCACTCCTTTAGTATTTAAACCTTTATTATTCACACTTTTTTATAATAAGTTCATTAAAATCAAAATTCAACCTTAAAATGTGTCCAAATTTGGGTTCACGTGTACTAAAAAACAGTTTAAAACCCTGTTCTTAGGGTCAAATCTCCAAAATTTTTCTGGTGGAGAACCCCCCTTTATTACTAAAAACCTTTATTATATAAATTTTTCTTGGACGCAAATTCTACCTAAAAAGTGTTGAAAAACTGCATTAAATCTATTAATATGGATGAGAGACCTCATTGTTCCCAAGTTACCTGTAAAACTTTTACATCAATTTCATTCAAGGTCAAAAATTCCTCTCGAAACAATACTGTGGCTATCGTGATCGTTGGCATGCATGAGCAAACGGAGCAAACAGGCCTCAGCTGTCTCCATCCGTGCAGGTGTAGATGTAGAATGGTCGAAAAGGGAAGGACATTTTGCGAAACAAACCAAAGCTTCGCGCTACGGGAGGAAAGGTAAAACAATTGATTTCATTAGCACACGTGCTACTTCGCTACGTACTCTGCGTACGAAGTGCATTGCAGCAAGAGCAGAAGCCTTGGAAAACTAGTTTTGGCACTGCGTTCCCTCATCAAACTACAATGAGGTCATTCTTATGGTAATCGAGGGCGGCGGATGATTATTTAGTTCATTTAAAATCGGTGGATATGCTTTCAAAACGTCCCGATTTCGAAGGGACGGTCCCGCTTTTTTGACCAGACGTCCGCCAATGTGCGAAGAAAAGTATATAACTAAAACCCCAGTTATTTTAATGCTTTTATTTTTCGGGATAAAGAGTTTACCAAGTTCTCGAATCTCTTTGGTCATCGAATATAGGATTTTCCGCCAAAATAAAATAATTTTTTCCATTTAAATTTTCTTTTAGATCGGAGACTTTTAAAATTACCTTTGCCTCCCGAACATAAACACTACTAATTATCATTTTCCTTATTTTATATAAAATTTATGTGAGCACATATAAGTTTTCTTGGTAAATTAGGAAGGATATTGTTTCCACAACGTGATAAATCATTTGAATGGATCACTTTAATCTAAAACCTCGACTCAACTATGATAGAGAAGTTTGATATTTTTGTTTAAACAAAATTATTATCTTATGCTAGGTTTTTGGCATTTTTAAGGTTTGAAAAATCTAAATCACACACATTAGTATATTTTTTATAATAACATTTGTAGGTAGGGGAGAGTGGGGATGAATGGGGCAACTGAATTTTTTCATCTTAGCTTCATTTTAAATAGTATTTCATATTTCACCCATAAGATAGTAGTACCTAACCTTATCAAAAAAATTGTGTTAACATCAACCTCTATGCTTGTATAAATTGGACAATTAAATGTGTTTTTCATACCAAAAGTAACTTTTTTTGGTTCTACTTCTCCCAAGAGCTTATTAAAAATAATCTAACTGAACCTCACAAAATTTTATTGTGTGTTGAAAATGTACTTATATTAGTACAGTTTATACAGCTTAAATGGAGAAAATTCATGGTTATTTTTTCAAGCGTGCTTTTAGTTTTTTTAAATAAGTGGGTATGGGGATGTGAAGGGGACCGTTCCATCATCCCTTCATTTTCTAGTTTTAAAACTTTCCATGCATCAGTAGGGTGGTCCTAAGTATAATGGTAAAAAAATTTTTTCGGAATTTTTGAATTCGCACCCTCTAATTTTTTTATTTATGGGGTAGTAAATAACTGGTAAAATTTTTATCCGAATCGGTAAATATTAACACATGCCGCAAAAGGGATGAAAATCTGAAAAAACATCAAAATTCTCAAAACTTTGAAAAATCATAATATTCATTTTAATTATATTATTTGATTTATTTCAATACTTTTTTAACAGAAAATGCTTAAACATGAAGAATATTTGACTTTATAGCCTTTGATAATTTTTCAAAGGTATTGTATTTGCACATCATTATGCGTTCAAATATCGTTTTACTCGTCAATGAGCTTGATTCCCCTTTCTGCAGTATCATTTACACCAGACTATTACTGACGACTTTAAATCCTTCCTGATAATCTCCACACAAGTTTCACGTTAAAGGATTTCCAGAAATAAAGTCTGAAGATAACTTAAAAACCTTCGGAAAAAAATTTTCGGTTCATTTTGCCACAAAATCGGCTAGATTTATCTTAGAGTTCTGCCAGTTCTTCAAAACTAATTTGCGACAACTCTGGTATAATACATGGGGGATTCTTTCTCTTTAAACTCTTTGGCAGCTCATTGTTGTGTGGGGACAATCGCTCCTCCAAAACAACTGTCTCCTCCAAGAAACCCTCCATGACTAACCATTTTCAATGCTGCTATAGATATATTTTCGTTAATTCCTCTGTAGAAAAACAGGCCCTCATGAATTTCAAATCTTAAAATGTGGCTTTGTGAGCCATTTACACATCAAACCAGACCCAATAAATATATTCGTACCTTTTAATCCTTGTAGTTCTTGATTATATACAAATTAGCCTCGTTTCTAAAAATAAACATCTTTAAGCAATAAATTTCTTCAGTCATCCACCTAGCATGATGTAAAGCAGGTATGGGCAACCTTTTTGAATCCGCGGGCCGGATTCAATGATTATAATGACGTGGAGGGCCATAGAGTAGATAATGGGTAATATTTTTTTAAAGTAAAAAATGAGTAGTTTTATTATATATATTTACGAAGTTTAATACTTAAGTTAAAATTTAATCTGGACTTATACAATATATTGATCACATACAATAATTATAATGAAGTTACATTAATCTGGTGTAGAATAATATGAGATACAATAATTATAAAGTTAGTTACATTAATCTGGACTAAAATAATATCTTGATTACATACAATAATTATAATGTTTAAGTTACATTAATATAAGCTAAAATAATATTCAGAGCTCATAGTAATGAAAAAATATTTCAGGACAGACTTTTAACAATTGTCATTACATGATACAGGAGAATTAATGGAGGAGGAATTAATGTTTAGGAGGACAAATTAACTTTAGCAGCATTGGGAAAGGCAGAGAATGAATATAGTTTCTGAACCCGAGTTGCTATAATGACAACGGCTGGGATTTGGTTACAAGCCTCTTCTCTACTCCCCAGTTAGGTTGAAACGGGAGGGGAATATCAACCGTCGGTGATCGTCCGTCGTGTCGTGAAGTAACAACTCTCCCACCCTTATAGACGCCTCCCAAGAACTAAATATAGTTGTACAGCACGTTTTAACTGCTAAAATTAAGTTATTTTCGGGGGAAAAGTTCTTTATCCCCTCTTTCGCTCTTGTTGACGAAAACCAGTGATTTTTTGGAATCATTTTTGAAATGTTCCGCGTGCCGGACCAAATGACGAGGCGGGCCGGAGGTTGCCCATCGTTGATGTAAAGCCTCAAGGTTGTCTAAATTTAATCATTTTTGCGTCTTGATAATCAGAAAGTGCTATTGTCAACTGTAGAAACTCTTTATAGCCATCCCTCGGTTGCTGTTCAAGAGCACTTAAAGTTCAAACTTTAGAATTTCTTTAGACACAAGAATTTCTTCTTTGTGTCTACCGATGGTGTTTTTTACAGCTTCATCTTTAATGCCAGATGGGTACTTTGATTTATCGATAACAACCCGAGATTTTTGAAAATGTTTAAATAAAAGTACATAAGATCCAAGATAGACAGTAACACAAGCTTCAAAAGCCTTTTTTAACACAAATTCATAAATTAACACTAATTTCAGAAAATTAAAATGTATAATTTGAACTTAAGCTTATAAAATTCAGAGCAGATTTCTATGTGCAACTTTTAATTATGATGAATTACATTTAAAATGTAATTTTCATTGCTTTGAACATAATATTTAAGTTTTGTTTTTTGTCCCAACCCTCATTGGGAAATCCTCCACTTTACCTTAAATCCTCCATTGGAATTTACATATACACAGTAGGGTGGGCCGAAAACACACTTTATTTTTTAATTATGTTCTAATAGCACGGAAAGGGTGCCATTTGGGTCCAATAAGGACGGTGTAAAATATTTTTTCGATTGGATGATATCTTAGGCTCCCGCATCGCACTTAAAGTTCGAAAAAATGGATGACTTTTTTTACAAAACAACAAAAAAAACAAAGATTTAACTCTCAAATATTGTTCATGATTTTTTATGAGGATCTAATATAGTTATAGACATAGTGTTTCAGGTTCCATTCTTTTATCACTCTTGCTTCGTTAGATATAATTTTTTAATGTTCAAAGAAATGTTGTAAAGTTTTTTTCCTGCATTTTTAAACAGCTAATAACTCTAGAACTATACCACTTAAAAACATGAAATTAGTCCCATTCGGTTCGTATTTTTTTTGTCTTTGATTTGATGTGTATCATGACCATCATTTTCAAAGAGTTTTTTTCAAAATTTAAAAAATGAAAAAAAAATTTTATAAAAACATTTTTTTTGAAAATCTTTTTGAAAAAATTAAAAATCCATTTGACTCATAAAATGAACATTACTACCAAATTTCAAGTTGAAAATAAAATTTAATCATGTATAAAAAAAATAAAAATTTCGAAATTTAGGCAAAAGTCCCTAAACAATCCCCAAAATTATAAAGCAAGAGCGATTCACTCATGGAAAATTAATAAACTCGCTTGAGGGTGTTCGTATGACTCAAAACATGTAAAAAATTTCACATGAATTTCAGAAAATACGACAATTAACAGATTCGGTACAAAACCTTACAGAGCTAATTTTCAACTTTAAGTTAATTCAATTTGCATGCATTACTCCTGAAAATTCCTAATAATTATGTTAATATCTAATTGCTTTTACTTTTAAAAAGTCAAATCAAAGTATATTAAAAGTTTTAGAACATAAAAGATTGGATATAAACACATTTCTTAGGAATATTCAGTTAAAATACATGCAAATTGAATGTAGAGATATTGTGCGCGCAGTGCGAAAAGATGATACTTTTCACCACGCCACATTTAAACAATCTGCTTAGTCCATATTGACCTGGACATTCAATATAACAGGCTGAAAATTGGTGGAAATATAGAGGATAGTGTCCTTATTGATATCCTGAAATTCCCAAAAATTCTGTGTAGGGGAAAATCCGCCATTTTGGAAAAACCACCTCCATCTTGGATTGCGTTTTCAAGCATAGCGACTGAACCAAGAGCCCGATTGAGTTCGTTTTTGTCCCGAATTGCTTAATAATGTGAATTTTAAGCGACAACGTCAAAAAATTCGAAATAAAAAGCTTAATTGAATTATTATTAATATTTATTGAATAAATGCTTTGTTGGGTTGAAATGTTGGTAGAAAATTAAAAATAACAAGCTGAAAATTGGTGGAAACGTAGAAGATAGTGTCCTGATCGATATTCCGAAATTCCCAAAAAATCCCTCCAGGGGAAAATCCAAAACACCGTCATCTTGGACTCTCGATTTAAGCATAGTGATAGCGGAGTTTACAACAATGAAATTTCCCCAAAAAGGATTAACATAGGTTTGAATAGAGTTTTTGAAACTTTGACCCGATCTGACCACTCGAAAGCATTCGCTTTCGGCCGGCTGACCAGCATATTTGTATTCAGGGGGGTCACAAGCTTTCGAATGACGTAAAAACCATGACTACGTTTTTCCGGTTAAATTCGATGCAAATTTTGACTATTTTGACCCGATCTGAGCACTCGAAAGCAACCGCTTTCGGCCGGCTGACCAGCACATTTGTATTCAGGGGGTCGCAAGCTTTCGAATGACGAACCATGACTACGTGTTTCCGGTTAAATTCTATGAAATTTTTGGCTATTTCGACTACCCCCCATTTAATAAAGGCAACCGCTTTGCGCCGGCTGACCGAGCGAATTTTGTTTATTAAGAAGTGTCCAATCTAATTATATAATTTTCGAAACTGTTTTTCCGGTTAAACTCTCATGTAGCCAACTCTCGGACTATTGCGATCACATTAAGCGGACTTGACTGTAGTAGGTGAAGTGTTAGAATACTGAAAAGTAGTACGTGAAGGATATTACTTACAATGTTAAAATTTGACAACCTGAACTCCAAGAAAAAAGGGGGTCTGGGGTACACCCCCAGGAAAATTTTTAAAATTTGCCTCTAAAGAAGTGTTTTAGCTCATTTTAAGACCTTTTGGGCTGCACCCTGCACCCAAAGAGAACAGTTTCTTTTAAACCACAGAATTCTCTAGGGAAAAGAGTTGTAAATAAACGTCCAATTTTCAAGGGGGCTAGGGGTCCTGCCCCAGAAATTTTTTAAAATCCCCTTTAAACTAGTGTTTTATCTCTTTTTCAAACTCTTTGGGGAGCACTAAAAAGGAAAAGCTTATTGAAGGAGGCAGAATTTTCAAGGAGAAAAACACTGTTTAATAGAGGTCAAAATTATAGAAGGGGCTGTGGGTATTCCCTAGAAATTTTTCCTTTGAACTAGTGTTTTATCTCTTTCAAACTCTTACGGCCGTATTCTACTCAAACGTCGTAACTCATTATCATGCGATTCACCCTGTTTTTGGGACTTTTTCGTATTCTTCTACTCCTCCTAAAACCACGTTTATTCGGGGTTAATTGTAATCCGGTAAATTTGGGCGGTAAGTTGAATTACCGTGAGTACCGACAAAGTTTACAATGTCTTTTCATGAAATAATTACATTATTTTCAGATCAATAGCTCTTGTACATCAAAAAGTGGTCTTAGAAATTAATATTCAACTAGAGGTGGGTCGAATAACTAATAACGTTATTAAATAACGTTATCTAAAAATAATGGCAATAACGTTACCACAAAATAATGTATCTCGTTATTTTACAAGCTAATTTCCATTGAAAATTAATTAAAATATTCACCTTAAAGAGCGAAAAGGGCAGAGATCAGTCTAGTCCAAGAATTTATAATAAGCCAATCTCCCAATGTCAGATAAAACCATTCATATTGTTAATGACTGCACGAGAGAGCTTGTGAAAAAACACACCGAGCGCGGCTCCGCACAGAACGAGATAAGAAATACCCCGGGGAACGAAGAACGAGAACAGCCAGTAACAGTAACGTTATTTTCTAGCTTCGTTATTTCGTTCCTGTCGGTATTGGTATTTTTGTTGGTATTTTTAACTTGATCGGTATTTTTAACTTGATCGTTATTTTTAACTTGATCGGTATTTTTAACGTGGTCGGTATTTTTAGGTGGTCGGTATTTTTAACGTGGTCGGTATTTTTAACGTACGAAAAAAATACCAACAGATTTGTTATTTTCTACTTGGGTTAATTTCGTTGCTCGTGTTATTTCGTTCCTCGCGTTAATTTCGAGTGTTATTTCGTTCCTCGCGTTAATTTCGTTGCTAGTGTTAATTTTGTTACTCGCGTTAATTTCGCTCCGCTCGTTAATTTTATAACTTTCGTAACTTTTTCACTTGTTTGAATCCAAAGTGATTCTTAAATCTTGAACACGCGTTTCTCTTTGAATACGTTAATTACAATTTAATAATTTTCTTTAAAAATTCGTTCCTTAGAAGAACATATGATTTTCAGTAAGTTTGAGTTGGAGCAAGTTGTTCGATATTATTTTAAGTTTGCAAAACACCTGATTTCAAAATTTTTTAAATAGTCTAATTAATAATTTTTTTTATGTTCTTTACTCTTAAATTACTAATATTTGCGTGTATCGCAAATGGAATTGCTTCGATGTATTAAGATTGTAAAAAGTTAAATATATAGCTCACGAGACGACGAGTCGAAGCTACGATAATTATATTTAATTTATTTATATTTTATTTAATTATTTTATTATTTTTTTCAGTAAATATTCGCATTCTTAAGTTTATTAATGTACTTAGTCTTGTTAGAAACAATAAACGAGGAATTTTTCCTATAAATTAAGGCGATGTATTTAGATTGCTAAAACACATATAATTGGCTTCAGCAATCAACATCCGATCATTTTCCGCTGGGTGCTCGTTCGGGATTCGGGGATCGTGGAGTGGTGGGCAAAGCAAAGCGATTAACATGAGAGTCCGCGCATTAAAGACAAAGGAAGGAGACATCACTCTAAAATCCACATTTTAATTTGAAATTTTCTGAAAATAATCTCATACGTTCAATCTTTTAAGTGTTATTTATCCTATCATATTCGTATTAGTGAATTACGAACAAAAGTATTAACGATGGAAGAGGATTGCTGAGCTTCGAAATTCGCTAATTTGAATTTGATTTAGCAAATGTAATTGCTTCGATGCATTAAGATTGTAAAAAGTCAAATATATAGCTCACGAGACAACGAGTCGAAGCTACAATAATTATATTTAATTTATTTATGTTTTACTTTTTATGTTTAATTATGTTATTTTTTTTTCAGTAAATATTCGCATTCTTAAATTTATTAATGTATACTACTCTTGTTAAAAAAAATAACGAGGAATTTTTCCTAGAAATTACGGTGATGTATTTAGATTGCTAAAACACAGATTATTGGCTTCAGCGATCAGCATGAGAGTCCGCGCATTAAAGACAAAGGAAGGAGGCATCTAAAATCCACATTTTAATTTTAAATTTTCTGAAAATAATCTCATACGTTCAATTTTTCAAGTGTTATTTATATTATAATATTCGCACTAGTGAATTTCGAACAAAGGTATTTACGATAAAAGAACAGGAATCCACTGATCTACACTTGTTTTTTTTTAATGTAGGTTGGCAATAAGAAAATTTAGGTTGGTAATAAAAAAACGGGGAGCAGAGCTGAGAATCTGGTGAGTGTCTCTACGAACTATCAATCACTGAATCCAAAAAGAAACCGGCACACGCCGCCCAAGATTAGAATCTCCCCCTTCTCCCTCACTGGTACTAGACCACATGAGTTCAAAAGTTCCAAATTTTTAATTAATTGAGATAGCAAAACAATTCCAACGGATTTGTAATCTTGAGAAAATTTTAGCTCAGTTTCATATTAAGTTCAAAGGGGTTTTCTTGTTTTTCTTAGTAAAAATAAGGGTTTATTTCTTATCCCATCCCTCGTAAAACCGTTCTTCATTACGAGACGGTCATGACCCCTGCCCTATCTTCAAGATCTTGTTCTCCGGGGATCGGGTTGAAGTTCTACACCCTGCTTCCTGGTGGGTGGCAAAGTCAGTATTTCGCCTGCTTTCTCTCGTCACCCCCGTGACGGGTAGTCGGCGCGAGAGACAAAAGGGGACCGCTTACCAACCGTCTTACGACAGAGAAACCGACAATTTAGTGATTAGGGGTCAAAAGAGGGCACCCAGCTGTGGACACAGTGAGCAGACGGGGAAGAAGGGACGCTGAGCTTTTATCAGAAAACCCTAGTTTCCCGCATAGTGCATTTGAAATTTTTAGTGAAGGTTTCCTACGATAAAATAGTTATTAGTTATTTAGTTGCTTTTTGCCAGTATGTCCCGAGAAGTACACATTGTGTGGAACTTTTTCACAAAAGTTGATGATAAAACTGCAAAATGCAATGTGTGCCGCAAAACCTATTCATATAAGTCTACAGCAGCAAATTTGCTCAAGCATCTCAGAGTTAAGCATGTTGGGTATGCTAGTCGTTTGGACAAAAATGCGTCTAGTCCAGCTCCCACAGCCACAGGTTCAATAGATGACCCTCAACCCGGACCTTCATTAGATGATCCTCAACCCGGACCTTCATTAGATAATCCTCAACCCGGACCTTCATTGGATGATACTCAACCAGGATCTTCATTAGATGAATCACGTGGAGAGTCTAGGCCAGAAACTATCGACTGTTGTCAACCTGATATGGACCGTCCTCGTCCTCTCAAGCGAGTTCAAACCCGTTTAGAGAATTTTACTGCCAAAAAGGTAAAAGTTGATAAGAAAAAGGTTGATAGGGACCTTATGGATCTTTTCGTCATCGACCTGCAACCGTTTTCAATAGTTGAAGATTATGGCTTCAAAAAATTTTGCCAGTGGATTCCCAATTACACTCTTCCGACACGGAAGACTGTGTCGGGCGTTATGTTACCGGCTTTATATCATAAGTGCCTGAATGAAGTGAAAGATATGGTGACAGAGGCAGAAACTATATGCATAACATCGGACACCTGGACATCTCCATCATGCGAGAGTTACATAGCAATCTCGGGGCATTATATCGATAAAGATTTTAACATCAAATCCATCTTGATAAAGTGTGGACATTTTCCAGAAAACAGTACCGCCTCCAACATTGCGGAAGAACTAAAGAGTGTGCTCCTAGAATGGAATATTTTTGAAAAAGTTAATTTTGCAGTTACCGATAATGCCAGAAGCATCACTGCTGCTATTGCGTCTCTTGGATGGACCCATTTTGGGTGTTATGCCCATACATTAAATTTAATTGTAAAAGATGCCCTCAAAAGCTGTCAATTGTTTTTAGGGAAGATAAGGAGGATTGTAGGTCACTACAAGCGAAGTACCTCAGCCATGCATCTTCTTTTAAAGCATCAAACAGATAATGGAATTAAAGAGGCCAAGCGCCTTTTGCAAGATATCTGCACCAGGTGGAATTCAACATACTTGATGCTCAGAAGATTTGTGGAACTGGAGGATGATATCCGGGCAACGCTAGGAATAATAAGGAAAAAACTCAAAGACATTCCTACACTATCTGACAGTGAATGGGATGATTTGAGGGATTTCGTTAAAATTCTGGCACCTTTTGAAGAGATGACAAATACTATTATGGGGGAAAAGTACCTCACAGGCAGCTTAGTGATTGTAGTTACAAGAACTCTGAATATGGCCTGTGAAGCTTTAGAGAATCAATCATCATTAACCGAAGACTCAAAAACAATACTCAAATCTCTTAAAGATGGTCTACTTTCAAGATTTAAAGACGTTGAAAAGAATACAACGTTTGGACTTTGTACGCTATTGGATCCACGATTTAAAGGAACCGTGTTTAGTGACTCAACAGCCCTTAATAATGTAACGATTCAACTCCAGAGCTTGGTGATTTCTGAAATAAATAGAAATGATACAGAAATCACCAGGGACAGAATCGAGACCATCAGAGAAACAAGTTCCACAAGCGATGATTCAACAAATCAAATAAGTGCGTTGAAAATATTCAAGTCGATTGTAGGAGAGGTCCGTCCAGAAACAAATGTGGTTGCTAAGGCTGAAAAAGAAATAGAAGCCTATCTGAATGATGATAGACTTCCATCGGACGGTAAAGTAACTCCGTTAGACTGGTGGAAAAGCCACAGATATCACTATCCAAACATTGCAAAAATATTTATACAGGTCTGCAACGTCGTTGCTACATCTGTCCCGTGTGAAAGATTTTTTTCTAAAGCTGGATCTATCATTAGTGACAGAAGAACTAGGTTGAAATCTTCGAAAGTCGAAATGCTCATGTTCATGAACGGTAATTCCGAAGTTTACAAAAATGTTTCCATGTTCTAAATCAATGTGTTTTCTTAGCCTTCATAAAGTTATCATGTCTCTAACTGTATGTGTGTGTGAAGCAGATAATTATTATTGATTTTATCATTAATTTTATTACCTTTTTTTCATAATATTATATTTCTTTGGATTTTACTGTGAAATGTTTTTAAATATCTACCTTGTGCTTTATTTTTGCCTTAAGTGTTTGTTCTAGGGATCCTTCAAATAAGTATCATATTTAAAAATTAAACATTAACTGCATTACTTTTAATTAAAATTAAAGCATTAATTGCTTTAAAAATAGTCAAATTTAAATTTAAATTTTTTCAATTAGTTTTTTAACAATTATTTTTTGCAAGTGAAACTTTATATTTTCATTTAATTAGGTGTATTAATTTTAAACAGAAATATTCATATTTCGCTTTTAAGTTAACACATCTGTTTATAATTTTATGAACACTGTATTATGGTATTTTGATGTATTATGTTTTTATTTAAATATTACGTGAAATAGTGATTTATACGGAAAAAGTAGAAAGCTAATTACTTTTAACAAGTCTTGTTAAGATACTGCTGATGTAGAATACCTAACACATTATATGTATGTATAACGAATCTTTTTTAATAAATAAACAATATTAGTTACTTGGAATTTTTCTTTTTAATTAAGAAGTAAGTCATTGTTTAGATTTTAGAAATTCAATGCAGTTTATCCATTCCAATCTGTAGATACCATCAAAAAGTTTGAGTTTTCTAAAACTTTGAAACTCAAAGAATATTAAAATTTAACTAATTAAAAAAGTAACATAATATTGATTTCGTAGGAAGATAAATTTTCACTACATCTATTTCTATGAATATCTGAAACTTGGATAAGTAGTTTATGTTTAGTCTTAAAGAAACATTCTCTCATGGTAACCTTTTGTGTAGCACATATTGGAATATATATATTGCATGCTTAAAAAAATAACGTTATTTAATAACGTTATTATAAAATAACTAACGTTCATTAATGTTATTAAAAAATAACGGATTTACCCATCTCTATATTCAACATCTAGATCAGTGGTTCCCAAAGTGGTCCATATGGACCCCCAGTGGTCCACAGCAACTTCCAGGGGGTCCACGGGCATGAAAATGAAAATTGGGGGTCCACAGGAACTTCTAAGGGTCCACAGCGACTTTCAGAGGTTTACGGGAAAATTTCATTAAAATGGAAAACTTAGATAAGTTTCAAAAATTTTGTCTTTTTCATAATCAAATTTTAGTATAATATGAAAAGTTGGTTATCACAGAGTCCTCGCAACGCCAGCAGGGGCGATGGAATCATTTCTCTTTTATCGCGGTTAAGAGCCCCCGACCACCCGCGCATAATTCAATTTCATAAATTAAAACTCAATTTCCGTAATGTATAATTTGACTTCTTTTTATAGTTGAACTTAATTAAATATTGTTTGTTAACATGCATGAATTAATTGTGATTATTTCTGAAATTTTATGATTGGGTGAATGAATAACTCACTCATAAACCATTAACTTTGACAAGCTTGCGACCAAAAGTTTTATTGTTAGAGCTAAAAGTTTTTGTGCCTTGAATTGTAATGATATTAAAAGTTTAGATTTGTTTTTATTTCAAACGTTTTAAATGTTTGATTGTTATTATTTCCTTAAAAATATCGTGCGAAGACGAAAATAAAAAAAGTTTTTTTTAACTTTGTAAAAGTGTGAAATCAAATGCTTATCAATGCACGAAAAAACCCTTGAACCAAGTTACAAAATTTTTGCGTGGTTTAGAAATTTATATCAAAAACATAATATTTTTAGCTACTTTTTGAACGGTCCCTTAGACAGGGGGTCCACGGGGTACGAAAAATGTCGTCAGGGGGTCCATGGGCCAAAAAAGTTTGGGAACCCCTGATCTAGATGAAACAACATCTTTATTTTGCGAAGGAACTATGTTTTCTGTGCGTAGGTAACTGCACTGCAAACAGGCAGTTCGCCGCCATCTTAAATCTATTACTAAGATTGTGGATTAATATTTTATTCATTAAAATATTCGTTTATGGGTACTTGTTATGATGGAATATTTTTCTTTCATTGTAAAAAAGTGTTTTTACAAGATTAAAGGTTATATTAATGTACTTAAAATAGTCTGCTGGAGTTACAATAACCTGAAGTGATTTCATTTAGCTTTCCGATTTATAGATGGCAGCACAAGCTTGATTGAAGTAAATGATATTTTCATTTTTAACCAATAATGTAGGTAGTTTTTTTGTATTGTTTGAAGAGTTTTTAGGTCATTAAATATATTTTAAGTATTGAAACTACCTTATAATAGTCAGATTAGTTATTTCTGTTAGGACGGACAAAATGGCGACCAAGATTGAGTTTTGGAAAGCCAGTTAGGGGTCATCCATAAATTACGTGAGGCGTTTTTTCCAAAATCTGGACCCCCCCTCCCCCCTTGGTGAGATTTAGTGAGATTTTGCTGGACCCCCCCCTCCCCTCCAAGTGAGGTTTACCTACAACTTTTTAAAAATAATTTGCAGTATCTTAGCTGTTTCTCATACTTAAAAAAAGAAAATCGTATAATTTCTAACTTAAAAAGTTGACGTGAGATTTTAATCGACCCCCCCTCCCCCCTTGGTGAGATTTGGTGAGATTTTAATCGACCCCCCCTCCCCCCCCTTTTTGACCTCACGTAATTTATGGATGACCCCTTACCACCTTAGTAAGTTCATCCTAGGCAGTAGAATACCGATTTTCAACACACTCTGAAACACAATCTCATAGGGTTTCACTTACCACGCGATTAACTCAATTTGAGTAGAATACGGGTGTTAGTGTAGCCCCTAGAGGGAAAAGTTTCTTGTAAATGGCAGAATTCTAAGAGGGAAAAATCTGTATAACCGACGTAAAAATTTTAGAGGGGTCTGGGGATCCTCCCCCAGAATTTTTCTTTTGAAATTACTACTTTAAACTAGTGTTTTTTTTCTATTTTTCAAATTCTGGGGAGCACTAAAAAGGAAAAGCTTCCTGTAAGAGGCAGAATTTTCAAGGGGAAAAACACTGAATAACAGACGTGATAATTTTAGAGGGGGGCTGGGGGTCCTCCCCCAGAAATTTTTTTGAAATTTAACCCTCAAAATTAGTGTTTTAACTCCTTTTGAGACTTTTTGAGTTGCCCCGAAAGCTCTTTGTGGAAGTTAAAGATTTTCCAAGGGACTTGCAGCTATTTTTCACATTACAGTTGAAACCTGGGGGGGTTGCCCCCCCCCCTAAATGACGCCCCTGGATTCTTCACATTCTTTAGAAGATGTCTCAACTTCTGTTCAACTTCTGTTCACCATAGCTTTTAAGTTTAGCTCAAGAACTTAGCTATCAAAGCATTTTATCCATCAAGTCAACTGAACTGGCTCAATTGTGTTCATTCAGTTATCATAGATTTTGTTAAATTGAATGTGAAGGTTGAGTGGGGCTCTTAATCTGACTTTTGTATTACTTGGCAAATAGATCTGTTATGACAATTACCTTGTCCAAAAGCATCAAAACTGTAATGCATTAAGTTACTGGACAATATTTTTTACTTAAGGTGTATTGCTGTAAAGCAATATTTTTTTCTATTGTGCTAATGTTTTTTAATTTTCATTTCAGGCTATTTAAATGAAACTCAAAAAGTAAAATTGAGAACTCATCGACGACGACCTTTAGAATAGTGACTTAAAGGAGCTATTTTTATAGGGCCCAGAGAATTGCTTTAATATATTATGATATAAAGTAATATCTAAGATATGTTTGTATGGTACATTTATTAATTTTACATTAATCTTTATTACAATTTTATTTTCTCAAATAAAACATACTAATATGTGTATTTATTTTAATTTCCATTTTAAATACCTTAACAAATTAAGTATGTTGCAATAACTTGAAGAGGTCAATGATTATTTTAAAAATGGCCTTAAGATTTCTTTGATACTATCTCTCTGTATTTATATTTCATTTTTCTTTACTTCTATTCACTTCCAACCCTTTACATAAAGCAGTTAATTAATTATGAATAAATAAAGTTACAACAACTAGACTTAACTTTATTAGGCAGGTAAAAATAATTCAAAAATTGTTTTTAAGAGCTATTAATTTTGTGTCCCCAATAGATAAAACATAGCTTTATAGAATATAAAACTGGTTGTAAATATATTGATTAAAAGCATTAAATTTTATATTATGTAGTATAGAATATTTCCATGCATATACAGGGTGGCCCACGAGAAGTGGCCCAACCCCTTTAACTTTTGAACCCCCTACAGATATAATCATGAAAGTGGGGTCTATGTATAGTAAAGTGACCATGCCCTATCCGATGACACAATTTTCAACGCCCTCTAGCGGAAACTTTAGGAGTTGTAATTTTTATTTTAAAAACTATTTGAGGTATGTGAAAAAAGTCAATGACTTAGTTGTAGAGCAGGGATGGCCAACCCGCGGCACGCGTGTCACAAAGTGGCACGGCTGAGTAAAACCAGTGGCACTCGAAGATATTGAAAAAAAATTGGGAAAATAACAATGTGACAACATCAATGAGGTTTCAATGCTCCCTCAATCTCCTCTTTACTTAGTTTTCTGATAACATAATTATATTTTTACGGTTTTACAATAACTTTGAATAAAATGTTAAACTGTAAAATTTCATGTGAGCTAAATTTTTTTTTCGTTGCTTAAAAATTAAGTGGCCTATTTACCCCAATTATTCTAATTTTCTAATTAGTTTTAGAACCAGCTTTATATCAGATAGCTTAAAAACGTGTATAGTTCTCTTTTAATTGAGGCCCTACTAGAGATGGGAATGGCCGGAAAAAAACCGGAAACTTTGGGAAAAAAACCGGTTTTTTTTCAGTTTTTTTCCGAAGGGTTTATTTCTTTCCGGAAAAATTGAAAATGTTATTTTAAAATACTTTATTTAGAATATATTTTATAACCGATTTTTATATATTTTATAACCAATATCAATTAAAAGATTATTTAGATGATAATCTTATACAATAAAGTACTTAAGAGTTAAGTTTTAACCATATAATAAGCATTTTTTTTCCAAAAAAGCTGGATTCCACTCGGGAAAAATTGAAAATTTTTAAGTTTGTATGCATTTAAAAATTTTCTACATTCACATTCTAATGTTTTCTCATTTCATATTTTTTATACTCAATATTTCACATGAAAACACAAATTTGGAAAAAGTAAGCTGCAAGTTAATTATTTTAACCTCCAAGAGTTATTTATTTTACTCTCTAAAAACAAAAATTATTATGCAATGCAAATTAATATCAATAATACCAATTAGGATTAGAAGAAATTTAAATTTGGTATTCTTATATATTACTAATTATATAATGCAGCACTTTAAAAATATTTTAACCATTAAATCAGATTGTCTAACAATCATAAGCATATGAAATGACTTACTAATACTTCAAGTTTCTCTGCTTTATCTGAATTTAAAAAAAATTTAGATCAGATTTCAAAGTTGGGGATTATTGGAGGCTTTTTACGGGGTTGCTTAAAAAATATTTATGGTGTGAGTCTTTATTGAACAATGAACACATTAATATCATGAAAATTAAATAAAAAAAATAAGTTACAAAAATATTTAAACAAAACAATGAACGATTTTTTAATTTTTTTATATAATGACTTCAACATTTTTTTTAAATTAACAGAATGTAATTAAAACTTCTCAACCTTTCTAAGAAAACATGATTGCAATTATTATGTGCAAAAGGTTAGGATCAATTATGTATATTGATGTTAGATATTATAGCAAACATCTGTTATTTGTTATTGGATCATGTATACAAAATTAATTCATCAAAAGTACTTTATGTTTAATAGATAAATATTACATTAATGTTATTTATTACAATCACATGCTTTATATTTATATTGCATATATTATTTTATGGTTATAAAAACTGTAGTTTTTTTAGTGTTATAATTACTCGTAAAATGCTGCATATTTTTATTTCGGAAGAATTATTTTTAATTAATTTTTAATGATTTAATAACTTATAATATATAATGACTAATGATTTTTTATACAACGAATGATTATTTAGCTTCTAAAAAAATATGTATTCAAAAACCGCTCTTTTCTAAGCAAAAAGGTCAATTTTTCCGACTTTTCCAATTTTTCCGGAAAAAAACCGGTTTTTTTTCCTGTTTTTTTCCGCCTTCCCAAAATTTCCGGAAATTTTACATCTCTAGGCCCTACTAAACTTTTTCTACAATTATTGATTTTATAGTTATTTTCAAAGCACGCTAAAAGTCCGTTTTCAATAAATTTCTAAAAATTCCCCCCTTTATATTACTTTAAAATATACACAACGCAGATTTGCTTAAAATTCCCACAATCACTCTATAAACGAATATTTCTTTATTTTTCGGTACATTGAAAGTGGCACGCATAATTTTTGCTTCCGAAATAGTGGCACGCTTCCGAAAAAGGTTGGCCACCCCTGTTGTAGAGCATCATCGATTTAGTAGGAAAAGGCATCTTAAGCAGAAAAATATCTTGAATAAAATCCCTAAATCGCACGCTCAAATAGGTTGAATTTACGTAGATTTTACATCTTAAAACGCTCCTCACGAGGCAAAAATGAGAAATTTTCAATTTAATGAACTAAGAATACTTTTAGTCATTTACTTAAATCATAAAAATAAAAATTTCTCATTTTCGCCTCGTGAGGAGCGTCTAAGACGTAAAAACTACGTAAATTCAACCTAATTGAGCGTGCGTTTTAGGGGTTTTATTCAAAATATTTTTCTGCTTAAGGTGTCTTTTCCTACTGAATCGATGCTGCTCTACAACTTAGTCATTGACTTTTTTCACATACCTCAAATAGTTTTTAAAATAAAAATTATTATTCCTAAAGTTTCCGCTAGAGGGCGTTGAAAGTTATCTCATCGGATAGAACATGGTCACTTTACTATACCTAGACTCCACTTTAATGACTATCTGTAGGGGTTCAAAAGTTAAAGGGGTTGGGCCACTTCTCGTGGGACACCCTGTATAAAGTCATAAGATTTTTTCAGCCCTATTGTTTAAAATTTCATTATTTTCACATTAGCCCAGATTTGATACTAAAAGTTATTAGCTTTTATTAAATTTAGCTGTGCACAATTAGCAGGTATTTTTAAAAATTATCAAAGTTAAGCAATGCTGTATTTGGAATAAGCATTCTTGTAACCCAGCTTTGTTTTTTTTAAACATTTCTCGAGTTTTTCTTTTTATTTTGCTCACAAATCTCATACTTTGGTACAGCTGTAAGTAATTTTTGTTTCATACTAAGTAGTCATAATACAATAACTATTTCACTTTAACATGTGTTGTGCTCTTGAAAAAAAACATCTTAAACTTCTCCAGTAGATCCAAGAAGAATGGAAATGCTCAAAACTGAACTTCTTGAGTTAATAATAAATAAAATATGACTGAAACATCTGTGCTAACTTTAAGATGCTGCTTTAAAATAAATTTTCAAAAGAGATTTACAAATTACAATTCGGATTTAGTAGTTTTGACTTTTGCTTTGCGTCAAGTAAAAGTGTAGGAAGAAATGCTAAGAAAACAATGGACTCCATACACCCTAGAGAAAATAATATTGACTTTCTTCTTCTTCTTCTAGCGTTAATTAATATTGACTTTAAATGTATGTTATTAATAGTGAGGCTAAAACTAGTGAATAAGGAACTTGCATGTGTTAGATTTTCATAAACATTCAAGTGCTCCGTATGGTTTTTAGTATGGTAAAATGAAATATTTAGTCAATTTTTCAAAAAAGTGTACAGAAATCCAAGGCAAACATTTTAGAGGAAATCTGTGTTGTGACGTCACTGTACATGCAATCAAGCGTTTACGGGCGCTTCGAAAAAGACGATTTTTGATAATTTTTTTTGCAATCAAAAAATTTTTCAATCGGCCTCAAATTTTGTGTAGTGGCTTATTATTGCGTGTAGAATAGATTAAAAAAAGTAATAAAAAATCATGCAAGTTCCTTATTGCTCATAAATGAATTTTTTTGCTTTTCTATGTTAGTCCATGAAAAACTTAAAATGAGCCTTAAAAGTACTTGATTTTTTTTCCTCACAAAAGAGGGGGATCTAAACAGCTTGAATCCCGAAATTCCAGGTATTTTAGAAAATCTCGAGCTGAAAAAGAAAGCGCAAAATTATGTCAAACTAAAAGATAAACCTTTACAACGTCTTTTATGAAGAAATCAGTAATGCCATCGATTTTAAACACTATTACATCTGCAATCGTTTTGGATTTTAAAAAGATTCTAATAAATAAAAGGTTCGTTACTCAAATAGTTTTCCAGGATTTTGAGTTGAAGTTGGTAGCACCCCTGTGTAGTAGATCATTGTATATAATATAAAATCAACAATGTGGGTTGATTCTTTCAGAGTTGAAAATACCTGCCCTTAAAGAAACCAACTATCACGATCAGGTAGTTGTTTTTCTATTGGTCAAGCAAAGGAGCCACAACCAATTTTTTCTTGATTTTTATCTTATTTCTCTAGGTTGCTCCTCATGGACTGCCTGCTTACCAGGGTTGGCAAAAAACCGGGTTTTTTTAAAAAAAACCAAAAAAACCGGGTTTATTTGGTTTTTTTGGTTTAAACCAAGTTTTTTTAGAATTTTTTTTTATCAGAATAAGTTATTTTAGCATTGATGTTTGAAATTGAGTTGTAAATGAGACATTTATTTCAGGGGTTGTTTATAATTGATAAATGATTTGTATATTTCAATTAATTAATTAAAATTAAATTAATTTGTTTTAAAAATAATTTTTGTTTCTTAAATATTCCAATTTGAATATCTAATATTATTGTAGTGAATAAAAATCAGTGTTAATTTATCTTGGATAAATGGTTGAAATAATCAAATTATTTATCTTAATTATATATGGATTAATTTATGAACTTAAGAAATTTCTTTAGAAAGAGAAAATTTTATTTTTTAAATGAGAAGTAAAAGTGAATTGTAAACAACTAATGTTAATTGAAATTGGATAATTGATAATTAATTTGATTAATTATTAAATGGTAAAATAATCAAATTAATTATATGGATTATTTATGAACTTAAGAAATTTCTTTAGAAAGAGAAAATTTAACTTTTTTAATAAATAAAAGGGAAATGTAAGCAACTATGTTAATTGAAATTGGATAAATGATTGAGATAATTAATCCGATTAAGAAAATTAACAGTTTTTATTAATTTAGTAAAAAAACCCAACTGGTTTTTATCTGTTTATAAACAAACCATCAGGTTTTTAGTTTTTATCATTAAAGAAATCAACGGTTTTTATTAATTTACTAAAAAAACCAACTGGTTTTTATGACTGACAAATAAGACAAATTGGTTTTATTAATTAATTAAAATCCAAGCCATATTTTATCAGTGAAAAACAGATAACTTTTGTGTATGTTTAGTTACTCTTTGAAATAATGCTTCATTTTAAAGGAAATTAATAAATGAACTATCTCTTGCAAAATATAATAAGTTTAACTTAAGCATTTAAGGTTAAGTTTAGAGAGAATTCAATAATTAAAACCATTAAATTAAAAGATTTCTGATTTTTAATCGCCTTAAAATGTCAATTTTTTTATAAATCTGACCTTTTAATTTTGTGCAAAAGATTATACTTAATAACACTTTCTTTAAAAAATCCTGAAAATATTTTATAATTTCTAAAAAAACCAAGTGGTTTTTTTGGTAAAAAAACCATGGTTTAAACCAAATGGTTTAAACCGGCCAACCCTGCTGCTTACTAATAGATCTCCCACCTAAATTAACCGATCAAACCACGGTAAAGTAGAAATAATATATTTTGGGACATAGGTCACAACTGATGAGCAGGGCTGTGTTTGGAGGGGGACGCCGTCCCCCGAAATGTTTGGACCGTCCCCCGAAATTTTTTTCCCGTCCCCCCAAAATATTTGTTTCTATGAAAATTTCTAAAATATCTTTAAAATAAAATTTTTTAAATGAAGAACATAGTCGGAACACGCTGGTGGCTTTGTTCGTTTTCATTACAGCAGTAGCTAGCTGGTGGTCGGTGAACTAATTCGGGGGATTTTTGAAGTGCTCATGAGATTAAACTTCTCTTATTAAACGAAACGAGTTCATTATTGTTAAAGTGGCTAAAGTGACTGTCTTTGGACAAAGATGACTTGGAACAAACACCAATTAGCATGTGCGGATACAAGGGGAGCACTCTGGATAAGTACACTCTTAAAACTGTGATGGATATATATAAGGCATAACGCGCATGTGATGCATATTCATACGATATATCTGGCATAACTGGTTTCGCGCAGCGAAATATCTGGCACGGACCACAATTTTCGGCAAATATGCGTCACTATAGGCGAAAACATTGTGTGTGTGACGCTTATCAATATTTGGCACAGCTCGGCCGCTTCGCTTTCAATACGCGCATGCGCAATGCACTGCTTGCATCACCCCTCCGCCCGCCATTGATGTTGTTTTTGTTACGGTTGTTGTGTTATGGCCAGTCAAGCTCCGTTATCCGCTTGTTCTACCGACGACCTTGGGCGAGAGGATTTCTTTGCTGCATTTAACATACCCCATTCTATAACGCCATGACTTTTAAAAAAGGGATTTCCAGAGGTAAATACACCCTCTGCGATTGCCAAGTATATATGAGATGTGAGATGACGCCGTCGTCGTTGCGGTCTCGCCGCCATTGCTCGCCCTTCGGATCTTCGCTCCGGTACTGCACGAAGTGATAATATCTATGTCAAGTTGTCAAGTACGTACTATTTTTGTGTGTTCTAATTTTGTCATTAATAAAAGTGTTTATTCTTAAATTTTACCAATTCTTAAAATAGCCAT
This sequence comes from Tetragnatha versicolor, assembly GCA_024610705.1. Lineage (NCBI taxonomy): Eukaryota > Metazoa > Arthropoda > Arachnida > Araneae > Tetragnathidae > Tetragnatha > Tetragnatha versicolor. Next base: position 13,454,973 of record JANDEH010000012.1, on the reverse strand, counting down.
GTGAGTGGCGTTTGCCACAGGTAATAAATCAAAGTAAGTAAAATATTTTTTTTAAATAACTAAGTATAGTGTAAACTGTGGCTATACAGCATCTAAATAAAACTTCTCTGCAATATGAATATGTAATTCGAAAATAAAAACCAAATAAGAAGGCCTAACCTAATCTTACTATATTTTTGTGTTTCAATGGTTTAAAATCTGTGTGACTGTAAATTAACATTATCACACAATTATATTCACCCATAATAATAATTAAAAATTTTTGGGAACATAGGGGGCCTGCAGCTTTAAAAAGGTTAAGAAACACTGATCCAAAGCATTGAAAATTATATGAAAAATGCGAAAGTTTTCTATGCTAAGTGAGCATTTGTGTATATTATTCAAGTACGTTAGCTGATACATATATGTTATTTTAGGGTAAACAAAATTTCATCCGCCCGGAGGAGTGTGCCGCCCCTGCACTGGAGGAAAGGTCACCGAGACCGAGTTTCGGTATCCACTCGAAAGAGGAGAGTGCCGCCTTGGCATTGGAGGACAGGTCATCTGGCCGGAGCTGTGATCAGTCTGCCCCGTATGAGGATAGTGCAGCCCCAGCACTAGAGGAAAGGCCGCCTGGCCTGTTTCGTCAGTCAGCGACAGTGGCAAGATGTTAATAAATGGTGTGTGGGGCATTGCCCGAAAATCTTTTTTTGTGTGGGGCATCTGCCCGAAGATTTTTTTTTCATTTGTGGGGCATCTGCCCGAAGATTTTTTGTTTTTTCATTTGTGGGGCATCTGCCCGAAGATTTTTTGTTTTTTCATTTGTGGGGCATTGCCCGAAGATCTTTTTTTGTGTGATGACTTTGAAAACATGACTTTCCAATATAAAAATGGAATTTTCTCAAAAAGTTAGGGGTGCGTTGCAGCCCCTTAAATCCGCCCGTGGATGGGACATGCTCAATTCCTCTCAATACCTAAATACAAGCTATTGCACACAATTCTTTAGATACCTTTGTTTTGAAACTGATTAGTATTGCAGTTGAAAAATATTTTTTTAGGTTAAAGAAGAATTTTAACTATTTTGTATTTTTCCACTTAAGTTAGATCTTTCGAAGAAATATAGGGTAAAATAACTGATGTTTTTGTAATAAATCTTTAAAATGTGTAAAATACTTCCATCTTTGTGGTTTTTAATCATATATTTAAAAAGTAATCATAAATTTTAATTTAAAAAGATATGTCCCATCCCACCCCGGGATGGGATGGGACATTTTTAGAGGTTACTTTAATTCGTTCATAAATCCTAAGTTTGTTTGCTATCACTTTGGTTACATTTTTTAAACATGTTAAAGGGCTATTCCATATGAACAGGGACATGATCAAGAAAAATGAAAAATTAAAATAATAAAATTGTCTAATTATTTTAGGGAATAATTATGCAGTATTGATCTAATTGTGTTTTGCATTGCTTAAATTTTGTGTAAAATTATTTTTATCGGAATGTCAGCATTTAAAGTCAATATTTAGAAATATTTGTTTTAAAGGCTAATTTGTTAATGAAAAATGTATAGTTTATTTAGAAAATTAAAAATAAATTAATTAGTTTTAACAACTTTTTTGTTAAATATACTCATAAACTTTATAGTAAAAATGAAATTAAGTGTTTAAATCAATTTAGTTATATTGATATTCATGAATAACTGAACACTTATACACATGTAGCGTGAGTTACGAAGTACTGTAGCGTGAGTTACGAACAGCTCTATATTTTATTTTATTTCTGATTTTCTAAAGCATTCCTAGTAAAACTGTTTGCTATTTTAGAATAAAGGAAGTATATTCAAACACCTTACAAGCATATAGAATTATTGAAACACTATTTAAGCAGAAAAACAAATTTGAATTTTATACTCATAAATCCATGTCTTTTTCTTGTAGCGTGAGTTACGACTCTATTTTAATTAATATTTAAAAAACTAAAATTCTTAAAAGATTCGCAATACTTATTTAAAATTATTAACATAAATTTCAATATGTATGATTTTTTTAGAAAGAAAATAATAGTTATTTCTATATTTAAAAATTATTTGAAATTGCAATTTTGAAAAAAATGTAGCGTGAGTTACGGTGGAATTGCCCTAAAATGTTCCAAGATGTTAGTTTCAAATAAATGCAATGAAAACTAAATTTTTAAAAAATATTCTTGGAAAAAGTGTTGCATCCCTCCCCGGTCTAATTTTATATAGTTTTAATTTTTTATATATCAATTGAATTTAATGATTTTTAAAATAATTAATTTAATAATTTAGTATGTTTCATACAAAGAAATATGCATTGATTTTCTTGAAATTCTCATATCAATTTGTCATCCTCTCCTGACAATTTATTTTTCTGATAACTTGATTCTTTGTTTTAAGATATTTTAAATTGATATATTTTCTGATATTTTGTTTATGGTATTTTCTTGTTGCTATAATTAAGGCGATATAGTACCCAAAAAATCATCAAAATATCAAAAAACATTTTATTGGCTTAATCCATACCATGAATCTTTCTGAATGTGTCTTCAAAATTTCAGAGCTCTATCTTAATAATTGATGAAGTTATTTACATTTTTCTGATGCGATGATGAGAGTTTTCTATGAAGAAACGAAATTTTAAGTTGGATTTTCTCCACATTGAATTTTTGTGTATATACAATATTTTGAAAGCCTAAGGCTTTTTATGTACATTAAATATAAGTCTGAAAATTTTTATATATATTCTGAAATATATTTATTATAGAACTGTGCATCGGTTTAGCTCTAATAAGGTTAGATTTTTTTAAAAAAATATAAAAGTAAAAAATGATGAATTTTTCCGGTTTTTGGGGGGTTCTTACTACAAAAAATTCTAGAAAATAAAGTAATATTGATAGAAAGAAACCCATGCACATTTTCATGAAGTATAATATAATGAACCAAAAAAAAATTTAAAAATATGCATAATTAAAAAAGCCTTAGGAATTTGAAAAATGGTCAAAAATTTTGAAAAATTTAAATTTTTTTAATTCTGATTATTAAAATTCAACTTTTTTTTAGGGGAATGGGTATACCATATTACAGTGGTCTCCAACCCCCGGTCCGCGGACCGGTGCCGGTCCGTGGATCAAATGGTTCCGGGCCGCGAGGCGACCATTTCATTGAAAATTAATTTTAATTCCTAGTTTTATACTCCAAATTAATGAATGAAATGAATTATAAATCACTTCATACTTATTTTTGGTGTAACTGTATTTTATTTTGAAAGCATGTTTAAATACAATTAAATTAAAATTAATTAATCAAACTAATCTAGAAAGTAAACAATCAACGCCCCCCAGCCCAGCGGGCCGCGGTAAAATTATCAAACGTTGACCGGTCCGTGGTGGTAAAAAGGTTGGGGACCACTGCCATATTAGCCCACTAAATATGCAACTAAAATCAAAATTATAATATTAAAAACAAAAAATATATATATTTGGGTACTATATCGCCTTAATAAGTATTGAAGAACCTGATATTGTGTTTTTGAGAAGAATAGAGTTGTTGGCACAGCTTCAATGAGAGTCGACCAGCCACCATGTTTACCCACAGCTTAAATTAGATCTATGTGGTTGTGTGTCATCATTTGAGCTGTGGATAAACATGGCAGCTGGTCGACTCTTATCGAAGCTGTGCAGAGTTGTGTTTAGTTTGGGCAAAAATAATGAGATTCAAAGTAGCATCCCATCCCAAAGTAGCATTCGGTTATTATTAGGGTCCATTACTAGTATCTAAGATAACAATCACCAATGTCTGGAACAGGGTTCAATTCCGTTAGAGTTCCCGCTAAATATCACCAATCTCTTTGGACACCAAAAAGTATAAATATTGCTAAATACATAATTTCAAACTCATAGATTAAATGTTTAATTAGATCTTTAACTGTTCACTTTATCATTAAAAATTTTAAAAACATTGTTTATATTTGAATATTAAGCGTTCAAAAGAGATTGGTGATATTTAGCGGGAACTCTAACGGAATTGAACCCTCAACAGATACAGAACAAATGGTTTCAAACATGAACTGCTGCATTCTGCAACATTTCTTGCTGCACTTTTTTACAAGAGCAAAACAAAAGTTGAACTCTCTTGTGTATTGTAATAAATGCAATTATAATCAAGTGCAAAAAAAATGCAGATTAAATAACAAAATAAGAGATGTTATTGTTTTAAGAATGAGGTACTTTTAATGTTTTGAGATTCCATTCTGGAGGAAAAATTAGCAATTATAATGAAATGCAAAAACATGCAGATTGTGTAACAAAATAAGAGATGTTATTGTTTTAAGCAGGCCCGTATGAAGGGTTTTTGCCGCCCTGTGCATATCGATTTATTGCCGCCTCCCTGTTTCATTTTGTGTTTCAAGTAAATGCCCCTTCCCATTTGACTCTTTTAACTTCCTTTGACTATCACCATTTAACTCACCTTTCTCAGAAATAGTGGAATTCTCCTGTTTCACTCTCATAATGAATTCTTTTGGGGGATCTGGGGGTACCCCCCAGAAAATAAATTTTTGAAAATATGCCCTTAGAAAACTGGGAATTTACTCATATTTGGCCCTTCATGTGAAAACAGTGTGGTACATTTTATTTTTCAAGACTGTATTGTGTGTAGAATTTTGAATTGGTGTAATCTGCCGGTTTTACGGCCCTGGTTTTAAGAATGAGGCATTTTCATGTGTTTAGATTCCTTCCTGGGGAAAAGTAGCAATTGTAATATGTGTAATTAATCAATATTTTGATAATGTGACATTTTTGCAAAAATAAAATTCAATTTGAGATTATTTAAAACACATATTTGAACTAAAAAATCAGAAATTTGAGAGTTTTAAACCATAATGTATCAAAAAACTGTAAATTTAAGCAAATCCCATACTCATGAAAATGCCTCATTAAGAAACTGTTTGTATTGATTATTTTATACCAGATGGATTTTTGTTACATAATGTATGTTCAAGTGCAATAAAAAGTATATTTTTAAATTGATTCCTGTATAGAGAAATCATTCATTTATATTTATCTTAAAGTTACTAGCTTGTATAAATGGTATTGCTTTTAATAATGAATGAAATTTTTGTTTCTACATATATTCAAGTGCAATAAAAACTATATTTTATAGAATTGTTTCTTATGTATATAAATCACTTTTATCTTAAAATTAATAGCTTGTAATAAGAAATGGATATTGCTTTTTTTAAATAATGCATAAAATCTCTGGCAAACCTTTTAAACGTTAATTTTTTGTATCTTTGTTAATTGATTTGAATCGCAGGATTCATTTTGTTAAAAGCATGTAAAACAAAAATTTATGTAATTACAAATTTTTAAATTTATTGTCTGTGTAGATTAACTTGTTTACTGCTTGTGAATAAAAATTTATTTATTTAAAACTATATACATATGTTTTATTTACTTAGTAAACTGTTTTTCCAAATTGAGAAGTTCCTGTAAATGATCACTTCGTAATTTTCTGCCTTTTATTCAATATGTTGTAATTTTCACTTCAATAACCATTGTAAAAACAAATTAATTTATTGCGCCATAATATGCAGACACTTATTCTTGAATTTAAGAAATGTGTTCACTCATGGGGTAAATTACTGCATATTCAAAAGTTTCAGTCAAATGTGCCATAAAAAGTATTAAATAATGTAAGCATAATATTAATATGAAAAAAGGCTAAAAGGAAACGCATTATATACCATATAAGGCACAGGCCTACTAATATACCAATAAGGGGCACAATTATTCCAAAAATGCCGTAAATCGTATAAGGCACGACTTATATGGCACATAAAAAATATAAATCACAAATATTCCAAAAATGCCGTATATCGTATAAGGCACGACTTATATGGCACATAAAATATAAATCACATTTTTTCCAAAAGTGCCGGATATGATATCCGGCACTTTTGAACCGAAAATGCCGCATAGACATCCGGCACAGTTTTAAGAGTGTACCCCCGGCTTGGCCCCAAAAAAAGTTTTCAAAATGAGTTAAAACAACCTTTACAAGTCAAATTTCACATAGTATTTTCTGGGAAAGGATCTTTATACCTCCCAGTGGTAGCACAAGGGGATCTAGCGTAATAAATTTTAGAAAATCCCGGACATTTTGACATTTTTCTGTCAAAAGGTAAAAGTGATGGTCTGGAAAAGTGTTCCCCTTGGACCCAAAAAGTTTCTCAAAATGAGTTAAAACCCTACTTTTAGGAGTCAAATTTCAAAATTTTTTCTGGGGGGGAACCCCCATACCTACAAAGGAACTTTGCGTGATACTTTTTCCTTTAGGAAATAACCAATATTTTGAAATTTTTTTTTCAAAAGGTAAAAGTTATAGTCTGAAAAGTGCCCCTCTTGGACTCAACAAAATGAGTTAAAACCTGGGAAAGTGCCCACCTCTTGGAGCCCCAATTTGGGTAGGTACCCGAAATTAGTGATATTTTGCCCTCTATCAACCATTTACTCTGTTAAAAGGTGAGTCCCCCCACATATTTTTCTACAATCTCAGCACTGCAACTGAGTGACATTCAGTTTGGGCCCACTACAATACTGCCGTCCTAAGCTAGAACTTCGTAAGTCCATTTTTTCACTTTTTTAGATACGCATCTTTTGAGCTAGTCTAGAAAGTCCTATGTCCATGAGGAAGACATAAAAATTTACTTTGTCCTATCGCTCACTCCTTTCAAGAACGTCATATCTCAAAAATCACCAATTTTTAGTTACGACTGTTTTCAGAAAGCCCTGAAAGAGTAGTATAACCCTGTTAAATCGGCTTAATTTTAACTTAATAATTAGCCTCTAGAGGAAAGTAGAGAGAAGTTGTGCCGTTTCTGTAATATTGGAGTTTTCTTTTCAAGACAGTCACAATTTAGTTATCCTCAGCCGTTGAGGAGGAAACACATCTGTCATTTAGTGCAAGACCGTATTATTTCTTCAGAAAACAGTATTGCGCCCAAGATAAGTGTATCTTTTATTCTTAGTTTTGTTTCAAAAACGTACTATTTAGTTTTATGTCAGTATTGTAGGGAAAGGGTGAAAATAATAAAATGGCTTATTTCGATTTATGACGCTCTTGCACAGTAAGTTAGAGAGGTGGACTGTACTATTTTAACTTATGACACTGTTGTCAATAGACATTTTTTCCTTAGACAAAGTGGGTTTGGATCAATTTGCTTTATGACACTTTTACAAAGAAAACTCAAACCCTTTTACGAAATTGTGCAGTTTTATTTTGGAATGTGTCATTATTGACAGGAAAATATTTACGGTTTGCAAGATGTTACGGGTTGCAGTTTGCTTCTTCCTGTTCACATTTCACTTCAACTTCTTTAAGATTAGTTCGGACTTCAGCAGCATCCTGTAACTCGATATGCATGGGGCCAATTCATTCTCCTGCAGGTGCAGTGAAATGACCATCTTATCTTGCCGGTGTCCTCTCCCCATCGGAAGAAGGCAATTTGGCGACCCGATAAGATCAACTCCTGAAAAAAACTGGGCTCGAGGAGGCGGGCCACCCCCTAGTCGAAAATTCCACTGACCTCCCATATCGGCCGGATGTAAGATTACCCCCTTTAATTGCCTTTTTCGTTGTCGCCTTCCTTGTCGCCTTTTGTTGTTATTTGGTGGGGGGGTGTTACGGGGTGGGTTTGTCCAGTGCCATTTCCATGGTAGCTAGCTACTCATTCAATTCAACTTCAAAATTTTAAAGGTGAGCTCGGCTTTACATACATTTCTTTAAAATTTGAGTGCTAAGTGCTGTTGACTTTGAAAGAGGACTCTTTCCTACTCATTTTAATGAGTTACCTATTGATGTTTTGTTGCTGCTCACTTTGAAAATATAAATTAGAAAACGGAGAAAATTTTTTAAACTTATCTTCATTGATCAAATTTTAGCTCCATACTAGACAAACGGCTTAAAAGCCTATTTTTAAGCTTTTTTAAACGCGGCCACTTTGAAAATCAACGGTAAATTTTATCAGTGGCAATAAGGAAACAATTATATTTTTCCCACATCTTTATATTATAAATTCAATACAAATGTTATGAAGTATTGAGGCTCATTTTTTGCATTTCCTCAATATTTGTACCTATAAACTTTTGTTAATTACCTCTTAAAGTAAAAGTTATTTGTTATTGTTAAAATATGATAATTAAGGTATTTCCGTAATACTCAACTGCAACCTTTTTAATTTTTAATTACACTCTTAAATTCGTTAAGAGGATCCAAGGGGAGTTAAGGGTCCAAATTTCCAGAAATTTTCTTGGGAAGGACCCTCCTTTGATGCTAGGACTTTTTTATAATAGGTTTGTCAAAATGCAAAATTTTTTACCAAAATAATGTATTAAATTCTTGGAAATGTACATTCAAATTCGGATTAGGTGAACCAAAAAAAGCTGGAAACTTGCTTTTTAGACCTATATTTCGAAAAAATTTATGGGGGAGGTCCCCAGACCCCCTTTAAGTTATTGGATCGCAATTACTCACATCCTTTATATAATTATGTTAATTGAGAAGATTCAGTTTGATTTTGAAAATTTTTAGCCCCCCAAAAAACTAAATCATTTATCTGCCACTGTCTGTTAGCAAAAAAAATCAGTTCACTTTGAAAGGAATTGGAAAGGCAAATGGATAGAATTTAGTTAACTAACAGTTTAGTATTCAATAACATTTCCATTTATAGGCCAAGTAGAAAAATGTTTAATGTTAATTAATCTTAAATCCTTAATTTAATCGTAGTTTTATTTGTAAAAAATTTTTATGCGTTTTACTTTCTACTGTAGTTTTAAGTATTATTAATCTACTATTTAATTTTTTTTTGCATCGAAGTACAAGAGTCGAAATTTGTCTGAAAAAAAGAGTTGTTTGTACAAAAATTGGAAATAAAATAAAATTATATTGCTTTTTGTGTTTTATTTTAATAACCAAATTCCTGTTTCTTTACCAAACTAATTATTTTAATTTCAACCGAAAACTGTAATAAAGGTATTTCAGACAAAAAGAAATAATTGCCAGTTTGGAATGAAATTATCATTGCAAGGATGTCATAACTCTATAGATACTTCAATGTTAACTTCCAAATTGAAATATTTTAGTAGCAATAATGTCATATTTTGACATACTACAAGCACCATCTATGAAATTTTGTGCAAGAGTGTCATAAAACAAAACGAACTATTTTTAAAACTAAATTTTTATATTAATTATTCTTCAAAAGGTGAGAAAGAAGTTGGGAATTATCTAAAAAGGTCTGCTGCATAATAAAAAGTTCAATTGGGGGCTTAATATTTGTTTTAAATACATTTTATTCAACTTTTAAACTTTAAAATCGCTCTCCTGAAAAATCAGGTTTTTTGAGATATGACGTTCTTGAAAGGAGTGAGCGTCCATTTCACTAGATTTGCTGATCATCCTAAGCTAGAACGTCCTATGTGAGGTGTACCAGGCTTGAATGTCCTATGTCCACGAAATTCAGAGACATAGGACTTTCTAGCTTAGTAGAAGTGGCCTGAGATGGCACGAGGCCATCTCGGGCCAAAAAAAAGTGACATAGCTTCTACGTTTACTAAACTGAAAAAACTCAGGCCATGACCTCTGATTCCTGACTTTGTTAGTGTTCTCTTCGAGAGGGGTAAAAACATATTACAGTTCAAAACGAACTACAGTGAGGAATACCGGGAGCTCAACTATCTGACCGCTTCTGCGTACAAAAAAGGGGTGCCTCAAAACAGAGTTGGGCTGCGTGGCGTTGCGGCGCAAAGAAAAGAAAATTTAATCACCCGATTGAGACCGATAATCCCCAAAAACCGCCTGAAGTTTTGGGAAGAACTGCCAGTAAACACTGAAGACGTTTCATTGTATGACGAGTGATTGTACCTGAGAACCTGAGTGTGTGTTACCTTTATACAGGGTGTCCCACGAGAAGTGGCCCAACCCCTTTAACTTTTGAACCCCTACAGATATAGTCATGAAAGTTGGGTCTAGGTATAGTAAAGTGACAATGCTCTATCCGATGAGATAACTTTCAACGCCCTCTAGCGGAAAATTTAGGAGTTATGCTTTTTATTTTAAAAACTATTTGAGGTATGTGAAAAAAGTCAGTGACTAAGTTGTAGAGCAGCATCGATTCAGCAGGAAAATACACCTTAATGAGAAAAATATCTTGAATAAAACCCCTAAAACGCACGCTCAATTAAGTTGAATTTACGTAGATTTTACGTCTCAAAACGCTCCTCACTAGGCGAAAATGAGAATTTTCAATTTAATGAACTAAGAATACTTTTAGTCATTTACTTAAGTATAAAAATGAAAATTTCTCATTTTCACCTTGTTAGGAGCGTTTTAAGAGGTAAAAACTACGTTAAATCAACCTAATTGAGCGTGCGTTTTAGGGGTTTTATTCAAGATATTTTTCTCATTAAGGTGTATTTTCCTACTGAATCGATGCTGCTCTACAACTTAGTCATTGACTTTTTTCACATACCTCAAATAGTTTTTAAAATAAAAATTATAACTCCTAAATTTTCCGCTAGAGGGCGTTGAAAGTTATCTCATCGGATAGAACATGGTCACTTTACTATACCTAGACCCCACTTTCATGACTATATCTATAGGGGTTCAAAAGTTAAAGGGGTTGGGCCACTTCTCGTGGGACACCCTGTATAATTCGTTCTCAACCTTAGGCCGTGAAAATTCGGGTTACCAGTCGTTTAGTTACATTACCTTATAGACTTACTAACTGGGTAGGTACCTACCTACCTCCGAATTTAATTAGCGACAAATTGCCAACCTTTTTGCATAAGGCCACAAATAAATCAGCCAAGTCTAAATTTAAATTATAATATTTTAGTTAAATTGCATAAATATCTTATTCGTTCATTGTTATATTTTTTCATGTTGATAAAGTTGTGAATTTAAAAATTTCGAAAACACCCCTCAGGCTAACTAAGGGTCATATGCAACTCCGTTTTACGACGATTTGGTTGACGGTTGAAGCTGGTCGAATCCTACTTCCAAACAACTCAACTATCGTTTTCTTTAGTCATTTGCCCAGCTTGCCGCTGATTGCTTGGAATAAATAAATGGAGCTACGTCATCGGGCATTTCAACCAATCAGGGGAAAACGGCAGCGGATGAAACGGCCGACGCCTGCTCCTGACCTGACGTTACCGTTGTACGGTGAAATACGGTTCCTTAGAACGTAACGAAACGGAGTTGCATCCGGCCCTAAGGGCCGGATGCAGCTACGTTCTGCGACGTGCTAAAGAACCGTATATCACCTAATAATGATCGCCCAAGAACGCCTGCTCAGGAGGTGGCGTTCTACGAAGATCGGGGTATCGTTTTCCTCCTGTTTGGTTGAAGGGTTCCATTACGTAGGAATGACGTGCAGAGCGCGGGAAAGGCAGGGTACAATCAAATGCACGTGGTTCAATGACGTAGTTTGTGACGTTCTTGAAAACCAATCAGCGGCATGCTGGAAAAATGACTCAGGACAACGATAGTTGAGTTGTTTGGAAGTAGGATGCCACCGGCGAAGTGTATATTTGGACGGCCAAAACGGCCAGTGGCGCATGCGCTGTAGGTCTCGTGATTACGTATTAGTCTCGGCGCTTAGTGATGGAACCAATGGAACGCCGAGCCGTGGAAATTAGAGTAGAGTTTAGTTGAAAAAAAGCCGTCCAAATATACAGTGCCTTCGACCGGTACCAAAATCACCGCAGAACGTAGCTGCATCCGGCCCTAAGGATCTCAAGTGACCTATTTGCTAATTTACTTGTTTGTGATACCTACAATTTGTAGCGGCTGAAAAGCTGTTGTAAGGCTTGAAGGAAGAAATATTACATTTACAAATAATATTTAATGTTAATCTAACAATCATGCAATCCTAATGTTTGATAACACTTTTTTTCTTAAACTTGTGATATTTCATTGTTTGGGAGTAACAAAAAGATTCAAAATGAGTGGAATTATTTTATTCTAAGCAATGCCATCTTCATGTTTAATAAAGAATATTGTTACTAAACTTGTGACATTTCATTGTATTCACAGCGAACCCCCTGAAGCTGACTCACTGAGAAGTGCTATATGGACATAGGACATTTTAACCTAGCTTCAAATAGAATCACGCTGTCCTATCTGCATGTTACTAAGCTAGAACGTCCTATGTCCATCCATTAGGCAATAACAACTAAGTATCACCCACATATGAGGTTTTAAACAATTGGTGACGCAATGGCAAGGTATGGTGATAGATTCGGAAGAAGATGGTGAAAGAAGCATTCCGCTACCTTCAGCGAGATGGACGGCAGAGTACTTGGTATAAAAACTCGATTATCTCAAAACTTGAAAAATGGACTTGGGACGTTCTAGCTTAGGACGGAAGAATAGAAGTGGAACATCTCTGTGTTTTGAACTGTCTTCTGTCACGATTTTAAAAATTTAGAGTCTGAGTCTTTCTGGGAATACCCCCTTTGAAATATTTCGGAAGCTTTACCCTCAGAAACACACAATTTGCCCATTATACCCTCTTGTCTGGCTTGAGTGCTTTGAGGTTCCCCAAAACTATCCGAAGAATCGAGCAAAAAAACAAGATCTTGGTGCAAGAGAACTCGTTCCTTGTATAAAAAAAAGAAAGGATCTAGAATATTAACCCCCTGTGGAATTTTTTCCATTTATCTCAAAAGAAAGCTGGAGCTGCACTTGCAGCTTCTCCATAACGGCGGGCGCAACCCACCCAACAGATCAGTATTTAAACACTGCCACACGCAGTGTCTGCGCTCTGGGATCTTAGTGTTTGGTTTACTCTGTTTAATTTGTGAGGTTGCTGTTTTCAAAAATGCAGTTTCACTTCCAAGTAGTAAAGAAACAACTCAACGCCCTCAATATACGCGCGATGTTTATATTTATATTTGAATTTTAAAATATTCTCTGATGCGAAGTTTTTTATATCAGTAAAACTTTGTGCTTTGTTTATCAAGAATAAAAATGCGCAACCGATCCAAAAACGCTCCAAATTGGAATATATGGAACCCTCCTTGTAGCAAAAGCATAAACTATTCATCAATTTATGATAAAAGAAGTGAGTAATAATCTTAACTAATGACTGGCTTAAAACTAGAAGTGGGTTCAATCGCCAAGCGAAGTAGCGCCAAAGTGTGCCCAAGTATCAAAGCAAAGTTGGTGACAAAAAATTCGCCAAGAGACGCCTACCCGAACCCACTTCTAGAGTTTTACCGCATTGTTAAATTATTTACGTATTTCCGACTAATGTCTTACATTATGGTTGCAGGAGAATTTCAGCGTTTGATACGGAAAATGAAAATTGAAGTAAGTATTATATATTATTACTCAACTTGTAATCTATATCTATGTGTATCGTTTGGGCATTTAATTGGTCAAAAAATCTTCTTCCTGCTCTTGGAGTGGCTGTTTCTTGAAAGATTTGCCCTGTCAGAATAATGCCACCGCAGCTACTGATTTGGCCTTAAAAATACCTTTTAATCTAACCTAATAAAATAATAATTAAACATCATAATCTTATTTTATAATCTTAATTAAAACCGCCAGTATTTTTCTAATATACCGGTGCAAGCGATAAATTTGCCAATAATGATGCAACGCCAACGGAAGTTCCTTTGTGGGATTTCTTCCGGCAACTGCAATCTGTGGCCAAAAAGTCTGCCTGGGGGGATTTGTGCCTGTATAATGGAAAAGTACCAAACTGCCAAATTTGTAGCTGTGGTGGCGTTAATAAGTACCGAAGTTCCAAAATATTAATATTGTTAAGATTAATCCTGCCTCTTGTTTACATCTGCTTTCCATTGCTGATGCTAAGGCGGTGAATAGCGTTTTTTTTTTCGTATTTTGACTGTTGCATTGAGTGATGATTAATGTACTTTTGTGGAGTTTTTTTGTTTGGGTTGCTTGCAATACTGATCACAAGAGAGGGAAATTTGGAGGTTTTATCAGCGACTAATTTTCCAATTGGAAATAATTTTGACAGGGAGTTAAAGGGGTGTAAGTATATATAAACTCAGGGCTCGATTTCAGCCAGAACGGCGTTCCGGAACCTCTTTTTCGATTAAAAAATTAATATTTTATTTCAGGGGTCTCTTATAACTACAGCCCGCGAAAACCTTTCTATATGTACGAAAGAAAGGTCCTAAAATAAATTAAAACCCTTTTTTAGGGTCTAATTTCCAAAATTTTTCTGGGGGAGGACCCCCAGAACCCCCTTTATGTATTTAGAACTCAACTAATCACATTTAAAGGATATTTTGGGCTCCCGCCGAAATACATTTCTACATACGCCACTATGATCCTAGATGTGTTAAAAAAAACTATTTTCTGTTGTTACTATTTAAAACTTATTTTCAACAATTCACTGTGCATATTTTAAATTTTAAAAAAATTTAAATGCACTTTTTATCTTTTTTGCAAATAACAATAATTTTGTGATTTAATATTAAGGTTATTACTTTATTACTTAAATAACAATCAATAATCTTTTAAAACAATTGTGAACCCCAATTTGAACTACTCACACAATCAGCTCCTGGTGTTGATGATTTTATTTTATTTGAACCAGATTTGCCAGATTGATGTTCAAATTTTCCAAGAAAATTTGCGACATCTTAAATTCTACGGTTTAAGGACTTAAACTGCGCATTATATTCCTTAATCTTGCAAAATATACAACACTTTTGGTCAATTGATGATAAACCACCCCGCCTTCTAAAAGAGTCGCCCTGTTGAAAAAAATTGTTTGTGAAAAAAAAAGGGGTTTTAACCAAAAAATCGCCTAAATTTTATCGTCTTGTACAATAATTAAGTTAGAAAATTCTTCCTAATTTCGTACAACACATTTGAATTTATTTTTTAAATTTGAATTTAAAAATAAATGCTTAAGTTTTTGTATCAAAAAGTATTCGCTTTTTCAATTTTGAGACCAATAATTTTATCGTTCCGGTACCTCTTTTTTTAGAAATCGAGCCCTGTATAAACTTATACTGCTCCTGCTGGGTATAGTGCTTTAGCACTAGTATCAGATAAATTTAAACCCTGCACAATATATACGGGTAATTCCTAATATTCAGGGTTCAAAGAATGAAATTGCCCAATAATTAGAAAATATGACAAATCGTCAATTTTTATTTATTGAAAGACATAATATTTGAAATTTTATTTTATTGAACAATTCATATACCATTAAAACAAGAACTACAGGTTATAATTATAATCTGGTTATTTATACTAACTGAATAATGTTTTATTCTGTTTGTAAAAGGTTGTCATATTATTTAACTTACAAATTCTAGCAAGTAAATTCACCCTATTTTATAATAATAATACAGCACTCACATTTAATGAATCCCATTTCTTTTGTTATTGATAAAGTAAGAGGGTAGTGGCAGAGGCCAGAAAATAAAGATGCTACAGAGTTTCTACAACTTATAATTTTATTTCCCTTAAAATGTTGCGTCTGCTTGGGAGCAGACACAGGTGGGAAAATGGGCAGGATCATCTAATGTTCTGTGATGTCATCAGAGAGAAGAAGGCTTGTCTGAATTAAAGATGGGCAGGTATCAATACCAAATACTTAAGTACTTGATACCTAAAAGTATCGAGTGTATTCGATACCCAAAAAAGTATCGATACTTTATTGACAATTTCGTTTTAAATTTTTCAATGAAATAATCTTAAAAATACCTACTGTAGATCAAACGCAGCCTGTTTCTGTTTTCATTTTGCAACGCTCAAACCCGAGTCGTTAATCTTCCGCGAGCGAAATTTGACGCTGCGCGGCCTGCCAATTTTATTTGTAAAGCAAAAAGGAGTAAAAAACTATATTTTAGGCAGGAACTGTTTATAAAGTTCCATATAAGTTAATAGAATTTGCGTAGAAGGAAGTTTTCTAGAAATATCTCATTTTAAAAAAAAGTAGAGATAAGAGGATATCTGGAGGGTGCAAAACAAATGTGACATAATTTCCCCATAACTATTGGATAGATCCGTATTGCATTTAGTATAAATCATTCGGACAGGGTTTAAGTTTGTAAAACTCATCTCTTGACCCAAGTTTTAAAATTTCATTTATATTTTTATTTATGATTTTTTTTAGGATTTTATGCATTCCCAAGAAAAGTCTTTTAATATGTTATTGTTTTAATAAAATGTCATCAGCAAAGTAAAAAGTATTTAATTTTAAATTTAGAACTCAAAAGTTATTAAGCATAGTAATCTTTCAGGCAAAAAACATTATTATAAATGTTTAATTCAAAAATTATATTTATTAATTACAATTTTAATGCAAAACGATCGAGTAGTTAATAAGCATATTTTATTTATTTTGTATTCCCGCTATCTTTCTTTAACTGCGTAGAATTCTAATCCACTAAATTTAATTTAATTTTGATTCTTTGGGCTTTGAAAACAAACTATTCAGTAACACGGAATAAAAATTAGTTTATTTTACTTTTGAAGAAATTAATGCTTCATAACACGAATTTCTTCGAAAAATATTGCTAAATCAATAATACTCACCAGTAAAAGATATTGAAAATTAAATTTACAGGGGTGGAAAATCTGCGCCAACTGCGCCAAACTGCGCCGAAATTGGTTACCTGCGCCAACTGCGCCAAAAATGGACAAAATTCACATTTTTGCGCCAAACTGCGCCAAAAACCCGATAATCCGTTCAATCTGAATCAGTAACCCTGAAAATCCAACTGATAAGAAAAGAACCAATCCTCAGCCACTATGATCGATTCTCTTCCCGCTAGGATCGCTATGAAACGGTGTGGAAATAGGACGATTAGTAACTTGTCTACCGTCGCTTGGCGGAGAAAAACCGGTTTCTCTCCATTGTGGAAGGCAGAGAAAACCGGTTTTCGTCCGCCTTCCGACGTAGACAAGTGCGTTGATTTGATTTTTGGCAGAGTTTTTCGGTGATAAGCAGGGTTCGTACCAGGGATGTGATTTTTCCGCGGAATTCCGCGTTTTGTGACTTTGTATTATGTTCCGCTTTTTTTAACAATTTTCCTCAAACTAACTCTTCTCCGCGGAAGAAATTTCCACGGAGAAAAAAAATTCCTCTTCACTTTTCTCCTCTTCGATCTGGACACAGGGATGTGATTCTTCCACTTCCCATGAAAATCTGACTGAGCGGCAGGAGTTCGAAAGCGGGCCGTTTTCCGAGAAACGTCGGCTATTGCAAGCGAAAGAGGTCCGCGTTTCTTTCATTTCGAAGCTCCCGTTTACGGCCCGTGAACTAATTTGGATTTTTCCAGATAATCTATAGTGGTTTTTTTTTACTTTGCCTATTATTTCCGAGAAAATGACGATTTAAAGTGGAAAAAATTGCGATTTTTCACTCAAGTTTCGTGTTGCTTGCGGAGGGTTTTCTTCCCGCGACTTCTTTCTTGAACGGCCGCGGGTGCCAAATTGAAGTCGGCTTCTTCTTGCGTTGTTAGTGCAATGTGGAAAAACAACTTTACAGTGGTTAGAAGTCATCGAGTCCGGTCTTTAGGATCACATTCTGCGGGAAAAGTCGAAAAATAGCGATTTTTCGCGTAAGAACCGTTTTTCCGGCGCCTAGTTGAAGCTGGTATCATTTCACATTGTGATTGTGATGCAGAAAAAACTTAAGCGTAGTCAAAGGAGCCTAAGTAGTGATACCTTTCAGATCGCGTTTTTATCGATTTCAGTGAGTGTTTTCAACTAATTTTCTTAAGGATTTCCCAAGTTGTAAATTTTTACTGATAGATCACTTTGAAGTTAGATAAGATAAAATTGCAGTGTTTTTAAAAAATCTTGTTAGATTATAACCTGTTTCAGATATGATATCAAGGGGGATGGCAGGGGACCCAATTCCCCAAAAAATCGGACTAGCTGTCCAAAAAAAAATTAAAACATTGTTTTTAAGAGTCGAATGTCAAATAAAAAATTCTGGGAGGGGATCCCCAGACCCTCTTTGTGCTTGGATCTCTATAATTAACCACTTTTTATATGTTAAACAAAATCTTAAAATTAAACACCAAAAAAGTAAGAACATAATTTGGAATTTCCTCTTTTTTGCTTTTTGGTCAATCACATCCCTGGTTCGTACGCTCCTTGAAAATTAATTTCATTTTCAAGCACTATGGAAACTCCTTGAATTTGGTTTGTACTCCTTAAAAACTCTTTGATTTTCAACCTGAATATTTCCTCTATAAATTTACTTCCCCTATAAAATAGGTTTCAATCCGCAGCGTTTAGTGCGTTGAAAAGTCGGAAATCGCGATTTTTCGCTAAAGTTTCGCTTTTTTTTTTCGGAATGTTCCGTTCTTCCCGCGACTTTCGTGGACGGCTTTGGGTGCCGATTCAAGTTGGCTTCTTCTTGCGTCATTATTGCGAAGTAAAAAAAACAACTTTACCGTGTTTAGAAGCCCACAAGTCCGGTGTTCCGGAAGTCGGAAAAATAGCAATTTTTCGGAGTGTTCCGTTCTTCCCGCGACTTGGTTGGATGGCCGCGGGTGCTGATTCAAGTTGGCTTCTTCTTGCGTCATTATGGCGAAGTAGAAAAAACAACTTTACCGTGGTCAGAAGCCAACAAGTCCGGTGTTCCGTCTATTGTTCCGGAAATCGGGAAAATAGCTACTTTTCGCGACAGTTCCGTTTTTTTCCGGGACTGCTTTTCCAACAGACTTACGGACGTTGTTGCGATGCAGAAAAAACAAATTTACTTGGGTCAGACCAGCCTGATAAGTCTAATATGATTTTTTCTCTATTTCATTTAGTATTTTCAAACTTAAGAGGATTTTCTTTTTCAAAGTTGTAAATTTTAATGAACGGTCGCTTTATAGCAACTTAATAAGTTGATACAGTGTTTTTTTAAATCTTGTTAGATTATTACCTCTTTTAGGTATCTGATCTGATTCATAAGATTCTAAAAATACCTTCAAAAATAATTTCTTACTTTTTTTTCTATTTAACTAAAAGTTTTTGACAATATCGTTTTTGCAATTTAATTTTAACTTAAATAATTATTCTATTAACTAATTTCCTTTATTTTTATTTGATTTTAGTTGCATTTTGACTTTTAAAGTGGTTTTAAAAACTGATTCAGGAATGCAGTGTGTGTTTGAAGCCGTGTAAAAAATTTGTCTTTCTTAAGTTTGTAAAAAAAGTACTCCTTGAATTTTTTAAAAAACACTTCTTGAAAACTCCTGGAATACTGTAAACTGATACGGAAATGAAATTTGCCTTGATACAAAACCACTAAAAGCTGATACAAAAATGCATTTTGACTTGATACAAAACTGCCCTAAAGCTGATACAAAAATCAATTTTGGATTTTCCACCCCTGAATTTAGATTATTGTAGTCTAAATGTATAGTAATAATTGACAAGAACTTCTTGTGTTAGCAGTTAACTCAGCATTAGTGTCCTAATCTGTAATCACAGGAATGAATTAAAATAACTTATTAAAAAATTATTAAATTAAATAGTGGTGACTTAACTTATTCCGCACAATGTATTAATTCTTTTTTGATGGATCGCTTTCAGTTTTTTTTAAATTTCAGATCGAGTATGGATAAACCTTAGAAAAAATGGTCCATTCAGGTTCATTTCCCAACATTGAAAAAAAAGTACTCGATACCTATAAGTATTCGATACCTAAAATTATCGATTTTGCCCATCACTAGTCTGAATATCACAAAGTGGAAGGGGCAGGTAAAAAATCTTGAGAGAAAAGTTTTCAGCATAAGTTAAATTAAAGGAATGCCTAAAGTCTTGGGGGAAATATTTTTTTCGGGAAACAAAGTTTGTCTTATCCCTTATCAAGATTACTGTAATAAATATTTGAGTGTTTAATATACTATACTTAATTTTAAATATACCTCTGGCTTAATCCTAGTTCATGAGACGTGTTGGGGATAGATGACCTAGTCAGAGATAGATTGCGAAGTCTGGCGATCGGGAGTGGAATGACAAACGTGATGCGAGATTCATCTTAAATGACGTAAGAATGGGCTCTTGTATTCTGCAATGTATTGTAACCTTCCAAAATGGCCAATTGCAGTGATGATTCGCAAAAGCATTGTGCTGTCATATTGTGGGTAGGGATATAAAAAAATTGTTCACTTCGATTCCAGAGGCTCGATTCTAGGATATGATTCCAACCTGGAATCGATTCCTTATGGCCAGTATCGAAAAAGTAGAATCAAACTTATCTATTTCAAAGACAAATCTAGGATAATTAGTAATTTTTACTAATTTAATTAATAACCAGCAAAATATTAATTAACTATTAAAATACTAATTAATTAGTGGAACAAATTGTTAATTATCTATATTAATTAGAAATTTAAGTATGATTCCTTCTGCAAAATATTTATTATCAAAATAATTAATTAGAGAACAAATTTTTATTAATTATCTGTATTAATTAGAAAATCTGTATTAATTAGAAAATAAAGTACGATTTCTAAGATTCAATTATTTGGTATCAAATCCAAGGCATTCGATTCCGGAATCGAATCCTTCAGAAATTTAAGATCCCTAGTTGTGCTTTGAATATGTGCCTTTTTCAAATATTATGATGTCTGCGCATTTTCAAAACAGTTCTCATTTTGTTTTGGTTGGAAGAGTTGTGACTTTAAATTTGGAGCCTTTCGCGATGAAAAAAACTTGGCGCCAAGGCGTACATACTCATGAAATAGGATTATACCTAAATGTTTATATCTCCAATGATAATGTAAATTTAGTTAATTTATCATGCATATTTTTCAAATAATAAATTTAAGCATATTTACCTCACTTTTGATGTTATAGGGGCCTAACACTGGTGAAATGAGTTCATGTTGCATTTTTGATTACACCATGTCCTGTGCTTCCAAGACACAAAAGAAAATTGATGCAATAGTTTTTGATGAAAGTAGAAGTTTTAACTGTTTACTCCTTCGGTTGGTCTTAGATGAACAGTTTTTAATGAGAAAATCTAACAGTTTGATGGTTTTTCTTAATAAGTCAAGAAACTGTAAAATATTTGAATTACACAACTCTTGCTTATATGTAAGCTGTGAAGAAGGGTTTAAATGGCCTGTATTTTATTATTTGTTTGAATTCCTTTTACAGAAACCTAGTAAAACTATCATAGGTGTCAAATTTTATACTCATTTTGTATGTAAAAATTTGATTGTTAGCGAACTTACCTTTTTACTTATTCATTCCCCTACACATGAAACACCAAAATTAGCAGTTATGTACGAAGGCTGTCAATCTGAGAAAGTAATAGATTCCAAGAGTGCTAAAATTTCATCAAAAAGTGATTTAGAAGATTTGAGTTCCTTTAAGACAAATTTACCTTTAGAGAAAAAATTATGTCAAGAGCCTTTGAAAAATAAACATACTGTTCTTAAATGTTGTAAGTGTAATGAGCCCAAATGGCAGCATTTTAAACCTATTTTAAAGTGTGCTCGTAATGATTACAAGTATATTCTAGAAGCTAAAGGTATTCTTCTTAAAAGTACACTTAACTACCCTTTGAATTCTTATTCAAATGCTGTTTATAAAACTTTGGAAAAAGTTAAACCTTGTGAAAATTCAACGAAAACCTCAGGGGCAGATTCAGCAAAAGGATCTTCTTTAAAAAGAAAACTTCCTGAGGAATATACGGAAAAAGATATAGAGTGTACAAAAGAAAAGGTAAAATCTCCAAAGCTATCTAATGAATCTAGGATAGAACAAGTTGGACAAAAAATAGACAAGACATTGAGAAATTTATCAAATTATTTAAACCATGATCTGAAAAATGGTTTAAAAGAAATAAAGAGTACTTCAATGGTTGTGTTATCAGAGAAGAATATCCCAAAGATGAAAGAAACAGATGAGATTCCTTTAAAAAGAAAACTATCTGTTGGATGTACAAAAGAAACAAATAGTGTAATATTAACAAAAGAAAATTATTCTATTAACAACAAACCTGGTTTTGGTACGAATGAACTAAAAACTGATGAAGTTGTGGTGACGAACTCCATCATGAACTTTAAAAGTGCATTTTCTAGCATTTCTAATATCCTTGGGGATAAGCTAGAAACTTCTTCAAAACCCTCCAACAATCTAAGTGAAATTCCAACTTTCCAGACTGCGAGTGGTAAATCCCTTATAATATCCGACAAAGCTCGTCGAATTGCTGAAAAAATATATACAGAGGTTTGTTCTCAATCAACAGAATCTGACAAACAAGAAGAAATGAAAAACATCTCCACCATAAATTCGATGAAAGAATTCAATGATGATGAATTAGATACATTTTTCAAAGATGTCTGCGATGAAACAGATATTCAATGCAGCTCATTTTCTACTCAAGGGAATATTACTCATCAGTATCAGCAAGGAAAATCAAGGAAAAGTCTTGGAGGTAGAAGAAGTTTAAAACCATATTCTCACAAACCTTAGTGTTATAGTTTGATGTGATTTCAAAAATGTGGCTGAAGGCTGTTAAATTTATTAGAGTTATTATAATTAAAATTTTATTCACTGATATATACATTTCTCTGCAGAATTCACAGATCATTCTTAAATGTTAATAATATAAACACATTCATCTATTTCAAAAAGAAATTAAAAAAAAAACTTTTTCGTTATACTAGTATGTATTCAATATATTTAGCTGTTGATTATAAAGGAAAGTTGGCCAAATTTTACTCTAAGTTCATTAAATTATATCAGAAGTAAAATGATAATTGAAACAATACTAACATAGTATTTATATAACTGTTTTATTTCATTGATAAGTAATACAAATGAATATCCATGGTATTCTTAGGGTATGATCCAAGTTACTGTATTTCTCTGAATTAAATGAAACAAACATTTCAAGTGTTTCTCTCTTTTTTTTATTTTATAGAAAATATTTAAAATTAATTCTATTTACAAAAAATTTCAAAACCATAAAGTTCAAGTAAAAATGTTTCTGAAGAAACTGACATTTAACTACTCAGGGATGCCAACCATTCCGGATTTTGCAGAATCATTCCGCATCTTGCCCCCGAATTCCGCAATTACGGATAAAGCTAGAAAAACTACGGAAACTAAGATAATTATATTTTAAAGACAATGTATTAAATTTTTCTTCTCAATTCTCTGTTTTTAGCTTCAATCCTTTCAATACATATTTTTTTTACTTAGAATTGCGAATATAAACGAAATCTCCAGTAACTGAAGGGATGGACAATAAGAAAGGGGAATCAATTGGAATATTTCTAATCTGCATGGAAAATTGATTCATGGGAGAAAAAAAGGCCTTCTTCTCTCAAAAATTTGTGTTTTCAGGACTTTTCTAAATCTTATCAAAAGATTGGGCCAATTTTCTACGTGCAGAAGGGTCACGCAGGATTTTTTTTTGTGGGCGGGGGCGATTGCAGGTAAGCGTTGTCTCAAGTTGGCATCCCTGACTACTTGAATCTAGTTTCTATTCCTCCATTTTACCAATTAGGCTAAGCGCGCACTAGAGACTTCTGTCTCGGCGACTTAAAACACTAGTCACTCGAGAGCAATGCATTTCTATGAGGAAATTCTTGGCCTAGTGATCTTGGTCTCGTCGCCATGTGCGCGCACTCTAGCTTCTTGCAATAGCCAGGGAAGCAATTTTGTCTTTGTCGCCGAGACAAAAGTCTCTAGTGCGCGCTTAGCCTTACATCAGACACAAAAGTGCTGCTTCTCCCTATTTTTGATCAAGCCATACTCTGCTTTGTTAGATTAAATTTTTAAAGCTTTATTTTGTATTTTAAAATTTAACATAATCTTGATTTCTTGAAACTAACTTGTGCTTGAATACTAGTAGTTATCAGAAATTTTCATTATTAACTGCAAAAGATGTTAAATTGCATAGACAAAAATGCATTGTAACATTTAACCTTTTATTACTTTTAGTAAAACTTATTTTTTGGAGAACATTATAAAGTTTAGTTTGCAGTTATTTTAATTGTTTTGATCAATTTTATAATACAATATTTATTACTATCCCTCCTTAAAACAATTAAAGAACATTGTTTTTTTTAATGCTACCTTAAATTTATATTGCAGGATTTCGCTAAGGTTAATCTCAAATCAGAATGCATTTTTGAAATAAATTTCTCAGAAATTATTTTGTCACATGATTGGTATACAAAACGGTAACATCTGCTATACCTTTTGGAAGTATCATCAAAGTATGAATCAATAAGAAAAACATTTTTTATTAAGTATCCTATAATATTTCTGATAATAACAAAAAATTTTTTTTCTTCAAAATTCTCATTAATCCAAAAACTCATATCATGAGTATATGTAGGAGGGAAAAGGCTTGGAGAACGAAAACACTGGACCAAAGTTTTCTGGCACCTTTTAGTTAAAAAGTATGCTTGATTTGATAATAATACTCTCTGATCCATTATATTATACTTAATTAGAGCTAAAACATCTAAATTAAATAATAAACTAGTAAAAGAGTTTGTTTCATGAGAAAGTTTTAAAATGTGAGCAATTTCAAAATATTTATTAGGACCATTATATGAATTTAATCTTTCTTCCTTTACTTCAATTTCTAAAACTTTATAAAATAGACATGCATTATTTTGAATTACAGAACAAATAGCATAAACATAGGAAGCTATCTTTACCCTTTCAAATTTAAGTCCTGTGTCATTTTCTGACTCTACAACTAAGGCATTTTTTAAGTTATTCCCAGTAAACCATGGTGTAGATATACTTTCGTCTAATAATGTTTGTGGTTCTTTCAAAAAACTCAAAACAGTTTTTAGGTCTTGAGATATTTCATTAGAGCTGATAATAAGCAAGAGATGAGAAAATGGTAACTTCGATGGATTGAAGTGAGAAATACAACTAACAGAAAAAATTACAGCAGTAGTTGCTTCAGATCTTTTGTGTTTTAAAAATATAGATAAAATGTCATTTAAACATGTGTTACAGAACACCAAGTTCTCTAGGTTTGAATTATTACTATGGTTTTCTGTGTTAAATGTGTGATTTCTACAGAAAAAAAGATCCTTTACAAATATGCTTTGAAATGTTGATGTTTGTTTAAAAATATATGATGCTAATTTTGAACAAGGAGAATCTGTTTTCTGGCACAACATGCTAAAAAAATAAGAAAAATTAAAATGGTGATAATAGTGAGTAAAATATATAATTTTTTAGGAGATGAAATGTAGATTTTACATACTTGTATAACCTTTTGAGGTCTCTATCAAATACTTCAATATAATTATCTTCAATTATTTTGGAATCAAAGGAAGCAATGTCACCATGACTGAATACATGTGTTAAAGCACCTTCTGTCTTAAAGGCTTTAAAGAGACCTCTGAAAAAATAGTTACTGGTCATTTTACTAAACATTTTTAAATTTTTCTTTTTAATTTCCAAAAAAACGTATTTTACCTGAAACCAGTACTCTTATATCCACTGAATTCTTCAGCAACAAAAGGGTAAATATCACACAACATTAATCCAGCATTTGCTGCTAAAGCAACAACTTTCCACGTATTACACCATTCTCTTTTAACAACTTCAGCATCTGTCCCACCTTGTCCTTGGCATAATGACACTAATATATTCCCCTTTTCTTTTAGAACTTTTTTAGCACTGCAAAAATAAATAGTAATAATTCCTTTTATAAAGTAATTTTAACTAGAGCTAAACCTAATTCGTACAAGAGTACTAATTAGCAACAGCAGTTGAAAACAACTCAATGTCTTAACAAATTAATAAAAATAATTTAGTTGTATAGAAAAATCTCAAACTTTGGTTTAAATATTTTTATACAGATCCCATTTTTGTACCATTCTATAATTTTACCAGATTATTTAAAACCATATTAACTATTCTTGGATTTTTTTTCCAAATTTCAAAAGTGGTATTACATGTATTTGAGAAAAATCAAATTTTTACATTTATATTTTGTTTTGTAAAATATATTGTTTTCAAAAATATAACATGTTGTACACTATTCAGAAGAACATTTAAAATACTTTGGAGTTGCACCAATTTCATCTGTATAATCCACAACATAATAAAGATACTTAAGAGCAAAAAATATACTTTCATCTGAGTTAAATTGAAACTGTTGTTAAATTAATGATATAAACTATACCTCAGAAAAAATGACTGCAAAAGTTTTCGATTTTCTCTGATGTTCATTTTTCCTGGTATATGTGGAAAATTAAAGTATATTTTACAAAATGCATATTGCTTTAGAACAGGATGACTTTCGAGCTTAGTTGCATCAACATCCTGAAGCACACTTCCACCTAAAAGTTAAAATTGTTTCTAAAAAAAGAGAAACTACAAATTATGTATAATCCAAATTTACATTTACTATTCACACGTTCATGGCCGGCACTTTTAATCCAAACCGAGGGCAGTACTAGCGTACAGTTCTTTGACGTTCCGGATTGTCAGTGTACATTATATCTTTCTTGATACTTTTCCATTTACCCAGAATTAACAAGTACTACCACTTCTGACGACTGCCAAGTTGTCATTTTTGGCTTGTTCTTGCAATGTGCCCTATATAAGCTTCCCTAAAAGTGCCATCAATAATTATTTCATTTCTTTTCAGGTACCACTATGCATAATTTTTTCCTAAAAATTAATGTCTTGGATAATGAATTATTATCTAAGAAATATTCCATAAATAAATTACTATTAGGTTAGTAAAATTTTAATTTTATGATGAGGCTGAGCAATGGTTGGATTTACTATAATCAAGGTCTAAATGACGAGTTTTGCACCTGGGCCAGTTATGATGTGATTTCTAACTACATGGAGACTGAATTGCGTTAGCTCTGTTATTGGGTTGGAACAGACCCGAACAGAAAAATCTTATTGCATTTAGAGTACCAAGCTCATAATCAGAAGGTTAAAGGTTCGATTCTAAAAAAATATTATAATACATTCTGTGCCACCTGTGTACCACTGGTAAAATTAGGCGAGAGACCTGAATCGCACTTTTGAAATATAGGATGGGCTAGGCTTTTAATGAGCGCTTTAAAATGAATAAACCTTTAGGAAAAATATAAGTCCCAAAAAAAGAGTTGTGGCCAATACTTTCTGGGACTCTTATAAATATTCTTTCATGCTTTAGATCAGTGGTCTCCATCCCCCAGTCCGCGGACCAGTGCCGGTCCGGGGATCAAATGGTACTGGGCTGAATTGTAAATGATGAAATGAATTATAAATCACTAGCAAGATGTTAATTTTTATTTGAAAATAAATTAAGGAAGCAGCTATGAAGGTCCTAGTTTATTTTTTATTCTTTTTTTACTTTGATTTGTATAACAGTTGAATACTATTGATTGGTATAAAAACTGCCTCTATAGTTTTTTTTTTGGAAGTAAAACATGTTAAAATATTACTTATAAAAAGACACAAATTTAGTTTTTACATTCCTCTTTTTTCTTAACTATGACTATGCAGTAGTGAAATAAAAGAAAGAGATACTGTCACACAGTTCAATTTTTCATATCTTCCTTTTTCTACTGGAAATACAGTTTGTTAAGGTCACTTACAGCCTTCTCTCTATTCTATTGGCTGTATTTAGACTTAGATTTCAGGAGGATTTCAGCTCCTTAACTATTTTTTCTACAGTAAAAAAGTACATGCTCGCATAACAGGAATATAATAAGTATTTATTTTAAATTTTAAAGAAGAAAATCAAGTAATTTTTTAAACTTTTTTGTTAATGGAAAGGGTTGTTTCTAAGTATATACAGGGTGTAAAGGAAAGTCCCTTTACCCTGTAATAAGTTGCTAACGGAGCAAGCTAAAGCTATGCAGTTAAGGTAACGGTATAGTAAAGTTACTATGCGCAATCGAATGCGATCAACCGCAGCGCCCTCTAGCGGAGATTTTAGGAGTGAAAAATTTTATTTTAAAAACTATTAAGAATTTGTTAAAATAGTCAATTACAAAGTTGTAGAGCAGTATCGATTTAGTAGGAAAAGACACCTTAAGCAAAAAAATATCTTGAATAGAACCCCTAAAACGCGCGCTCAATTAGGTTGAATTTACGTCGATTTTACGTTTTAAAACGCTTCTCACGAGGCGAAAATGAGAAATTTTCAATTTAATGACTTAAATAAATGAATAAAAGTATTCTTAACTCATTAAATTGAAAATTTCTCATTTTCGCCTCGTGAGAAGCGTTTTAAGACGTAAAATCGACGTAAATTCAACCTAATTGAGCGCGCGTTTTAGGGGTTCTATTCAAGATATTTTTTTGCTTAAGGTGTCTTTTCCTACTAAATCGATACTGCTCTACAACTTTGTAATTGACTATTTTAACAAATTCTTAATAGTTTTTAAAATAAAATTTTTAACTCCTAAAATCTCCGCTAGAGGGCGCTGCGGTTGGTCGCATTCGATTGCGCATAGTCACTTTACTATACCGTTACCTTAACTGCATAGCTTTATCTTGCTCCGTTAGCAACTTATTACAGGGTAAAGGGACTTTCCTTTACACCCTGTATATGTACATATGCTCTAAAAAATTGTCATTATGCAGCCAATATGTTAAGGGCCGATCTCACCAACCTTCCGTTAAAGATAATCAATGGTTAAGTCATATTTAACGGAGGTATCTCGAAATTTGCGTCTCACCAACGCAAATTAGCCTTAACCGTTGATTGATTAAAGTTCCCGTTACACTAATCAGTAGTTTAACGACCGGTTAAGGGGTAATTTTAATTGTGCTGCCATCTATTATCGTAACAGTGAAGTACAACTAGATTATTTTGTATATACTTTAATTGGAATTCTTGTTTTTCTACTCCATGAACTTTTATTAGACCCTTGGAAAAATTAATATAAACAATTTGAGACAGAATATACATCATGACTACCATCATTATTGTATAATGACTCGTATTCATAATTAACCAATATTCCATCCAAGATGGCGGCTATTCAACTCCAAAAGCTTGACGTGTTGCACCTTTTGTTCATACGCGTTGAAAAAAGTAGTTCTGTGCTGTAATGCATATTAGTGTTTATATTGGCAAATAAAAGTAGACTTTTAAGGACAAGAGTGTCTTTTTAATTATGTTTTAACCAATCACAAAATGCTAAGTATCAAAATGGTTTATTTGAGCTTTTAGACCTCTGGTTAGTTAAACGGTGAAAAGTTAACAGGAGGTTTCGTTGGTGAGACGACTGCGATTTTAAAGCTCCAATTATATTAAACGGCCGGTTAGTTAACAGTTGATTACCAGAAAGTTGGTGAGATCGGCCCTAATCCTCAACTTTCCCTTGTTTTAAAACACCAGTATTGTACACAGGATTCATGAAATAAAAATATGTGAGATAATCAAGTATGCATACCATTTTCTAGTATAATTTTAATGTTTGTTTCTTGCTGAGTGTTAAGAGGACTTGAAGATAAACATGTTGCAAATACATGTTCATTGCCGACTTTATGATTTTGCAGATAACTTGCAGAAAAAGAGAAATCCCCTTCGCCAACAAATAAAACAAAATCTTTAACAGGCAAGTCACTACTCATTTTTGAAAGAACCTGCAATAATAAAAACTTAAATTAGATTGATTTTAAACAGTTCTGAACTTAATTTTTGCACATTAGTGTAGTTAATCTGAAATAAGAGAAACAGCTTGCTTCCCGACACTCAATTTTGGAAAAAATGCAGTATTATTTTTTACACCACAGAATGATCCAATTTAAGCCTACAGATGAACGTGATCCAAAGAAAATCTTGAATCTCTTTTAATAAAGACGGATATTAAGCCATTGTCGGTTTTCATGTGTTCATCAATCTCAAATGATCTCAAAGCATGGATTTGTTTATGTTTATGATTTGACTTTGACTAACGAAGTTGAAGTTGTAGTGAGTATGTTCTCTTTCTTTAGCACAGAGTAACACTCTTGAACATAATTTTTAGTAGGCGGAACCAATACCACTACCAATGGCGTGACCAGAAACTACTCCGGCATAATGTGTGACGTTGTTGAATTCTTAAAATTCTGAACTTTCAATTTTTAATAATTAAAACGAAGTGTATATTTGGACGGCCAAAACGGCCAGTGGCGCATGCGCTGTAGGTCTCGTGATGACGTAGCAGTCTCGGCGCTTAGTGATGGAACCAATGGTACGCCTAGCCGTGGAAGTTAGAGTAGAGTTTAGTTGAAAAATGGCGGTGCAAATATACAGTGCCTAATTAAAAATTATCTCCTGATTCCGAAAATATGTTTGTCTTCTTGTCTTTTCCTGCATTTTTTTCAGTTAATTATGAGATATTTTATTACAGAGAAAGCACCTAACAGTGTGACGTCACAAGTGCCTCTTGGAAAAGTGGGAAGGCACTGTATATTTGCACGGCTATTTTTCAACTAAACTCTACTATAACTTCCACGGCTAGGCGTACCATTGGTTCCATCACTAAGCGCCGAGACTGCTACGTCATCACGAGACCTACAGCGCATGCGCCACTGGCCGTTTTGGCCGTCCAAATATACACTTCGAAGTGGGAAACACCGTTTTCATCGAAACACTAGGCTATAAAAAACTAGAGCTCAGTATAGGCACTGTATATTTGCACGGCCATTTTTCAACTAAACTCTACTCTAACTTCCACGGCTAGGCGTACCATTGGTTCCATCACTAAGCGCCGAGACTGCTACGTCATCACGAGACCTACAGCGCATGCGCCACTGGCCGTTTTGGCCGTCCAAATATACACTTCGCTCAGTATATTAACAGAGTATAGAGCTAACAGAGGGTCCATCTCCATAGACCCTAATGCCAACTTTTTCTTTTTAAAGCATTGATTTTCCCATAGACGGGCGTTGCAAAGTTTGCAACGCCTCCTAGCTCCTAGACAGCCTATAGTAGCCCGACCTCACTCCTGCTACGTCACTCAAAACGGCAGTGGAGGGAAAAGAGCAGCGCCTCCCCGATGAAATTAAAATGCCGCCTGATAAAAGTTCCATATCCAATCAGGAATCACTTTCGCCATTTCGCCCTCTCTGATTGGGGGCTGCGTCTCGAGAGAGGAAAACTGCTCTGTTAGCTCTTTACTCTGATTATTTCAAAGAAGAATGATAGTAAACAAGGTACATTTGACGTCACAAGCTATTTCAGCTCAGACAGAAAAGAAGCTATTTTTAATTGAAAATAACTTAAAATTAAAGGCTTTGAAAGGTAAACTAAAATGTTTTTTGGAGGTTTTAAGCCATTCTGAATACATTAGTTTTTTAAAAAAATTGACTGCAATTATCCATTTTGAAGAGTTTCCGCATGGCGAGGTTATTCCCGGGAAACTAAAAATACTTAATTCTTGAGGTATTCAAAATAAAAATTTTTGACTTTAACTTCTTTGGTGCATAATATGAAGCACCATGCATTTGAAGCCCTCAATGACAATTTTGGTCTGAATAACACCGGTCAAGAAACACAGCCCAAGGGAAGAGGGTCATAAACCACACCCGAGTTTTTTTTATTTCTTGGGATCGTTAGGTGTGAAGCACCTTGTAGGAACAAGTCAAAAAATACCCCAAACCTGTCATATGTAAAAAAAATTTTTTTAATAAAATAAAATAAGGTAAGTATGTAGAGCAGGAGTGGCCAACCCAAATGATCTTGAGGGCCACTTTGGAAAACCACAATACTCTCGCGGGCCGCATATAAAATTTTAGGATATTAGCTTCTCAGAATGAGTAAAGTAAATTAAATTACCTAGGTTAGGTAGATTATTCAACTTACTTATTATACAACTTGCCGTTTTTTTTAGATTCTTTGCATAGTTTCCTAAATTATATATTAATTTAAATTGAACTTTAGGTAATCACCAAGAATGCCTTCTCTATAGTAACTAAACAGGTGCCTTTAAAAAACACAGTAAATTACTCGAAACTAAGTTAAGTCAAAGTCAACGCATGTGGCGCATATAGAAATTTTTTTTTCTGTAAGGGCCCAAATTTTCTCTAAAAATAAAAGCTAGATTTTTTTTTACCAGAAAAGAGTACTCCAAATTCATCCCCATCCCCAAAGCACATTCAATAGGTTCAATGTATCTTTTTTTTCATTTTCCACTCCTGATGTGAAGAGGATTATAACACTGTTCAACAAATTTGACCTTCAAAAATTTTCCTTGATGAAAATAGTTGTCAAAATAGTCATCTTGATGAAAATAGTCAGCAATAGTCTTTGGGTCGCTGAATACGAAAATCACCATTAAAATTTTCAATTGACTCAGGATTTTCGGGGAACAGCCCCTCCCCCTTTTTACGTTTTCGACGACTTTAAAACTTTAAACTCGATTTTCAGGGTCAAAAAGCATTGTTTTAGTCTTTAAATTACCTCCCAGGTAACAAGAAATGTTCAAATTAATAAAATATGATAAATTTATGACAAATGATTAGGTTTAAGGGGTAATTACCTAAAGGGGTAATTACCTTAGTTTAAGGGGTAAAATACACACACACACACACACACACACACACACAAAAAATAGATAAAATTATAGAGGTTTCTTTACGCTATTTTTTCCTCTTATTTTTTACGCAATTCCCGTTTAAAGGGTCCTAACCCTTCCCCAAGGACCCAAATTTGATGACAATATGTAGCAATAATTTTAACTAAAAGCGGCTGAGGTGTTAGCCTCCCAGAAGCCCCCGCGGAAGAGTTCGGAAGATTTCCAGAATCGCGAAGGCGCTCGCGAGCTCAGGAATTAATATTGATGATTTTGAAAAAATTACAAATGACGTTTTTCTTATATTTTGGGTCTATCCCAAAATAATTTAAATAAATCAATTGGGTCTATCCCATTTTTAAGAGGGGCATCCTCTTAAAAATTGAGGGTGATGAAGGAAAATGGGTGTCATATTTGAATTCAGCAGATCATTTTACACAAGAATCAGCTAAAATTCAGGTAGTGGCCTCAAATTTTTTTTGTACAGCACAGTTCAACTCTAAGTGCGATATTGAACCCTTCCGTGGGTGCTTTGGGGGCGCTCTCACCTCAACCGCTTTTAGTAAAAACCATTGCTGCATATTGCCATCAAATTTGTGTCCTTGAGGAAGGGTAAGGACCCTTCAAACGTGAATTGAGTAAAAAATAAGAGGAAAAAATAGCGTATTAAAACCTCTATAATTTTTAGCTAATTTTTTGCATTTTTAAGGGGGTAATTACCCCTTAAACTTATCCATTTGTTATAAATTTATGATATTTTATTAATTTGAACCTTTCTTGTCCCCTGGGAAGCAATTTGAAGATTAAAGCAATGCTTTTTGACCCTGAAAATCGAGTTTAAAGTTATAAAGTCGTCGAAAAACCTAAAAAGGGGGAGGGGCTGTTCCCCGAAAATCCTGAGTCAATTGAGAATTTTAATGGTGATTTTCGTATTCAGCGACCCAAAATCTCTAAGAAATGACTATTTTTATCAAGGAAATTTTTTCATTGTTGAACAGTGTAATTTAGAAGTCGATGCAAAAAAAAATTCTGGGAGTAAACAAAATAATCAGTGATTTATGTGTCATGACAAAAAGGAGGAAATCAGTGACTAATTTTGAATGTAAAATGTCGAGTGTCTAATTTATGATTACGAAACATAGCTTTTTCATTACTTTTGCTAATTTTCTATTTTCAAAATAAAATTTATATTTTTATAGTACTATTATTGAGTGTCCCAAGGTGTGGCGTGGCACCTAAAAAGAGTTTTTAAAAAAATTTGTTATTATTAATTCTAAAAGAGATAATTCCTTGGAAATTTTTTTATTAGATGCGGAAAAGAGTATAATACATACAGGGTGTCCCATAAATAATGGGTCACACTTCTAGGGGGGATAGTAGACACCTAGACGAGTCAGAATCACATAGGATTTGGGGGTCCCAGACCAAATCCCAGGGAGTCAAAAATGGAGCGCCACCCAAAAAAATTATTGAAAAATTCAATTTGTAGAAGAACTACTATTGGTAAATATTTAATTATGGTCTCAAAAATTGTGGTTCAATATGATCTTTAAAATTATCTTAAAAGTTTTCAGTTTAAAATTTTTTTATTACAAAAAAAGTTTAAAAACCACAAAAAAATGTGAAAACTCTGCCAAAACTATATTTTGTATTTCGAAATCCTTTCTTTTGATTTGATAATCTGAGTGATCATAGTCAAAAACCCTTATAGTTGGGAGGCTTATTACATAAAAATGCCCGTAAACTGCAAAATGTG
This sequence comes from Tetragnatha versicolor, assembly GCA_024610705.1. NCBI lineage: Eukaryota > Metazoa > Arthropoda > Arachnida > Araneae > Tetragnathidae > Tetragnatha > Tetragnatha versicolor. The sequence continues at coordinate 13,420,705 of JANDEH010000012.1, read as the reverse complement.
ATACTTTCATGAAACTTTCAGGGATGTTAGATAATCATATAAGAACTAAAAAATCGATGGGAGCCCAAAATTTTAGGGCTTGGTTTGACCGTTATGACGTCATAACAAGATGGCGCCCGCGGGCCTATATTCGGTTCTTTTAATGATAGAAATACATTTTTGGGGTCAAATATTATGTTTTAAGGGTCAAAGAATATGATTCTGATGATAAAATGTACAATTTGTTTTAAAAAGTTACTAAAATTCAAAAAAAGCTCGAAATAGTAAAACCGTCTATCGCCAGTTGTGTAAAAAAAATTTGTAGAAAAGTGAATTTTTTTGACGGTTTTATATGTTTTTTGGGGTGCTGATTCCGAATATATCTAGTTCACTTCCACGTGGAAGGCCGACTTCATATCAAAAACTGCAAAAGTATGCGAAAATATAGCAAAATTTTTACTCTTTCTTCGGATTTTCGCTTATATTTAAAAAAATATTAGTTTCTCAAAAATTATTTAAATTACAAAGTTGAAGTAAACAAAATTTCCTACAAGATTCACTAATCAATTTTCATTTTCCAAAGAATAGTTTTGCTATTATAACCCACTGAAAAACAGAGAAACAAACATACACTGTTTAAATTATCCTGTGTTAAAATTCTCTGTTTTTCAATGCGTTATAAAGTGAAAAATATTATTCGGAAAATACGAATTGACTAGTGAATTTTGTAGGAAATTTTGTTTACTCCAACTTTGTAATTTAAATATTTTCCAGAAACTAATATTTTTTTAAAAATAAGCGAAAATCCAAAGAAAGAGTAAAAGGTTTGCTATATCTTCGCATATTTTTGCAGTTTTCGATATGAAGCCGACCTTTCACTTGGAAGTGAACTGGATATATTCGGAATCAACACCCCAAAAAACATATAAAACCGTCAAAAAAATTCACTTCTCTACAAATTTTTTTTGACACAACTGGCGATAGACGGTTTTTTACTATTTCGAGCTTTTTTTGAATTTTAGTAACTTTTTAAAACAAATTGCACATTTTATCATCAGAATCATATTCTTTGACCCTTAAAACATAATATTTGACCCCAAAAATGTATTTCTATCATTAAAAGAACCGAATATAGGCCCGCGGGCGCCATCTTGTTATGACGTCATAACGGTCAAACCACCATGGGCGGATTTAAGGGAGTGCATGGGGGTGCAACGCACCACCAACTTTTTGAGAAAATTCCATTTTATAGTTGAAAATCATGTCTTCAAAGCCATCAGGGACATCAGCTTGCACCCCCAAGTTTTCCAGTATGCACCCCCAGGGTTCACCTCCTAAATCAGCCCATGCAAACCACGCCCTAAAATTTTGGGCTCCCATCGATTTTTTAGTTCTTATATGATTATCTAACATCCCTGAAAGTTTCATGAAAGTATCACATTTTGCAGTTTTTTTTTGTAATAAGCCACCCAACTACTTAAGTCTAAAGTGTCACGTAAAAACCATCAATATTAAATGCATGAGATCCTGTTATAGCATGGTTTAAGTCCGTTTTTTACGTCAGCAAACTGCAGTTTTGGAAACGGCAGTAGGAAACCAGTTCGCGCACGCAAAAAACGAACTTTAACAGGATATCAAGCGTTTAATATTGATGGTTTTTACGTGAAACTTTGGACTTAAGGGTTCACAACTATGATCTTTCAGATTATCAAATCAAAAGAAAGGATTTCGAAATACAAAATGAGGTTTTGGCAGAATTTTCCCATTTTTTTGTGTTTTTTAACTTTTTTCATAATAAAAAAATTTTAAAGTGAAAACTTTTAAAATAATTTTAAAGATCATATTAAACCACAATTTTTGAGACCATAACTAAATTTTTACCAATATTAGTTCTTCTGCAAATTGAATTTTTCAATAATTTTTTTGGGGTGTCGCTATATTTTTAACTCCCTGGGATTTGGTCTGGGACCCCCAAATCCTATGCGATTCTGACTCGTCTAGGTGTCTACTATCCCCCTAGAAGTGTGACCCATTATTTATGGGACACCCTGTATATTAGATTTGTGTTTGAACAAATATCATGATATAAAAATATTAGAAAAATAATGTATTAAAAAGTGTCTCAAGGTGTTTATTCAGGAAAATTGTTTCTTTAAAAGTGAAAACTGAAATGACGCCCAATAGATAAAATGTACCCATAGATATACAGGGTGTATCTGAAATGGTGCAACAAACTTTCAGGGATGATAGTAGACACCTAGACCAGGGGTCGGCAACCTATTGAAACAGAAGATCCAAAAGTAACAGTTAACGAAATTTCCCAGTTTTTGAAGAGCCACAAATTGTTTTGCTTCAATGTTATACAGGGTGTTTCAAAATTGCGTTGCACGGCTTTTATTCGAAACCAGCGCCTCCTAGGGTCATAGAAGTAAGGTCTACCCCTAGGTAAGTGACCCTTGAGAATCTATTGAGATGACTTACAGTGCCCCTAGCGGCGAAATTTAAAAGTTAAAAAAATTAATTTAAAAACTAAAGGAGATAGAGCAAAAACCTCAGTGAGAGTATTGTTGCCAACGTCAAGAAAAACTCATTGAAAAAAATTTGATCAAAATATCTTGAAAATTCGCGGAGATATTAGAGTGTGAAAATAGCACTTTTTCGGGGGTCAAAAAGTAAAAAGTTGGCATATTTGCAAATTTTTCAGTGTTATTGTGTAGTTTTGTGTTTTTTTAGTTGAAAGAACACAAAATTTAATCAAAAAATCAAAAAAAAATTGCAAATATGCGAACTTTTTACTTTTTGACCCCCAAAAAAGTGCTATTTTCACACGGTAATATCTCCGCGAATATTCAAGATATTTTGATCAAGTTTTTTCAATGAGTTCTTCTTGACGTTGGCAACAATACTCTCATTGAGGTTTTTGCTCTATCTCCTTTAGTTTTTAAGTTAATTTTTTTAACTTTTAAATTTCGCCGCTAGGGGCGCTGTAAGTCATCTCAATAGAGTCTCAAGGGTCACTTACCTAGGGGTAGACCTTACTTCCATGACCCTAGGAGGCGCTGGTTCCGAATAAAAGCCGTGCAACGCAATTTTGAAACACCCTGTATAGTATACGCTTAATATATATTTGATTTTAGATTGGGAGGGTGATTTTAGTTGGAATTTTTACCCAACATTTTTTCTGTTGGGTAAAAATGCTCCCCAACTAAAATCACTATTACCTCCTTTCGGGTAGGGTACTTTTTTAAATCAAGTTTAAGATGACTTACGTACACATTGTAAATTAATTTTAATGAATTTCCAAATTTTGTATAAACGATGTGAATTCCTGGATGTCTTGGGGTCCTCCCCCAGAAATTTTTTTGGAAATTTCCTCATCAAAATCGCGTTTTAGCTCATTTTTGCTTTTTTCGATTGCACCCTAAGAGCACCTCTCATTATTTAAGTGGCAGAATTTTCAAGGAAAAATAGTATAGTTATAATAAACAGCAACATTTCGAGAGGGGTGTGGATCCCAGTTCAAAAAATTTTTGGAAATTTGCCCCTAAATATCGTGTTTTAATTAGTTTTTAGAACTTCTATAAGGACCAAATAAGGATCACTCTTTATAAGTCACAGAATTCTCAAGGAAAATCAGCACATATTCCAAAATTTTTAGGAGTGTTAAGGAGTTCTCCCCCAGAAATTATACGGAATTCTTATCCTTAAAAGTAGAGTTTTGATTTTGACTCATCTTGAGAACTTAAAAATATATTTTCTGATTTTTTAATAAGTTTTGATTAATAAATTATTAATTTTTCCGTATGGAACTGGAGAGCCGCAACTTTACATCGAAAGAGCCTCATGCGGCTCGCGAGCCGCAGGTTGCCGACCCCTGACCTAGACGAGTCAGAATCACCTAGGATTTGGGGGTCCCAGACCAAATCCCAGGGAGTTAAAAATGGAGCGACACCCCAAAAAATCATTGAAAAATTCAATTTGTAGAAAAACTACTATTGGCGAAAATTTAATTATGGTCTCAAAAATTGTGGTTTAATATGATCTTTAAAATTATCTCAAAAGTCTTCACCTAAAATTTTTTTATTATGAAATAAGTTAAAAAACCACAAAAAAAATTTGAAAACTCTGCCAAAACCTTATTTTATATTTGGAAGTCATTTCTTTTGATTTGATAATCTGAAAGATAATAGTTGAAAACCCTTAAGTCCAAAGTTTCACGAAAATACAATCAATATTAAACGCTTGAGATCCTGTTTAAGTTTGTTTTTTTCGTGCGCAAACTGGAAACAGCGCGCGTTCTGGAAACAGCTTTAGAAAACTGCTAGCGCACGCAAAAAACAAACTTTAACAGGATCTCAAGCGTGTAATATTGATTGTATTTTCGTGAAACTTTGGACTTAAGGGTTTTTTAACCATGATCTTTCAGATTATCAAATCAAAAGAAAGGATTTCGAAATACAAAATAAGGTTTAGGCAGAGTTTTCACATTTTTTGTGGTTTTTTAACTTTCTTCATAATAAAAAAAATTTTAGGTGAAGACTTTTGAGATAAATTTAAAGATCATATTAAATCACAATTTTTGAGACCATAATTAAGTGTTTACCAATAGTAGGTTTTCTTCAAATTGAATTTTTCAATGATTTTTTTGGGGTGTCGATCCATTTTTAGCTCCCTGGGATTTGGTCTAGGATCCCCAAATCCTAGGTGATTCTGACTCGTCTATAGGTGTCTACTATCATCCCTGATAGTTTGTTGCACCATTTCAGATACACCCTGTATATTGTTCCTTCAATCAAAAAATACTTACATAATTTGAGCTCAGGGGACGGAGTTCGTCCCTGTGTGGTAGCGGAAAATTAAACTCTGAAAAGAAACTGAAAAATATAAAGATCTTTTTTTTTGGTTATCATCTATCATTAACCCGCTGGACTGAGCGGTTGTACGTGCAAAGAACACAGTAACGCATAAAATACTTCTCCATTTTTTTTACTCAATTTTAGCTTATTATGGAACAAAATGGATGAAATATCCTAAAGTACAATATTGAGAAAAATATTTTGGGGTGTATTTACTTCCTTTCCTGCCCCCGCCTTTGGTAATTGGTAATACGTATTTAAATATTTTCTCATTTACCTAGTCAGATTCGTTTTTAATAACGATCCCTCCTCTTGCATATTAATGCTACTTTACAAAGGTAATAAGAGCTTATGGTAGAAATTACAAACCCTGGCAGAAAAAGTAGTAGTGAAATCTTGAAAGGAACTCTTAGTTTTGTAGTACTCGATTGGCCACATCTGCTTCTATCGGATCATTCCACGTCAAATGACCAATGACTTTAACTGTAACATCATCATTTTAGTGCAAAATAGTACACTTACCTAAATAAATAAATAATGACTAGGTAGTGAAAATCAAGAAGATAAAATTTACTGAAAATAAAATCTCCAAAACTATCCCTTGGCTAAAATATTAACAGTACGGGAAAGTGGGGCACATCGGGACACTTTTTGTTAAACTATTTTTCTAATTTTTTGAATAATGGGTCATTCCATGTCAAATCAACCAAAAATTCTCAATTCTCAACCTGACCATCTCAGATTTAATGAAACTTTCAAGAAATATGTTCTTTTCAATAATAATATAATTAAGAAAATGTTTTTATTATTCAATTTTATCAATAATTTTTTATTAAACATTTTTGAAAAAAAGACAATGCAATTTTTTGCTCTTTAATGTATCATAACTCTAGTTATATTTGTTCGACAAAAATCCATCACCCCTCGTTTTAAAGATAATTTAAAACGAGCTTTAGTTACACAATTTTTTACTTATTAAAGTTTTGGGGTAACTTTGGACGTGTCTCAAGGTGCCCCATTGGCGCTTTGAATATTTAACCTTAATGACTGTTTCAGGTTTTGCAAATAATTTTCTTTAAAAAAAACATTGGTGGATTGGATACACGTATTTTAATATCAGATGAAAGAGCACACATTTCCTCTCTTCCTCCTAAAAACTCCACCATTCTTTAACATGTTAATTTCCTCAAACGTTTCTTAAAAATGGTAATTAAAGACACACATATTACGATAATACAAGTTTTCCTTCTTTTAAAAATTTTTAACATCTCCTTCTTAAACATGTGATCCCACCCACAGAGTATAGAGCTTAACAGAGATGTCAAACGGCCGTTTTCCTTATTAGGTAATTAATTTAATTCAGCTCTCAGATTATAATTAAATTCAGTAGCAGCCAATCAGAAAAAATATAAATACGTAAGGGATTCCTGATTGGATATGGCAAGCGGCATTTAAATTTCATTGGTGTTGTTTTTCCTATTTGGATTTGAGTGACAGCTTCAGTGGGCGAATGACAGAATTAGCAGGAATGACTTGGTATTAAAGGAGGCGGGTCCGTTTGGCCTGACGTTTGTCTATGGCAGTGGTTCCTAACCTTTATAATATTGCTACCCCTGTAACCTGTTAGGAAATCAAATTTTACCCCAATTTTTAAATGTTATAAAAACACTCAATACAAGCGAATTCTAATGTTTATTAATTACAAAGTTGTCATTGCCCAGCAGTTAGTCAGAAAACTGGATGGATACATTGTGGCTACATAAAAACACAACAATATTACGATATTTTAACTATGAATTAATAATAATAATCAGTGTGAGCGTTGAAATTGTTTTGCGTTTTCAAGTTTTTTTATGTTAGGTTTAGTGTCACTTAAAGCACATCTCATGTCATGTTCCACATTGAGACGGTTTCTGGCCTTTGTTTTCAATGAAACTAAAGTTGAAAAACCACTCTCGCATCTGTAAGTGGTGGCAAAAGGTACTATCATTTTTAAAGCTGTTAGCTATAACAGGATATTCGGCACCTGCTTTAATCCAAAATCTGCTGAGATCATACATTTGAAATTCTACTTTGAAGGTACTATTCTCGCGCAGTCCAAGAAATTCTACTTTGGCCGCTACATCTTCGTCTTTAATAATGTCATCATCAGTAGAAAACGGTCTTAATATCCAAGAGTTGGACTGACGATTATCTAAATCCGGAAAGTATTGCTTCAGTGACTCTATTACTGCAGATAAATGTTGATCCACGGAATTTCCAAATGGGATTTGTTTTCTTCGGTATTTACCAATTGCTCACAGAGTAGTGCAGTGGCGGATCCAGGATTTGGTTTTTGGGGGGCTAAGAATTTTCCTAATCCAATTGAATCTTCTTGTTATTGTTAATACGGAAAAAGCAGTGAAATATCCTGCTCCAACTTTCAAAAGGGAGGTCTGGGGGTCCTCCCCCAGAAAATTTTTCAAAATTTAATTCAAAAACCCCATTTTTCAACTCCTTTTGGTACGCTTCATCCGAATTTTGGATATAGATTTTTTGCGTTTTGACAGAAACTTAGTAATATGTAGTTGTAATAACAGAGTTACAAGTGCCAAGGGGGTCTGGGGTTTTTTAAAAAAATTTTTTAAAAATTTGACCTTAAAATAACGGTTTTAACTAATTTTGGTGCACAAAATGGCATATTATGGCCCCCTAGCCCCCCCTGGATCCGCTAGTGGAGTAGTGTAAACATCGACACATCGCCAGCTTGCACCTGCGTTGGTAAAGTTCTAATTTACGTATAAAACTAGCAACTTTATCCTGCGCTGTCAAAATATTCGTCATATTCCCTTGCAAAGAAATATTCAGATTGTTGATTTCACTGAAGAAATCAGCAAGATACGTCAGCTTTTCGACAAATGTTTTGTCTTTTATGTTTGACAGACACTCTTTTCTTTCTGTGTTTTCTGTTTTTCAAAAAATGACTCAGGATTCAGCCTTCGGTTAACAAATTGTTCTCTGTTACCCCTGAAGACATGGGCGTAGCCAGGGTTCCAGTTAGGGGGGGGGCAAGCAGGGTCGACTTTTTTTATGTTTATGGAGAACAATTTTAAAGCCCCATGAGAGAGGGCCGTAGCCACAGTATTGTTTCGAGAGGGTTTTTTGAACTTCCATCCAAAAAAATTCCTATAAGAAAGTTTAATAAAGGTTCAAGTTTCAAAGGGGGGTCTGGGGGTTCTCCCCTAGAAAATTTCTGGAAATTTGACCCTAATAACAGGGTTTTAAACTGTTTTTTAGTACACGTAAACCCAAATTTGGGCAAAATTTTTAGGTAGAATTTTGATTTTAATGAACTTATTATAAAAAAGTTGGAAGAATAAAGGTTTAAATACTAAAGGGGTGCCTGACTGCCCGCCCCTAGAAAATGTTTGGAAATTTGCCCCTAAGAATAGTTGCAAACTGCTTTTTGGTACACGTAAACCCAAATTTGGACACACATTTTTTGGTGGAATTTTAATATTAATGAACTTATTATAAAAGAGTGTGAATAATAAATGTTTTAATACGAAAGGGGGGCCTGGGGGCCCTCCCCCAGAAAAATTTTGAAAATTTGACCCAAAAAAACTGGGTTTTAACTTAACTAAATGTAAAGTAAAAGTAAATTACTCAGGACTTAGGGGGGCAGCTGCCCCTCCCTGCCCCACCCGGCTACGCCCATGCGAAGAATAGCGTGTTTACCCCCCGGGGGTAATTACCCCCAGGTTCGGAACCCCTGGTCTATGCAACGATGGGCAACCTCTTGCCCGCCTCGTCATTTGGTCCGGCCCGCGGAACATTTTAAAAATTGTACCTAAAAATCACTGGTTTTCGTCAACAAGAACGAAAAAGGGGATACAGAACTTTCCCCCGAAAATAACTTAATTTTAGCAATTAAAACGTGCTGTACAACTATATTTCGTTCTTGGGAAGAGTCTATAAGGGTGGGAGAGGTGTTACTTCACGACCCCAAGTCAGACCTAGCGACCATAAGTCGCGACAGCGATCAATCAAAGTGGGGAAAAACCATGGAGTTCAGCCTGAGACTCCCCCTATCTTGACAGGAATCTTCAATCCTGTCAAGATAGGGGGAAATATGTCATTTTACCCGATAAAGGATAAAATGACATAGTAAATTTAAAAAAAAAACTGATTTCTTCGCGAAATCAATTTTATTTGATTCCAAACAATAACTATATTTTTAGTTACGCACTTTGACATAATCTATAAATAATTTTTGTGCGAAATATAATCAGCAAATTAAAAAAAACTGCAATGTACTTATAAAAAAAGAACTATAACAAGACTAATAATAACAAGACCTATAAGTGATTTCAACTCTAGTTACATTTTTAGAAAGTTTAACCAGCCAAGATAGACATTACTGATAGTCATATTTAAATGACATAGTGTGTCCATAAGGTAACATACTATGTAATTTTATACCAATGAGTTTTATGTCATTTTACCCTGAAAGGTGTATTTTTATTTATTTTCAATTTCTTCAAAAACAAAAAGATAAATCAACTTCCTACCACATGAAACATAATATCAATTAGATATAAATCCACACAAGATTCATAGTTTTGGTAAATTAAAGGCTATGAATAAAAGAGAGCTCATTGTAAAAACGCTTGACAAATATTTTGACACTTGCATTTTCGATTTTCGTTCACCACGAGGAAAGAAATGCTTTTCGGATGATGGCGTTTGTTTGTATCATTTTGGATGCAATAATAGAAGAAAAAAACCCAACAGACATGTGCTGCCTTTCTGCTAAATTTCAAGAAAATCGAAAAAGTCTTTTTACCCGAGTATGCCGTTATAGCCTGATTTCCCCTAATAAAACTACTCATTTTTTACTTAAAAAAATATTACTTATTATCTGCTCTATGGCCCTCCACGTCATTATAATCATTGAATCCGGCCCGCGGATTCGAAAAGGTGGCCCATAACTAGTCTATGGGAAAAGCCTTGTTAAAAAAATTGCCATTAGCGTCTATGAAGATGAACACTCTGTTAAGCTCTATACTCTGTGATCCCACCTAAGATTAACGGGGAGTTTCGAAAAATTAAAACAAAAATTTAAGAAGTGTCTAAATCCACGAAAGTTGACGCATGCTAAAGCATTAGCGAAATTCGTAAGAGTTGAGTTGTTACTTTCGTGGATTTAGACAATGCCATAAATTTATATTAGTTATTTGAAAATTTATATTTTGAACTTTAAATTAAAAGGCACACTGTCTAATTTCGAAAGAAAAAGCACTTAAACAAAAAATAAATTTTAAATTCTAACTCAGAGAAAATTTAAAAAATTTTCGTGATTGGGGGGGCGGAAGCCCCCCCCCAAACCCCCTGCCCTATCTATAACCAAACTCGTTGTGAGGTAATCAGAAACAACGACGATACAGAAAAGGATGTCAAGTCGATAAACAATTAAACAAACAAACGAGCGGCTGGACCGCTGGACGACCTACCGCATATGGGTCAACTTTCGTGGATATAGACATTAAGAAATTAAGGGCCGTATTCACCGGTAACCTGACCGGCGGTCTGGTCAGGAAACCATGGTTACAGCCTCTGATTGGTGGAAGGAAAATATTGAATTATTTTTCCACCAATCAGAGGCTGTAACCATGGTTTCCTGACCAGACCGCCGGTCAGGTTACCGGTGAATACGGCCGTAAAAGACATAGAAATTAAAATTACAGACACTATGACGTTAATCACTTGAATTTTTCCATATAAGCTGATAAAAAACTGCTGCGCATCACCCAACTCACGCCGCAATGAAACGGGAAATGCATCCTATTCGACACCAAAAACACACTGACACACAGAAACCTTCTCAATAACAGTTCTTCCTCCTGCGGAAGAGAGTTGGGCTCATCCCGGAACAAGATCCTGGAAACTGGATCACCAGTGATGGCCGAAGAGGAAACGAAATCCAACTTCCACCAAGGTTTGGTCCATTTCTTGTCCTTTCACTTCCTCACACGGAAGAAAGGAGTTGGAACTCGGACCTTGAACAGCTTTCTTCGCCCTTGGCCGGGATCTTCTTGGGTTCAACGTTTCTCCAGGATGGGTGAATGTAATGTTCGGTAGAGGTTCAAACAGTTCGTTTACCTTGGGTTACCTTGGTTCGTTTACCTGACGCGGGGTTGATATCGCTGTGTTAGCTCGGAGGCAGTTCGTTCACCATTCGATCAGTAAACGTCTTTAAAGAAGTTATTAGATTTCGAGTAAATTTTTCATGAAAACTGTTTATGAATTTAATCTATTTTAAGCCCACAAAGTCATCTTTAAGAATGTAGAGGTAGTAGGAAACTTACAGAGCGAAGTATAGCTCTGACTTAAAAATATACTTAAAAGAAGGAATGATTTTAAGAAACTGTTGTTTATATTTATGATATTTTCAAGGCCAATATATAAATGTCTTAGTTTTTAATGACACTAATTTATTGAATTGCTGGTATTTTTTTATGTTAATGTATAAAATTATGATACAGTACATAAACAGTTTCTATAAGCATGGTTAATTGCTTATCTTCTGAAAGAGTAACTCAATTATTATTAAGAGCGGATTAATTTTGTATCTACTGTAGCTTTTCAACTAACTTACGGAATAACATACTCGTGGACACAGTAGTCTTATTTTTAACTTTTTTCCAGAATTTTTCTCGTCGGTTTTATGTGTTTAGAATTTATTACCATCTTAAGAAATCATGGTTTGCACTTGTATTAGGAGATCTGCTGGCCTTTACAATTGCATAAAGAACTTTAAAAAGTGGTGTTAAAAGATTTTATTAGTGAGAAAACTCCAGCTCTCAAGCGTCGCCTCCAACCGTGGACCGGTTTCGCCCTTGTTAGAGCTGGAGTTTTCTCACATATTCCTCTAACCAGAGGTAGTGGTAAAGTACTCCCTTTTCATACCTGTGTCCTTTCGGAAATTAAATCTGTTCTATGGAATGCGCAGTTCATTCCGGCAGATAGTGGAGGACTAATCAATGGTCACCACTTTTTCCGTTACAGTCGGCTAGACTAAAAGCTCTCCCTCCGCTCTCTTGCGTTACCTTCCTATACCGTGCCGATGAGCCCTAACAAGGGCGAAACCGGTCCACGGTTGGAGGCGACGCTTGAGAGCTGGAGTTTTCTCACATATTCCTCTAACCAGAGGTAGTGGTAAAGTACTCCCTTTTCAAACGATTTTATTAGTCTTAATTGAGTTTAGAAACCTCAAACACCCAATACCTGATATCAAACATGCTCATACCAGTTTTCCAGAATATTTTTTAGTTTTAATGCAATCCAATATGGTGTCTGTATTTTATTTCCACATTAATATGGTCTACAAATGGTGTTTAGTCATGGCATTTTGCGGTTTTAAGTCATTTACCACTGCTTTTTGATTCTTCTATTCTCAGTGTAAAATGGACAAATTTGAGGATTTTCTGATTGATGGCTAGGTTACAAACTGGGAATTTTGGCCTAACTAGTAATGAAAAACGGTCATATAAGATTATTTAAATGTGTTAGATCCCTATTTTTCGGCAACGGATTTATTAAACTCATTTTTAAAAATTTTCGAAAAAATGAGAAAAAGTCACATTTTTCTAACTTTAGGCCGTTTGGGGCACGTGTTAATATTATCTGATCGATTTAAGATTTTGCACAGTCTTAGGGTATTAAAAGGAAAAAAAATTGGGGGGTGTCGTAAAAGTTTTCACAACTTTTTTAAAAAACGCCTAATAAAGGGACACCCTAATGATCATTGAAAATTCCTTCCCCGATCATCATTTTTCTAAATACCATTACACACGGACGTAGCTATAGCTTTTCCAAGGGAGGGGTCCAGAATTCCCTTTGCAAAGAAGATTATTGGTTGTTTTTTTTTGGGGGGGGAGGACCGACTGATGGACCTCATTTTTAAGGTACCCCGTAATGAGTGCTTTTATACATTAAGTGTTAGATCAATTAAAAGTAGTAGGCGTTCAAAAAATAAAAGGGTGAACAGGGAAACGCCCCATATTTCTCTTCAAAATTCTAAAGAGTATAATAATACTTAACGGCTCATATAATCCTCTTATGGGCTTATTCACTGCCATTTGACCAGTGGTTAACCAGCAGCTAAAGAAAGGAAATGAGCTGTTCGCTGACTTGGATTGGTGGAATCCATCTTTAACCGATGGTTTATTTTAACCTAAAATGCTTTTGGTCATTTTTGATCCCCTCCTCTACTTGTCAAGATGAGCAACCCCCTAAAAAAAGATGAAAAATGCTTGAAATTTTTTCCTAGTTTAAATTTTTTTTAAATATATTTTTGGTTGAATTTCGAAATAATTTATGCAAGAAACAAAATATCTTCGAAAATGTAGCGTAGAATATCATACGTAATCATCATTCATACATATATCCTCCCCTTGTCAGAAAAAATAAGCAAACCCCCTCCATATCAGTATATTTGAAACGGCCCGCGCGCGTAACCAATTTTCAAGTGAAAAATAAACATAAATATACAGTTCTGACTTGTTTTTGGGCAATTCCACGGGTAACTGACTGAAATTTTTTAAGAAAAACACTTAGTATTTTGTAATTTTCTTCTCAAAAATAAATTATAAAAAAACATCGTCCACCCAATTTAGTGCTTTCTTGTTAGCTAAATCTAATGGCACAATTAAATTTTCAAAATATGTTTTTATTTATTTTTGAAAAACTTTAAACAACATGGTAACTGACTGACATTTGTGAAACATTTACGTCAGTCAGTTACCTTGTTGTTTGAAATTTTAATGACTTAAAATTTTAATTAATTCAATGACTGGAGTAAAGTAAGAACTTTGTTTTTATCATATAATTGTGCTTTTTCATGTAACTTCTTTGTACTACAGTAATTTTTTTGGTTGCAGATAGTGTTCAGTGATGAAAAAAAATTTCAAATTGGATGGCCCTGACGGGTATAATTCTTATTGCATGACTTAAAGAAAGATAAAAAATACTTCTCTAAAAAGAAATTTTGGAGGAGGTAGTTGCATGGTGTGGGGGGCATTTTGTGGTGATAAAACTGTCTCCCTTGCATTTGTGTCATGTAAAACGGATAGTGTAGCTACAGCGGTTCCCAAAGTGGTCCATATGGACCCCCAGGGGTCCACAGCAACTTCTAGGGGGTCCACAGGCATGAAAATGAAAATTGGGGGTCCACAGCGACTTCTAGGGGGTCCACGGGAAAAAAAATCATCAAAATAAAATTTTTTGATAAGTTTAAAAAATTTGGTCTTTTTATAATCAAATTTTAGAAATATGAAAAGTTGGTTATCACCGAGTCCTTGCAACGCGAGCAGGGCAATGTAATCTTTTCTCTCATATCGCGCGCGGTGGGGAGCAGGGTGATTTGAGGTTAAACCTCAGTCATTGAAACCTAATGTCAAAGCACCTAGTTTATCCCTTCCATTAAAAGTAGGTTGGGATATTCCAGTTTTCCCTCTCTGTATATTTTTTATATATAGTATCATAATTATTATTCCCTACTTATATTTTTAGAAATAATTAATGAGTTAAAATTGAAATGTGGATTTTATTACTTGTTTCTAGCAATAGCATTTTATAAGGAGGGTTTTGATGAACAAAGGGTGCTTAGGCAATAGGGGAGAGTGGGGCACATTCGCACAAAAAGTGCATTTCGGCATATTTCTCTGGATCTAGATGAGATATTGAAACAAACTCGGATTCAAATGAAAGTTAGGACCTTTCCCGATATTTTAGAACGATAATTGGTCGCATTCATCTAGAATTTCTAACCTATATCATCAATCTAAAAAACGAGAAATTTCGTGCGAATGTGCCCCATGGGTGGGGCAGTTTCGCACAAGTGTGGGGCACATTCGTACACATGCAAAAAATTATACAATAATTATTTTTACAAATTAAAAAGTTTATGGCACTTTAAAGTAAGGATAATTAAACGAAATATTTGGCACTTTTACATATTTTTCCTCTGAATTGAAGATTTTTTTACAAATAGAAAACAACTTCAGAAAATATTGTACATCTAAGTTTTTGATGAGGACAACAATTGTAGTAATGAAGAGTATATTGCACATTGACATACCTCACATAATACACTGCTGTGCAAAAATTAAGGACGAATCTGTTTTTTCAACATAACACCTAGTAGAATTATTGTTCATCCATGAAAATCATACCAAAATATGTTTATTGGGTGAGAATACAGGGCCCGAGAACAAATTTTCCCTATCCATATTTTAAGGGGGTAAATGGACCCTCCATTGATAATGGAGTTCCATTACACATTTAGAGCAGTGACAGAAACGTTTATGTAAGAGGTATTTAACCGAGAAATTTAAGTTTTTTACAATGAATATGATTATTCCTGAACTCAATGCATATTTTTAAACGTTTGTGTTGCCTTTAAATGGTATTTTTTAGGTTTTATTGAGAGATATCGGTCTAATCATCATTTTTGACAAGTTTTAGCTTCTGGGTCATTTTTGGTAAGTGGTATCTTACCGTTAACCATGTTTTTAGAAGGTCTCACATATGCCTGATTGCGTTTAGGTCTGGGGACCTGTAAAGTAACTTTATTCTTTCAATATTGTTTCTAATGAAAAACTTTGAGATAGTCAAATTGTGATTTTCTGCAGCTTTTTCACTAATAAAGAGAAATCCTTGATCCAAAATGTCTTTTAAAAGAAGCAAATGGGCCATGAGAATACAGGTATGCAATTGCAGACATTAGGGAAAATCTCTTTTGAGTATAGGGGGTGTTGAAATGTCTGTAAGGATAGTACAGACTTAGAGGAGAAATTCGATGTCTTTAAACTTCATTTTAAAGATAATGGAGATATTTTTACAAATATATCTTTCTTTTCAGACAAGATAAAGTCCATAAACAATAAAAATACTTCTTTTTTTAAACTTTAATAACAGATGTCATTTCTGTGAAACTATGCAATTCTTTATGCCGTTTCAACACCCTTTAGACAGCACAGAAGTTTTCACTATCTGCAATTGCGTACCTGTGTTCTCATGTTCCTTTTATATCTTTTAGAAGACCTCTCGGATCAAATATTTCTCTTTATTAATTAAAAAGCTTCTGAAAATCACAATTTCACTTTCTCAAAGTTGCTCATTAGTAACGCTATTGAAAGAATAAAGCTACTTTTCAGGTCCCCAGACCCAAACTCAGTTAGGCACATGTGAGACCTACTAAAAACATGGTTAACGTTAAGATACAACTTACCAAAAATGACCCAGAAGCTAAAACTATAAACATATAAATCACTTTCATAATTAAAAATGGGAAAGATGAGGCACATTCGCATTGTCCGAATCTGCCCCATCTTTTGGTGTACGAATGTGCCCCATCTACCAGTTCAAGCTTACCACGTCCCAACAAGATACTTATAATTAAAGCAGGGAAATAAAACCTTTCTAGAAACTTACTTTAGTAGTGCCTCTACTGAATAAAATTCTGGATGTCCACTTGAGAGTTATTTTTGATCGATATTTTACTCCAACAAAATGACAAGAAAATTTACTTTGCTGCTTCTAGCGCTAGCAAATTTCTAGTACATATACAACAAAATGGATCAGGGCTTTGAAAATTCATGCAGGAGGTGGTAGTCATGCTTCCATCTACTGGTATTTGTTTCAGATTTTTAAATTAGTAATTACTAGGGGAAATGCCGTCTGTCCGAATATGCCCCATGTGCGAAATAGCCCCACTCTCCCCTACGTTTTCACATTTCAAAAACCATTGAAATAATTTGTATATTTTATGATAAACCGGGCGCTAGCGAAGAGTTCTATGATAAATTGTCAAAAATTAAATGTCATATTAATAAAAAATTAAAAAATTCAAACTATCACTATCATTTGACTTCTGTTACATTTAGCCTTAGCCATTGGTGGTCATTTTCTTATGTGTAACTTGTTAAACGTCAATATTAAAGGCATGTTTTCAATATTTTAATCCAGCTACTCCTCAAGTACCTAATTTTTAAAATTTAAATATCAGTTTGTTTATATTTTAATGTTATAATCGCTTTTTACAATTGTATATTTTCATTTTAGTTCTCCTTTTGGTAAAACTTAACTCTCAGTATTTCTTTCTGCTATGGAAAACTCATGAAATTGTTTTCAAAATTTATAAATTATGTTCAATCATATGTAAATGATTTAATTTTTAATGTATGTATAAAAAGCAACAAATGTTTTTTGTTGCAAAAACATTTTCATTTCAATTTCATAAATTAAAAACCAATTTCTGTAATGTATATTTTGACTTCTTTTCATAGTTGAACTTAAT
The DNA here is from genome assembly GCA_024610705.1 of Tetragnatha versicolor. Taxonomy (NCBI): domain Eukaryota; kingdom Metazoa; phylum Arthropoda; class Arachnida; order Araneae; family Tetragnathidae; genus Tetragnatha; species Tetragnatha versicolor. The sequence goes on along the minus strand of JANDEH010000012.1, from coordinate 13,403,530 downwards.
TATACATTGTTTGTTAACATGCCATACATTAATTTAAATTATTTCTTAAATTTTATGATTTGGTTGAATGAATAACTCACTCATAAGCCATTAACTTTGACAAGTTTGCGACCAAAACTTTTATTAAAGCTAAAAGTTTGTGCCTTGAAATGTAATGATATTAAAAGTTTAGATTTGATTTTAGTTTCATTCATTTTAAATGTTTGATTTTTATAGTTTCATTCAAAATGTTGTATAACCATATCAACGGCACTTGAAACAACAACCTTTTATACACATTTTAAAAAAATCACAACATTTATGTGGGGTTTATAAATATATAAAATAAACATAAGATTTTAGCTACTTTTTGAACGGTCCTTATAACAGGGGGTCCACGGGGTACAAAAAATGTCGTCAGGGGGTCCATGGGCCACAAAAGTTTGGGAACCCCTGGGTAGCATATCAAACTGTACTTAAGAGCAACCTTCTGCCATACATGAGAAGATTTTGTCGTTGTAAACGAATTTTCCAACAGGACAATGCCGCTGTATATAGCAGTAGTAGCACCAAACCAATGGTTTGCTGCTAACAAAATTGATGTTCTGGACTGGCCAGCTTGCTCCCCCGACCTGAATCCAATGGAGAATGTTTGGGGACTATTAGTTAGTGAAATTTATGAAAATAACTTAAATTATACTCTACTGTGGATGAATTAAAAAAGCTATTATAAAAACCTGGAAAAATTTAAATAAATTTACACTGAAAAACCTTTCTTAAAGTATGGGAAAAATAATTTTCGATGTTATTCGCAGGAAATGGCCGTCAAATAAATTATTAATCCCAGTGGACCTATAATTATGTGTCAGTGTAATAAGTGATTTTTCTCAATTTAATGAAATTTGTTAAAGTAAATAAATAAAAATATTATAAAAAAGCTTTGGTTTTTCTCTAAGGATTGTTAAAAAATCATTTTAGCACTCACACTATAAAAACAAATTGTTTTTGTTCAATTTTAAAGAAATTTTTAGGTGGATCTATAATTATGTGTTGCACTGTATACCACTAAAAATAGTTGTCTAGTTAGATTGCATTTCTAAGGGAAATATATTACAAATTTTATCAGGTTCTGGTACTTATTTTATCTGAATTTCTGTAGTGAAAAAATAAGGACATATTTGTTTTTATTAAAACACCTTTAAGAATTTTACTTAAATTTCTTCAAAAAGGCATAAGTTAAGATACTACTTTAATTGGGAATGTATCTGTTCTGTGGATATTGAAATACTAGCTTCATTCATAAATTTAAAAACTTCTTCCCTTTTTTTCTAGAAGTGTCGTTTCTTTAAATATGAGTTAATTTTTGTAGTTACAGTCAGCTAAACATTTTCTGATAAGACAAAATAATATATTTTAAATGGTTAATAACACGGACTAAAACATTATAAAATAGTTTTCACGATTCTTAGCAAAAGGTAAAACTCAGTATATTGATTGAAAGTATTGATTTTTTTTAAAGTGCATTTTAATTTATTTTTTAACTTTTCGGTTAAATTAATCCGAAAGGTTACACCGCCTTAATCTGCTCCATACAGTTAACAACCATAAATTTCAACAATCTTTTTAGTAATTATTAATAACTACAGGGGTCGATGTAGCCTCCTTAAGATAATCCCTCCACCATTTTAATTCTGAGCACATTATTCATTATTTAATTGTTGTTTTAAAATGAGTGAGGGAATATTTTTAAACTTGTAAGGAAACTTAAAGCCCATAAACATTATTTAGAGTAAAAATAATCTCAAGTTAAGAAAGCCAAACTAAAAAAGATATAGAATCATTCCTAGTGAAATATAAAACAAAATCACAAACCACGAACTACAACCAAATTTATTCTGACTAAGTACCCCCATTTCGCTTAATTTCTAAATAATTAATTTAACCAGAAACTAAACAAATAATTTTTTTTCAAATAGAAGTAAAAACTTAAGGTTTATAAAGTTTCTCTATGGGGAAACTAATTCATATTGAGTACGGAAAATTTTCGATGCATTTCTTTGCTATCATTTTTTTTTAAGTTCTCGTACTTGTACACTGGGCGAATTATGAATTAGAGAATCAAACTAAGAAACGGAAACCATGCCCTTTAGTGTAAATGACTCACTGCCAAAAACTGAAACCATAATATCAAATTAAAATAATGCCCGCTTAGAAACTGAAACCGGGAACCACTCAATAAAAACGACGACGATCCAAACATAAATGACAGATTTCTGTCCGGTCTCCCAGGAGAAGTCGCTGGTGTCACAGTACAGACAACAAGGTAAAAATGTTTTCCATTGAATTTTCAGTTAATTTTACTATGGGAAAAAATTGCAGTTCCCGAAATAGGAAATTTTCTTGTGGCTCATTAAGTGAAAGATTTCCACTGATGATTTGGTTTCATTCATAACCTTGATTAAGCATAATTTGCGATGCATTTTCTTTCTTTACTCGTTTCATTCAGTTTGCGTGTGTTAGAGAAAAAGTCGTGAGTCGGACCGCTTGAGTGCGTAAAAGTAAAATATGAATGGCTTTATTTAACAACGAAACTTGGAAGAGTTCCCAATTTTCTCGCTTGGGTTTTTTATAAACCAACTAGAATTATATTGTTTTGTCTCATTCAAGTTTATTTTTGGGTTTCTTAAACCCCAATCACTAAGAAAAATCGAAGATATAGTTTTCTCCATTTATTCTATCACTTGTAAAAAAGTTATGTCACACCAAATAAAAAAATATTGTCAAAAATATCATATAAAATAAAATATATACGTCAAAAATTTTTTACAGGCACTTTTTGTACAGATATGAAAATAAAACCTTTTGAAGGTTCACTTTTGTAAATTTGGTAGTTAAGTATAAAAAAGAATAAATTGAAAAAAAAGTTATTTGGGGCTGTTCACAAATATTACGTAAGCACTTTTTTGGTCATTTTTACCCCCCTCCCCCTTGTCAGCAAAGGTGTAAGCAAACCCCCTCCCAGAAATTTTGACTTCACTTTTGAAGGTAGTTTTTTTCTCCTTAAAATTAGGTGACATGCAAGGAGTGGTCTTTTTTGGGTGTATACTAGTGATGGGCAGGTATCGATACCAAATACTTAAGTACTCGATACCTATAGGTATCGAGTGTATTCGATACCCACAAAAGTATCGATACTTTATTGACATATTTCGTTTTAAATTTTTCAATGAAGTAATCTTTATAATACCTACTGTAGATCAAACGCAGCCTGTTTCCTTTTTCATTTTGCAACGCTCAAACCCAAGTCGTTATCATCCGCGAGAGAAATTTGACGCGGCTAGGTTTTTCCCCCGCCAAATCCTTCGCCTCTATCCACCTCCAGGCCCGTAGCTACGGGGCTTTTTGATGGATCGCTTTCAGTTTTCTGAATATTAGTCTGATTATGGATAGGCCCTAAAAAAATTGTCCCTTCAGGTTCATTTCCCGACATTGAAAAAAAGTACTCGATACCTAAAAGTACTCGATACCTATAAGTATTCGATACCAAAGTATTCGATACCTATAAGTATTCGATACCAAAGTATTCGATACCTAAAATTATCGATTTTGCCCATCACTAGTGTATACCCAAGGGTTCAAAAATGAGTCGAAACACAACTTTTAAGGGTTGAAATTTCAAAATGTTTTAAGGGTCCTCATTTTTTTGTAAAATTTATTTTTGGTTGAGTTTCGAAATTATTTATACAAGAAACAAGATGTTTTTGAAAATGCAATACCTTACGTAAGCATCACTCATACCTCTCCTTCCCCTTGTCAGGAAAAATAAGCAAAGAGCCAACCCTTCCCCCTTTAGGTACTTACGTATTTGAACTGCCCCTTCTAATGTAAACGATAATTGTGCAAATATTTTTCCGGTCTTTTCAATACGACATCATATTAAAAAAAATTCAGCAAAATACGATCAACAAACCTTCTAACTTTGCCATCCCTATATTTTCATAACTTGCCACATAACTGAAAACATTATTTTTCATTACTTTTTCTTAAAAATTTCAAAAATCTCAGTTTTTTTAAAAATTTGATTGCAGTTAGTGTGGATTGGGGTTTCAATACAACGTATAAAATTAATCCAGATAGGGCAATTTTTTCAGCCACCCTGATCCCAAATATTAAATTTGGTCAACAGGAGAAATAAATGTACCGGAGAAATTTATTAGGATATTTTTTATTTTTAAACGCTTTTATTCTACTTGCTTTCGGCGGCGTTTTACGCGTGGAATTTTAAAACTCGATTTTCGGGCACTTCCCGATATGTCAGGGCCCCGAAACTTTACACATCGGTGTAACCCTCATGACACTCCAATATCCAACCATTATCTAGTCAAACAACCAAAGGATTAAGTTAATTAACGAGTATTTTTAATTAACAGAAAAACCAGAATTTGATACCTTTCCCAAGGGGCTATTCTCCCTAAACCGTGCACAATTGTTTATAAGCCATAACTTCATCATATTCAAAAGTCAAAACGAGAATTGCCCAGTAATTACGATAATTATAGACGAATAATCACTTTTTTCTTTCCGGATGCTTGTACATAATATTTCAGGCACTTCCAAACGATATAAAGTTCTGAAACTTTGCACCGTGGTGGAAACTCGATGACAATGCAATATTCAATCATCAACTAGTCAAAACCTCCGTAATTTAGGTAATTAACGAGTGTTTTTAGTTATCCTTTTAATTCATATTTGAGACATTCCGTGAAGCCAATGGCTCCCAAAACCTGTAAGATAATATACTAAGTATATAACTACAATATTTATTCTTCAAAACGTGATTTTTTACCTTCCAATTAACAATTAAGATAATTAGCGATTTAAGATAATAACCGCGAGAAAGAAATCGCCAGAAGAGCGAGAAATCGCCGAAAATATCGCCGAAAATCGCCGAGAAGAAAAATATGTTCTTTTATAATTTATTGACTACTGAAAAGACTGGATGGTACTGTTTGCTCCTTGATACACACACACTAATTCTGAGTTTCTTACGATTGTTTTTTTTATTTTATTGAATGCTTTTTTTTTATTGTGAATCTTTTTGATATCGATGGATTTCATCGGTGATTGAGCGGATGCGAGGAATATATTCTTTGTGCGAGGTATTTTTCTTGCTCAGCTCTGTTATTATAACGTACCCAGCAAAATTAAATAGATTTTAAAATTAACTTTGGAGTTGATTGTCCTGCTGAGTCGTCAGAGGATTGTTCTACTTTGTCAGATATGTGAAAATTTTTTGTTATACATGAAACTAAAATTCCATCCTAACATAACATTAAATATGGTTGAAATAAATACATTTTTTCTTGTGAGTTTTTGTTAAAAAGTACCATGACTAAAAAGTAGAAAATAAAATAAGTAAAAAAAAGATTTTTTAAAAAACGCTTTTATTGAAGTGTTCTAAAAGGTCAAAAATAATTTTTTCGGTTTGACAAATAATTTATTGGGAAGTAGAAAATAACTTTTTGGTAAGTAAAAAAAACTGATTTTCTAATCACTAAAAATAAAAGCGTGGGCGCTAGTCATTCTTAATTCACTATATATTCTAACTTCTTTATTCTATGTTCTATGACGTTAGATTTACAAATTTCTCATTCATGAGTTTTGAGTGGGATGGATTCACTTTAAATTCTCTGTTAGGTATTTTTATTTATATAAAGTTATACATAAATGCCGACGTAATGGCCTGGTCGTTAGAGCATCTGACTGATGCAAAGCTGTACGTCTGGGGTTCGAATCCCCGTTTGGCAAGGATGTTTTAGTGTCTCTGTCCTGTAAAAAAAATTAAATTTAAAAAATATTAAAAATTACTAGCGCCCACGCTTTTATTTTTAGTGATTAGAAAATCAGTTTTTTTTACTTACCAAAAAGTTATTTTCTACTTCCCAATAAATTATTTGTCAAACCGAAAAAATTATTTTTGACCTTTTAGAACACTTCAATAAAAGCGTTTTTTAAAAAATCTTTTTTTTATTGTAGCTTTTTGGTTTAAAATCCTCACCCAAAATCCTTTGGTTGAATCCCGCAAGCAAACTTAAATAAACTTATTTCTCTAACAGAATTTTAAAAAATTAATTGAAAGTTACTTTTTTTTTGTTAATTTCCTTATTTAAGAGTACATGTCAGCAGCAGGAGTTACCGCATTGAACCAAATGAATTTGCTTAGCGTTCTTAAGCCATTCAGTCAAAATCAACGCCAGCAGAAAGCGGTTTGGAAAATTAGTATTTTATCATGTATCTCGATAACTAATCTCTTTTTACTTAATCAATTCAAAGAAGTTATGAATTTTAAAAAAGTTCCGATTGGGTTCAGATAAGTTTTACTCCCGTTTGGTTTTGTTGTTCTCTGGTGGCGACCCACTAACTTGCTCTTTAACACCTAATATTTGTGTTCAGAATTACACTCAAGCTAAAAATTAATATAAATGAATAATTTTGATTATGTTCATATAAATACATTTTATCATGATTTATGTGAATCATTATCTATATTGAATATATAAAGATACCAAAGATACTAAAATTATCGATGTTTTCTGAAACACTTCTAAGGAAACTTCATTGGTATCTCGATTTTATTAAAGAAATTATGGATGTAGTATGAGGTGTATAATGTATATATTACGGGCAAAGTGATTAATTGGACATTATTAATAATGCCCGGGCAATGTGATAAATTCAATGAAATTTATCACTTTGTCCGCTTCCACTCTGGGCATTATTAACAATGCCCAATTAATCACTTTGCCAGTAACATATATACATACAGGGTGTTTCAAAAGTCCATTTTACGGCTTTTATTCGGAACCATCGTCTCTTAGAGTCACAGAAGTATAAGGTCTATCCCTAGATAAATAAATGACCTAGAGAATCCATTGAGATGACTTACAGCGCGCCCCTATTGCCGAAATAAAAAGGTTTAAAATATTAATTAAAAACCTAAGAGATAGAGAAAAAACCTCAATAATAGTGTTGTTGCCAATGTTATGAAAAAATCCACTTCACTTTCACTGAAAAAATTTCCTGAAAAAATCGGGAACATTCGAGGAAATATTAGCAAGTGAAAAGAGCAGTTTTTTAGGACTCAAAAAAAGAAAAAGTTTACAAATATGCAAGTTTATTTTATTTCATGTGATAAAATTTTCTTCATTTAACTAAAAAAAATACAAAACTACAAATAAATACTGAAAACAGCTGAAAACTAAACTGGAACTTTATAAGTCGTATCGATAAAAACACACTCGTCCTGTGCGGGAAACAATGGATGATTAATTAATCGAGTGTTTTCTGAAATAAAACTCTTTCTTATGTTTGATCGTATATTTCAGTCGGTCATTCCCGAGTTTTCACTTCACTTTCTTGCCGGCGATCGCTGTGACGTCATGGAATGACGTAGTCAACCCGGCAATGTGAATCGAAACCCATTGGAATCACCTGGGAGCAAAAAGCGCGCTAAATTTCTTACCTGATGTGTTTACTGGATTGAAGGTAAGCCTATACTGTTTTGTTGAGTCGTCTAAAAAGATATTATAGTTAATACAGTGTTCTTATATTCTATACTAAGTTCAGAGATATGGATGTTCATTTTAAAGAAAAGCATAACTGCAATGGAATATAATGATTCTTTTAAGTCAAGAGATAATATTATACGGGAGAGAAAAAATTATACACTCGAAGATTAGTAACTTTTTTCCCAATTGTGATTTTCAAATTTTTGTTCAGATAACCATTCAATGTTAGAGGAGTTTTCTAAAAGTGTTTTAGTCAAATACGATACAAAATAGTTTATCTATGTTAAGATAGATGATAGTTGTTTCCCTCAAAGCATTGCATGCAGATTTATGAAAAATGTGACCAGGTTTTTTAATCTAAACAGCGAGACATGTCACTGACGAAGGGAGGTTATTTGTTTCTCAGGTGTTGAATATTTCATTGAATCTCACATGGGAATAAATTTTGAAAATGAAACACATTCATAAACTTTTTGTACCCGATATTGGGGTTAACCAATATTCTTTATTGATGATCTCTCACATACAGGGAAAGGTCGCTTTTAAGATCACACAAGATATTATGTAAGAGCAATGGGGATGAATGGGATAGAGGATGAACGGAAAAACTGAGATTTTTTTAATCCTAATTTCACTCTCTTTAAATGTTTAGTAATTCAAAAAAATTTTCTATCCAACAAATTGTGTTCATTAACATCAGCTTCAATGCTTGCACAAATTTGACTACTAAATGTGTTTATCCATACTAAAAATTACTTTTTTGTTTTAATTATAGTATAAGAGTTAATTAAAAATAATTAAGTTATTAAAGCTAAAAATTTTACTGTGCGTTGAAAATGTACTTATATTAGTATAATTTACAATTTAAGTAGAGAAAATTTGTGTTTTTTTCAAAGGCTGTACTTTTAGTTTTCTGAAAATAAGTTGGTATGGGGATGAATGGGACAAGAGCTGTTGAGACAGTTCCATCATTCCTTCATTTTCGGATTTCACAACTTTCCATGAATGGCTTACTGTATTCAACCCTTTTTATTTAATTTCTGATAAGGTGACTAAAATGGAGTGCAAAAACTTGTGTTAAAACTTATGATTGTTTCTAACTTCTGTGCAAATTCGTAATGTGCAAATTTTTTAGGGTGGTCCTTTATTTATAAGGAAAATTTGGAATAATTTTTTTGTTTTTTGGAATTCAACTAACGATGCTCCCTAGTTTTGTAACACTATAGAAAAAACATTGTATGCAAATTTTAAGCTCATTTGGAAAGTAATAACGCATGCCCCAAAGGACCTGAAGTTCAATAAAAGTGCTGATTAAAAAAACCTAAAAATCCAAAGATAAAACTCTTACATTTTTTCAGGATTTTTGTGAGGAACTAATATTTTGCAAAAGATATAATTTTCCAGGTCTTATTCTTTTATCACCCTTCTTTAGGTAATAATAATTTTTTAATGTCCAAGAACTTCTGTAGTTGTTTTTCCTGCATTTTTAAGCAACTAATAACTCAAGAACTATTCAACTTAAAAACCTGAAATTAGTAACATTTTGTTCATAATTTTGTTTTCTTTGATTTGTTGTACATCACCGCCTTTTCCAAATAATTCCCAAAGTAAAAAAAAATAAGTAAAAAATGTTTTTTCTTTTTGAAAATTTTTATTAAGGTAATTAAAACCTTTTAAACTTCTAAAATAAACATTTCTACCAAATTTCTATCTGGGAAAAAAAATTAACCATGTAGAAAAAAATAAAAATCTTCGAAGTTTTGGAAAGTCCTTACTAAACATTCCCTCAAATTATACAACAAGATCAATTTATTCATAGAAAATTCGTGAAATCCATTGTGGATGTTCAGTTCATACGATTTGAATATGTCATCATATTTTATAATTTTCATCAAACTTATATTTCTTTTTTAGTTGGTTTCATAAAATTAAGTCATTCAAAAAAATATCTGCGCATGTCATTTTGCCCACTCGAAAAAACAGTTTGAAATAGCTTTGCTTTGCTTAAAATATATAAGCTAAACATTACAAAAATCTTATGTAACAATTCGATTTTTAATTATTCATTTTTCCAGGTGGAGGAATATAATTTTTACAATTGGAGAGTTCAAAATGGAGAAGTATGTTTTTGAATGCCTTTTATGCAATGTTAGTTTCAATGGATCCATTCCATGTGCAGAACACTTGAAAACAAAAGCTCACATCAGGAAAATACGAGCTAAATCTTCAGAATCAAATTCGATGCAGGTTGAACCAAAACTCAAACCATATACTAAAACTGTACAGGATTCCCAATCTTCAGTATATTGTGATGTTTGTGATATTAAAACCACTGACATAGAACATATGTTAGAGCATCTAGAAGGCAAGAAACACCGAAAAAATATATACCTCTGTAAGAAGTCATTCTTAGGTGGGAATAAAAACTTTAACTTCAAGTTGCAACATACAAAGTACGAAAAGATACAAAATGAGGTGCTTAATTACAGAAGGAGAAATGTTTTTAATTGCAAGATATGTAGAATTAGGTTTACCAAGAAGACAGCTTTAAAAAGACACGAGAAAGCAAAAAAGCATAGGAAAAAAATCAAAGAAAGGATCAGTATAGAGATAATAAATGAAAATAAAAACGACATAAAAATCGAAAGGAACACGAAGGACTATACCTGCCTTAACAGGATAAACTATGTGCCAAAAAGTGAAGGGTGGATTTCCATGACAAAATAAAGAAAGGATTTAATTGAAGATATCTGAACATAAATCAAATATTTTAGGAGGAAAAAACCTTATTACTTTTGCAATCTGTTATTATGATAAAGATGGATTCTATTCTAATTCTACGCAAAAAAATCTCCAAGCTTCGCTCTATTACATGAGTGGAAATAAGGTAAAAAAACCTAGTTCCTGAGGCAGATATAACCTCTTGAATATGGTGGTGTCCATTCATTGTATTTTTTGATTAATTAAGTATGAAGTTTTAGTTAATTCGTCTTTCTATTATTATACTTTGTGCTGTAAACTACATATATACAAGCTAAAATAAATTTATTTTTAATTTAAAAGTGCTTCCATCTTTTTTTATCCGGTGAATGTTTGACTCCATCAATATTCACTTACTCCATTGATAGTAAGTCAGTTTTATTGTAATTATTTTCGTCTCATTTTCCATTTTTCACTTTTACTCTGTGAACTAAGCAGAAATTTATTTTAATTGTCAATTGAAGTGGTTTTAAATCTTTTTTTCTTCTGAAATTTCATAAGGTTAAAAAATGGAATAAGTTCATCAACTGTAAACTATTTTCGATAAACTAACTATTGTAACAACTGTACACTATTTGATTATTTACTGTATTTTCGAATACTTATATATTTTTCGATGATTATGTAGATGATTTTTTCTTTCAAGAAGGGTCCTGAATTTGCAGTATAAATTTGGTGGTTGTGCAATGAAAATTCAATTACTTATACAGTTCTTTCGATTTTCTCAAAACTTAGTTTTTGGACTTAATCCGTTTTTCTAACTGACGATTCAGTTAAAAACTTGGTTGGATGCCTTTAAATGATCTTATTAATATAGTATAATAATCATTATATGTATTAGTAGTCATTATATTAGATAGAGAAGAATTATTAGTATAATTAATATATTATAATAGTAGAGTAAAAATTGTCTCAATAGTAGTAAATGAGGTTTCCAGAACCATCATGGACACTATGCCCCTACCAAAATCTCAAGCTTATAAATACACCTATGACTGGAATTTTTGTGATTGCTTGTTTGGAGCATCTATAATTCATTTTGAGTAATAAAGGTATTTCTTTCAAGATTCTTTCCCACTATCTTCTATATTTTTTATCCCTCATACCACCTTTAAAATGTTAAATACTAGTTTGTTTCCTCAAAATAGAAGTTCAGCTATCAAACATTCTTACTTCCTATTACTTTTGTCATGTTTTTTTCGTTTCTTTGTATGTTTTCGAAACAATATTGTGTACAATATATTTACGATACAAATAATGTGCATGCTCGATTTTGGCGTTCTAGGGCCTTTTTTGGTTTGGTTGTTATTTTACGGCGCAAGAATTAAGAGTTTCTCATCCGACTGATGATGGGGAAACTGTATGCAAAGCAATGATTATCAACTGACCAGTCAAGCCATAACTAGTTTTCTAGAAATAGAAATACCCTGTTGATGGAGGAATGATAGAAACGAATTGATGATAGCTGAAATCAAAGTAAGATATATTATTCAATTACACTCATTCCTAAATAATTGTGTGCTTCTCTCATATACAGGGTTTTTAAAATTATATTTTCTCGGCTTTTATTTGAAAACAACTAGTCATGTTGTAAATGGTCTACTCCTGGTAGCAGACCATTGTGATTGCTACTTGTAAAACATAGTAGCGTTTTGCACAATATTTTGCCTTTTTTCTTAGTAGATTATTCAAAGGCAAATATGATGCAGACAGTTAAAAGATTAAAAGAATTCCCTTTGATTAGATTTCCAATGTCTTATTTTCTCTATATCAAGGGAACAGAACAAATTGTTGGAAACTATTTCTAACCATCTGGTGTTTTTCAACATATTTTGCCTGCTTTTCTTCTTTTTAATAACTTTAAAGGCCAAATATGATGCAGACAAATCAGGGATCAAAATACACTGGCGGAAATTAAAATCCCAACACCAAAAAGGAAAAGAGATATGAAAGTCAATTATGATTGCACATAGTATTAATGCGAATTGATTAAAAAACCAGCCTTCTTGGATGATAGGGGGCCGAGAAAACTAGGGAAGAGTATTCTCTCCATAGGTGTCCATTACCGCCGTCACACGTCATGGTATTGAATGACAGGAGCTCTAAATGGCTTTTGAGGGACTGGAGGACCATGTTGCCTCCCTAGATAGTCAAAGTTCATATGGTGCACCAGCGGACGTTGTATACCAGGTTAGATGATTTCTCCTCATTCACCGGACAAGTTTTGTGGGCTTTAAATGTTAAGAATGGATAGGTCAGGGTAAAAATGCAACATAAGGGGATAAGAAGAAAGCTTGGGCATTGCGTTCATCATGTGGTTGTGCATTTTTCTCTTGATCTTCTTCTTTGGATACAACACTCTTCCCTAATTTTCTCAGCCGCATAACATCCAGGAAGTCTGATTTTTTAATTAATTCACATTAATACTATGTGCAATCATAGTAATAAATTTGACTTTAATATCTCTTTTCCTTCTTGGTGTTGGGATTTTAATTTCCGCCAGTGTATTTTCACCTAAATAGAATTCTGATGCTTTACTTTCCCTAAAGGGAATAGCCGACTGATGTTTGCTACTTGTAAAACATCTAAGTGTTTTTGCAACATATTTTGCACTGAAGAGTAGGTTTGTTTATTGGTGATTTATGGCGCATGATCCACAGCAGAACATTATGCGCCATTGAACTCTAGAGAGACAGGTTAAAGTGCAAATATGATGCAGACAAATTTGGGAGCAAAAGATTTCCATTTAATGTGAATTCTGATGCTTTACTTTCCCGAAAGAGAAAAGCAGACTGATGTTTGCTACTATAGGGGAGAGTGTTGTACCTACGGACGGCTGTACCTTCAGCCACCTCATTTTAAAATTCGGGAAAAAATGTAAATTTGAATTTGTGGTCGATTTTGAATGTAAACAGATGCTATGTAGTTGCTAACGTGAAATCAGCTGTTTAAAATATTATTTAAATTTTCTATAATAAAGATACTGTTTTTAGGTGCTCAAAGTTTTTTTTAGTGCATCACTACATTAATTATTTTCTTCCTCTATGATTATGATATGATAAAATGGGATATATGGGGGGAATCCCCGAGATTTTGACTTTTTAGTTTTGATATTAGAAATCGTCAGATCTCAATTATTTTATCTTTTATAGAACTTTGAATGCAAAAACACCTGATGCTGTACCTTAGGACACCATGAGTGTTGTACCTACGGACACGTTCTTGCGGGTGTCTTTAGCTAATCGGCGTTTTAGAATCAGGTTTCATTTAACTGAATACATTTTAATAAATGTTAAATTAATTCTAAATGGTAATCTATTTGTCAGCGATTATTTTCAAGTGAATTTTAGATGAAAAATCAAATATTTTGTGATATAAACTACTTTTTTAAATTTATGATTCTACTTGGAATTTAATGTAAAATATGGTGTAAAACCCTAAGCACCCTATCGCATTTAAGTATGATGATTAAAAAAACTTAAAATTTCCACTGAAGAAGATTTACCACCAAATTATTATTGTTATTACCACCAAATGCTTGCACAACTAAGTGTCGATCGAATTGTTTTTTTTTGGATCAGTGAAGTTGTCAGATCAATCAGCATGATTGATGAAACTATTACCTTAAATTCTGATCTGAAAATACCATGTGATTTTTGTTTTTTTGGTAAAAAATCAAGACTTTTATCATTCAACTTCGTTTTAATGATCATTTACGATCTAAAACTACATTACTTTAAAAAATCTATTTTCAATTTTAAAAAGGCTTGTTATAGGTTATTAAAAGGTAATTCATCAATAAAAATGTTCATTCTTAGCTTTTTTCAACTAAAACTTCCCTTTTTAAGGGTGTCCACAGGTACAACTGGGTCTGTCCATAGGTACAACAGGTTGTTGTACCTTTGGACACAAATTTTTCCAAGTTATTATAAATGATTAAAAATCCAATTTTCCAGATTTTGACTAATAAAAAATATATCTCTACTCACAAAGGTTAGGACTATAGGTTGGGCACTTTAAATGGTCAAAATGTGATTTTACCTGTCTTAGAAAAATCCAAACGTGATTTTTGTCCATAGGTACAACACTCTCCCCTACTTGTAAAACATCAAAGTGTTTTAGCAACATATTTTGCATTGTAGAGAGAGACAGGTTCAAGTGCAAATATGATGCAGACAAATCAAAGATCAAATGATTTCCACCTAATTTGAATTCTGATGCTTTACTTTCCCTAAAAGGAAAAGCAGACTGATGTTTGCTACTGTACTTGTAAAACATCAAAGTGTTTTAGCAACATATTTTGCATTGTAGAGAGAGACAGGTTCAAGTGCAAATATGATGCAGACAAATCAAAGATCAAATGATTTCCACCTAATTTGAATTCTGATGCTTTACTTTCCCTAAAAGGAATAGCAGACTGATGTTTGCTATTAGTAAAACATCTAAGTGCTTTTGCAACATATTTTGCACTGAAGAATAGGTATGTTGATTGGTGTTTTATGGCGCATGCCGCATGATCCACAGCAGGACATTATGCGCCATTGAACTCTAGAGAGACAGGTTTAAATGCAAATATGATGCAGACAAATCAAAGATCGAATGATTTCCACTTAATTTGAATTCTGATGCTTTACTTCCCCTAAAAAGAATAGCAGACTGTTGTTTGCTACTACTTGTAAAACATCAAAGTGTTTTTGCAACATATTTTGCACTGTAGAGTAGGGTGTCCCTTAAAAATCGAAAGTAGGGGAAACTTTGCCAACCCCCCTAATTTTTTTCCTTTTGGTATTCTAAGAAAGTGTGAAAAATCTTAAATCGATCAGAAAATATTAACACGTGCCTCAAACGGCCTAAAGTTGAAAAATTTTGACATTTTTCTCATTTTTTCGAAAATTTTTAAAAATGCCTAAAAATATTATTTTGTCGAATAATAGGGCTTTAACACATCTAAATATCCATATTTGACCGTTTTTCATTCCTAGCTAGACGAAATTACCCAGTTTTTAGCCTGGTCATCAATCGGAAAATCTTAAATTTGCCCATTTTATACTGAGAATAGAGGATACAAAATTTAGTGGGGAATGACTTATAACCACGTAATTCCATAACTAGGTACCATTTGTAGACTGTATTGATCTATAGATAAATTATCTGGAGCTAAAATTAATTATTAGCATTTTAATTACAGGCGCCATATTGGATTCCATTACCCCTAAAAATAGTTCTGGAATAAATTGTATGGGCATGTTTGGTATTTGGCAATGCGTATTTGAGTTTTCTACTCTCAGTTAATACTAATAAAATCCTTAAACCACTTTTTAAAGCTATTTACTCAATTCGAATGGCCAGCATATCTTTTATTACATAACTATAGATGATAAAATTCTAAATGCATAATAGGGGCAAGAGAAATTATAAAAAAATATTGAAAAACTATACTTCAGTATATACAGACGTATTGTATTGTTGAAAAGTTGAAGTTGATAGAAAATTAACCCGGTCTTCATAATGATTGAGCCTACTACACCCAGATTAATAAGACATTAAGCATGTTTATATAGATTGCAGTTATTATGTTTATGTATAAAATTATGAGATACAAGATCTATTACAAAATAAATAGATCTTGTATTTCATAATTTTATACATACTAGCGCTGGCGCGCTAGACCCGGGCTTCGCCCGGGTTTCCGTTTTTTAATAAATATCATCAGGTGCGTTACAGATGGGCTTCGCTAATCCATTTTTAAAGAAAATTATTCTGGTGTGTTACAGAGGGGCTTCGCCAGTCCATTAAAAAAACTATTCTGGTGTGTTACAGATGGGCTTCGCCAGTCCAAATAAGGAAATAGTTAAATAAAGGATCTATTTTAATTTTTATGTTACAACAATGGATTTTAAACTTCAACAATCGATTTCAATCTGCAACAATCGAGAATATGCCTGCAACAATTAAAATTACATCTTTTTTACAACAATGTGGTTTTGCCCTACAATCGAGAATATGCCTGCAACAATTAAAATTGCATCTTTTTTACAACAATGTGGTTTTGCCCTGAATTCAGGCATAAAAAATTGGTTTTTGAGCATAAAATT
This sequence comes from Tetragnatha versicolor, assembly GCA_024610705.1. NCBI lineage: Eukaryota > Metazoa > Arthropoda > Arachnida > Araneae > Tetragnathidae > Tetragnatha > Tetragnatha versicolor. The sequence goes on along the minus strand of JANDEH010000012.1, from coordinate 13,387,128 downwards.
GACCAAAAAAGTTATTAGGATGCATCGATTTTAAATTATTATTCTTCAGAAACCTTCCTTGGAGGGAGTAGATCAACGTGGTATAGTTTAATAGTTAATGTAGGTTCGAAAAGTTTAAAACTATAAAGGACATACATACATACATACATACATACAAACATACAGACAGACAGACATTGATTTTTATATATATAGATACATAATAACTGCAATTCAGCAAATTAGTAACACAAGAAGCCGATTAAACACTGGTATTTGGTTCGAGAATTTTAATTATAACTACAGTTTCTGTAACTCTTCAACTTCTCTTAGTATTTTTTCGCACTATGCAATTTTCATTTGGAAAAGAATGGCCTAATCTGGCCCTTGTCCCATAAAACCCCTTAATTTTCATTCGTGAACGTTCTTGAAGAAGAAATTTGGTTTCAAGTTGATTTTTTGATAAATTTATTTATAAAAATTAAATTATTTTAAAATCTCAGTATTTTTTAAGAGTCTAAAATTTTTCAGAGTAAAGTGCACTCTGACTTAAAATCTGACTTTAAAAAAGGACCGGTTTCAGCAACCATTGTCAATATTTAACATATGTCTCATCACAATATCAGTATCTAATCGGTTTTTCATGTTGTAGGAATATTTTATGCTCTTATGTACTATAAAATCATGATAAAGCATAAAAACAGGCTTTAAACATAGTAAATGGCTTATATTCTGAGTGCAGTAGGATCAATCATCCTGAAGAGCGGGTTAATTTTGTTTGAACTTCAATTTTTTCAACTAAGTAACAGAATACAATACTTCTGTATGTGCTGCAGTAGGGTGGTTACAAAAAATAAACTGACGAAATTCTTAGGTCTTACCCCCCAAAAATGTGCCAATAGGCTAAAAAATGAGATTGGCCAAGTTTCAGCTCAATCCGATAATATTAACCCGTGCCTCATCGAGGTCAAAGTTCATTAAAACAGCGATTTTTAACAAAAAATCGTAGTTTTCGCCCCATAAAACTGGAACCGTTTGTCCCAGAAATTTGGTTTGGGTGTCATTTGATAGGAAATTTCATACACTTTAACTCTGAAGTTACAGAATTTTATTTTCTAAAACGGATGGGGCGTTATTAAGCATTTTCATAGTGAAGGTCCGTGAAAAAGCGACTTCATAGCTAGAAACCTAAAACATTGCAATGTCACAAAAAACTTTATCCTCCGGGCTTTTTCTATTACTTTTATTCCCAATAGATAGTATATGAGTTTTTAAACCCCCTAAGGGAATTCTAGGGTATAATTTCAAACCCCCTAGTGTTTGAAAAAAAGGAATATATATATAATTTTTTAAAATTTTTGAACACGCATTTTGGGACTGATAATGTGATAAAGTTGGTCCAAATACATTATTAAGAGCTTAATTAGCTGGAATACCAATGGTATAGGGCCTAAACCTTTCCCTATAACCCCTATAATCTAAGCGAATGAAGCGCGACTACGAGGTTTTGCTAAATAAAGGCTTTAATTCCCTTAAAGCGATAAACAGAGTTAAATTGCAAAATTTTCACAAAAACCTCTAGAGATATGTCATTTGGTGTCAGAAATGACGTTTGATATTATATATGCGGGTAAAATTATAATAACAGCATCCTTCCAACTCAAAATGTTAAAAAAATCCTATTTCTACCAAAGTTACATGTTTTCAGCTAAAAGTGTTCTTAGAAAAATGTATAAATTTATTTATTTTAATGTACCTTGAAATTCCATTGCTTATCGTTCAAGGAAAATAACTTTTTTGAAAGGTATGCTATAGTAAATTATTTCAAAAATTTTCTTTCTGTGTATAAGAAAGAAAGGGTGAGAAGAAAGAAAATTTTACCAAGTAATTTTTAAAAAACAGTTTAAAAAGTTTTTGAATAATTATAATGATTTTATATAAATTGAGTTTATCCATCTTTAGGTTTAGGACAGTAACTTGGTTGCCCTTAAAAAATCCAGTGAAAACCACAGAGAATATACTGTTGGAGTGTCTCAGTATTTTTCCGAGAAATCTTATTTATGGTTTTTTTTACAAAAATTAATTATGAAAAGCATAGAAACATTTACTATGAAATCGAAAATAATTTTTAATATTTCATTTTCTTACATGATATTTTCTCCTTTTACACAGGTGTTAAAACAATTATCGAATAAAGAACAAAATCTTTAGTAATTAGATTATAGATCAAACATATAACAAAACATTATTATACTTTTCAAGAAAGTTATTTTCCTTGAACGATAAGAAATGGAATTTCAAGGTACATTAAAATAAATAAATTTATACATTTTTCTAAGAACACTTTTAGCTGAAAACATGTAACTTTGGTAGAAATAGGATTTTTTTAACATTTTGAGTTGGAAGGATGCTGTTATTATAATTTTACCCGCATATATAATATCAAACGTCATTTCTGACACCAAATGACATATCTCTAGAGGTTTTTGTGAAAATTTTGCAATTTAACTCTGTTTATCGCTTTAAGGGAATTAAAGCCTTTATTTAGCAAAACCTCGTAGTCGCGCTTCATTCGCTTAGATTATAGGGGTTATAGGGAAAGGTTTAGGCCCTATATCATTGGTATTCCATCTAATTAAGCTCTTAATAATGTATTTGGACCAACTTTATCACATTATAAGTCCCAAAATGCGTGTTTAAAAATTTTAAAAAATTATATATATTTTCCTTTTTTTTCAAACACTAGGGGGTTTGAAATTATACCCTAGAATTCCCTTAGGGGGTTTAAAAACTCATATACTATCTATTGGGAATAAAAGTAGTAGAAAAAGCCCGGAGGATAAAGTTTTTTGTGACATTGCAATGTTTTAGGCAGTGGCGTAGCCAGGATTTTCCTATGGGGGGGGTCCAGTGCGAAAAATTTACCTTTGGATATCAAAAAGTTTCAAAATTATAATTTTCACATGACTTTTAATTTCTTCTCTGTGTTAATTATTATAGTTAATAATTTATTAATAATTAGAGTAATAATTAAGGTTAAGTATTACTTCGATTGAAACTTCTGATCCACATAATTTTCTTATTATGTACAGAGACCGTCAAGAAACAGATTAAGAGTTTTCAGTAGCTCCATATTAAAATAAAGAGGGGGGTTTGGGGGTCTACCCCCAGAAAACTTTTGGAAATTTGATTTTTAAAAGGAGTTTTTTTACTTCATTTATGAGGTAATAACCGAGGAGCACCGCTCTTTCTAAGCCAGATAATTTTTAAGGAAAAAAATAGAAAATCTGAAGTTTCTGAGGCAGTAGTTGATCCAGGATTCGGTTTTTTTTGGGGGGGGGGCTAAAAATTTTGAAAATCAAATTCAACAAATATAATATTAAAAAAGGTTTAAAATAATCGTGTTCGAATTACCTTAAGGGGGGTTTGGGGGACCTCCCCCAGAAAATTTTTGGAAATTCAAGTCTAAAAAGCAGGTTTTCAACTCGTTTTGGTACACCTAATCCGAATTTCGAACATCATATTTCCAGGAATTTATTACTATTTGCTAGGAGTTTTGTATTTTGACGAACTCTTCATAAAAAAAGTTGTTAATAATATAGTTCCAAGTCCCAAGGGGGGTCTGGGGGTACTCCCTCAAAATTTCTTTGGAAATTTGACTCTAAAAACAGGGTTTGGTTTACTCGTTTGGTACCCTTTATTCTCCCTCCCCTTATATCTTCCCTCAATTAATACGTTTGTTATGGGGAAACCGGGGGTTCCCCCGGAAAATTTTAGATTTTAACATGCAAAAAGGTGGTTTTTAGACACTTTTAAGGGACATAGACGCCCTCTTATGAGTAGGCACTGGAATATTTAACGCCTAAAAAATGGTTCAAAAATTTTGGGTCGGGCCCATGGGGGGGGTCCGGACCCGGGGACCCCCCCCCTTCGCTACGCCCCTGGTTTTAGGTTTCTAGCTATGAAGTCGCTTTTTCACGGACCTTCACTATGAAAATGCTTAATAACGCCCCATCCGTTTTAGAAAATAAAATTCTGTAACTTCAGAGTTAAAGTGTATGAAATTTCCTATCAAATGACACCCTAACCAAATTTCTGGGACAAACGGTTCCAGTTTTATGGGGCGAAAACTACGATTTTTTGTTAAAAATCGCTGTTTTAATGAACTTTGACCTCGATGAGGCACGGGTTAATATTATCGGATTGAACTGAAACTTTCTTGAAAAGTATAATAATGTTTTGTTATATGTTTGATCTATAATCTAATTACTAAAGATTTTGTTCTTTATTCGATAATTGTTTTAACACCTGTGTAAAAGGAGAAAATATCATGTAAGAAAATGAAATATTAAAAATTATTTTCGATTTCATAGTAAATGTTTCTATGCTTTTCATAATTAATTTTTGTAAAAAAAACCATAAATAAGATTTCTCGGAAAAATACTGAGACACTCCAACAGTATATTCTCTGTGGTTTTCACTGGATTTTTTTAAGGGCAACCAAGTTACTGTCCTAAACCTAAAGATGGATAAACTCAATTTATATAAAATCATTATAATTATTCAAAAACTTTTTAAACTGTTTTTTAAAAATTACTTGGTAAAATTTTCTTTCTTCTCACCCTTTCTTTCTTATACACAGAAAGAAAATTTTTGAAATAATTTACTATAGCATACCTTTCAAAAAAGTTATTTTCCTTGAACGATAAGCAATGGAATTTCAAGGTACATTAAAATAAATAAATTTATACATTTTTCTAAGAACACTTTTAGCTGAAAACATGTAACTTTGGTAGAAATAGGATTTTTTAACATTTTGAGTTGGAAGGATGCTGTTATTATAATTTTACCCGCATATATAATATCAAACGTCATTTCTGACACCAAATGACATATCTCTAGAGGTTTTTGTGAAAATTTTGCAATTTAACTCTGTTTATCGCTTTAAGGGAATTAAAGCCTTTATTTAGCAAAACCTCGTAGTCGCGCTTCATTCGCTTAGATTATAGGGGTTATAGGGAAAGGTTTAGGCCCTATACCATTGGTATTCCATCTAATTAAGCTCTTAATAATGTATTTGGACCAACTTTATCACATTATAAGTCCCAAAATGCGTGTTTAAAAATTTTAAAAAATTATATATATTTTCCTTTTTTTTCAAACACTAGGGGGTTTGAAATTATACCCTAGAATTCCCTTAGGGGGTTTAAAAACTCATATACTATCTATTGGGAATAAAAGTAGTAGAAAAAGCCCGGAGGATAAAGTTTTTTGTGACATTGCAATGTTTTAGGCAGTGGCGTAGCCAGGATTTTCCTATGGGGGGGGTCCAGTGCGAAAAATTTACCTTTGGATATCAAAAAGTTTCAAAATTATAATTTTCACATGACTTTTAATTTCTTCTCTGTGTTAATTATTATAGTTAATAATTTATTAATAATTAGAGTAATAATTAAGGTTAAGTATTACTTCGATTGAAACTTCTGATCCACATAATTTTCTTATTATGTACAGAGACCGTCAAGAAACAGATTAAGAGTTTTCAGTAGCTCCATATTAAAATAAAGAGGGGGGTTTGGGGGTCTACCCCCAGAAAACTTTTGGAAATTTGATTTTTAAAAGGAGTTTTTTTACTTCATTTATGAGGTAATAACCGAGGAGCACCGCTCTTTCTAAGCCAGATAATTTTTAAGGAAAAAAATAGAAAATCTGAAGTTTCTGAGGCAGTAGTTGATCCAGGATTCGGTTTTTTTTTGGGGGGGGGGCTAAAAATTTTGAAAATCAAATTCAACAAATATAATATTAAAAAAGGTTTAAAATAATCGTGTTCGAATTACCTTAAGGGGGGTTTGGGGGACCTCCCCCAGAAAATTTTTGGAAATTCAAGTCTAAAAAGCAGGTTTTCAACTCGTTTTGGTACACCTAATCCGAATTTCGAACATCATATTTCCAGGAATTTATTACTATTTGCTAGGAGTTTTGTATTTTGACGAACTCTTCATAAAAAAAGTTGTTAATAATATAGTTCCAAGTCCCAAGGGGGGTCTGGGGGTACTCCCTCAAAATTTCTTTGGAAATTTGACTCTAAAAACAGGGTTTGGTTTACTCGTTTGGTACCCTTTATTCTCCCTCCCCTTATATCTTCCCTCAATTAATACGTTTGTTATGGGGAAACCGGGGGTTCCCCCGGAAAATTTTAGATTTTAACATGCAAAAAGGTGGTTTTTAGACACTTTTAAGGGACATAGACGCCCTCTTATGAGTAGGCACTGGAATATTTAACGCCTAAAAAATGGTTCAAAAATTTTGGGTCGGGCCCATGGGGGGGGTCCGGACCCGGGGACCCCCCCCCTTCGCTACGCCCCTGGTTTTAGGTTTCTAGCTATGAAGTCGCTTTTTCACGGACCTTCACTATGAAAATGCTTAATAACGCCCCATCCGTTTTAGAAAATAAAATTCTGTAACTTCAGAGTTAAAGTGTATGAAATTTCCTATCAAATGACACCCTAACCAAATTTCTGGGACAAACGGTTCCAGTTTTATGGGGCGAAAACTACGATTTTTTGTTAAAAATCGCTGTTTTAATGAACTTTGACCTCGATGAGGCACGGGTTAATATTATCGGATTGAGCTGAAACTTTCTTGAAAAGTATAATAATGTTTTGTTATATGTTTGATCTATAATCTAATTACTAAAGATTTTGTTCTTTATTCGATAATTGTTTTAACACCTGTGTAAAAGGAGAAAATATCATGTAAGAAAATGAAATATTAAAAATTATTTTCGATTTCATAGTAAATGTTTCTATGCTTTTCATAATTAATTTTTGTAAAAAAAACCATAAATAAGATTTCTCGGAAAAATACTGAGACACTCCAACAGTATATTCTCTGTGGTTTTCACTGGATTTTTTTAAGGGCAACCAAGTTACTGTCCTAAACCTAAAGATGGATAAACTCAATTTATATAAAATCATTATAATTATTCAAAAACTTTTTAAACTGTTTTTTAAAAATTACTTGGTAAAATTTTCTTTCTTCTCACCCTTTCTTTCTTATACACAGAAAGAAAATTTTTGAAATAATTTACTATAGCATACCTTTCAAAAAAGTTATTTTCCTTGAACGATAAGCAATGGAATTTCAAGGTACATTAAAATAAATAAATTTATACATTTTTCTAAGAACACTTTTAGCTGAAAACATGTAACTTTGGTAGAAATAGGATTTTTTAACATTTTGAGTTGGAAGGATGCTGTTATTATAATTTTACCCGCATATATAATATCAAACGTCATTTCTGACACCAAATGACATATCTCTAGAGGTTTTTGTGAAAATTTTGCAATTTAACTCTGTTTATCGCTTTAAGGGAATTAAAGCCTTTATTTAGCAAAACCTCGTAGTCGCGCTTCATTCGCTTAGATTATAGGGGTTATAGGGAAAGGTTTAGGCCCTATACCATTGGTATTCCATCTAATTAAGCTCTTAATAATGTATTTGGACCAACTTTATCACATTATAAGTCCCAAAATGCGTGTTTAAAAATTTTAAAAAATTATATATATTTTCCTTTTTTTTCAAACACTAGGGGGTTTGAAATTATACCCTAGAATTCCCTTAGGGGGTTTAAAAACTCATATACTATCTATTGGGAATAAAAGTAGTAGAAAAAGCCCGGAGGATAAAGTTTTTTGTGACATTGCAATGTTTTAGGCAGTGGCGTAGCCAGGATTTTCCTATGGGGGGGGTCCAGTGCGAAAAATTTACCTTTGGATATCAAAAAGTTTCAAAATTATAATTTTCACATGACTTTTAATTTCTTCTCTGTGTTAATTATTATAGTTAATAATTTATTAATAATTAGAGTAATAATTAAGGTTAAGTATTACTTCGATTGAAACTTCTGATCCACATAATTTTCTTATTATGTACAGAGACCGTCAAGAAACAGATTAAGAGTTTTCAGTAGCTCCATATTAAAATAAAGAGGGGGGTTTGGGGGTCTACCCCCAGAAAACTTTTGGAAATTTGATTTTTAAAAGGAGTTTTTTTACTTCATTTATGAGGTAATAACCGAGGAGCACCGCTCTTTCTAAGCCAGATAATTTTTAAGGAAAAAAATAGAAAATCTGAAGTTTCTGAGGCAGTAGTTGATCCAGGATTCGGTTTTTTTTTGGGGGGGGGCTAAAAATTTTGAAAATCAAATTCAACAAATATAATATTAAAAAAGGTTTAAAATAATCGTGTTCGAATTACCTTAAGGGGGGTTTGGGGGACCTCCCCCAGAAAATTTTTGGAAATTCAAGTCTAAAAAGCAGGTTTTCAACTCGTTTTGGTACACCTAATCCGAATTTCGAACATCATATTTCCAGGAATTTATTACTATTTGCTAGGAGTTTTGTATTTTGACGAACTCTTCATAAAAAAAGTTGTTAATAATATAGTTCCAAGTCCCAAGGGGGGTCTGGGGGTACTCCCTCAAAATTTCTTTGGAAATTTGACTCTAAAAACAGGGTTTGGTTTACTCGTTTGGTACCCTTTATTCTCCCTCCCCTTATATCTTCCCTCAATTAATACGTTTGTTATGGGGAAACCGGGGGTTCCCCCGGAAAATTTTAGATTTTAACATGCAAAAAGGTGGTTTTTAGACACTTTTAAGGGACATAGACGCCCTCTTATGAGTAGGCACTGGAATATTTAACGCCTAAAAAATGGTTCAAAAATTTTGGGTCGGGCCCATGGGGGGGGTCCGGACCCGGGGACCCCCCCCCCTTCGCTACGCCCCTGGTTTTAGGTTTCTAGCTATGAAGTCGCTTTTTCACGGACCTTCACTATGAAAATGCTTAATAACGCCCCATCCGTTTTAGAAAATAAAATTCTGTAACTTCAGAGTTAAAGTGTATGAAATTTCCTATCAAATGACACCCTAACCAAATTTCTGGGACAAACGGTTCCAGTTTTATGGGGCGAAAACTACGATTTTTTGTTAAAAATCGCTGTTTTAATGAACTTTGACCTCGATGAGGCACGGGTTAATATTATCGGATTGAGCTGAAACTTTCTTGAAAAGTATAATAATGTTTTGTTATATGTTTGATCTATAATCTAATTACTAAAGATTTTGTTCTTTATTCGATAATTGTTTTAACACCTGTGTAAAAGGAGAAAATATCATGTAAGAAAATGAAATATTAAAAATTATTTTCGATTTCATAGTAAATGTTTCTATGCTTTTCATAATTAATTTTTGTAAAAAAAACCATAAATAAGATTTCTCGGAAAAATACTGAGACACTCCAACAGTATATTCTCTGTGGTTTTCACTGGATTTTTTTAAGGGCAACCAAGTTACTGTCCTAAACCTAAAGATGGATAAACTCAATTTATATAAAATCATTATAATTATTCAAAAACTTTTTAAACTGTTTTTTAAAAATTACTTGGTAAAATTTTCTTTCTTCTCACCCTTTCTTTCTTATACACAGAAAGAAAATTTTTGAAATAATTTACTATAGCATACCTTTCAAAAAAGTTATTTTCCTTGAACGATAAGCAATGGAATTTCAAGGTACATTAAAATAAATAAATTTATACATTTTTCTAAGAACACTTTTAGCTGAAAACATGTAACTTTGGTAGAAATAGGATTTTTTAACATTTTGAGTTGGAAGGATGCTGTTATTATAATTTTACCCGCATATATAATATCAAACGTCATTTCTGACACCAAATGACATATCTCTAGAGGTTTTTGTGAAAATTTTGCAATTTAACTCTGTTTATCGCTTTAAGGGAATTAAAGCCTTTATTTAGCAAAACCTCGTAGTCGCGCTTCATTCGCTTAGATTATAGGGGTTATAGGGAAAGGTTTAGGCCCTATACCATTGGTATTCCATCTAATTAAGCTCTTAATAATGTATTTGGACCAACTTTATCACATTATAAGTCCCAAAATGCGTGTTTAAAAATTTTAAAAAATTATATATATTTTCCTTTTTTTTCAAACACTAGGGGGTTTGAAATTATACCCTAGAATTCCCTTAGGGGGTTTAAAAACTCATATACTATCTATTGGGAATAAAAGTAGTAGAAAAAGCCCGGAGGATAAAGTTTTTTGTGACATTGCAATGTTTTAGGCAGTGGCGTAGCCAGGATTTTCCTATGGGGGGGGTCCAGTGCGAAAAATTTACCTTTGGATATCAAAAAGTTTCAAAATTATAATTTTCACATGACTTTTAATTTCTTCTCTGTGTTAATTATTATAGTTAATAATTTATTAATAATTAGAGTAATAATTAAGGTTAAGTATTACTTCGATTGAAACTTCTGATCCACATAATTTTCTTATTATGTACAGAGACCGTCAAGAAACAGATTAAGAGTTTTCAGTAGCTCCATATTAAAATAAAGAGGGGGGTTTGGGGGTCTACCCCCAGAAAACTTTTGGAAATTTGATTTTTAAAAGGAGTTTTTTTACTTCATTTATGAGGTAATAACCGAGGAGCACCGCTCTTTCTAAGCCAGATAATTTTTAAGGAAAAAAATAGAAAATCTGAAGTTTCTGAGGCAGTAGTTGATCCAGGATTCGGTTTTTTTTTGGGGGGGGCTAAAAATTTTGAAAATCAAATTCAACAAATATAATATTAAAAAAGGTTTAAAATAATCGTGTTCGAATTACCTTAAGGGGGGTTTGGGGGACCTCCCCCAGAAAATTTTTGGAAATTCAAGTCTAAAAAGCAGGTTTTCAACTCGTTTTGGTACACCTAATCCGAATTTCGAACATCATATTTCCAGGAATTTATTACTATTTGCTAGGAGTTTTGTATTTTGACGAACTCTTCATAAAAAAAGTTGTTAATAATATAGTTCCAAGTCCCAAGGGGGGTCTGGGGGTACTCCCTCAAAATTTCTTTGGAAATTTGACTCTAAAAACAGGGTTTGGTTTACTCGTTTGGTACCCTTTATTCTCCCTCCCCTTATATCTTCCCTCAATTAATACGTTTGTTATGGGGAAACCGGGGGTTCCCCCGGAAAATTTTAGATTTTAACATGCAAAAAGGTGGTTTTTAGACACTTTTAAGGGACATAGACGCCCTCTTATGAGTAGGCACTGGAATATTTAACGCCTAAAAAATGGTTCAAAAATTTTGGGTCGGGCCCATGGGGGGGGTCCGGACCCGGGGACCCCCCCCCCTTCGCTACGCCCCTGGTTTTAGGTTTCTAGCTATGAAGTCGCTTTTTCACGGACCTTCACTATGAAAATGCTTAATAACGCCCCATCCGTTTTAGAAAATAAAATTCTGTAACTTCAGAGTTAAAGTGTATGAAATTTCCTATCAAATGACACCCTAACCAAATTTCTGGGACAAACGGTTCCAGTTTTATGGGGCGAAAACTACGATTTTTTGTTAAAAATCGCTGTTTTAATGAACTTTGACCTCGATGAGGCACGGGTTAATATTATCGGATTGAGCTGAAACTTTCTTGAAAAGTATAATAATGTTTTGTTATATGTTTGATCTATAATCTAATTACTAAAGATTTTGTTCTTTATTCGATAATTGTTTTAACACCTGTGTAAAAGGAGAAAATATCATGTAAGAAAATGAAATATTAAAAATTATTTTCGATTTCATAGTAAATGTTTCTATGCTTTTCATAATTAATTTTTGTAAAAAAAACCATAAATAAGATTTCTCGGAAAAATACTGAGACACTCCAACAGTATATTCTCTGTGGTTTTCACTGGATTTTTTTAAGGGCAACCAAGTTACTGTCCTAAACCTAAAGATGGATAAACTCAATTTATATAAAATCATTATAATTATTCAAAAACTTTTAAAACTGTTTTTTAAAAATTACTTGGTAAAATTTTCTTTCTTCTCACCCTTTCTTTCTTATACACAGAAAGAAAATTTTTGAAATAATTTACTATAGCATACCTTTCAAAAAAGTTATTTTCCTTGAACGATAAGCAATGGAATTTCAAGGTACATTAAAATAAATAAATTTATACATTTTTCTAAGAACACTTTTAGCTGAAAACATGTAACTTTGGTAGAAATAGGATTTTTTTAACATTTTGAGTTGGAAGGATGCTGTTATTATAATTTTACCCGCATATATAATATCAAACGTCATTTCTGACACCAAATGACATATCTCTAGAGGTTTTTGTGAAAATTTTGCAATTTAACTCTGTTTATCGCTTTAAGGGAATTAAAGCCTTTATTTAGCAAAACCTCGTAGTCGCGCTTCATTCGCTTAGATTATAGGGGTTATAGGGAAAGGTTTAGGCCCTATACCATTGGTATTCCAGCTAATTAAGCTCTTAATAATGTATTTGGACCAACTTTATCACATTATCAGTCCCAAAATGCGTGTTCAAAAATTTTAAAAAATTATATATATATTCCTTTTTTTCAAACACTAGGGGGTTTGAAATTATACCCTAGAATTCCCTTAGGGGGTTTAAAAACTCATATACTATCTATTGGGAATAAAAGTAATAGAAAAAGCCCGGAGGATAAAGTTTTTTGTGACATTGCAATGTTTTAGGTTTCTAGCTATGAAGTCGCTTTTTCACGGACCTTCACTATGAAAATGCTTAATAACGCCCCATCCGTTTTAGAAAATAAAATTCTGTAACTTCAGAGTTAAAGTGTATGAAATTTCCTATCAAATGACACCCAAACCAAATTTCTGGGACAAACGGTTCCAGTTTTATGGGGCGAAAACTACGATTTTTTGTTAAAAATCGCTGTTTTAATGAACTTTGACCTCGATGAGGCACGGGTTAATATTATCGGATTGAGCTGAAACTTGGCCAATCTCATTTTTTAGCCTATTGGCACATTTTTGGGGGGTAAGACCTAAGAATTTCGTCAGTTTATTTTTTGTAACCACCCTACTTCAGCACATACAGAAGTATTGTATTCTGTTACTTAGTTGAAAAAATTGAAGTTCAAACAAAATTAACCCGCTCTTCAGGATGATTGATCCTACTGCACTCAGAATATAAGCCATTTACTATGTTTAAAGCCTGTTTTTATGCTTTATCATGATTTTATAGTACATAAGAGCATAAAATATTCCTACAACATGAAAAACCGATTAGATACTGATATTGTGATGAGACATATGTTAAATATTGACAATGGTTGCTGAAACCGGTCCTTTTTTAAAGTCAGATTTTAAGTCAGAGTGCACTTTACTCTGAAAAATTTTAGACTCTTAAAAAATACTGAGATTTTAAAATAATTTAATTTTATAAATAAATTTATCAAAAAATCAACTTGAAACCAAATTTCTTCTTCAAGAACGTTCACGAATGAAAATTAAGGGGTTTTATGGGACAAGGGCCAGATTAGGCCATTCTTTTCCAAATGAAAATTGCATAGTGCGAAAAAATACTAAGAGAAGTTGAAGAGTTACAGAAACTGTAGTTATAATTAAAATTCTCGAACCAAATACCAGTGTTTAATCGGCTTCTTGTGTTACTAATTTGCTGAATTGCAGTTATTATGTATATGTATAAAATTATGAAATACAAGATCTATTTATTTTGTAATAGATCTTGTATCTCATAATTTTATACATAAACATAATAACTGCAATCTATATAAACATGCTTAATGTCTTATTAATCTGGGTGTAGTAGGCTCAATCATTATGAAGACCGGGTTAATTTTCTATCAACTTCAACTTTTCAACAATACAATACGTCTGTATATACTGAAGTATAGTTTTTCAATATTTTTTTTTATAATTTCTCTTGTCCCTATTATGCATTTAGAATTTTATCATCTAGTTATGTAATAAGAGATCTGCTGGCCATTCGAACTGAGTACAGAGCTTTAAAAAAGTTGTTTAAGGATTTAATTAGTATTAACTGAGATTAGAATACTCAAATACGCATTGCCTAATAACAAACATACTGTTATCCCGTTTATCCCAGAATTTTTTTAGTGGAAATGAAATCCAATATGGCGCCTGTAATTAAAATGCTAGTAATTAATTTTTGCCCCAGATAATTTATCTACTTATCAATATCGTCTACAAATGGTACCTAGTTATGGAATTACGTGGTTATAAGTCATTCCCCACTGACTTTTGTATCATGTATTCTCAGTATAAAATGGGCAAATTTAATGATTTTCCGATTGATGACCAGGCTAAAAACTGGGTAATTTCGCCTAGCTATGAATGAAACACGGTCAAATATGAATATTTAGATGCGTTAAAGCCCCATTATTCGACAAAATAATATTTTAAGGCATTTTTAAAATTTTTTGAAAAAATGAGAAAAATGTCAAAATTTCTCAAATTTAGGCCGTTTGAGGCACGTGTTAATATTTTCTAATCAATTTAAGATTTTGCACACTTTCTTAGAATACAAAAAGGAAAAAAATTAGGGGGTGTCGCAAAAGTTTCCCCGACTTTGGATTTTTAAGGGACATCCTACTGTAGAGAGACAGGTTCAAGTGCACATATGATGCAGACAAATCAAGGATCAAAAGATTTCCACTTAATTTGAATTCTGATGCTTTACTTTCTCAAAAGGGAATAGCAGACTGTTGTTTGCTACTATTAGGTCATCCCGAAAGTTTTGTCGCTCATGGGAGCATCTGTATATAAGATATTTTTGACACTTTTCCATTATGTGATACCAATATAAACTGTAACTTTATCTACCGTCAACTTGGCATCTTGGCTTGATTTTGGGGACTGATCGACAACTGGGCTTTCCTTAAATCTATGATAACATGTTACTTCATTTCTTTTCTGCTCAAAATTTGCATTTTTCTTAAAGTTAAGATTTTTAAATTAAAATTAACTGGCTACTTCCCTAAAACAATTAAAGTTTTAAGTATTTTTAACAAGTGTGGAAAATTTAACTTGGATTTAAATTTTTTCTGAGGCGTCCGGAGAGTTTGATCACAATCATCCATATTAAATTGCTGGATTGCTACTCCTAACCCTCTATTAGGAAAGATCCGGATGATCATTTACAGGAATCTAGATCGCTGGAAATTCTACCGCCGCTCTACAAAAGTAGTATGAAATGAGTTTCAATTTATTACAATCTTAATATATGGCTTAAAATTAAAGTTAAATTACTTTGAATTTTAATTTTGAAAGTTTCCAATTAATGGCAACTTGAAGCAACCATAATCTTTTTAATCGTAGAAACTAGGAAAGCTGGAAAAGTGAGCCAACAAAAAAAGAGCCAAAATTCGCCAAATTGGCTTTAGATAGAAGTAGAAGTACTTTACTGGTTTACCGTAATGGAAAAGTACCGAAAAATACATTGTATACAGATGCTCCCAAGAGCGACAAAACTTTCGGGATGACCTAATACTTGTAAAACATCAAAGTGTTTTTGCAACATATTTTGCACTGTAGAGAGAGACAGGTTCAAGTGCACATATGATGCAGACAAATCAAAGATCAAATGATTTCCACCTAATTTGAATTCTGATGCTTTACTTTCCCTAAAAGGAATAGCAGACTGATTTTTGCTACAATTTGTAAAACATTAAAGTGTTTTTGTAACATATTTTGCACTGTAGAGCAACAAGTTCAAGTGCAAATATGATGCAGACAAACCAAGGATCAAAAGATTTCGGAATGGGACGATTTGGCGCCGCCGTTTGGGCGCTGGCCGTTTCGGCGCGAAACAAAATTTTTATCTTCTAATTTTTAAAAGGATTATGAGATTTAAGGGACACCTTACTGTAGAGAGACAGGTTCAAGTGCACATATGATGCAGACAAATCAAGGATCAAAAGATTTCCACTTAATTTGAATTCTAAATTCTAATGCTTTACTTTCTCGAAAGGGAATAGCAGACTATTGTTTGCTACTACTTGTAAAACAACAAAGTGTTTTAGCAACATATTTTACACTGTAGAGAGAGACAGGTTCAGGTGCAAATATGATGCAGACAAATCAAAGATCAAATGATTTCCACTTTATTTGAATTCTGATGCTTTACTTTCCCTAAAAGGAATAGCAGACTGTTGTTTGCTACTACTTGTAAAACATCAAAGTGGCCCACGCCGAAACGGCCACGCCGAATAGTAGTAGACCGAAAAGATTTCCACTTTATGAATTCTGATGCTTTACTTTCCCTAAAAGGAATAGCAGACTGTTGTTTGCTACTACTTGTAAAACATCAAAGTGTTTTTGCAACATATTTTGCACTGTAGAGAGAGACAGGTTCAAGTGCACATATGATGCAGACAAATCAAAGATGAAATTATTTCCACCTAATTTGAATTCTGATGCTTTACTTTCCCTAAAAGGAATAGCAGACTGTTGTTTGCTACTACTTGTAAAACATCAAAGTGTTTTTGTAACATATTTTGCACTGTAGAGAGACAGGTTCAATTGCAAATATGATGCAGACAAATCAAGGATCAAAAGATTTCCATTTAATTTGAATTCTGATGCTTTACTTTCCCGAAAGGGAAAAGCAGACTGATGTTTGCTACAATTTGTAAAACATTAAAGTGTTTTTGTAACATATTTTGCACTGTAGAGAAACAAGTTCAAGTGCAAATATGATGCAGACAAACCAAGGATCAAAAGATTTCCATTTAATTTGAATTCTGATGCTTTACTTTCCCGAAAGGGAAAAGCAGACTGATGTTTGCTACAATTTGTAAAACATTAAAGTGTTTTTGTAACATATTTTGCACTGTAGAGAAACAAGTTCAAGTGCAAATATGATGCAGACAAACCAAGGATCAAAAGATTTCGGAATGGGACGATTTGGCGCCGCCGTTTGGGCGCTGGCCGTTTCGGCGCGAAACAAAATTTTTGTCTTCTAATTTTTAAAAGGATTATGAGATTTAAGGGACACCCTACTGTAGAGAGACAGGTTCAAGTGCACATATGATGCAGACAAATCAAGGATCAAAAGATTTCCACTTAATTTGAATTCTAAATTCTAATCCTTTACTTTCTCGAAAGGGAATAGCAGACTATTATTTGCTACTACTTGTAAAACATCAAAGTGTTTTAGCAACATATTTTACACTGTAGAGAGAGACAGGTTCAAGTGCAAATATGATGCAGACAAATCAAAGATAAAATGATTTCCACTTTATTTGAATTCTGATGCTTTACTTTCCCTAAAAGGAATAGCAGAGTGTTGTTTGCTACTACTTGTAAAACATCAAAGTGTTTTTGCAACATATTTTGCACTGTAGAGAGACAGGTTCAAGTGCAAATATGATGCAGAAAAATCAAGGATCAAAAGATTTCGGAATGGGACGATTCGGCGCCGCCTATAGGGCGCTGGCCGTTTTGGCGCGAAACAAAATTTTTTCTTCTAATTTTTAAAAGGATTATGAAAGAGTTCTATTTACTTTAATTCTATTTTTGGCGCCGAAACGGCCACGCCGAATAGTAGTAGACCGAAAAGATTTCCACTTTATGAATTCTGATGCTTTACTTTCCCTAAAAGGAATAGCAGACTGTTGTTTGCTACTACTTGTAAAACATCAAAGTGTTTTTGCAACATATTTTGCACTGTAGAGAGAGACAGGTTCAAGTGCACATATGATGCAGACAAATCAAAGATGAAATGATTTCCACCTAATTTGAATTCTGATGCTTTACTTTCCCTAAAAGGAATAGCAGACTGTTGTTTGCTACTACTTGTAAAACATCAAAGTGTTTTTGCAACATATTTTGCACTGTAGAGAGAGACAGGTTCAAGTGCACATATGATGCAGACAAATCAAAGATGAAATGATTTCCACCTAATTTGAATTCTGATGCTTTACTTTCCCTAAAAGGAATAGCAGACTTTTGTTTGCTACTACTTGTAAAACATCAAAGTGTTTTTGTAACATATTTTGCACTGTAGAGAGACAGGTTCAATTGCAAATATGATGCAGACAAATCAAGGATCAAAAGATTTCCATTTAATTTGAATTCTGATGATTTACTTTCCCGAAAGGGAAAAGCAGACTGATGTTTGCTACAATTTGTAAAACATTAAAGTGTTTTTGTAACATATTTTGCACTGTAGAGAAACAAGTTCAAGTGCAAATATGATGCAGACAAACCAAGGATCAAAAGATTTCCATTTAATTTGAATTCTGATGCTTTACTTTCCCGAAAGGGAAAAGCAGACTGATGTTTGCTACAATTTGTAAAACATTAAAGTGTTTTTGTAACATATTTTGCACTGTAGAGAAACAAGTTCAAGTGCAAATATGATGCAGACAAACCAAGGATCAAAAGATTTCGGAATGGGACGATTTGGCGCCGCCGTTTGGGCGCTGGCCGTTTCGGCGCGAAACAAAATTTTTGTCTTCTAATTTTTAAAAGGATTATGAGATTTAAGGGACACCCTACTGTAGAGAGACAGGTTCAAGTGCACATATGATGCAGACAAATCAAGGATCAAAAGATTTCCACTTAATTTGAATTCTAAATTCTAATCCTTTACTTTCTCGAAAGGGAATAGCAGACTATTGTTTGCTACTACTTGTAAAACATCAAAGTGTTTTAGCAACATATTTTACACTGTAGAGAGAGACAGGTTCAAGTGCAAATATGATGCAGACAAATCAAAGATAAAATGATTTCCACTTTATTTGAATTCTGATGCTTTACTTTCCCTAAAAGGAATAGCAGACTGTTGTTTGCTACTACTTGTAAAACATCAAAGTGTTTTTGCAACATATTTTGCACTGTAGAGAGACAGGTTCAAGTGCAAATATGATGCAGAAAAATCAAGGATCAAAAGATTTCGGAATGGGACGATTCGGCGCCGCCTATAGGGCGCTGGCCGTTTCGGCCCGAAAAAAAATTTTTTCATCTAATTTTTAAAAGGATTATGAAAGAGTTCTATTTACTTTAATTCTATTTTTGGCGCCGAAACGGCCACGCCGAATAGTAGTAGACCGAAAAGATTTCCACTTTATGAATTCTCATGCTTTACTTTCCCAAAAATAATAGCAGACTGTTGTTTGCTACTACTTGTAAAACATCAAAGTGTTTTTGCAACATATTTTGCACTGTAGAGAGAGACAGGTTCAAGTGCACATATGATGCAGACAAATCAAAGATGAAATGATTTCCACCTAATTTGAATTCTGATGCTTTACTTTCCCTAAAAGGAATAGCAGACTGTTGTTTGCTACTACTTGTAAAACATCAAAGTGTTTTTGCAACATATTTTGCACTGTAGAGAGAGACAGGTTCAAGTGCACATATGATGCAGACAAATCAAAGATGAAATGATTTCCACCTAATTTGAATTCTGATGCTTTACTTTCCCTAAAAGGAATAGCAGACTGTTGTTTGCTACTACTTGTAAAACATCAAAGTGTTTTTGTAACATATTTTGCACTGTAGAGAGACAGGTTCAAGTGCAAATATGATGCAGACAAACCAAGGATCAAAAGATTTCGGAATGGGACGATTTGGCGCCGCCGTTTGGGCGCTGGCCATTTCGGCGCGAAACAAAATTTTTTCTTCTAATTTTTAAAAGGATTATGAGATTTAAGGGACACCCTACTGTAGAGAGACAGGTTGAAGTGCATATATGATGCAGACAAATCAAGGATCAAAAGATTTCCACTCAATTTGAATTCTGATGCTTTACTTTCTCAAAAGGGAATAGCAGACTGTTGTTTGCTACTACTTGTAAAACATCAAAGTGTTTTTGCAACATATTTTGTACTGTAGAGAGAGACAGGTTCAAGTGCACATATGATGCAGACAAATCAAAGATGAAATGATTTCCACCTAATTTGAATTCTGATGCTTTACTTTCCCTAAAAGGAATAGCAGACTGATGTTTGCTACTACAGTCGAGTCCGCTTAATGTGATCGCAATTGTCCGAGACTAAACTGATAACATTATCCGATCGATAACAATAAGCGATCTCATATCAAAAAGCAGCAAACAGTGTAACTAGATTGTTTACTTTAAAATCAAAATCATGTAATCGTAATAAATGTATTCAAAACACTATTTTTAAGCTAAATTTTAAGGGGTAAATAAAAGAGTAGTTCAATTAATAAATTTTTATTTGTATAGAAATGTCTCTTTTTTCCACTCCATTATATCCTTCCACTCTAATAACCACCTATTTATAACATAATCTGAATTCCAGTGAACAAGGGAAAGTTCAAATCTCTTATCAGACATCTGCAAAGCTTCGATCTTGGTGTTTTTTAACCAATCATAAGCATGAATTCGGACCCCCCTTAAACTATTTTCTTTCAATATATGCGGAATGTTTTCTTTTTCTTACTCATACTGAGTTTCAGAAAAAAGGAGCTCCAGATGCTCTCATGGGGCAGATGTTTACTTGTAAAAATTGACCTTCAATATGAAATTTGAACTCAAAAGCGGTCGTTTTAAAGGGGATATGGACAAATTTTGATAATATTAAGCGGAATGATGATTCATAGTTGATCACATAAAACGAAGTATTTTACATTAAATTAAATAGGAATGATCGGGACCAGTCGATTTCGATAACATTATCCGATTGATAACATTAACCGTGATCACATTAAGCGGATTCGACTGTACTTGTAAAACATCAAAGTGTTTTTGTAACATATTTTGCACTGTAGAGAAACAAGTTCAAGTGCAAATATGATGCAGACAAACCAAGGATCAAAAGATTTCGGAATGGGACGATTTGGCGCCGCCGTTTGGGCGCTGGCCGTTTCGGCGCGAAACAAAATTTTTGTCTTCTAATTTTTAAAAGGATTATGAGATTTAAGGGACACCCTACTGTAGAGAGACAGGTTCAAGTGCACATATGATGCAGACAAATCAAGGATCAAAAGATTTCCACTTAATTTGAATTCTAAATTCTAATCCTTTACTTTCTCGAAAGGGAATAGCAGACTATTGTTTGCTACTACTTGTAAAACATCAAAGTGTTTTAGCAACATATTTTACACTGTAGAGAGAGACAGGTTCAAGTGCAAATATGATGCAGACAAATCAAAGATAAAATGATTTCCACTTTATTTGAATTCTGATGCTTTACTTTCCCTAAAAGGAATAGCAGACTGTTGTTTGCTACTACTTGTAAAACATCAAAGTGTTTTTGCAACATATTTTGCACTGTAGAGAGACATGTTCAAGTGCAAATATGATGCAGAAAAATCAAGGATCAAAAGATTTCGGAATGGGACGATTCGGCGCCGCCTATAGGGCGCTGGCCGTTTCGGCGCGAAACAAAATTTTTTCTTCTAATTTTTAAAAGGATTATGAAAGAGTTCTATTTACTTTAATTCTATTTTTGGCGCCGAAACGGCCACGCCATATAGTAGTAGACCGAAAAGATTTCCACTTTATGAATTCTCATGCTTTACTTTCCCTAAAAGGAATAGCAGACTGTTGTTTGCTACTACTTGTAAAACATCAAAGTGTTTTTGCAACATATTTTGCACTGTAGAGAGAGACAGGTTCAAGTGCACATATGATGCAGACAAATCAAAGATGAAATGATTTCCACCTAATTTGAATTCTGATGCTTTACTTTCCCTAAAAGGAATAGCAGACTGTTGTTTGCTACTACTTGTAAAACATCAAAGTGTTTTTGCAACATATTTTGTACTGTAGAGAGAGACAGGTTCAAGTGCACATATGATGCAGACAAATCAAAGATGAAATGATTTCCACCTAATTTGAATTCTGATGCTTTACTTTCCCTAAAAGGAATAGCAGACTGATGTTTGCTACTACTTGTAAAACATAAAAGTGTTTTTGTAACATATTTTGCACTGTAGAGAGACAGGTTCAATTGCAAATATGATGCAGACAAATCAAGGATCAAAAGATTTCCATTTTATTTGAATTCTGATGCTTTACTTTCCCGAAAGGGAAAAGCTGACTGATGTTTGCTACAATTTGTAAAACATCAAAGTGTTTTTGTAACATATTTTGCACTGTAGAGAAACAGGTTCAAGTGCAAATATGATGCAGACAAACCAAGGATCAAAAGATTTCGGAATGGGACGATTTGGCGCTACCGTTTGGGCGCTGGCCATTTCGGCGCGAAACAAAATTTTTTCTTCTATTTTTTAAAAGGATTATGAGATTTAAGGGACACCCTACTGTAGAGAGACAGGTTGAAGTGCACATATGATGCAGACAAATCAAAGATCAAATGATTTCCACCTAATTTGAATTTTGATTCTTTACTTTCCCTAAAAGGAATAGCAGACTGTTGTTTGCTACTGCTTGTAAAACATCAAAGTGTTTTTGCAAGATATTTTGCACTGTAGAGAGAGACAGGTTCAAGTGCACATATGATGCAGACAAATCAAGGAACAAAAGATTTCACCTCAATTTGAATTCTAATGATTTACTTTCTCGAAATGGAAAAGCAGACTGTTGTTTGCTACTACTTGTAAAACATCAAAGTGTTTTTGCAACATATTTTGCATTGTAGAGAGAGACAGGTTCAAGTGCAAATATGATGCAGACAAATCAAAGATCAAATGATTTCCACCTAATTTGAATTCTGATGCTTTACTTTCCCTAAAAGGAATAGCAGACTGTTGTTTGCTACTACTTGTAAAACATCAAAGTTTTTTTGCAACATATTTTGCACTGTAGAGAGAGACAGGTTCAAGTGCACATATGATGCAGACAAATCAAGGATCAAAAGATTTCGCCTTAATTTGAATTCTAATGATTTACTTTCTCGAAAGGGAAAAGCAGACTGATGTTTGCTACTACTTTAAAACATCAAAGTGTTTTTGTAAAATATTTTGCACTGTAGAGAGATAGGTTCAATTGCAAATATGATGCAGATAAATCAAGGATCAAAAGATTTCCATTTAATTTGAATTCTGATGCTTTACTTTCCCTAAAAGGAATAGCAGACTGTTGTTTGCTACTACTTGTGAAACATCAAAGTGTTTTTGCAACATATTTTGCACTGTAGAGAGAGACAGGTTCAAGTGCACATATGATGCAGACAAATCAAAGATGAAATGATTTCCACCTACAGTCAAGTCCGCTTAATGTGATCGCAATGGTCCGAGAAGAAACTGATAACATTATCCGATTGATAACAATAAGCGATTTTATATAAAAAAGCATCCAACAGTGTAACTATAGCTTGTTTTCTTTAATATCAAAATTACGTATTCGTAATAAATGTACTTAAAACATTTTTACACTATGTATTAAAATTTTTAGGGGGATATATTGTAATTCAATTAATTAAAATAAAATAATTGCTTACTCTTTTGTATTTTTGTTTATATTTGTATGCACTGCATTTACACCCTTCCAATCCAATAAACGAGTAAATCATTTATGAATTCCAGTGAACAAGGAAACTCAATCTTATATCAGAAACATCTGCTAGGCGCTGATGGTTCTTAACCACAAGCATGGATTCGGACACCCCCTTCTTTAACATTTCCGTTTTCTTTCAATATATGCGGAATGTTTTTTTTTCTTACACATGAGTTTCAGAAAAAAGAAGCTCCAAATGGCTCTAGGGTGGAGCGGCCGATGATTACTTGTAAAACCTTCAAAAAGAAACATGAAACCAGACGTTTTTTAGGGAGTATGGACAAATTTTGATAACATTAAGCGGCGTGTTGATCTATATTCGATCACATTAAACGATGCATTTTGCATTAAATTGAATAGGAATAATCGGGACTTGTGGATTTCGATAACATTATCCGATTGATAACATTAACCGTGATCACATTAAGCGGATTCGACTGTAATTTGAATTTTGATTCTTTACTTTCCCTAAAAGGAATAGCAGACTGTTGTTTGCTACTGCTTGTAAAACATCAAAGTGTTTTTGCAAGATATTTTGCACTGTAGAGAGAGACAGGTTCAAGTGCACATATGATGCAGACAAATCAAGGAACAAAAGATTTCGCCTCAATTTGAATTCAAATGATTTACTTTCTCGAAATGGAAAAGCAGACTGTTGTTTGCTACTACTTGTAAAACATCAAAGTGTTTTTGCAACATATTTTGCATTGTAGAGAGAGACAGGTTCAAGTGCAAATATGATGCAGACAAATCAAAGATCAAATGATTTCCATCTAATTTGAATTCTGATGCTTTACTTTCCCTAAAAGGAATAGCAGACTGTTGTTTGCTACTACTTGTAAAACATCAAAGTGTTTTGCAACATATTTTGCACTGTAGAGAGAGACAGGTTCAAGTGCACATATGATGCAGACAAATCAAGGATCAAAAGATTTCTACTCAATTTGAATTCTGATGCTTTACTTTCTCGAAAGGGAATAGCAGACTGTTGTTTGCTACTACTTGTAAAACATCAAAGTGTTTTTGCAACATATTTTGCACTGTAGAGAGAGACAGGTTCAAGTGCACATATGATGCAGACAAATCAAAGATCAAATGATTTCCACCTAATTTGAATTCTGATGCTTTACTTTCCCTAAAAGGAATAGCAGACTGTTGTTTGCTACTACTTGTAAAACATCAAAGTGTTTTGCAACATATTTTGCACTGTAGAGAGAGACAGGTTCAAGTGCACATATGATGCAGACAAATCAAGGATCAAAAGATTTCTACTCAATTTGAATTCTGATGCTTAACTTTCTCGAAAGGGAATAGCAGACTGTTGTTTGCTACTACTTGTAAAACATCAAAGTGTTTTTGCAACATATTTTGCACTGTAGAGAGAGACAGGTTCAAGTGCACATATGATGCAGACAAATCAAAGATCAAATGATTTCCACCTAATTTGAATTTTGATTCTTTACTTTCTCGAAAGGGAATAGCAGACTGATGTTTGCTACTACTTGTAAAACAACAAAGTGTTTTAGCAACATATTTTGCACTGTAGAGACAGGTTCACGTGTAAATATGATGCACACTAATCAATCAAGGATAAAAAGATTTCCACTTAAAAAGCTGATTAAACTCAATATTGCTTATTTACACTAATTGACTGTTGTTTTCTACAATTTTTAAAACTTCTTGCAGCCATTTTGCAACATATTTGAAGTTTAAGGGAATATCGAACTAAATTACCATGAACATGAACAGTTTGTAAATTTATAAAAAGGGGTGTGATAAAAAATCAAATATTTTCTTTTAAATATATTTTAATTTAGAAAATAGCAGGCCATTAAATTTCATATTTTTAAAAAATCAAATTATTTATTAATTTTTTTTCTTAAAAAATACAATGTGCACACAGCTTAAAGTATCTGCACTGTCAAATAAATATAAATTCCAGTTGCAATCAAATATCCTGTTGCCAAGTGAAACAAAATAAATTTTTCTTTTTAATCAATGACATTTTTTTACCAGTCATAGTAAGAATAGATTTGTCAAGAGTTCAATTCAGGTTTTGGTAAGTATTTAAAATCACAGGAAAATTCTTTTTAAAAAACTAAACTGATACATTTTTAATTTAGAAGCTTAAATTTCCTAATTAAGAACTGACAATCAGGAAACTGCTGCTCATTCCTTTTCCAATTTGAAAAAAAAAGTTTGAGATATTAAAACCACAGTATGAATTTGGGATTTTATAAATTTGGTAATGGAAGTTATAAATATAATGTTTGTATGTGTCAGTTTTTTATTCTGTACAGCAATCACTTATATCAGTGGTGCCCAACCTACGGCCCGCGGGCCAAATGTGGCCCGCGAGGCTGATCCATGTGGCCCGCGGACTCGTTAAATCTTAAAAACAAAAACCAATTTCTGAAATCTTCCAAGAAACCCACGAAATCGTGCGAGACATTATGGCACTTTCATCTAAAAAAAGATGATAAAAAGGAATTCAACATCCAGTAAAATTTTTTTCTTTACTTCTCTGTTTTGGTTTTTTCTAGATCCGGGGAATTTGCCATTGGATAAATATTTTTCAGTATCAGTTAGCCATTTGAATTCAGTTTATAAGGATCTTTTTAGAACCAAACTTCCAAAAGATGTCCGATCGTAAAAAGTTGAAGATTTACTCGGAATGCTGAAACTTTCAAAAAAAGTGGACAAATTCATATCTCTTCATTCAGCGAGAAAATAAACCATTGAACAAACTTTGTGTTTGGGAACAAACATTATCTGTTCTGAAAAGAACAAAAACTAGTGCTCGATCTCGACTTACAGATAATGATCTTAATTCAGTTTTAAGGATAAGTGTTACAAATTTGGAGGCGAATTTACAAGAACCAGTATCCTCCAAATACAGATGCAAACTTATTGAAAACGGGTAATTTTTCTTTATGTTTATAAAAATCCTTAAAAGTGTTTTTTATGTGGCCCGCGAGATAAATTTTCATAAGCAAATTGGCCCTCGTGAAAAAAAAGGTTGGGCACCACTGACTTATATGATACGTAATATGTATTTGACTAATTTTATAAGAAAATCTTGTAGAGTCAAAACTGTTTTATAGCAAGGTATTGACTCTCTGATGAGATTCTTAGGTAACAAGATTTATTTTTTAAATTCAAGTAATAATATATGTAAAAAAATAAGTATGTTTTTTAAAAATTCAAGCAATAATAATAATGAAGTTTTCCTTTATTTCTTAGATTTATGTATTTTTATCTATTGAGTTTAATAAATATTTTACAATAAATTAGTTTCTTGCTTTTTTCGTCCAAGTTTTATGTTTTATTGCAAAGCTCTATTGAAACAAAAAAATAAAGGTACCCAAATTTAGGTGGTATTTTTTATTAGTAAACACTCATGTGAGTTTAAGAATGCAACAGAATTTACAGTCACAAAATTTTGCATTACAAACAAGACTAGATACTCAAAACAAGTATGACACATAGGTAGTTTTTTAAAGAAACAGTGATCTATTTGAAGGCACTCATTTGGCACAAAAGCAGATAAATAAATTCAAGTAACTCATAAGTAAGCACTTGAACTGTATGTCCATTGTTGAGAATGATATAATAAGGAATGAAAATTACAAGATATACTTTTAAATTCATAAGTCAATAAAATAGTATCGCGAAAAAACATCACACAATTTATAAAAAGGGAGGGATTTAGGATTATCATCATCTTTAAACTTACTAATTAAAAGTTCAAAAGATAAAACATAAACATAATTAATCTTTTTGCTAATTTCTACTTACTCTTTTTTATAATTTTAAATAAATATGCCTTTTAAATAGTTTATTCCTAACTTAAGTACTTACTTTACTAAACTAACTTAAGTTTAAAAAATAAAATTTCACAAAAAATGCAATGGAAAAGTAGGATGAAAAATGTTTACTGATATGTAAGGGCAGTACACATTGATTTGTTCAATAAAAACAGTCCATTGGCAATCAATCCCAATTTTGCTGTTATTTAAAAGAGGTTTAAGTCCAAAATATTAAAATTAATTGAACTATTTTAACTAGCATAGACAACCTGTTTAAAATACATCAGTTCATTACTAAGGGAAAAAACTTTTCCCCCTAAAATTCTATTCTTAATATTTGATGAAATGAAATGATAAATCAATAGTAAAACCTTTATTATCCTGTAACATTATGGACTTACACTACTCAAAATACACAGCCTATTTAATTAAAGAAAGTTGAAAATGTAATACTATCACTCTGACCCACAAATTAAATGATAAATAAAAACTTAATTTTTATAATATAAACTCAACTCTTAAGTTGTTACTTTAAATATTTAATTAAAAATTGCCAAAACCCCAGGCACCATTATTTGGCAAAAAGCTAACTATTATAAAGAAATATTATTTGTTTTAAAAATGAAAATATGCAGCACCTGTAGTTTCCTCAAATTGAAGATTCCTCTTTTTTAATATTAATTTAATAAAATTTTAATTACATATCATACAGAGTTGATTTAAATTAACGGTACTTATGTACTACATCGTCGACCTGTACCCCTAATTCTGAAAACGTCGCCAAAGTAGCTTTAACGCCAATATTGAAAGTCAGTGACATCATAAGTCGATGAAGAGCAAATGTTATATTGCTAGATCCAGTTCCCAAAAATGAGGCAACCAAATAATTGATGTTTTTTGCTAAAATAACTAAACTGGAAATAGAATAAGCATAAATAAGATCTGATAAAGATACGATCATTTGATTTCAATTTTAATGACATTAAAAAGTTTAGTCTACCAAAATAATTATAACTTTTGATTATATTTATATTTTTGTTTATAGCATTTCTTCGACTCCGTAAGTTAAATTTTGAATTTAATTGTTTGACCAACAAAGAAAATTTGATATTCTGATGTTGGCAATGACAAGTGTTTCTTTTGGCGATGTTTTCAGATCAGAGGCAGAGTTAATGAGCTTTGGCTATGTTTTCAAATTAAATGGCCAGGTTGACAGCGTAATACAAAAGTATCAAATTAACCTATACGCAAGTGTATATCGAATTATACTTTTTTGTTTAATTTAATGATATTAAGCAGCTCCTTTTAAATACCTATTTTATAAACAGTAGTTGTGCTATCAAAATAGAGATTTACTGTCATGTGATTTCCCCCAAAAAATGTATAATAACATTTTTAAGATATTGAAAGTAAATTAATATTTAGATGAAAATAATTTTAAAATTTTTTGCCATAAAAGTTCTATTCTAGTTATGAATTATATTTCAGTGTTTTTTTATAATCAAAACCACACTAGTAAACCACCAAAATGTTCAAAATACCATTTGACTATGAAGTTCTACAATCAAATAGTTCAATTTTAAAACCTGATGATTGGATGACAGTGAAAAGATGTTTAAAATAATAATCAGTCAATATGAGTAAGAGGTTTACTATCCAATTTGAAAATTAAAATTTTGATTGGAAAAATGAAGAGAAATGACAAAATGTTTGAAATTTAGAACATTTTTTTAAAATCTAATGTACATTGATAGTAAACCAGAAATGTGAGGCAACAAAAATTACAAACACAAATATTTGGTTTGGTCTGAGTCTGAATATACAAAGTTCAACTTACATGCAGAAAAATTAATGGTAAATTAGCACGTTTGAAATTAATATTTTAAGCTGCATCAAGATATGAGTTTAAAAATTTTATGCAATTTACTGTGTTCTTCAAAGAGACTTCTTACCATCACAACTTGAACACTACCTACAATGATCATTACAACAATAATAAGAATAGAAAACCTATTTACACTAGTGAAGTTATGCTCTTGAAGATTACGGTCCCGAGATTCTATAGCTTTCAGTTGGTCTTGATGATGTTTTACTTTGTTCAAATGATCTTTAACTTTATTTATTGATGACTGAAATTAAAAACATGCATTAATGCAAATCAGGTAATCACCAAACACAATATAAAATAGGAAAATTAGATAATGAACTTTAAGATGTTGATTGTTGAATTTTTAAGTCCTTATTCAAAGAATGAAGACCTATTTCCTTCTCAAAAATAAGGAAAGGAGTAAGAGAAAATATGAGTGTTGGAACTAGCACATTTAATAAATGTTCCTGTTCTTATGTATTATCCTGTCTACTGGAAAAAGTTGTAACCTTCCCCCGAACCTAATAAAATTTCCCCAAACCTTTTGCGTTACTACTAGAGCTGGCAGGGGCTTCCCCGAACCAGGTTCATAGGTTCGGGCACTTTTTCCAGGTCCGCAGCCCATTGACTGTTCTAGAGCTGTTCTGCTGAATTTGACGGTCGCTGAACAGTCGAGGGTATAATACTTAAGTGCGTTTTTAAAGTACCTAAAGTAAGTCTTTTCAAATAAAAATATCAAAAGCTACCAAAAAAATAAATTATTTAACATCTGGCTTATACTAAATCTCATTTTGTCAAGATCAAAGAATTCTTTTGTATTGGACATGCGTTGTAATTTTAAGACTTATTTTAGGTATAGTAATGTAAATATAAACATTTTAACGCCCTTGATTACATAAAAATTTTAATACAAAATTACTTTAATTTGATCCATAGTGTCATTGTAGAGCATTTCAGGATAGAAATCATAGTCCTCAAACTTATCATCCTCATCATCTGAGCCAGTGTCAACAAAAACTTCAAAATAAACAGTTTTTCTTGAAAAATGACTATGGCGGTTGTCAAAGCAAAATTTATAATCACCATCTTCTTTAGCCTCGTGCCTAAAAAAACAGACATTAAAGGAATAGTTTTTAGAATTGTTTTCAAACTTACTTATAATAATATATTACATAAAAATTTACAGTTCTTCACAGGATAAGAAAACACTTTTAGCATTAGAATTTAGAAATGGAAAAAAATTCACTAATCTCACTGCCCGTAGCCATCACAAGTGGTCAGCAAAATTAAAATAAGGATAGGATTTATTTTTAAATGTAACCTTATTCTCCAATACTCCTAAATAAATATTATTAACTAATATAGACACATTATCAATATTTTAGTTATAAATTTAACAAAAAAACTATGATTATTAAGTATCTAATAAGCATGGGCAGATTTAAGGAGGGGGGTCATGGAGGGAAATGCCCTTCCCACTTTGTGAGAAAATTTCGTTTTTATAAGGGAAAATCATGCTTCCAAATCCATCAGGGACAGCATGCCCCCAAAGTTTTCAGTACGACCCCCCAGGGTTCACCACCTAAATCTGCCCATGCTTAGCATTCATAAATAAGTTGAAAGGAATTTAGCAGTTTTCTTGATTAAATGTAAAAAGGTTCATAATTGACATTAAACCCCCCTAGTTCTATAAAAAGACCTACTTAATTTATAAAATTTGGAAGTGATTTTAAGACAGCCTAAAAGTTATTTTTCAAAGCAGGAAAGCCAAAATTTTGGAAGACAATCTAAAAGTGATGCGTCGAAACCTGCCAAATAAAGTACAATGAACTCCAACTATCGCTCTCGGGGACTATTTCCATTTGCTTAAAACATACGTTAAAGAGATAAAATAAGAATGTCCTCTGATTGTGCTAACATTCAGAGCACTTAATAAGTAGTTCCGGTTAGTTTTTATAAAGTAACGTAAAATTTTATTGTATACGGGTATGGTTATGTCCCAAATATCGGAACACTTACATTGTGCTGCCTGAAAGCATTGGTTAAATTTGTGATTTTTATAAATTTTGTTTCTTTAATCATATTTACTATTTTGTAATGCTTTATCCAGTTTTTTATAATTCCTTTCCTTCTATCATTTTTTATTATTCCTCCTTTTTATCATTTTTGGAAGGTGTTATCATCTCATTTGGTGACCCTATTTTAGTTTTTGGATGCTTTTGGTAATAATTGACAAGTAGAATTAATATTAATCATCCTTTTACCTTTTAACCCTACGGTGCATACTGTAGCCATTTGGCAACACGACATTTTTCCCCATTTTCTACTCGAACTTCCATTTCCAAACGACAACACCATTCAATAAGTACAATAAATATAACATTTCATTGTTATAGCACTTTAGATTGCCAGTAAATGGCAGCAGGGGTACTATTTTGAGACATTTGTTAGTAGCTAGTGAGACGAAAGTCAAGACACAGAAAACGCCAAAATAAAAGGACCATATAAATTAAAATAAAAAATTTTTCCAGCTTGAAAAGAAATTGTTTTGAAAAGAAAAGTTTTTTTTTATATTTTTAGAGCATTTGGTTTTATTTCACTTCACAATTAATTTCACAAGGACAAAGTTTTTTGTCAATTAAAAGTAGAAAAAATTAAATTAATTTTTTTTGTATTTTTTTTAACTAATTTACACATAATAGAAGACACATAAATGATTTTCAAGTGAATTTAAAAATCATGCATTATAGGGTTAAGCATTTAGTAAACTTTTCATAAGGCAAGGATATAGAATTTTTTTTTCAAATGAAGGATAATTTAGGTTGAAAACAAAAGAGGGTGCTACAATTTAAACCGTTTCTTTTAATAAATATGCACTATATGGCAACCCTAAATTAATTTCACTTTCTCAGGAGCTGCACCCTCTTTGCCTTAAATCCTGTACGCTTTGGGGATGGAGCTCGGATATTCCAAGTTGTACAAGAAACAACAAAAAAAGTATAGCACAAACCCTAAATACAGGCTTGTGGTTTTATATTTACCCATGTACGGCATCTGACTGTTTGTAGTCAGATATCAATTCCTTTCCAGAAGGCGAGAACAACTGAAAGCTTATATCCAACTCTTGGTTTATATTCACTTCCCCAAAGAAGGCATCAATAACCTGTAACCATCCATAAGTAATGATATAATTAGAATAAATAATATACCTTTTCACACAATTTTTTTTTGGTACTTTAGGGCTAGCCGAGTGCAAATCTTTCCAATTTGACTATATTGGCACTGTTTTATAATAGACTGATAAAAAATATAACAAAAGTAAAAAGCACTCCAAGTTCAGATATTTTAATGGTGTTTTATTTTAATAATTCATAAATATATTTGGTGAGTTAGCTTAATATTTGACACTTGAGAAGGCTAATTCTAAAGTTACCCCATTTTTTTAAACACAAGTTTAAGATTTGAATACTGAAAATTTTTAAAGTAGGGGAGAACGGGGATGAATGGGGCAAATTTCACATTTTTGCTATTAAAATTGAAAAAAAATTTCAATCCTGTAACAAGTTTAAAACCAATAATTGAACTCTTGATTACATTATAAATGCGTGTATTCAATCAATTACCCATTATTTAAACTCCAAGAAAAGTTTTTGTGAGCGCATGTATTTTGTCCCATTCATCCCCGTGGTGGGGATGGATGGGACACCGAGTGGGGATGAATGGGACAGTTAAAAAAGTTTAAAAATTTATAAAATAACAAAGTTATTTTAAATATTGCACAACGTTTAGCTTTTTAAAGGAACAACACACTTTTATTTTCCAAAGAAAAAAATTAAAAAAGCATTTAAAGGGCAAAAAACAGCCTACATTTATTCGACTTTATGACGAGTAAAATTAACACATAAACTGAAGCAAATGCTATTGTTCTTTAAGCTCAGTGGTTGAAGCTGGTGTTATTTCTATTAATGCTACTCGCTTTTTATGGGTTTGTACTTTTAGGAGTGCAAATAGATAATTTTTGATGCCTGGACCTAACCCCCAAAGCCATTCCTCTCCTGCAGTAACGTTCTCCCTGCCATTTTGAAGGAAATTTTCATAAAAATAGAGCATAAAAACCTAACTTGTTTGAATAATTGTTTAACCATAGCATATTTGAGATGACAGTTGCAACTATTTGCTAATTAGTATTTGAATATTTACACATGAGTTTGGAACATAAAACACAAGTTTAAACATAAATTTTTGCACACTATTTTAGTAAACTTTATCAGAAATTACTTAAATGAGTTGAATATAGCAAGCTATTGATGGAAAGTTTTGGAAACGGGAAATGAAGTGATGATGGAACTGTCCCATTCATCCCCGCAACTCTTGTCCCATTCATCCCCGTATCCACTTATTTTTGAAAAACTAAAATTAGACTAGGAAAAAAATCCATGGATTTTCTTCATTTAAATTGGAAACTATACTAATATAAGTACTTTTTCAAATTACAGTAAAATTTAGAGCTTTAGTTAAATCATTTTTTAATAAATAATTATAGAAGTAAAACGATAAAAGTTACTTTTGGTATGGGAAAACACATTTAGTTGTCCTATTTATACAAAAATGGAAGCTGATGTCAATGAACACAATTTTTTGAATAGGCTAGGTACTACTATCTTATGGCTGAAATAACAAAAATTTAAAGTGAAGTTAAGGTATAAAAAATTGAGCTGTCCCGTTCATCCCCTGTCCCATTCATCCCCGTTCTCCCCTATAGAAAAAATTTTATTAAATAACTCAAATATGGATATATTTTCAGTATAAATTAATGCAAACATTATCCGCAGTTAAGTAACTTTTCTATTTTTAAAGATATTGTAAGTCAATTGATCAATGTTGCAATGATGATTGCTTGATATGTATAAACTAGGTTGGATTAAAGTACTAGGTAGTACTACATACTTGAGGATTAGATGTGGGCAAATCTTGACAAACTGACTCTATTGGCAACATTTCCCAAAATTACATAGTATTAAAATATAAAAAATGTGCAAAAACCATTAGTTGATGTATTTAGATTTTATCTTAATCTTGATATCTGCTCAGTTCTGGTAATGAGGAAGTTTCATATTTTTTTAAATTTTGGGTGTTGGGGTTTTATTATAATATAAGCTGTGGCAAACTGAAATATGCAATCCAAATTTTCCTTAAAAATTTATTTACTGAGATATAGAAGAAATAAAAGTTGAAAAAAGTCATAAACAAATGATGCAATCGCAAACGCTTAACAATCAAATTTTACGTCACAAGATCCTTCACGAAATGCATCTAGAATCTGATTGTTGATGTTTATTTATTATTATATAATAAAATATCTAGTAAAAGTAAAAAATATTTTTATTTTAAAGGAAAAATTGTAAAGTAAAGTAATGTTTAAAATAAGTTATTTGAATTTATTTTGGCGTTTTCATACCTGATAGTTTTTAAAACAGGCAATTATAGAGATTTTCTTACTATAAATATTCAATTTTATATTTGAACAATACGAAGTAAACGAACAGCAATAGGAAGAAATCTACAAATGCAGTCGGGTGAACTCGCCTTATTTCATTCAAAAATTATTGACAGCAGAATTTTGATCATAACAACTCAACAAATTAATTAGGCTCATTCGAAAAGTTATTCTAAAAGAAGAAAAAATTTGCACGAATTCAATAGCGTGTTCTGGGTGAGACCGAGAACTAAAAACTACCATCATAGGAAACAATGCAGTTGCAGATCATGTGACGTCACAAGTCTGAAATCACCTCCGGGCATCGTTTTTCCCACCTTTTCCAGGTCCCAAACTTTGAGTCGCGATAATGATCAGAATAAAAATTTTTTTTGGATTTAGGGTTTTCTCGAAAGGTTGAATAGATTTTAAAATTAACAAAAATGTGAAACTTCTTCATTGATCGGAATATTTGACAGTGTAATTCCGTTAATGTTCCCACTAATATTGCCAAGCTCTTATGAACACAATATATTTGAATATAAAAAAAAATTTCCGATTTTTATTAATAAACCAAACATTTATTGATGTAACTAAACATTTTAATCTTGTGTTTGAAATTATTTAGCAATATTTCTACTTTTTATGTTCAAAAGAGCAAGATGGTTTTTAGAAGGGAATGTAAACAGATTATACCCATTGGACACTTGGACCTGACTAATCCTAAACATCTAAAGTACCTTTTCTAGTCAGCCTTGCTTTTTCTGTTTAATGTGGTTACATTGAAACAATAATAAATTAAATAAATCAATTTATGTTATTTGCTATTGTGTATTCTTAGATTACCAGTAGAGTAACAATATAAGCACCTTTTATTGACACCAGATACTGTCGAACCAACGATAGTAAAAGGGTCACGTGATTTTGACACTCGGAGGGTAGAAAGGAATAAGCTGAGGGGCAGTAGATCGAAGGAGGGAGATACCTTTACTCCCTCTAACCTTAGTTATACTCATCTAAATACAAATCAGCATATTTTAAATGAAATTAAAAATACTGAAGCAAAAAATCCCGTGACCCTTTTACTGTCGTTGGTTCAACAGTATTAAAACACCCAAACTAATGCAATTTCTTTTGAAGAATAAACAATAAGTTGTTGATTGGTTGTGTTTCCAAAACTATGGCATCAAAATTAGTTTGATAGAATTAAAAGTAAGCTCACATAATAGAATTTTTTACCTCTTGACAACTACACTTCAAAGGCTAGTTTTTATTGGGCTGCACGAATGAAAATGGTCAATGCAACCCATTCCTCAGCGTAATTTTAAAAACACATAATACAGTGATATCCCGTTACAACAAATACCGATACAACGAAAAATCCCGTTATTACAAAAGTCCAAAAAGTCCCCAACCGTTTTTATTTTAATTAGCGATAGTACGGTTACAACGAAATTGCCGTTATAACGAAGAAATTTTACGGTCCCTTGAAGTTCGTTATAACGGGATTTTACTGTAGAAGAACATGTAGATCAAATGTTAAAGGTCCCGTTAAATATCCCATATAAAACCCCCATAAATATCCCCCATTAAATATCCCATATAAAACGTTAAAGGTCCCATTAAATATCACCAAGTTTTTAAGCGTGCCATGTATTCAAATATCGAAAAAAATTTCTGATTTTCATGGATAAACTAAACAGTTATTGATCTAACAAAACAATTTAATCTATAAGCTTGAAATTATTTAGCAATATTTCCACTTTTGAGTGACCAAAAGAGCATGACGGTATTTAGCGGGACCTTTAACGGAATTGAACCGAACATGTTAAAAAATATTTAATTATTGAGACGCTTAAAAACAATGGGTAAAAATCTAGAAGGGGGTTCGGGTTAGCGCCTTTTGGGGAATTTTTAGTCGCCAACTTCACTTTGATAGGTACTTAGGCACACTTTTGGCGCTACTACTTTGCTTGGCGTTTGAACCCACTTCTAGATTTAAGCCAAACAAGGTATAAACCTTGGTTTCAGTCGGTTGCCATTGGTTTTTCAATTGTCACCAACTAGGTATGACATTTTAAGATATGTACTTATTCTCCAAAAGGGAGGAGACAAAATAAACAGACCTGGTACTCTATCTCTAAATTATTTTTAGCTTTGGCTCGTTGATAAAAGCATTCAATAGTTCCAGGTGATATAGTGATAGTAAGTTCATTCTCCAATCCATCGTAGGGCAGTTTTTGACCGCCGCAAAACACTGAAAGCAAAGGTACCAAAAAGGACAAATAAACAACCAGTTTTAACATTTTCCTGGATCTCACGCAGGCGAGTCTTTTTACTTTACGCAAAGGTGCTGAGTTGCAGATAGAAATTTAAACATAAACCGATGTATCAGATTTTATGTTGTAATAGCAACTTGGAATCAACTCATTGGACTAGCTTTCATTCAACACAAACATATAAACACTGGACTTAGTTGTACTAAAAAAGTCAATTCGAAAATTAAACTTTTTCAAGTACGGCTGGATCGATAGATCGTGACTAGTTTTTCCTTTTTAAAAATTGAAGCTTAAAATTTATAAAAGCGAAGATAAATGATAACTTAAAAGTTATTCAGTTATCAACGAAGAAAACAGGCAGAACAACAACTGTGTAGAAAACTCATACCATGAGCTCACTCATTTTATTAAGAATCTTTGCACAAGATCACTGATTGTTTCACTGATTTTAAGCTTACTTGTGTCCTCAGGCAGTCGTGTGCGGGGGATGTTCAGAAGTCAGGCCCGGGGGATAGTAGCGGATGGGTAGGCTCTCTACGGATGGGGGGTTAGGGTTATTGGATTGGACACATAGGCACCGACTCCAGGGTTGGACAAAATTATCACCCTGGCTTTTGCAAGAAGCTAGAGCGCGCGCATTAGGAGACGAGACTGATTACCAAGAATCTCGCCATAGAAATCATGAAGCCTCCGTCTCTAGTGCGTGTGAGCGCTTAACCTAATGTTGGAAAAAGGAGGCTAAAGCAACCCAATATTTTTATTAAAAAATCGGCGCAAGTTCAGACTTGTGCGTATAAAATCTAGAAAATAAAATCTAGATCTAAAGTTTTTAGCTATAAAGATGACTAATATGGTAACCCTAACTCATATTAAAGGAATTATTAGGTAATCCCGAAAGTTTTGTCGCTCTTGGGAGCATCTGTATACAATGTATTTTTTGGTACTTTTCCATTACGGTAAACCAGTAAAGTACTTCTACTTTACCGCCGAAGCGTCCGGTATTCAAAGTGCCACCGAAGCGTCCGCCACCGAATACAATACCGCCACCGAAGCGTCCGGTATTCAAAGTGATCCGGTCTCTAGGAGGCCATCAAATGGGTCATAATGCGCGGACCTCTGTCCTCCGTCAGTCATGCAGGGCCGTAACTAGACAGTTTTTGGCACAGAGAAAAATCCTAACAGAGGGTCCAAAACGATATAGTCAAAAGTTGGATGGTTATGAGGGCGCCACGATGAACTAAATGATTGACAGAGAGATCAAACCTGTGATTGGCTGTCACTCAATCTTCTATTTTCGTTCGAAAGAGAAGGAAAAAGTTTTTCTCAACCAATCAGGCTTTTCCCTCCCGCCTCTCGTGACGTTGATGCGATCGCAGCGCCAAAATAGCCCCACAACCATCCAACTTTTCGATTTCCATTAGCGCCAATGGCGACGGACTCTCTGTTCTAGTACTCTGTGGTTTTTGGGGGGTGTTTTGTCACAAAAAATATTTCTTGAAACTTTAGTTTGATTTTGTTGGTCACCAAGGTAAAGACAGCGCCGGATCCAAAATTTGATTTTTAGGGGGGGCAAGAATTTTCAAATCGTCTTCTAATGTCCTATCCTATAAAGAGGGGGCCTGGGGTCCTTCCCCAGAAATTCTTTGGAAATTTAAGTCTAAAAAGCAGATTTTCAACTCGTTTTGGTACACCTAATCCGGATTTCGGACATACATTTTTAAGAATTTAATTTCCACTTTGGTTGGATTTTTGCATTTTGACGAACTTTAAAAAAAGTTGTAAGTAATAGAGTTCCATCCAAAGGGGAGTCTGGGGGTGTTCCCCTAGAAAATTTCTGGAGATTTGACCCTAAAAACAGGATTTTAACCAGTTTTTGAGTCGCTTTTCCCTTTTTTTCCACCCACGAGTTCCCATTTCCCCTATTTCTCACTGTTAGTGCTTATTCCTATTGGGGGGGGTTATAAAGCAACCCGAAGAGGATCACTCCTTGTAAGTCCCAAAATTTTCAAGGAACGACTGTAATAATATATTTCAAAATTTCAAGGGGGGTTGGGGGTTCTCTCCAAGATAAAAGTACGGGTTTTATGCATTTTAAGACGAATTTTTAAGGAAAAACAGTAAGTAAAAAATTGACGTCGAAATTTCGAGGGGCGCTTTAACCCCCAACCCCCCTTTGGATACGGCCCTGCAGTCATGGCTGTAACTCCTTTGTACCTCCTTTTGTTTCTTATCACCAACTCCTCCAAAAGGAGGGTCCTCCGACTTCGAAAGTGGGAGATGCAGTCTCAAATCTTCTTATGACCCTTCATTGTTCCTTTTTTCGGCATCCTATTCGACACCCGACACCACACCCCACTTGACTGTGGAGAAGGGCAAGGGGAGTACCAACGATCTGATTTAGAGGGGGACAGGCCATAAACTTTAAATAATTAAACACAAACTTATAAAACAATTAAAAACCCATAGATTAAACCATCACATAATTTTTTCGTGATTATCTTATGAGGAACTAATTGTTTTTGATATAATATTCTATGATTCATTTTTCTATTTCCTTCTCTTTTCGGTAGTAATAATTTTTTAATGTGCCGACAGAACTTTTGTAAAATTTTTTTTTTTCTGCATTTTTAAACAGCTAATAACTCTAGCGCAGAGAAAAGATGTAAAAAATTGCAATTTTTTTAAAATATGGAACGAGTATTATATTATATCAAATATGTATATTATAACATAACTGGTTACACGGGTGAAGACAGTGAATGTAATTCAACTTTCCTAAAAATGATCCTATCCTATCCTAAAAATGAGTCCAATTTAGGATTTAGGTCCGAAATTCGGATTATGTGTACGCCTGAACCAAGTTTTGAAACCCTGTTTTTAGAGTTAAATTTCCAAAACTTTTTTGGGGGATGACCCCCAGATCCCCTTTTGTACGTAGAAACTTGGAACTTTCACAACTTTTGTTATGTTATATTAAGTTCATCAAAATGCAAATCCTGTCTAAAAATGGATATCCAAAATTCGGATTTTAGGTGTACCAAAAGTAGTTAAAAACTTGTCTCAGTCTACTTTCCAAAAATTTTCTGGGAGAGGACCCCCAAAGCCCCCCTCTAATTTTTAAACCTATTATGTACTGTTCGTTGGTGCCCCTTGGGATATCCAAGCTCCTTTTGCAAAGGCGTATAAGATTT
This sequence comes from Tetragnatha versicolor, assembly GCA_024610705.1. Lineage (NCBI taxonomy): Eukaryota > Metazoa > Arthropoda > Arachnida > Araneae > Tetragnathidae > Tetragnatha > Tetragnatha versicolor. The sequence goes on along the minus strand of JANDEH010000012.1, from coordinate 13,347,222 downwards.
TCGGCAAAGGGGGGCTCCTGAGAAAGTGAGGCCTATAAATGGTATTAACCACCCCATTTAACCTTTGCAAATGCTTACAGATATAGTCATAAAAAGCATGGGCGCCGCCAGGATTTTTTTTAGGGGGTGTGCACTCCCATCTGTGTCTACATATTGTCTTACTAATTTTAATAAAACCGGATTTTGGGGAAGGGCCCAAAATTTTTTCCCTCCCGCTTCGCATGCGTGTTTATTGGTTCAGATGTAGGTTTTAATACATTTTTAGGTAGAATTTGCGTCTTAAAGAACTTGTTACAGGAGTAGTTTAGCGAGTAATAAAGTTCCTACAACCAAAGGGGGGTCTGGGGGTCCTCCCCCAGAAAATTTTTGGGAATTTGACCCTCAAAAAGAGGATTTCTACTCTGTTTTGGTACACTTAGTCCTAATTTTATACATATATTTTTAAGTAGGATTAGGATTTCGATTGAATTTATTATAAAAATATTTGGAATAATAAAATTCCAATGAGAAAGGGGGGTTTGGGGGTCCTCCGCCAAAATATTTTTGAAAATTTGTTCCTAAAAACAGGATATTAGCTTGTTTTGGAACAACGAGTCCGGATTTCGGGGGGGAGGGGTAGGGCCCCTCGCCCCCCCCCCTTATATACGCCACTCCGTTCAAAAGCAAAAATCTAAATGTTGTTTTTTCTAAATGAGTATGACTTAAGATCATAAGATCCCTTTGTGTTATCCCCCTACGTATGTGATTAAAAATATAATCCAGGGAAACAGTATCATAAAATATCATTGCAATCAAAACCATAAATGTTTGAAGAATGTAAACATTTCGTAGGCAACGTATTACACTATTTTAGGGAGTCTGGGGGTCCCCCAGAAAAGTTTTGAGAATTAGACCCTAAACGACTAATTTTTGACTAATCTTAAGTGCTTATTACGAGTACTTACTTTGTATAAAGCCGAAGTCAAAAATAACATAAAATCGAATTTCCAAGAGAAAAGGAGTTCATAAATAGACTTAAAATTTTATAGAGGGATATTGGTTTGAGGATCTTCCCTGAGGAAAATTTTTGAAGCTTGATCCTTAAAAATAGTGTTTTATCTCATATTGGGACCTTTTGGGTTAAACTAAACAAGGACTGCAGGGGGGTATGGGGGTTCTTCCCAGAAACTTTTTTGAAATTTGATCAATAAAAGTAGGGTTTAAATTCATTTTGAGAATCTATGGGTCCAAGGGAGGGGGTCAATAGTGCTCCTTCCTTGGATTCACGCCCATCGAATTTGTTCGCAAAGGGTGCCAGGGGGCTGCAAGTGCACCCCCTCCCGGCGCCCATGATGAAAAGTGGTGTCTAGGTAAAAGTAACCATGTAGTAAAGTAACCACGCTATATCCTGATAACCAGGGCTCGATTTCTAAAAAAAGAGGTACCGGAACGGTAAAATTATTGGTCTCAAAACTGAAAAAGAGCGAATACTTTTTAATACAAAAACTTAAGCATTTATTTTTAAATTTAAACTTAAAAAATAAAATTAAATGTGTTGTGTACTAGATTAGGAAGAATTTTCTAACTTAATTATTGTATAAGACGATGAACTATATAAGCACTTTTTTGTTAAAACACCTTTTTTTTACAGTGCGTTGTACTTTTTTTTCCAACAGGGCACCTTTTGTAGAAGGCGGGACGATTTATCATCAATGATCCAATAGTGTTGTATATTTTGACAGTTTAAGGAATATAATGCGAAGTTAAAGTCCTTCAACGGTAGAATTTAAGATGTCGCAAATTTTCTTGGCAAATTTGACCAGCAATCTGGCAAATCTGGTTCAAATAAAAAAATAATCAACACCAGGAGCAGATTGTGTGGGTAGTTCAAATTGGGGTTCACAATAATGTTTTAAAAGAACACAATTAAGTAATAACCTTAATATTAAATCACAAAATTATTGTTATTTGTAAAAAAGATAAAAATGCATTTAAAATTTTCTAAAACTAGGGAGCTACCACCCCCTGCTCGCTATCGCTCGCCAACCCCCGTAAACTGCTGACGCAGGACCTTTTGGAATTGCTTCGCAATTCCTACAAATTCCAACTCGCCAAACTTAATACACTTTATAAAACAATAAACAAAAAAACGTCAACCAACTTTCCAAAAATACGTCACCAAATCCCCTCTATGAATTAATCTCCCTTAAAAGTTTGAATATATATAACCCGAACTTATCAAAAATTTAAACGAAATGTTTTTTAAAATATTCATCTTAATTATTTTTAATCTATGATTATAAAAATAAGTAATTCTAATTGTTTATCAATATTCGTACCAAACAAAACCCATTATTTTAAAGTAACTCGTTAGTATAATATGCCTAGTGTTTATCATTCATATATTTTTAAACCCAGACTTGTTAAACAATACCGTTTAAGCAATTGAAAATAATAAAAGACGAAACATCACTCTTTGTTTACAATTAATTTCGATAAAATCAGGCTGTTGCTAGCCGACCGTCGTACGACGGACGGCAAGTCCCACGGCCATGGCGACCGACGTATTGTTTCGTACTGTGGGCTCGTTCGTAAAAGCTAACTCGTGCGCACGCGTTAAACGAGTTCTCCAATTGTGCGTTCGTTTATTAAACTGGTTTTTCCCGTGCGGATAACTACCCGTTCCAAAATTCGCTCCCGTTCGAACTAGTTCGAACGAGACCGCACGAAGGAAATTCTTCGTTGGCTTCAGTTATTCGTCTGCTACAGCTGTGCTCAGTTTGGGATTTCTATGTTTGTGTCTTGGCTGTGTGAGCGCGTTTGTTTATAATTAAGTAAAAAAAGTATAATTATAAGTTATTGCACCCTATGGCAATTTTAGATGTACGTAATCAATGGGCTCATTCGGAAAAGCTAACTCGTGCGCATGCGTTACTAGTTCTCCAACTGTGCGTTCCTTTATCGAATTGGTTTTTTTCGGTGCGTTTAACTAATCGTTCCAAAATTATCTGTAACCGAAAAAAATTCGCATGAAACCGCACGGAGAAATTTCTTCGTTAGATCCAGTTATTTTACGTCTCCGCTGTTCGACTAGAGGTTGTGTCTTCCATCTCGTCACCTTATAGTAGTTTTTGATACTAATAGTATCAAAAACTACTATCTTCATTCGGCAAACTTCGGGAATCCCTAGATCCCGTTTAGATCGTTGTAGAAAATAATTTAATTGGTTTTGATCTTTTCTACTCGATCATATCAGCTCTTCCAAACAAAAAACGAGCTTCTATACCGATCTGATCGCCAAGGATCGGGATTCCCGAAGGTTGCCGAATGGAGATAGTAGTTTTTGATACTAGGGTGACGACTGTCCATAAAATGGCTGATTATCTGCGAATTTGTAGCGTATGTAAAATTGTGCAGCTCCCGTAAAATAAAAAAACGTTACAGTGGGTTTTGCGAGCACACCACTTGGGTTAGGAAGACAAAAGAGGGGTTGTTTTTCATTAATTAAAGTATTCTTTGACCAAAATATTTTTTTGAGTCCTTAGGGGGTCGACTTCATATTAAACGAAACACTAACTTTCTTTTTTCCAATGGGGACCCCCAATTATTATTAGTTTTTCTGAAAGGCCATCCCCCAAACCCTAAAGCCGCGTTTACACCTAAGTTGACAACTAAAAGTTGTCAACTTTTGTTGAAAACATTGTTTGTAGAAACTTAAAGTTGTCAACTAAAAGTTGCTCTTCTCAAATGTATAGCAACAAGTGGAAGACGCAATAATTGCTACGGTTGCCTGTGTTATCATAGCCAACCACTGTACGAGAGGTCCCCGAAGATATTGGGTGAGACCCTCGTTGAAGGCTAGGGATGGGTACAGCTCCCGCAAAAAAAAAAACCGTTACAGTGGGGTTTGCGGGTGAACCACTTGGGTTAGGAAAACAAAAGAGGTGTTATTTTTCATTGTTTAAAGTATTCTTTAATCAATAAAATTTTCGAGTCCTCAGGGGGTCGTCTTCATATTAAACGAAACACTAACTTTTTTTTTCAATGGGGACTAGGGTGTCCCTTAAAATCGAAGGTCGGGGAAACTTTTGCTCCACCCCCCAATTTTTTTCCTTTTGGTAACCTAAGACTGTGTGCAAAATTTTAAATCGATTAGATAATATTAACACGTGCCCCAAACGGCCTAAAGTTTGAAAAATTTGACTTTTTTCTAATTTTTTTGAAAATTTTCAAAAATATGTTTAAAAAATCCGTTTCCGAATAACAGGGCTCTACCACATTTTAACAATAATATTTGACCGTTTTTCATTACTAGTTAGGTCAAAATGCCCAGTTTGTAACTTAGTCATCAATTAGAAAATCATCAAATTTGTTCATTTTATACTAAGAATAGAAGAATCAAAAGCAGTGGTAAACGACTTAAAACCACAAAATTCCATGGCTAAACACCATTTGTAAACCATATTGATGTGGATATAAATTTTCTGGAGCTCAAATTAATTATTGGTTGCTTAATTACAGACGCCATATTGGATTGCATTAAAACTAAAAAAAAATCTGGAAAAAGGTATGGGCATGTTTGATATCGGTTAATAGGTCTTTGGTGTTTCTAAACTCAATTAAGACTAATAAAATTATCTTGGACAACTTTTAAAGCTCTTAACGCAATTTAAGAGCCATCATATCTCGTAATACAAGTGCAAACCATGTTTTCAAGACTATAGAAATGGTAATAAATTCTAAACACATAAAACTGGCTAGAGAAATTCTGGAAACAAGTTAAAAAAACAGACTCCAGTGTGTCCACGAGTATTTAATTCGTAAGTTAGCTGAAAAGCTGAAGTTAATACAAGATTAACACGCTCTTATAATTGAGTTAACCTATCAGACGGTAAGCAATTAACCCAGGTTTATGGAGACTGTTCTTCTATTTTATCATAATTTTATTCGTCAAAGTAAAAAATACCTTCAATTGAACAAATTAGTCATTAAAATCTAAGACACTTATATTTTCTATTTATAAGTATCATAAATATTATCAACAGTTTCCTAAAATCATTCTTTCTTTAATGTCTTTTTGTGAGTCAGCTATTCTTCGCTCTGTAAGTTTCCTATCTCTACATTCTCACAAAGAAGGATCTGACATTTAAAACAATTTAATTCCATAAACAATTTTTATGAAAAATTTACTCGAAACGTTAGTACTTCCTCGAGGACGTTTAGGTTTACTGATGAAAGGTTGACAGTGCGAAGAAAAACAAAGGGTAAAGTAGAAGAGTTATTAAAATTGTAGTTGATATTTTAACTTTCTTACAGCCACGGACAAAATAACAGTGTTTAATTGTTTTAATGACACTAATAAATTGAAAGACTGGTATTTTTATGTTAATGTATAAAATTATGATGAAGAGCAGTCTCTATAAACATGGTTAATCGCTTACCTTCTGAGAGTATAACTAAATTATTATGAAGAGTGGGTTAATTTTGTATCAACTTCAGCTTTTCAGTTAACTTATGGAATAAAATACTCGTGGACACACTGGAGTCTGTTTTTTAACTTGTTTCTAGAATTTCTCTTGCCAGTTTCATGTGCTTAGAATTTATTACCATATCTATAGTCCTGAAAACAGGGTTTGCATTTGTATTAGGGGATATGATGGCCCTTAAATTGCGTTAAGAGCTTTAAAAAGTTGTCCAAGATAATTTTATTAGTCTTAATTGATTTTAGAAACCTCAAACACCCATTACCCGATATCAAACATGCCCATACCTTTTTCCAGAATTTTTTTTAAGTTTTAATGCAATCCAATATGGCGTCAATAATTAAGCAATCCATTATTTATTTGAGCTCCAGAAAATTTATATCCACATCAATATGGTCTACAAATGGTGTTTAGCCATGGAATTTCGAGGTTTTAAGTCGTTTACCACTACCTTTTGATTCTTCTATTCTTAGTATAAAATGGACAAATTTGATGATTTTCTGATTGATGACTAGGTGACAAACTGGGCATTTTGGCCTAACTAGTAATGAAAAACGGTCAAATATGATTGTTTAAATGTGTTAGAGCCCTATTATTCGGAAACGGATTTTTTAAACATATTTTTAAAAGTTTTCAAAAAAATTAGAAAAAAGTCACAATTTTCTAACTTTAGGCCGTTTGGGGCGCGTGTTAATATTATCTGATTGATTTAAGATTTTGCACACAGTCTTAGGGTACCAAATGGAAAAATATTGGGGGGTGGAGCAAAAGTTTCCCTGAATTTTTGAAAAAACGCCCAAATAAGGGACACCCTAATAGGGACCCCCAAATATTATGAGATTTTCTGAAAGGCCATCCCTCAAAACCCCTAAATACCCAGTTTCATCCAGATTGATTCACAATTAAAAATGTTTTTTAAAAATGAAATTTTAAATTTTAAAATCGTGAAATATTTTTATGGTAATCGATTCAGGTAGTAATTTTATGAAGTTTTTTGCTTTCAAAAAGGAACCATGTTTTTTCTTCCTAAAATGAGGCTTGAACTATGTTTCTATCATAAATAGAACTGGAGTTACAATAATTTGTTGACGGCTACTTTGGTATATCAAGCATATTTTCAACATTCAAGAGAACATTTATATCGTTTTCAAGAGAAGTAGAAAGAAGAATGGACAAAAATTAGCGGCAAGTATTATGACGCTATTTTCAATTACAAACTTAAAATTTTGAATTTTTCCCAAAGGGAATCAAAAGTTTCTAGAAAAGAAATGCTGCTTTTAAATGAAAACTTATTTTTTTATTTTTAAATAAAACTTTCAATATCTCTATTCAGGAATGAAATGCGACGTCACGCCCGGGGCGCGTGGAGGGGGAACAGTTTTCCCACTAGTTTCCAACAAGTTGCTAGCGCAAAGCGCAGAACAACAAATCTTCCACTTTTAGTTGTCAACTTTCTTTGATCTTTACTTTACCGACACTCCGCGGAAAACTAAAATTTAGTGAAAAACTTGTCTCTCCACTAGTGGAAGACAGAAAAAGTTGCTGTATTTTGTAAAAAAAGCAACAAATTGCCGCAACTTGTGGAAAACTTAGTGGTGATCTTTACCGACACTTCGCGCAAAGCTAAAATTTAGTGGAAAACTTGTCTCTCCACAAGTGAAAGACGGAAAAAGTTGCTGTATTTTGTAAAAAAAAGCAACAAATTGCCGCAACTTGTGGAAAACGTAGTGGAAAACTTTGGTGTAAACGCGGCTTTAAATACCCAGCTTCATCCAGATTGATTAAAAAAATTTATTTTTCAAAAATAAACTTAAAAAAATTTTTTTAAATCGTGAATTTTTTTATGGTTATTGATTCTGGTAGTAATTTTATGAAGGAAACCGAAATTTCAATTGATTTTATCTATTAGTTCTTGATAAAACGAACGAGAAAGAGCATTTGCGGTATGCATTCGGCAAAGGTATACGGCCCCTTAAGATATTAATTCGTTTTTATCAAAAACTATTGGATAAAATCGATTGAAATTTTGGTTTCCTACATAAAATTACTACAAGAATCGATTACCATAAAAAAAATTCACGATTTTAAAAAAAAAATTTTAAGTTTATTTTTGAAAAATAAATTTTTTTAATCAATCCGGATGAAACTGGGTATTGAAGGGTTTGGGGGATGACCTTTCAGAAAAACTAATAATAATTGGGGGTCCCCATTGGAAAAAAGAAAGTTAGTGCTTCGTTTAATATGAAGACGACCCCCTAAGGACTCGAAAACTTTTTTGGTCAAAGAATACTATAATTAATGAAAAACGACCCCTCTTTTGTCTTCCTCACATAAGTGGTTCGCCCGCAAACCCCACTGTAACGTTTTTTTTTTGCGGGAGCTGTACCATAACAAGTTAAAACACTTTTATATAGGGTCAAATTTCAAACAAAAATTTCTGGGAGAGGGCCCCAGACCCCTCATTTATAATTCGATTCGATTATTACAATTCTTTTTGGATTTTACCGGGGCCACCAGCCCTTTTCTTGCTTTCCTCATGGATCATAATATGATTCATTAAAACTTCAAAGGTTCTTCTGTTAATTCTGAAATGACTTTAAAAATCTTTATACGAATATCGAAGAATCACCTCTTCCACATAATTTTTTATATATACTCTAGGTTCCGTTTCTCGATTATTATGATTTAATAAAAGTTTTGTAATGATTTCTTCTTCTTCGTCTTCTGTAGATTCGTACAGAATTCGTACAGCCCCAGTAGGGGGGGCTGTGGGGCTGCAGCCCCCCCAGGAATAAGACATTCAAGTTTTGGTAATAGCAATAAAGCCAAAAAAGAAATTTCAACACGTTGCGGACATTCGGTTTGTTACTCGAAGGGTCTCAAAATGAATCGGAACCCTACTTTTAAGGGTAGAAATTCCAAAATTTTTTTGGGGGAAGACCCCCAAACTCCCTCGAATCTAATAAGTACGGTTTTTCCTTGAAACTTTAGGGATTTTCAAGGAGTGATCCTCTTAGATGTAACCTAAAGTGTCTCAACATGAGTTAAAATGCCACTTTTAGGGGTAAAATTCAAGAAATTTTCTGGAATAGGAACCCCTAAACCCCCTAGAAATTTTCCAATTCATAATACTCTAAACTTTTTTCCTTAAAAATTCTGCCGCTTACAATGAGGGGAGCCTCTTTGGGTTGAATCTAAAAGGCTTCAAAATGAGCTAAAACACTATTTTGAGGGGCAAATTTTCAAAAATTTTCTGGAGGAGGACCCCCAGACCCCCCTTTTGCTTCGAGTTGACATTTTTACACAATTTTGAAACTTAGTGCACCAAAATTAAATCATTACGAAGTCATCTCACCTAAAACTTAGTAGGTATTCCTAAGATTAGATGTCAGAAAGTAGTTGAGTAACCCCCTGAAACAAAAATCCGGCTACGGCACTGGCAACCCCCTCCCCCTTCTAGTTACTTACATTAAAATTTGAACAGCCCATAATAGCAATTAAGTTATTTGTGAAACTCAGTCCCCCCCAGACAAAAATCCTGGATTCGCCACTGATTCAGATGCATTTTAACAACTTATCCATGTTCATACTTAACTGAACGCAATCAAATTTCGAATAGGATGCGACTCTCATAAATGAATGTTGTGTAAAAAAAGAGAAGTAGCGCAAAAAGCGCAAGTGCACCGAAAATAGCTCTATAGTCGTTCGTTTAACCACACTTTAACTCGTGAAACTGAGATCACGTGACCCGAATTCTTTTTCGTTCGAACTAAAACTCGTGAGGTTTTACGAACACGCCCTGTATTTCACAATCCCTGCAAGATTTTTATACTTTATTAGCAATGCGCATCCATGTGGACCTGATTCTTGCTGTTTCTATAAAATATTTTAGCGAAATAATTTTATTTTCAATAAATTAATAATTTAAATTATTTTTTTAAAAAATTAGACTAAGTAAAACATTTAAAAAACCACAATGAATTTAATTAAATAAGGAATGACTGTTAAACAAGAGCAATTAATTCTTGCAATTTTTAATGGAATTTATAAAAATTTAAATTAAATTTACTGAAAAATAATAACCGGGCTCGAACCCACGACCTTCCGCACGCCAGGCAGACGGGCTACCTTTCCCCCATCGGGGCCACGTTTACCACAATCCTAAATACTTTAAAACCACGCCTTTAACCCGAGCATGCGCACAACGGTTACCCGACGGTCGGGAAGTCACTCCCATAAAATCAGACTAAAAATTATAAATATTGGACACAAAGTATGAAATTTTAGTATAAAATGGCATACATGTAAGTTTTTAGAATATGTTTTTATCAGTCTTTGAGTGATATTTCATCAAGAAAGTACTTTTTTAAAAGGTGAAAAAACATGTTTCATCTTAAGTAGCGTCAATCGGTCGTTGTGATTGGATGCATAATAATTTGATTGACAGTACTTGCTTTGTAACTGCGACCTTATCCGTTATCTAAAAAAATGGAAATAATTTAAAACTGAGAATTTTTTTGAAAAAATCGAAGGGCTTACTCGGAAATCCGGAAAGAATCCGGACATTTTGATACCATATATGTTAGGGTGGAACGAAAAAACGAATTTTGTCAAATCGTTTAGTGATAGGGCGCAAAATTTGCCTTAAGCAATCAGTATCAATAGTTAAAAATTTTAAAATGATCAAAAAATATCTTGAGGTGCCTCAAAGCCCTTAAAGTTTCGAAAAAATGCTGTTTTTTTTATAAAACAACAAAAAATCCAATGATAATATCAATACAATTTGTTCATTATTTTTTTGTGAGGAACTACTATTATTCTCAATATAATATTCCAGGTTTCATTTTTTATCACCCCTTTTTTGGTAGTAATATTTTTTTTAACGTCAAATAATTTTTGTAAAGTTGTTTTTCCTGCATTATTGAAACATAAATAACTCTAGAACTATCAAACCTAAAAACGTGAAATTGGATTCCTTTCGTCCGATATTTTTTTCTCTTTACAGTGGTATGCATCATTAACAATCCCCTCGCAAAAAAAATTAATTTAAAATAAAATGTGAAAAAAAATTTAAATTTTTAAATTTTAAATTTTTATTATTATTTTTATAGTTTTTTATTTTTATTTATCTATGATAAACATTTCTACCAAGTTTCAAGTTAAAAATCTAATTTAATCGTGCAGAAAAAATACAATTAATCGAAATTTTAGTAGGTTTTTAACACCCCTTATCAAAAAACAGAAAAAGAACGATTACACTTCCATATGAAAAAATTTCCTTGATGAAAATAGTCATTTCTTATAGATTTTGGGTTGCTGAATACGAAAATCACCATTAAAATTCTCAATTGACTCAGGATTTTCGGGGAACAGCCCCTCCCCCTTAGGATTTTCAGGGAACAGCCCCTCCCCCTTTTTAAGTTTTCGACGATTTTATAACTTAAAATTCGATTTGAGGGTTAAAAAGAATTGCTTTAGTCTTCAAATTGCCCCTCAGGGGACAAGATAGGTGCAAATTGATAAAATATGATACATTTATAACAAATGGATAGGTTTAAGGGGTAATTACCCCCTGAAAATGCAAACAATTAGCTAAAAAATTATAGAGGTTTTTATACGCTATTTTTTCCATCTTATTTTTACGCAATTCAAGTTTGAAGGGTCCTAACCCTTCCCCAAAGACCTAAATTTGATGGCAATATGCACCAATGATTTGTACTAAAAGCGGTTGAGATGAGAGCGCCCCCAAAGCACCCATGGAAGGATTGAATGCCGCACTTGGAGTTAAACTGTGCTGTACAAAAAAATGTGAAGCCACTAACTGAATTTCAGCTTATTCTTGTGTAAAATGATCTGCTGAATTCAAATATGACACCCATTTTCCTCCATCACCCTCAGTTTTTAAAGGGATGCCCCCTAATTGTTATCCACATACAGCCGTGCATCTATTAACATCTTGAAACATGGAATCCTCACTCCCCAAAACCGGTCAGTTTTTAAAGAACTGAAGAGTTTCTACTTAGGATAGACCCAAAATATAAGGAAAACGTCCATTTTTAATCTTTTCAAAATCATCAATATTAATTCCTGAGTTCGCGAGCGCCTTCACGATTCTGGAAGTCTTCCGAACTCTTCCGCGGGGGCTTCTGGGAGGCTAACACCTCAGCCACTTTTAGTAAAAATTATTGCTGCATATTGTCATCCAATTTGGGTCCTTGAGGAAGGGTTAGGACCCTTCAAACGGGAATTGCGTAAAAAATAAGACGAAAAAATAGCGTATAGGAACCTCTATAATTTTTAGCTATTTTTTGTATTTTTAGGGGGGTAGCTACCCCTTAAAACCTATCCATTTGTTATAAATTTATCATATTTCATTAATTTGAACATTTCTTGTTACCTGGGGAGCAATTTGAAGACTAAAACAATGCTTTTTGACCCTGAAAATCGAGTTTAAAGTTATAAAGTCGTCAAAAAACGTAAAAAGGGGGAGGGGCTGATCCCCAAAATCGTGAGTCAATTGAGAATTTTAATGGTAATTTTCATATTCAGCGACCGAAAATCTATAAGAACTGACTATTTTCATCAAGGAAAAAATTTTGAAGGTCAACAATTATTGGTTGAATTATTGTAGCAGAACCATAACTACGTATAAAATTCCTAAGGTATAACAAGACAAAAACAGTAAAAGCTTTACCGTAATTGTTAAGAATTGATATTTAGTATATAGTTGGCAAACCCCTGAGAATCTCTTAACTTAAACTACAATCTATAAGTAATTTTGATCAGTATTTAGAGAAAGTATTTAATGCTTTTAAAAGAAAACTTTTAACTGAAAATGTTTATTAATGAAGCACTTATAGCTGAAATTAACTAGAATTATACAATTTTTTAGTAATTTGTGATAATCTCAAAGCATTTCTTGATTGGTATTAAATTTTTACAGGTAAATAACTTTTTTCGGTTAAAACTTTTTTTAAATATTTTTTTTGGAAATTGTGAAAAAAAAAATTGAAGAAAGGTAACAAGAAGAAAGGAAACAAAGAGAATAAAATTATGAACAAAATGGGCTCCATTTCTTGTTTTTAAACTGAATAGTTCCAGAGTTATGTCTCCTAGTAATGCAAGAAAAACAACTTTACAATATTTGCGTAACTCTAAAAAAAATATTTCTCCCAAATGAAGGGCGATAAAAAAACGAACCTTGTGCCATTATATCTCTGATAGTAGTAATTTCACATAAAAAAATCAGGAAAAAAATTTAAGTGTTTAATCTTTGTTTTTTTTGTTGTTTTGTAGAAAAAGTGACAATTTTTTGAAACTTCAAGGCTCTTGAGGCACCTCAAGATATTTTTTGATCAATTTCAGATTTTCACATATTGACACTGATATATTAAGGCAACTTTTCCGCACTATCACTAATTGAATATTCGAAAAAAGTTTTTTTAGGCCCTTTTTCGTTCCACCCTAATATATGTGTCATTCGGTTCAGTAATTAAAAAGCATTTCTCTGGAAACCGTTCACCAAAAACTTTTTTTTAGAATAGAGAGATTTCAAATATGCACAAGTGAATCGTTGAAAATAAGTTTTAAATAGTAACAACAGATAATTGTTTTTTAACACATCTAAGATCATAGTGGCGTATCTAGAAATTTATTTCGGGAGGGGCCAAAATATCCTTTTAGAAAATTAAATCACTATCAGGCGCCAAGTTAAATTTTGCACAGGGGGGGAGAAACTCGAAATTCCGTCTAAACCATTTTTTACGCTATGAACTTAATCTGAAGATAAATGTGATTAGTTGAGTTCTAAATACAAGAAGGGGGGTCTGGAGTCCCCCCCGAAAAATTTTGGAAACTTGACCCTAAAAACATGGTTTTAATTCATTTTAGGACTTTTTTTCGTACATATAGAAAGGTTTTCGCGGGCCGCGGGCTATAGTTAAAGGAGACCCCTGAAATAAAATTATAATTTTTTAATCGAAAAAGAGGTTCCGGAACGCGTTCCGGCTGAAATCGAGCCCTGTTGATAACTGTCAGGAGTTATATAATTTTTGTTTTAAACACTTTTAGATATTTGCTTGGCTTGGTTGCAAAAACTTTTGAAGCCCTACAAATATAGTCATGAAAGTGGGGTCAAGGTACAGTAAAGTGATCATGCCCTATCCTATGAGACCTTTCAACGCCCTCTAGCGGAAAATTTAGGATTTATAATTTTTGTTTTAAAAACTATTTGAGGTATGTGAAAAAAATCAATGACTAAGTTGTAGAGCAGCATCGATTTAGTAGGAAAAGACACCTAATGCAGAAAAATATCTTGAATAAAACCCCTAAAATGCACACTCAATTAGGTTGAATTTACATCTTTAAACGCTCCTCACGAGGTGAAAATGAGAAATTTTCAATTTATTGAACTAAGAATACTTTTAGTCATTTACTTAAATCGTAAAAATGAAAATTTCTCATTTTCGCCTTGAGATGAGCGTTTTAAGAACTAAAAACTGCGTAAATTAAACCTAATTGTGCGTGCGTTTTATTCAAGATATTTTTCTGCTTAAGGCAGTGTTCCCCAACGTGGGGCGCACGCCCCACCGGGGGGCAATATCATTTTCTAGGGGGGCAATTTGAAAATTTTTAACCAAAATCCTCCCAGGTGGGGCCAATCCAGGGAGAAAATTAAAAAAAAAACTTTTTAAAAAGAAGGTTATCAAAATCTGATCCTAATATCCTACCTGAGAATGCATGTCTGAAATCTGAACCAGTATGTATCAAAACCAAGTTGAAACCCTGTTTTTAGAGTAATTTCCAAATCTTTTCTGGGGGATGACCCAAGTTCTCTGTTTTTAGATTGCTTATATCAAAATGCAAATCTTACCTAAAAGTTTATATCCAAAATTTCCCCCAACTAGGGGTACCAAACTAGTTAAAAACCTGCTTCCTGAAGACAAATTTCCGAAAATTTCTGGGGGAGGACCCCCAGACCCCCCTTGGTACTTAAACCTTAATTACTCATAACCTTATTTAGTTCTTTAGTATGCAAATTCTACCTAAATTTGTTCTGAAAATCTTTATTAGACTTATTAAATTTACATAGGAGAGAGGGGCTAAGAAATAATTTTGGCTCCCTCTCAAAATATATTTCTGTATATGCCACACTGAGACCGGGGGCATGGAAAATTTAGAAAGGCTTTGGTGGGGCATGGACCGAAAAAGGTTGGGAAACACTGGCTTAAGGTGTCTTTTCTTGGGACAGTGTCCCAAGAAAAGACACCTTAAGCTTACACACTTAAGTGGCTTTTATCCAGCTCCCCCCGCAAACGCCGGCGAGTATTATCCAATCCATCAGCACCCACGGCAAGCGCCGGCGAGCATCCTCTTTTTTCGGTGAAAGCGCGCTTTTCACCCCCGTGTAACTACCCCCCAGTAGGTGCCATGGAATGTTTTTCTGATAGGATCTTGAGGCAATGATGTCCCAAAGATGATGTATAGGTTTTAATTCGATATTGACTGCGTCCAGGCTCGTTAAATTGAAAAGAACCAAAAATGACGATTTTTTCAATATTTTCCCTATTCTTTAACATGGGAAACCTACTTTTGAAGGGCGCGGGGGTCAAAAATCGTCCTAGAGACCTGAAAATTTGCAGGTAATAATGTTTTAGTATTTGTAACAACTTGAGGGGGGGGGCATCTGGGAAATTCGAAAAAAAAAATTTCGGAACACCCTATTGGGACACCTTGTATATAAAAATCGATGTTTGTTTGTATGTATGTCCTTTATAGTTTTCCCACCTACACCTACATTAACTTTTAAACTTTACCACGTTGCTCTACTCACTCCCGGGAAGGTTTCTAAATAAAAATAATTTAAAATCGAAGAATTCTAACAACTTTTTTGGTCCATTTTATGCTTGAAAATCAACATTTCATGCCTAACAACATGGAAAAACCATCAATTGTTGTAGATATAACATCGATTGTAGTAGTTTAAAATCAATTGTTGTAGCATAAACATAAAAACAGATCCATTATTTAATTATTTCTCATTCTGCCGGGCATATTGTCCGGCGGTAACGCCCGGCCCTAGAACACAGTGCTACACATTTGGACTGGCAAAGCCTGTCTGTAACACACAGGACCGATAATATTTATCAAAAAACTGAAACTCGGGTTAAGCGTGTCAGCGCTAGTATTTCCTGTATTAATTTGCATTTTTAATTCGTCTTTACTTATAAACCGAGAAAAATCTGACCATTTTGAGATTTTTCTTACATGTTCTATATTTCCGCTATGAACCTAGTTTCCTTAAATCTTTCCTCTCTTAAGTGTTTTAAAAATTTCTTGCGGAATCGAGGCTGCTGATCTGATCTACAGCATCCCTTCATGAGCCACCACTGGTTTTAACTAAATATAAGCGAGAAAAACAAATTATAAAGTAAGGCAAAAACCTTTAGTTTGCTCTCTAGGTTTAGGTAAAAAACATAACTCAAGACATTTGATTAGTGAAAAATCTGTGGGAAAAAATGTAACACCCAATTTAATAACTGGAAACATTTATTCAGTCCTATGAACTGCCTTTTGAATCAATGTATATATCTAACAGTTACAATAAATAAAACAATAACTTTCAACATGGCTATTTAAAGGTGAGCAGCTTCATTTTTTCCTCAGTCATTTTAACTTAAAAGTACTAACACAATCATCTTAGTCTTTGGCTGAAAATGAAACAATAGATATTCAGTTATTTTACAATAAAAAATTCTATTACAAAAAAACACACTTCAATTTTCTTGTCTATTTGAACAAGAATATGGATTCAAATATAGTGTGTGAGAGAGAAGAAAATCATGTTAAGCTTGTTTTAACACACACAACTGCATTTCAGTCACTTTGAGAAAAATGGTAGCAGTACCTTTCAAAATAAATCCTTGCAACACACCCTCCAACTATGTTTTGTTGTTGTTTCATTAAAAGTATGTGAGAAATAAATTTTATTATGAAGGTTGTGCTAGCATGTTAAAAATGATTCAATTAAATTTTTATTATAATGAGAGAAGTGCTTTAAAAGCATTTTGAAAGGATGCTCAACATTTTTTACTGTTTTGCATGATGGCTCATTCTCTCTTTTACTCAAAATACGATTTCTTCTACCTTTATCTAATAATTCGGAGTCAATAGCATCTACATCATAATTGTAGTAAATTTCTTAATTATCTTCACAACAGCATTTTGGCAAAATAAATACATAAATACCTTTTACAGGAGAAAAGTACATCATAATGATTTTGATCATTTCCAATAAAAGCAATTAACACATCATATTTAAAATGAAATTGATTAAAAACTTTATCCTTATGCAGTATAGTACAAATAGGCAACAATTTTTCTCTGCAGGAGTCATCTTTTTTTATCACAAAGTTCATCATGAAAATTTAATTAAAATGATTGAATTTTTAAACAAACTAGAAACAATATTTCATTCTTCAGGGAGAAGTTTCAAGAAACCAAAAAAGTTAACACCATAATGTTTCATTTAACTGTGGAAATGGGATTTTTATTAAATAAATTACAAAAACCACTTAGAAAGAAAAACTTTTAAGTTTTCTAAATTTGTTACACAAGGTCAGACAGAAAATGATGAAATTGTTCAGTACTTCATACTGTATTTCAATCACACTTTTCCTCTTTGCCATCTAATGTAAAGAATAAGCATTTATAGACTTTTTAAATAGTTGTGTGTGACTGTTTGAATACAGCTTTGTATATCCAGCTTATAAAACAGCCTTATATATAACTGATGTGTTTGCAGTAACATTGTTTTCCTTTGGACAATTTTAAAAAAAAGGGGCACCTATTTATAGATTAGTTAATAACATAATTATGTAGAAAATTAATGCTTTAAAGGTAAGGCATTGAGGTATATGCTTTAAAGGTATTTTTGCATATGAACTTAATTATCCTTCACATTCACCTGACACATCTGCTCTTTTTTTCCCAAAACAACTTCTCATATAGCTAGCTTGAAAGTTAATATATTTAAAAATTTTCTGTTTTGAAGAAATACACAGATCACCAACAAATATAATAATATCAGGTTACAGTCAGACTTATTATTTATCAGACCTTGAATAACAAATTCAGAGCTGAAACAAGTAAATGCTCAAACTAATTCACCAATACCTTCCTTGAAAAATAAGAAACTTATTAAAGAAAAAAAATACCCTATTGTTTGTCTGAAATGTCAAGTGAGAGTGAGAAACTAAGTGATACTAATGACAATATGGTAAAAGTTCCATAGAGAAGATACTCATACATTACAGTTAATTAATCTAACTGCTATATAAAACCTAATGATCTGAAGTTGGCAATGAGTCATAAACAAAGAAATTAGTTTTAGGTTTTCTGGTTGTAGGTCCTATTAGACTAGAGCATTTTGTATCAGAATGGGAAATTTGTAATAATGACAATCTACCACGCATGTTGAATTTATCCAATTTTGTATCTTGGTTTATTCCTTGGTTTCTCACTCACTCAAGTAAAAAAACAATTAAAAAATGTACAGCAATTAATACTAGCGGTGATACCAAATGCAGGTCTTAATGAATAAGCACTAAAAAGGAGTTAAGACATCTTGATCATTTTTAAAAGCTCAAAGCACAGCAAAATTAATAAATAAAACCTCCCTGTGTGTAGTTTAGTAACTATAATATAAACTATCTATCCTCACTAAAATATACTAAAAACTACAAACGCGATACAAAATATTTTCAATATTAATTGATAATGAAGATGACTGTGCATCTAAAATTACATAAGTGATGTCCTGTTGCAAATAGTATTGTGCAACTGACTGTGGAATGTTTACAAATGAGGAATATTAAATTACTATACAGCATAAAATCTGGTCTTTATATGAAACATTATTTAATCCAGAATACAAAAAAGCTTAAAAACAATGTTTTTTTAGATGTTTGTGTCTGGTATTAAACCCCAAAATGCTTTTATGATGCCTAATCAAAATACAGTGCTTCTTGAATAATTCAGAACTGAAGGGATCCTCAAAAAGTTAGAATTAATTATTCAAAACACTTAAAATTAAAAAGTATAATTGATATACATAATTGGTATTTTCCAAAGGGAACCAAGAGAACTCTTAAAATTATACTCAACTTTGAATTAAAGATGCTAAACTTATTCAAGTTGCACTGTATTTGCAATTACACAGGCTTCTACAATGTAAACTTATTGTAATGCTTTTTTATAACATAGGCATGTAACATCAATATCCCAAAAAGTGTTTACAATCCAATGAGTGATTTTGATGTTGTTTCACTGATTTTAAATAGGGCTCTGGCATCCATTTTCTTATCTGCCACATAAGGATTTTTTTACAAACTACGCTTGAATAGTTGAGGAAATGTCAGTTCAAAATCATACCTGACTACCTCTATATTATACAGTGTTTTATACTTTCAAACAATATATAATCACACCTAAGAGATGATACTGAATAGGGCTTTTTAATAACCCGTTATGAAAAATCAAGATTTGTGAAAAACTGCATCGATGTAATTTTTAAACTCCTCCCCCCTTGATATTAGCAAATCAGCATGCAGCAAAAATACATCAGAATCTCTTATTGATTGCTAAATACTTTTTCGGTTGATTGCAGGCCTGTGTAATTTATAATTGAGATTTTTATGTTAAATCAATTCAGCTATTAGCTCTAACATTACAAAACATTCACACATCTTACACAAATCCAAAAGATAGTTTAAAATGCATTGGTTAACTCATTTGAATGAGTATAACAATGACTAAACAAATACTGTTCATTTATGAAAGCAAGATCATTCAAACATACAAAAAACAAAACAAACCATTCATTCCATAAAAACAATCAGGCTAATGAATCACCAAATTATCCAAATGGAAGTTCAATTGATTAAAAGTTCAATGCTTTGGTTTATATGTGAGATTTTATTGGAATTTGAGTTTATCTGAAGCCTTTCAAACAGTATATTATCACACCTAAGAGGAGTCGATACTCAAAATAGTCAACTTAAAGTGTAATAAAATATTTGAATAGGGTTATTAATAAAGAAAATATGAACATATATGGAATGGTAATTAATAAACTTTACAAGACAATTTAGGGATGTGTAACATTAACAATTAAGACCTACCACAAAAGCAGTAGTTATTCTAAATTTATACATGGAATTATGTCTTTGAGCAAATTTTTTTCATATACAAGGCATGACATTGCAGTAAACAGGTAGTTCACTGTTATCAGTTTCACAAGCTTTAAATAACAAATGGTAAAACTATCTCTAGAAACACTGATTCAATTCACATCAAATAGATCAATGTTGGAAGTTTCTTTGACTCTAAATTACTTAAATTTTTCTGGGTATAAAATGAAATCTTTAAAATCAAATTGATTTCCTGTGCCCTATTTGAGACATTATTGCTGTTCTTCAATGGGGGAAAATCAATGGCTAAAGAATAATGATTTTCTCTTATTTAAGAATAAAATCATGAATTAAATTTTACAATACAGTAATTTTAATATAATAATAATTCATATGACTGTATGCACACACAGGATCCATAAAACATTTTTAATTAAAACACATTTTAAAATATCTTCATTTCTTTTTTATTTTTTAGGCTGCAAAAACTAATAAATTAATTTTTATCTTTAAATTTAAGGCTAGCAAAAACATATATTGTAGACTGGTGTAAAATACGTAATTCAGTAAAGAAATTAAAATTATAAAACACAAAATAAAAAATCTGTTTAAAAACCTTTAAAAAACTGTAAATAACCTCGTTATTTTACTACTTTAACTTAAAATTAAGAAAAAATTAATACTTAAAAAAACTTCAATAAGTTCATGGTAACAAGTTATAAGTATATATTGTAGTATATGGTCTTTTACATAAAGTAATACTATGACCAGATTTCAAATAGAGTATCGAGGTATTATTGAAATAGAAATCCCAAAATGAAATACTTGTTATTTATTTTTTTAAATTTAAATAATGTTAGAGAAATTAAACTTTGAGGCATGTATTAGTTGCACATCAATTATTTAGGCAAAAGTTACCTGGAGAGGGTAAAAACTAAATTGGTAAAACAATTTTAAATGAAAATCAATAGTTAAAAAACCTCACTTAGAATGTACCCGATATATAGTCGTTTAAATTAATTTAATCTTAACAGTGGCGACTCATGGGTTGTTCAAAATTATATCTTGAAAATATTAAGTACCAATCTCACAATCAAATCACAATTATAATTATTTATTAGGGGGCTATGAAAATAAAATTCACAGGTATAAGGCTATAACTTAATAGGAAGTACCATTTTACTTTGCTAACTAAAAAAAAATGAAGCTTCGATCTATTAGCCAACACAAGTATGCCAATTTACTATGGAATCTAGTTCTACACCCTTTTGAAATATCTGATTTGTTGCTCAAATTGTATTTTGGTCTAAATATTTTACCAATGGTAAAAAAATAAAAATAAAATTGTTATAAATAGGTTTACTTTTAAAACCACTTACCAACACACAGAACTAGATATTTTAAGTAAAATAAGCATAAGTATTGAAAAAATTTCAGGAGAGTAAAGCTTAAACAAAAAATGCATACTTTGACACAATCTAAGTGTGCAATTGGGAAGCAGAGAGCGGCAGAAGTAGGTAAAAACTTTCTCCCCAGCCAGGCGAATGCTTTCATGCCTGCTTGTTTGCACATGAGGTTAAAGCCAAAAAAGTCGTAAGCATTGTAAGCTCTCAACATTTTTGTAATAAAATTTTCTTTTTGAAGTTTTGAACAATAGGTAGCGTGGAAATCCCTCCCGAATAGGGTAGAATAAATTTTCATAACTTTTTCATTTTCACTGGGGGTTCATGTGCTCTTATGGATGAGCCGCCACTGACTTCTAATAAAAAGTTGGTAACTAACAATACCAAAAGCTGTTAACTAATGTTTATAAACAGGGAAGTAAAATAGTTATATTCACAGAGAAAATTTGTATTTAATTGCTGATTGAGATGGCACAGTTAATCAACAACAAAGTACTATTTAAAATATTAAATAAATTTTAAGTAATTAAATTATGTCACCTCTGCGGCAAGCGAGCAATTTGAAATTTTCCTCATCCCATTTTAACAATAGTAGCAAAATTTAAGAGATATTAAATTGCAAACTTTATACTGTTCCACACAGCTGATAAAAACAATGAATTAATCAAACATATTAGTTTATGAGGGCAAACACGATAAAAAAATATGAAATAATTTATAAACAGTTACTGCAAATGCGACTAACTTCATAGGATTCAGTTAAATGTCATTTGTACATATTGAATATTGGACACAGCTTTCAGAGAAAACTTCACAATTAGTTTGATAGAATTGCATAGTTTCTGACAATAGTTGAAATTATCCGATTCATAAAAATAAATTTGAGCTATATATTTCAAATCTAATATGTCTGAAGTGACGTATCAGAAAAAGCTGCAACCCCATGAACACTGTATTATTTTGAATTCACTGCATTCAATGACAATCATCAACTGCTCAGAAAAATTCCAAATTCCTAGCGATTCAAAAGCCTAATAGTATGCATTTAAAAAGAACTTTTTAATATTCAGAATATACACAGCTTTTAAAAACATATGCTATTATGGTTTTATGTCCCAATTAAAGACACCTGAAACACATAACCATAGAGAGAATATAGTTCAATTTTTGTACTTTTGTTTGAAAAAAAATGTTATTAATATTTCAAAATATTGAGAAAAGAAATTCATAGGGGAATGACTGGAAAAAGTTATTAAAGCACATTATACTCTTCATATTTTAATTTGACAATTCAACTTTGAAATTGCTTAGTGACACTACCATAATTTTAAATATGTACAATGTATGCCAGTAGTTTAAAAAAATTTATAAACTGAAAGTACAACAATCCATATATTACCAGAACCAACTGTTGATAGCAAAACTATGACCTCAGTATCAGCCCCCACAATTGAATACATTACAAGTAAAACATATTATAGATGATTTTCTTCATGTAGGCATCAGGCAATAAAGCAAGGATGTCCAGCATTTTATCTTCCCTAGGCTGCTTCAGAAGACAAGGTGGCTTTTATACCCACAAAATATACTATGCCCCTTCAGAAGTTAATGAAAAAGGATTTTTTTGTTTTTCATTTTTATATACTATACAATTGCATTTAATAATAAACTTCATACAATAGTTAATATTTTTAAAAGATGCTATAGTTGGTTTGCATTAATTAACTATTTCACTAAAATTTTACACAGAAAAAATTCTCTATGAAAAAATACAATTTCTGGATAAACAATGTGGAAATCATTTTAACTGGAGAAATTTTTACTCTCAAGGAAATTCCAATGTACATTCTCACTAATTAGACAACTTTTTTACTTTTAGAGATCTACATAAGAAATCTCTGGAAAATATTTCTTGAATTAGAATTTCATACCATTACTACATAAACGATGCATTAGTGTTAAGTGATCTTACAGCAGATATAATTTTAGAGTTGAATTTAAGGATGATCTGCTACCCAGGGATTGGACAACCATGCAATAAAGCTATAATAATCTTTTATGCTATTTTTGAATACAATGGAAGATTTTACATTAAAACCATTTTTTAACAGGAAGCATTTAACTTTAATACTCTTGTTTAGTCATCTCCAATTTACTGCATTTAAAGAAATATCTATTAAATATTGTTCAATTAACTGGTGTTCCCTGCATTCATAATGCAAGCAATAAAAATTTCAAAGTAAACATATTTTATTTAAATTGTATAATTAACAACTATGGAAACAGACACAGTCTTGGAAAACCAATGTTAAAAACATCATACATTTTCTCTAGGCTTATATTTCATTCTTATTACAAACAAATCAAACTTTTTTACATTTTGATCATACTACAAAAAAATTAAATGTACTCTTAACTTTTTGTAAAGTTGAAAATGTAGTCCTTAGGAATTTTTTTAACCACTTACTTTTATGTTCTTAATCAAACACTTCTAAAAGTTTTAACAAACAGCATTACAACAAATTTCATAGGATTATTTTTATAATCTACAAGAAATATAGATATATTATATATAATTCAAACATGTTTAAGCAATGGATAGATATAACTTCAATTACACAAAAATAAACAAAAGGAGGGATGCCAATAATTTTAAACAAATTCATTAATTATTCTCCTAATAAATAACAGTAAATGGAAATGAATTGCTATAGTAAATATACTATTTAGTATACCAATGAGGTGTAGTAATTTATATATACTTCATTACATTTAAAACTTAATCCCATTTCAAGTGAAATGGTTTTAAAATTTGGTACTTATGAGATTAGCAAGGTGCAAGCCCCAAGTGATAAATCTAAAAAAAATATTAAAATGGAAAACAATCAAAACATTTCATATAGCAGAGTTGCTTTTTGTTACATTATATGTGATTTGTTACATGGCCAATTAAGTCCAATTAGCGAGATTCGCACCCAGCTAATCAACAAACACCCCAAAATTATGACTTTTTTATAAAGCATATATCCACTTGTTTCTCTGCATCGACAACCCTCCTTTAAAGAGAAAGAAGACTTGATTTAATCCAGGAACATCAGATAATGATGATACAAATATTTACATTACATGCTTAAACTAAGTGTTACAGATAAGAATAACAATTAAAAGAGACCAATTTTGGGGTCAAAAAGCCAGGTTTTTTTTAAATGTTTCAACTGATGTTTGAAAGTTAATTGATAATAGAATTAAAACAAACCAACTTATAGTTAAGTGTCTGTCAACAATACTTTTATTAACTAGTACACCCTCAAAAATTTTTATTTGGGTATATTCTAAGATTGAGGTTTTTGAAAAAGCAGGAAAAAAGCTTTCAAACACTACAATCACTTTACCTTTAGACTTCGCAAACTTCTTAGACAGTTAAGGTTTAATGACCTCTATTTGATTGAGAAAAGAATAGGTACACATTTACTTTCTGACAGAATACATAACATACCTGACAGTAAATCTAGTGAAGTAGTTCCCAGCATAGTTCTCTGAACACCATTTAGTTAGGTGCAGTTAAAAAAGCTCAAAATAAAAGAAAAACATGTTAATGATTTTTATACACCTTAAAGTTAAATAAAAAAGGTAAAAACTAAAAGTTCATAAGAATAATGTATTTTTTGGGAGAACTCAGATTTGCAAAACCTCACTATCAATCTTGTAGAGCAATATTGGGTGGGGCACTTTACAATAATAATCAAGTAAAATATTACCCAAACAAAATTTTTCCCCATAACTATTAAAAAACCTTTTTAGAAAAGTTAGAAGTTTTTTTAAGGCTGAGAACTACATCACTATAAAGAGAAAATTCTATTTTGTTTGATTGTGATACAACTGGGATATAAATTATCATGTTGAGCAATAACTAAAAGGGAAAAATCAACATTAAAATTAGTTTAACTTGCTTTTAAAATACCATTTTATAGCTTAAATCATAGTTATTTGCAGTTATGTTTTTTATTAAGAGTTAGAAATTTAGAATTTTATTGTATAAGAGGAAATATAAAAGAAACTAGACAGAAGTAGATTGCAGAAATATAAATTATTTAAGAGCTGCACACTTTTGAAGAATTAAATAAGTACCATAACTTCAGGTAGATTAGCCACTAACACAATAATTAACATAGAAAAATGAAATTCCATCCAATAATCGTATTACTGTGTAGGCCACAGTAAAAATTATAAGTATGAAATAATTTATTCGTAAACCTTTTTCATATCGATATAACCATTATTAATGCATTGAATTGTACACAGAAAAACTATAAATAAAATAATACATAAAATTATTATAGCTGAAGAATATATATTAGTTGCATTAATACATAAGAAGGAGAACATAAGGGGCCAGGTCTATAAGTCAACACAAAATTTTTAAATAATTAGATCAACTGTCAAGGATGTCTAGAGTCAATAAGTAAGATCTCTGCAAATACAGCAGCAGAAAACTAATTTCTTCCTCCATTTTTTGTGGAGAACCCAAAAGACACTACCTGAAGTTTATGACCAGTCACAGCAGAGGTGAAGGGAAATGTACCGATAACAAATAAATAATGCTAGGAATGACCAGAAGGAAAAGAGGGAGTCTAATGTGAATTCAAACTTTTTGCAAAGCTTAAGTTAACTAAAGAGAAAATTTCATCAGATAGGCTGTTCTGGCAGATAAGGAGCAGGGGTTAGTTTTTAAACTTTTAATGTAAAATTTTAAGAACTGGACTGTACATGCACTAAAGGGATTTTTGTTTGAAAGCAGCTGTGTAATTTCATTCTGTCAAGAAAGATTTAAAGTATCCAATGATTAAACATGGAATTTAAAACATAATATTGCTTAAAAACCCTACACAATAGCTATTATTCTTGTTTCATGTGACACAAAAATCAAGGTTCAAGATAATTAAAATGCGACTTAAATATAATTTGTTATTAAATATAAAAACTTTTGGTAAAAAAATGACAAACAAGTTTTACCTCGAGAAGTGCTATTTATCAAGTGCTTTTTTTTGCCACTTAGCATAGCTGATCCAAGAAGTGTACCTCAACCATTTTCATTTCCTTCAATTTAAATCAAATTAAGTCATAACTTTAATTTGTTTGACACAAAAGGCAGAATGAATTACAAGTATCACCCAAAAATGAGTGCAGACCTTTCATAATTACAAATTTCATCTTATTATTTCCAATTCATTAAAGCCATCTTTAATAATTCATACACGGAAGAAAAAAAGATACTTTACAACCAAAATAATGCAATTTTATAAACTTCAATCTTAAGAACATCCCAAAAACATAATTAAATAAGCACAACTAAGGTAGGTATATAAATAAGAGTAACAAGCACTTTCAAACATCCTTTAGGTCTAGATTTTAAAAAACCATTTAAAGATTTCCTCCTTAAATGTAGCATATTTATAAGATGAAATTGAATTCAGTAGGTTAAACCATCACAGATTTATGTTTGGCAAAACTTCCTAAAATTATGAGTATAAAAAATATATAAAATTGTTTCCCCCTTCATAAACATCACATGAAGATGGATTAAAAATATTAAAATTATATATTGTTACTTGAAATTGAAAGGAAGTATATTATTTAGAATCTGTATATATTGTAACTAGGCAATTTAAAACCATGACTTTCCATGCTATCATCACAGATTTTATGCATACTTCTGAAAATATACTTAAAAAGAAAATATTAAAACTCTCCAAAAGTTTGTCACCATTTTTAAACTAGCCAACTACATTGATTACACATTGGTTTTGGTTAATCAGAGGCCATTTTCATTTGTTCTGCAACCAAGCTACGCATATCTATCTTGGTACAGCAAATCTTTGAATTCTACATTTGAAACCTATCAGCATATCTATTGTTGCAGAAGTATTTGCAAACATATTTGGAAAAAAACCCTCTTAAAATTTCAATGGTAAATTCATATTATCACTAGTTTGCTGCTAAAAGCATTTTTATATTATCGTGTATGCCAGTTAATATCCATTATTCTTTAAAACTTAGATGAAATTAATGTGTCCATGGGAGTAAAAAACAGACAATATTACAAAAAAGGAAATTGAATAGGAAGCAAAGTATTACCTGAGGCAGACTTATTTTACACGATGGTTTTAAAATCAATAAGAGCTGGCAAATAGAAATGCGAATCAAATTTTTTACTAAGATGCCATGAAAACTTTTAAATATAAAATAAATTAAAATATGAAGAGTAGATAAATGCAATGGTGAGGATAACACTAGCTAGAGTACTGATGCATTGAAATCTGTATGATGTGAAAGATTTCACAGCATATGAGAACCAAATAATTTTTATGTGTCTGTGGCAGCACTTAAATGCACATTCATTTTAATGATTGTATATTTACAATTGTACATTATTTACAGAAATTATCATAACTTCCTTTCTGGATCAGAACCACATTTCTCAGTGAATGTTGGCATCAGTTTTTAACACTCAGGCTAAAACACACACATGAAAAAAGAATATATTTTAAATACAATATATACAACAGAAGTTTGATTTCAGCTTTTGCAATGATAGTTCATTGATAAGCAATAAACAGAGATATAATCTATGAAAATTTCAAGACCTTGTCAAACAAGAACTTTTTAACTTCTGGCATACACTTTAGATAAAAATGCATCATATATTACAACAGCATTTTGCTTTCAGCCTTTCTGAAAGACCTCTTAGTACAGCTGCAACTTTCTGCAGTTGGTTGTTTAAAAATATGAAAAGGCTTGAAGCAAAATCTGCTGCCTTTTAAAAAGAACTTAAAAAGACACCCTTATAAGATTTACATACGTTCAATAATTTACACACATACAAGCTATCACTCTTTGCTTCACGTAGCCATTCCAATCTGGAAAAATGTAATTTATAGGTCCATGTGTAACTAAACAGGGGTTCAATATTAATGAGTAATGAGCGGGTTAGAGTAGGTCTCTGTGGAAGCCTCTTCGTCACCGTGCTGGGTTTCTTTTTGCAGTTGTACTGAAGGCTGAGACGGCGACGTCGTAGTAGAAGAAGAGGGTTTTCCGAGGGGCACATGAGTGTTCACATAAATGTTAGTTTCGCTAAATGAAGGGTCTACATATGAAAACGGATGATGACTGCTACCACCCATCGGGTCCAGAGCCGCCGGCTGCGCAGCGAATATGGACGTATCCATGGGAGTCAGTTCGGAAGTCCTAGAAAAAGAGGAAGACGGGTGGCTCCTCAGATGAGAGTCCTGCTGGAGGCGGTATGCCTCGGGGTGATCCTGCCTCGACGACACCGCGGCCGAGCTGAAGGCGCCGCACGCATAGAACAAGTGGTTCTTGTGTAAGCACCGGTTGCCGTTGGGCATGAAGCCGCCCACGTCGCAGTCCATGGCGGACGCGGCCGGGTAGGCTCCCATGGGCGCGTTGAAGACGTTTGTCTGTGTGCTGCTCTGATGCTGGTGCATGGGGCTGACGAGAGAGTGCTCTCCCACGCCGAATGCTTTGGCATCTGAGGAGAAAACAATAACTCCATTTACTTATTTACAAGCTGCATACCGAGACACTGAAACCCTAAAAGAATTGCAAAAGCCAGTTCAATATTTGAGGAAAACAGAAGAAACAAACATTAAACATTGCCAAAAAGCCTTGAAACTGTGCAAACGGCATTTGATCAACAATTTGGCTTAAATAAAGAATAAATTTTAAAAAACTATGACAAAAAGAGACTAACACTAATTTTTACAATAAAATTCTTACACTCTAAAAAAATCTACTGTGCAGTAATAATCTGAAAGAAATAAAAGCTACCCACTTGGGTTGAGAAAAAATAACTTATAAAATGATCCTAAAAGTATAAAGACCAATAACATCAAATTGTTTTTTCAAATTCTATTGCAATCACTGGAAAAATGTAGAGTGTGCATTAATGTGAAGAGGGGAAGTGACAACCAAAAAAGCTCAGTAAAAATTTTGTTACTTTGAACTTTAATACTTTGTCGAAAAACTGAAAAGAGAAGTCATAACAGACCACAATCAGGGTATCTGCCAAAATGAAATTTCTCAAATCCAGGACTTTTCATAACTTTCCCTGACTATGGCAATTCATTTTCCATGACTTATAAACACTTAAATTACGTAGTTTTTGACATGAAGAGCACTTCAATGCATTTATGAAGTTTTTAATAAAACCTTTAGATGTTAGGGGCCATCCATAAATTACGTGAGGTGTTTTTTCCAAAATCTGGACCCCCCCTCCCCCCTTGGTGAGATTTTTCTTGACCCCCCTCCCCCCACGTGAGATTTACCTACAACTTTTAAAAATTATTTTCTAAAAATTATTTGCATTTTGTGCTTCATAGCACCTAATTAAGTTAAAAAAAGTTGACGTGAGATTTTAATTGACCCCCCCCTGGTAAGATTTTTCCAACCCCCCCCCTTTTTGACCTCACGTAATTTATGGATGACCCCTTATATTAAATTGCCTCAATTGTGAAAATTTACTAAATATAGAGCCCTTGAGTCATGAACAAAGTCACATCAAATTAAATTAAGAAAAGTGCAACTTACAGCCAAAGATTCCAGTTCGTAAGCTATTTTTTTTCAAAAAGTTCGGTCTGAAACATCTCATTTTCAAATGAACCATATTAACAATTATTATTTGCTTTCAGAGCCATCAGGGACAGCTTGCTCTCCCTGGATCCACCACCTAAATCCACCCATGTCTACACTGGGAAAACAGACTTAACACTTCTAAACATTTACTTTCAGCAGAAAGATGAATTAAAATCCTTAGGACAAAAAGGTCTGAACGCCACTTCTAATCTCAATATTTTTGCAATGAAGTGTAAACAGATTGGGATAATTACGATTGGGATTCAGAGTAATCCTTACCTGCTGGTCCAAATGTTGAACACGAGGCTTGGAAGTGTGAAATGTCATCTTTCTTAGACCTGTCACTAATCTTTCGATCAGGGTCATCCTGAGAGTCATGATCCCCTGACTCAAGCATAGGTGGACTGAGAATAGTGCTATGTAGGGTATTTGTACTACCATCAGCTGTCCTTTTAAAAAAGCTGTGCTGAAGAGCATGATAAGGAGTAATTCGTGTTTTAGGATCATAATCCAGCATTCTTAAAATCAAGTCTTTGAATTTCAAGTAGTCAGATACACTATGTCCATGTTCACCATGCCTTCTGCCGCCTGGACCGCCAGATTCCACTCCAAGGATATCGTGAAGCTTTCTGGAACCAGGTGGCCGATACTAAAAAATATAGAAATAAATCAGATTAAACCCACATATTAGACTTTAGTCTACTATCTTTAAAAGGGTTCCCACTCAATTTTGGAAATAAAATTCCCTGACCTTTTTAGGTTTTTCCAGTAAATAAACTAGTGACCCAGAGTATTTTTTCAGATACTTCTGGCTTTTTCAAACACGTATTTCCAATAAATTTTATATTTTTCCCTTTCCAGAGCCAAAAGAAATGTAGAAATTGAAAATTGATAATTTTTCAGGTGTTTTGTATGATTTTCCAGGTTTTAGGCTAAAATAAGCAATTTACCCTGACGTTTTTTGTCTAATTAAAATTCCCCGACTTTTCCAGGTATTCCCTGACCCGTGGGACAAATTCTAAAAGGTTTCTTAGAATCCAGAAGAATTGGCAAAGTTTGGAATAACATTTAAAAATAAAATGATATACCGATACAGTTTTAAAAAATACTATAAATTTAAGGCCATATGGACTTTTAGAGACAACAAGGTAAACCAAGGGTATTTCAAGTATGCCTGAAACTGGCCAGTTGATCCCATTATAAGCATGGGTGCCACTCTTTCAAAATTGCAAGACTGAACTTTCAAGTTATTCATTTCACCATACAATTTGGGCAGTTATTAGTTATGGACACTTTTCCATCAGCCTAAAATTACAAATTGCACCGAAAGAAAATCTAAAAGTCAGAATAAGTCAGTAAGAAGCAAAATAAACAAGGTTAGTGCTGAAATTCAGTCAAATCTCTGCTGATAGGTTTCTGATCGGAATTCCATTCACAGAATTTTTAAAAAGATGCAATTCTACCCTCAGGACAGAAGAGTGGCACCCATGGTCATAAAATGTGACTTAAACCAGGCTGGATTTTGTCTATTACCATGCCTTCTCCTTTATCAGTAAGCCTTTTACATATATCAGGGATATGAACTTTTGGCAATGCCCATCCGTAAAAAAGCCCCCAGCGAAAAAAGTAGGAAGTGAGAAAATGAAAATACAAAAATGGCTAAGGGAAAAGCATAAGTGATTCCGATAAGTTTCAGAAAGAAACTAAAATCTTACCAAAGAAAAAAAACATTTGCCTGTCTCCTATGATTCATCCTCTAAGATTTAAAGAGATTCTGATTGAGAATTCTCCCTCCTATTACTCGTCAGTTACTAGTGTTCAGGGATGAGTTTGTCCCAAGATGATAAAGCACAAGAGCTTAATTTTCCACAATTATTTTTAGCATGAAATGAATAATTTTAACAATGAAAAAATTTTCATTTACCTAGGTTATACATACATGTATAATCACTGCATTATCATGTATTACCATAATATTAACATGTCACTGTAACTGGTGAAAAGAAACGATTGAAGCACGTGCACATTACCACACGCCAAAACCAAAACGAAACATACATTGGTGCAGCGGTGACTAATCATCGCTGGCTGTAGTATGGCTGTGAAATTTTGGGAAAATCGGAAAGAAATTTTAAGACGGAATTTTAATTTTGCAGAGCGACTGATCGGATTTTAATTTTGCCAAGAGAGAATTGGCGGATTTCTGCCAATTGGCGGAAGAATCACATGTATGGTTATATTTTGGGTGATTTTAATAACTTTAAACTTGCATAAAACTAGTCATTAATAGTAGTCAGATTAATATCTCTATACATAGAACGCACATTTCAAGTAATCTGCATAAAAATAACCAAAATGAAACTAAAAGCAAATAAAATGGAAAAAGCGGAACATCACGATTACGCGGAAGAAATTCATGCCCTGTAGTGTTATCATTTATATTCATACTTCCAAGCAAAAAATATTTAAAGAATTGAAGCACAAACAGAATTAAGAAAAATTTAAATACACTGTCTTTTGGAGTACCATAATTGATCAGTTTAAAAAGAACGGGGCATCAGTTAGCTCATTCTTCATTATTAAAGCATGAGAGTATGATGAGTTAGCCATCTTCGTCCTTAAAAGTGCAACCTGGTGTAATCTGCTGAACTGTATGGAGTAGTTAATGTAAATATTAAGTTAAAAACTCTCATATAGCTAGAGCCAGAAAATCTAACATATTTATACAAACATGCATTTTAATTCAGTTGCAAGTAAATAAAGCAATTTACTTTGTTATTTAGTAACATTATAAAGTGAAACTGGAGTGAAAAACCTTTAACAGAGAACCTTTAATCCAGTAGTTATTTGCATATACTATATTTCTAGTTTCCATTGTGAGAAATTACACCTTAATTGATCCCAATGGCTACTACATGTTTTTTTAAAGTTAACTTGCTAAGATTAAAAAATTGAGATTAATGAAACTTAAAAGGGTTTCTTAAAATTTTAAATCAAGCTAGAGGAGTTTCTATGAGGCAACAACAATGAAAAATATTTATTAACTAAACAAGTATTGATTTTATGAAAAAAGCCATCTCAATGAATTACATCATCAAAAATACAGAAAAGGGGAGGGTTATAAGAGCTAAGAGATTCATCGTAATTGGTAAAGCTTTGCCTATTTCTATTAATTGGTATATTACCTTTTCTCCATCTTTCAATTTCTTTATCACATAAGTACCATTTCCAAGCTTTTCAAAGTATTTTCTAGATTTATGACCTTGCTCTATGATTGGCTTTGGGGGCATAGCAATGACTTCAATAATTTTGTTCATCTGATCAACCTGGAAACAAAAGGATTAAAATATTTGACTGAGGGGAAAATAACTCAAATACCTACAGCTACTTGAATTCTTAGTTAAAAATTTTTTAAAAGTGTGTTTAGTATTAATATTTTTATTTAGGTATATACCACGGATGCAGAATGTCTGATTCGGAGATCTAGGATCGAGGGAAATTTTAGTCATAGGGGAATTTTTGTGGAAAAGTATATTATTGAATTCAATTTCAGTTCAGTAATCAAAATTTAAGTGGCGATTTTCACCCTCACCACAGATCTAAGGTTTCCTATCATTTTGAGTTTCCAATCATTACTTGTAAACATGAATAAGATTTAAAAAAATATTTATCACTTTTTAAAATTTTGGGGAAATTTTGTATTGATTGGCGGAAATCTTGGAAGTAAAAACATTTTCTGCATCCCTGGTAAATATAACTGAAACATTCAGTTATTGAACATTTAAATTAATAGTATTAGTGAATTACTTCAAAAAGTAGAAAATTTTTGATAAACAACTAGAGTACAAACACATAGATATTTTATAATTAACCAGTCTTTTTATAATAGAGAAAATTTTCTGATATTTACAAAAAAAAGCTCAATATCAGTCATTTCAATGTTTTTGAGTTTTCCTTGATTTTATATAATTCTGCCTAAGTAAACAAAAAAATAGTGCTTCTGTGAATAAATTAACGAGTTCATATCTTGTAATGCTGAATTATAGCATTAAAACACAAACCTCATTATCACCATTGAAGAGTGGTTGTCCAGTATGCATCTCAACTAAAATACAACCCAAGCTCCATATATCAATAGCCATGTCGTATGGAATGCCTAATAAAACTTCAGGTGACCGATAGTATCTGCTTTGGATATATTGGTAAATCTAAAAAACAAAAAAATTCTTAGTCACATGAATAAGTAGCTAAAACGCATATGTTCTGTTCTATTCTATTTCAAATAATGGTCGATTATGTAAACTTAAAGGGTTCACAGCCGGTGTAACTAATAAAATCAAAATAAGTTTACAGGTAGATGGGCTGTGGTAAAGTTAAAGTTCTTACAAATGTTTCGACACTCACTGCGAGAGACATCATTAGTGTTGGTGGAACCAATGACTGGATGATTCCTTATTTAAATTTTCCCACCTATCCAGAAACTTATTTTCATCTTGTTAATTTGTTAATTGTCATCTTAAGAGTGCTTCTGAATGTTGGTAGAACCTAATAATACTTTTTATAATAAGTAGGGCTGTGATTTCTATGCAATTAAAAATTAAAATGTCATAATATGCATTTACACTTATTGCCATAAAAATAGTGCAGCAAGAAGAAAAGGGATATAATATCCAAATTTATTTCTGTGATTACCCATGGTATGGAGGTTGATAAAAAATTTAGCCTTTTTTGAAGTTGGGGGCCGAGAAAATTAGTAAAAAGTGTGGACTCCATAGGTATCTATACCGCGGCTACAAGCTATGGTATTGAGAGAAAGGGGCTCTAAATGGGCAGTTGGGAATCGAAGGACCATGCTGCCTCCCCACATAGTCAGATTTCAACTGGTGCACCAGCAGAAGTAGCTTACCGGGCTTGATGCTTTCTCCTTATTGATCGAACATGTTTATTGAATGTTTGTTCTAGAGAACAGGAAGGTCAGGGTAAAATTGCAACATAGGGGGTAATGATTAATGATTTGTGATGGGGTGGCTGCAAGAGCCTGAGCACCGCGACCATTGGTCTATTGTACTAACATAGGGGGTAAGAAGAAAGCCATGACATTGCAGGAAACATGTGGTTGAGCATATTTCTCTTGAAACTTGTCCGCAGGCCAGGCCTGAAGGTAAGGACGGACAACTAGCTGCAAATCCTCATTGGTGCAGCTGTTCGACCAATTTACTGGTAAATCCTACTGAGAAGATGCGGCAGTGGAATGGATGTCGTTTGCAGTACTGCAGATTGTCTGTTTGGTCCGCACAGTTTCGTATATATTTGTCTTTAAACATGGGCCTTTCTGTTTCCAATAGTGCACCAAATAAAGAAATGAACATCTTAATTTCCTGACATTGTGTTTATGAGATAATATCACTTTTGTCTGCGGCACTATGATAATTAGATATAAGTTCGAATACACCATGGAGAAAACTCTCAATTGTTGATTTTCTAATTGTCCCACTTCTCCTGTGCCTAGGGTAACGGAGTGGCGATGCATTGGATTCCATTTCAGCAATTCCCGAGTACTATTTTCCAGTGCATTTACCAACCAGAGCTGCACCAATGAGAATTTGCAGCCAGTTGTTTGTCCTTACTTTTATGCCTGGCCATAGGACAAGTTTTGAGAGAAAAATGCCCAATCGCATGTTGCAAGCTTTCCTCTTAGTCCCCATGTTTTGTTTTTACCCCGGCCTTCCCGTTCTCTAGAACTAACGCTCAAAAAACAAGTCTGGTCAATGAGGAGAAAGCATCTAGCCTGGCATGCAACATCAGCTGGTGCACCAGATGAAATTTGACTGCGATGAGAGGTAGCATGGTCTTCCAATCCCCAACAGCCAATTTAGAGCTCTTGGCCTGTAGCGGCGGTTATGGACACCTAAGGAGTCAACACTTTTTACTGATTTTCTCGGCCCCCCAACTTCAAGGAAGTCTGAATTTTTTTATCAACTAACCTCCATACTACGGGCAATCATGGAAATAAATTTGGATTTGTAATCCTTTTCTTCTTGGTATGCTATTTTTTTTAATGGCAATGAGTGTATTTTGGGTAGATGTACCCCCAAGTAAGTTACCATGGTGGTACCATTGAGAGTGCCCCTTAGTGGCAACATAATTAAAAGGATTAAAAAAATTAAGAGATTGAACAAAACGTGAGAAAATTATTTGCAATATCACAACAAAAGCACAGAAAAAAATTTTATGAATATATCTTAAAAGTATAAGGGGATATAATACAGATAAGATCAGATAATATTTAACAAACTGGAAATATAAAGGCAGTGGTTTTCTCTTGTGTTTAAAACCTTGAATGAAGTCCAATAAAATTATATAAGTGTCCAAAATGATCAGCAAGAATTATAGTGCCTCTTTGTACCTGGTACCTATTTTTTCAGTGCGTTAAGATCCCCCCCACCAGAATTAAGAAATAAATAGTTATAACAATGGTAATTCAAGACACCTTATCATGTTTTTGTCTTTATATGTGCTGACTTACACTTAGGTTTGAGAAACATAAAATAGGGAGGGGCTGTTCCCTGAAAATCTGAGGCTGATGGAGAAAACAGGGACCATATTAGGATTCAGGGGGCCATTTAACAAGAATCGGCTGGAATTGTTTCTGCAGTATTTTGACCCCATATTTGTCAACCGTTGATATCCTTTAAGTTATAAATTAAAATATTTGCCTTCAAAGGTAATTTTTGGTAATTTCTTGGCTGTAACAAATAAACATTTTTATAAAATTTTTCTCTTAAAAAAACAATGGCAAGAAAACTGGTAGTTTTTCAGGGTTCATGAAGTATTTATCCAGGTTTAAGCAAAAATAGGCAATTTTCTACATTTTTGAATTTACAGGTAAACAAAAAATATGACAGGATTTCTGATTTTTTACTTGTGAGTACCTGATAACGACATTAGGGGCCCCTGAGTACAATTCTCGGACATTTTTGTTACATCAAAAGTATAACAAAAATACAGTAGAACCTCTTTACAATGACCCCCTGACCTGATATACTGACTAAATTTCGCTCGCTAAATGACATTTTGTTTAAAAATCCATATATCAGGCTCGGACTGGCCATGCGGGCATTTGGGCAAATGCCCGGTGGGCCGCTACTCATCGAGGGCCGTTTGTGGGCCGCCTACAACCAAAATATTTTGCAGTGGTATAAATGAAAAAGATCCTGTAAAAATGAATCCGCACTTTTCTCAGGAATTTCCAACTAGCGGCCCACAAATTCTTTTTGTGCGGCCACCAAACCATTAATTTACCAGCAATTAAATTCATTAATGATGGCATAAATTACTGAATTCAAAATCATATTTTATTATTTAAAATATTTTTATGAACGAATTTTCCTGGTTTCATCTTTAAAAATTCTACGGCATAAAAGGAGCGAACCTTTTCGGATGTCACCTAAAAGGGTCCCAAATGAGTTAAAACAGTACTTTTAAGAGTATAATTTCCAAAATTTTTCTGGGGGAGGACCCCCAGACCCCCTTTTGATTTTGAGCTACATTATTCACAATTTCTTTTAATATTAAGTTCGTCAAGATGAAAATTCTTTCTACCCACTGAATTTACTAACAAAGAATTAAGAGTCTTATTCAGTTTATTACGTATCCAATAAGGGACTTCAAGGTGGATTTTAGACTGTTTCTTAGGGGTCAATTTTCAAAATAATTTCTTGGGGAGGTACCACGTTCCCCCCCTCCGAAATTTTTAATTCTATGAAGTTATATTTTACATGAAAATTATGCGGTGGGCCGATTCAGACTTAAAATGCCCGGGCCGAAATTTCTTCCCAGTCCGGCCCTGCCATATATTATGGACCTTGGAAGGGGTTGCTCTACCAAGGTCCTACTGTACTAATGAAAGCTTAAAAAACACTATAGTATATGAAAAAGAAGGTATATTACGAGACACTTACCCTTTGTCCAAGCTGACAAGAACTGCCAAAATCAACTACTTTGATTGCACTTCTTTTGGGGTTACAAAGAAGAATATTTTCAGGTTTTAAATCACAATGAATAATTTTGAGATCAGGATGAGAGAGGAACAGGAGTGCAGTGCACATTTGCTGAGCAAACTTTCTGGTCAAATTGAGAGAAACACCACGGAATTTAGTGTTCCTTAAGAGGTCATATAAATTATGAGACAGAAGTTCAAAAACTAAGCACAAATGGTTTTTCCACATAAAATGTCTTTTTAAACACACTGAAAAAAGAAAACAGAAATAAATATCAAATTTGAAACACTTTTATTAATACTAAATAGGTATTTAACTTCCCCCTCATAACACAAGCAAGACAAAGTCAGTGTGGTATAACTACAATATCTCTTAAGTGGAAACTAATGCTAGAATTATTTTTATTTGGGCATTGAGCTGAAATTTTTTTTGTTAGAGCAGCTAGGGTGGGTTTCTCGCAATATTTATCAGTACTACAGCTAAAATTTAGGCATAAAACTTTAATAACATTGAGAAGGAGGATAAGTCAACATACAGAATAAAATTACATTTCAGTACTTGTTAAGGATACCTATTTTAATTTTGAAAGACTAGGCACAAACAAAACACAAGGAAGAGCATATTTTTTGACCCCCAAAATCAGTATTTAAATATTATTTTATGTAAGTAATATAAGGCTCACCAATTTTTTCTTTCCCGAGCTGATAAAAGCTGTCACTAACTTCTTCATTGTTCATTAATTCCAATAATTTTACTTCTATTTGAGCTTGATTTAGAAATGGCTTTTTGTTTTTAATTATTTTAATAGCTACATGACATTGCTCTTCATGATCAAATGCTTTCACAACCTAAAAATATAAATTAATTAGCATGGGTATAAAATGTACAAAACCAATAAAGTAAAGTAATACACAAGAAAAGAGTACAAAGTACTCCATGCAAAGTCACAAACATTTTTCTTGGGTGTTATGTTTTACTTTTGTGGCATCATACTATGTTGAGAGAGTGTTAAATGAAATGAAGCAAACTAAATTCAAATGAACCAAACATAGGCAGAGATGCCAACCTTCAGTTTTGGTCATCTGTATTCAACCCCCACCCACAGAAAAAAAAAGTGGAAAAGAAAAGCACTCTTCAGTGAGGTAATTAGCAAGAAAATTTGTATTTGTAGAGAAATTCTATAAAGCCCAATTCCCATGGGATGCGGTTTTAAATCCGCAAGCAAAAAACGCTCCCCTACTTTCCCTACGTTTTTTGAAGAAGATCGATCTTTCCTTTTACAAATAGATTCACATGAGCACATGACGAGAAGAGGCCAATCACAGGCCTAGTAAGAAAACTGCTCCTAAATGCGCTTGTCCGAAATTCGCTCGCTTTTTTTCTTCGTTCATATTCAAGAAGTCGGCAAATTCGCTTACTTTTTTTGGTCACGTGATTCCCTTCGACCAATACGAAATCCCCATCAAGCAATAACAGCATCCATTTTTATTTTGATGCTTCGTACCAGATCATCAGTGGCGTAGCCAGAGGGGGGGATTTGGGGATATATCCCCCCCCGAAACTTAGAAATTTTCCTTTTTTGACCATAGGAAACCACTAAAAATACTCCATATCCCCCCCCGAAATATCAATATCCCCCTCCGAAATTTTTTTCTGGCTACGCCACTGCAGATCATGATCGGCTATTTTACTGAATTTAAATGATACATCCTAATTAAGATGAGATAACTACTCGCAGTTAATAAAATTACAAAAAGCATCTCTTTGTTACGATGAGCGGCTTCCAGATTACAAGAAATAATTAAATAAATAAAGCAGACGACAAACGGCATGGGAAGCGAGAATTCTGGAGATAAACGGTGAGTTGATGTCTTAAAAGAATATATTTAAATTCGTAAAAAGAACTGTAGATTGAAATTTTTCTCATATGATGTTCTGAAATATTAAACTCCTCTAGATGTAGGAAAAATACAAATAGACCTTTGATAGAACAATAATCTGATTCTTCCCATGCCGTCTGTATTATTCTGCATTGTTTTTTCTTTTTCTTTTTATTAAGTTGTCATTTTTTATTATGATCCAAATCAGAAAAAGGCCCAACTACTTTGAATGTTTTGAGATCTACTGTAGTATTTAAAAAAGAATACAAATACATTTTTGTCATGATTTGGATTTATATACCAAGGCTAATATTTTCATCAGAACATGTGACAGAATAAAATAAATATCGCTATGTGAAATCAGAAATTATTGGTGTTCTTCATAGAGCTCTTTTTAAAATATTTTCAGTGAGATAATTAGTTTCATTTTTTGTTCTTAATTAAAATAACTTCCGTTTCATACAACAGCTTTTGTATTATATGAAACATTTTCACCTCGGAGCTTCTCGTCATAATCATTGCATCATTCTTATCATGAATAAACTTTAAAATATTAGAAGTAATGATTTAAGCATTGATTTAATTTTGGTGGATA
This sequence comes from Tetragnatha versicolor, assembly GCA_024610705.1. NCBI lineage: Eukaryota > Metazoa > Arthropoda > Arachnida > Araneae > Tetragnathidae > Tetragnatha > Tetragnatha versicolor. The sequence continues at coordinate 13,307,044 of JANDEH010000012.1, read as the reverse complement.
CTACTACTAATTTAATGAAAAATACAGGCTTTTAAAACTTAATAAAGTTGTTAGAAGTTTAAAGTTATATACTGTAAATTTTGGCGCGAATACTTAAGTCGACAAACGCCAGCGACATCTAGTGAGCGGTTTGAGAAACAGATCGGGCAAAAAAGCTAGGTGAAAAAATCCTTGAAAAACAGCGAGCGGTTTTCGCTGGCGAATTTACAAAATCCGCATCCCATGGGAATTTAGCTTTAGGGAAAACAAGAAATTATTTAAGATTATTTGGAAAAATATCAAGCACAGAGACATTTGTAATAAAAATAGGTAAAGTGTAATATTAAAGACAACGAGGCAAAGTTTTGAAAGTTTGTGGCATCTTAAAAACAAAATTTCCCAAAAATATACAATTCTGGAACTTAAGGCCAAAATGTCAAATGAATATGCCATGGTTTGCATCTCTGCATTGGCTATTATTTTTCAGCGTATAATAACCAGTTTTTCCTTTATTTTCGCATGCACACACACGCAAATACCATACTTAAATTTTATACATAGGTGACTCCACAAAAATGGACGCTATTAAAGGAGTTCCAGGAGAGCAAGTACATGAAATATAAACTACATAAATATTTTAAACTTAACAGTAACACTAAAAACTAAACCATCGGCGCAACAGCCCAAGTGGGCCAAGGCCTACGATGCCCATCTTCGTTTTCGTGACCGTGGGGCCTGGGGTGCAAGGCAAATGTCCCGGTTAGGTGGTCAGCACAACGCGAGACCCCCAGTGTTTAGTTCCCAAGCATGCTTGGTCCTCAGTTTATCGACCCACTGAAGGGATGAAAGGCTGAGTGGACCCTGCCCAGCCCGGGATTTGAACCCCGGACCTGTGGCGTGGAAGCGCAATGCACTACCACTGCGCCACTGGGGCTTTAACAGTAACACTAATATTTAATATAATGTTAGGTTCCATCCAACAGATACATTTTTTCCCCTATTAAGATGTTTGGTCAAGGCTACATAGAAAGTTTTTAGAAGTGTTTTCATCATAATTTTTCAAACGCTCAATCAAACTTGGTAGCTTAGCTCTGGTTAGAAATTTCAAATGGGATGTTATTCGAATGCATTCGAGGAAACTAATCATACCCTAGCATCTTAACACTTAAAATATACAAAATATCCACAACCATACGAGTGCAGATTAATTGAAACTTCAAAGTCTGAAAATATTTAATATAGCTAATATATTTTATGTTCAGATTAAGTTTTAATTTATCTCAAGTGTTTCTTTGAATTGAGGTAAGTTATTAATTGAATACTGTACCTGACCAAATGATCCTTTTCCTATTAGGCAATCTATTTCATATCTTTCTATTAGTTCTCCGTTCCGTACAATGTAGTCATGGTTTTCGTCATCATAGCCATCGTTATAAACCTTTTTCTCTTTTTTATTTGTAGAATCTTCCCTTTGAGACTGTTGAGTACGTCTTTTCTTTTTTGCATAGTAGACCTACAGGGCAATAAGTATTAAAATGTCAAATTCAAATGGATAACTCAAACTAATAAACTATATCACAAAATCTCTTCGCTTCCTTACATTTTAGATAAATTTAACAGCCACTTATAAACATGTGAGAGTACTTTTGATCATAAGTTAAATGACAATATTTAAAGCAAAATATTATATAGAAAAGCTCAAGTTGCTGAATTATTATAATGGGATACTTTCACTCGGAGAAGAAGAGGGCAACTGTCGTAGGAGTTTATTATAACAGATCGTTGATTGGTTTGTCGATAGGACGCATTTCCTAACTTGGGATATACGGTCGCTCTGCAAATGTTCCAATAGGTCCATGCAATGGTGTTCACCCTACAACATGTGGCCTCTGACGTCAGATGAAAGTATCCCATTGACAGTTATCTTGGTGTTTAAAATGAAGGGATTAAAAGCACTTGTACACAATAGGCTATATGTGACATGTAAGACTGATGGGTAAAAAGTTACTCTAAGGCTTTATAAAACCTTAAGCTTACCTCATTTATGTGCTTGTAAGTTTTAATAAGATCAACGCTCAACCGCCTCAAAGGTGCGTGGCTGGGCTCACGAAACTTGCCAGGTATTCGTGTTTCCAAGACCACTAGATCGGCATCTGTATCCTGGGGTCCAGTGCCAAGGCCAGCCAGCTGATCCTGGGTAACCAGTTGTCCATACATAGCGGACTTCTGGTTTGATCCAACTGTAAAAGAAAAGTACATTATAAGCACACAAAATAAAGAAATTTGTCTAAAAAAATACTTCATATAAAACAAATTTTAAAAAATGTATGAAGCAAAAAATATACAGAAGAGGAAGGTAGTGTACCTAGGACCTTTTTTTACTTTTGACCCCGTAATTTTGTATTTATTGAAAATAAACTGATGAAACAACTATCCCTCAACACTTCAGCCTTTCATACACAAATATATATATATATATATATATATATATATATATATATCCATATCCAGAATATTTTTAATTGAAGTATTTCAGTATGTAACTAATGAAAGAAAAGTAACTGAAAATAGGTCCAAGGTACCTATGATGTGCTGTACCTTGATTTCAAGGGTAGTGTACCTTGGACATATGTCAAAACTGCTTAGTATATTTATTACTTAATGAATATACAGGGTGTTTCAGATAAGTGTTTCATAACTTCTAGGGGGATAGTAGACAAGTCAGAACCGCATAGGATTTGGGGGTCCCAGACCAAATCCCAGGGAGTTAAAAATGGAGCAACACCCCCCCAAAAATTATTGTGGTAAAATTTAATTATTGTCTCAAATTGTGGTTTAATAAGATCTTTAAAATTATCTTAAAAGTTTTCACTTTAAAATTTGTTTTATTATAAAAAAAGTTAAAAACCACAAAAAAATGTGAAAACTCTGCCAAAACCTTAATTTTGTATTTCGAAATCCTTTCTTTTGATTTGATAATCTGAAAGATCATAGTTGAAAACCCTTAAGTCCAAAGTTTCATGTAAATACAATCAATATTAAACGCTTGAGATCCTGTTAAAGTTTGTTTTGCGCAAACAGCGGTTCAGGAAAGAGCTCTAGGAAACGGCTCTGTCTGTTTGCGCACGCAAAAAACAAACTTTAACAGGATCTATAATATAATTAATAATATAATGTTTAATATAATTAGCACATACTATTATAGCTGAAACAATACACCATATAAATATAACTGCAAAACAGAATCTGTATTTTTTACTATAGCTTAGGACAGGGGTTCCCAACCGGTGGTACGCGTACCACTGGTGGTACGCGGGAACGTTTCAGGTGGTACGCGTGAGTGCGCGTTTTATAATTATTTCTCTGAATATTATTCAAAAGTGGACTGTATCATAAATTCTTTTTCGGGAACCTCACCAAATGAATTGGAACTAAAAGAAAGTTATATCTATCTTTGCAGAAGATAGTTCCATGAAAGATTATTTTAAAGAGAAATCTTTATTTAACTTCTGGATTGGACGCAAAACCGAGTACCCTTTGATTTTCCGGCAATCTCTGCTATTTTTGATGCCATTTGTTACGAGTTACTTGTATGAGAGTGGATTTTCTGAACTCTTGTACATAAAAAGTAAACATGGAAGCAGAATAAGTGTTAAAGAGGATTTAAGAGTTAAGATAAGTTCCATTACTCCTAATGTTGATATTTTAATCACAGGCAAACAACAACAAATTTCGCCCTTAAGACCATAAAAGTATTTTGTATGATGATTAATTTTTTGCTGAGTTAGTACTAATTTTCTATTTGTATGTTTTCAGACCTCCTATGGGTATAATAAATAAAATTGCAAATTCATACCATTTTCATCTTTTTATTTATCCTTTATTATAAGCATATTTATAAATAAACAAATATCTAACCATTAAATATGAAGTTTTCTCAGGAATTTAATTCAAAAAGCCTTTGTACACTTTTAGAAGAGTAAATATTAAACGCTTATTAAAATATTTAGGTCTGGTGGTACACCAAAATTTCTCAAAAAGTCAAGTGGTACGCAAGGGCAAAAAGGTTGGGAACCCCTGGCTTAGGAGCCAAACTTAGAAAATTTACTTTTGATGGGGGAAATCAGTTTTTAATCTATAATAGCTCCGATTGTAAACTTTTTTTAGTAAAAATTAGGCTAGACTGAGAGATTTGGTTGTAAGGATGCTAACCCATGTTCAGTGTTGCCATACTACTAAAAGTTTAGCTAGAAACAGTGTAGGTCCGAGGAACACTACTTTCCCTTATATATTATGTGGTCAAACATTAGGAGCAATTCCTGTATTTTTTTAGAGGGGAAAGTTTTTCATTCAGAAATCAACACAAGAAGCTGAAAAAAATAGTTGATTCAATAATCGACAATAACTTTGAATCCTAAAATCATTATTTTGGATGAAGTGATACCACATATACTGTTTTTGCACCCTTTCAAACTTGGAAATAAAATTAAAGAATGAATAAGCACCTTAATTAAAAAGAATTGCACAAATATTCCTCTTTTTTATATCTATCAAAAGAAATAAATAAAAATGCAGTCCTTGACAATGAAAATTCGGCTTTTCCAGGTAATTAGCAAAAACAAATTCTTAAACATGCAGACTTACAGTTTATCCCTGACCATTAAAAAACCCCAAGTTTTGTAAAAAAATACATAGAAATGTTCAAAAGACATTAAAAATACTTTCCCATTACAAAGAATATGGTTTTGCTTCTCAAAAAGCATGGTCTTGTCTACAAATTTGATTTGGATAAACGGAAGCTGGATAATATTAAGTATATAATAAATAGGATGCTAATATTCAAAATGGTAGGGTGATATAGATTCTCAGAAGGAATTTTCCAGGATATGCCCGATTTTGTCCCACAAACTCCTCACTCTTTTTAGGATTGTGGAAGATTTCATGCCCTACCCCTCCCCCCAATTATTTTTTTTGTTACTCTGACTTTTTTATTAGTATGAAAACAAAAAGCTTATTTTTGATCGATACTGAATTCATGAAACTAATTAAAATATGAATGTGGGACTGAATATTTTCTTCCATTATTTTTTTTATTATACAAAGCACCTTCAGCTAGTAAAGAAAAAGTTAGAAGTTACCATTAAAATTTAAAATAAATTGCTCCAGTTTGAGTTTACAAATAAAAAGTTTCCTACACATATATACACAGCGATGCAAATCACGGAACTGATGATGCTTTAGTTTTTTTTAGCATTACTATTGAAACGATGGGAAAAATCACTTTCAGGCGGCGCCAACATAGGCACAGAATCTCGCGGGCGAAACTACGGGAAAATGAGGAAATTTCTGAAATCGGGAAAAGGAGTAGATTTGGTCGAATGATTCCCTTTTGGTTTTTTTATTCATTTCTATGATTCATATAAAGTATTCATTTAATCAGAAGAATTTCTAGACTTCTGAGCCTAACAAAGAGGCTCCCAAGCCTGACAGCTAAAATTTCGAATATAGGTAAATATTAAAAGAAAGTATGTCATCTCGGATTTGCGCAAAAGCAGCTCTATGTAGTTATCCAGATACAGTAAGTAACACAAGGATAGTCTACAATCTACATTACTCTACAAACTAGGAACAAGTAAAATTATTCAAATGGGGGCCACAGTTAAGTTCCCATTTGCGGGGGGTTAATACAACCAGAGTCCGTCTATAAAGGATGTCGCACTTGGAGGGGGTTCATTAACCTGTAACAAGGGGGTTTAAGAATAACACCACACATTGAACCCCCCACTAAATAACATTTTTCTTGAAAATGTTATTTAAACGACGTTATAAAGTTCATTTTAACAAAATAAGAGTTCCCTTTTAAATTATAAGTTGGGGTGCACTTAAACTTGGAAAAAAAACACCGGGCCCAGATTCTTACAAATTTTATTCTCAACTTATTATTGGTACCAGAGTGTGATATATGACAAAAGAGGGAGAGAGGGGTATAGTTTGACACCTTTGTGACATAAAACATAAAAGAGAAAGGGGTTCAAAAATTTTTAGAAAAAAAATTAAAAAATGTGTCATCATTAATAAACCTCAATAAATAAATAAAAAAAGTTTAGTTCGTACATCCGTGTTAATCTTCACTCGAAAGACATGCTGAACGAGACGTTACTTTTTTATATTATACAAAACTAAAAAAAGAATTTTTTTATAGTAGCAAATCAATTCCGTATCGATCACTGTTCTTCACCTAAGACGCTGAAACAAAAGATCGGGAAGTACGGCTGTTTCGTTGCTAAGCGACAGTCGGACGGTTTATGAGAAGATATGTTCTTTTCCTTCATAAAGGGTGTTCAGTGATAATTATTTCTGGTTATGTTAATAACACATACAAATTTCTCCAGTCAAACAGTCCCTAAAATTTAAAACATCGAAGTAGTTGATTGGCTAACTTTTTTTAGTGCAAAGATAATATCTGAGAAGCTCCAAGTCTAACTAAACATAATTAACTAGCAATATCATACAACAACTTTCATGAAAGAACGGGTGGTTTATTTTGAGAAGGGAATATTTTCATCTGGCACTATTTTCATGAAGTTTTTTCTACTTGTTTGGATGGACCTTTTCACGCTCAATAAATACAGGGCAATTAAGTTATCCGATTTTGAAAATTTGCACACCATGTAAGTAAGCACATCCAGCAGAAAGGGGATACAATGTTTATGTTAATCATAAAAAAAATTCACAGCACATATTAATTGGTATATATGTATTCGCCTGTTGACAGTTTCAAGGATGTCCCCAAAAAGCGAGTCAAAACATTTTAGATAACAGGTTCCCAAACTGTTTGGGACCACCGCCCCCTTTTCAAGAAAATTTTCCACCGCCCCCTTACAAATATTTGCTTATATTTCATTGAATTCTATACCAAAGTTTTGTATTAAAAAGACTAATTATAACCTAACAGATATAATTTTTAAAGCTAGTATATGGACAGTATTCAAAAGTTAAGTTTTCTGCGCACCTTAAAATTTAGTTTGAAATAATTATTTTAGTAATTCGACTCTATCTTTGCATGAGATTTGATTCAAAAATTAATTTAACCTAATTCTGAATACCTAGGGCGTATACCCCTTTGAAAAAATTAGGTATCCCAAACTGAAAATTTCCGGTTTCCATCTTAAAAATAACTTAAACAATCGATACCTCAATTCGTAAGAAAACAGGGGGTCCTCCACCGGGGGAAATTTTTGAATTTTAGGATGTGAAAAGTGAATTACGACATTTACGAGATATTTGAATGTTTTTACGCATTAAAATGACATTAAGCAATTGTCATTTAATTGCAGGGCCAAACAGGAATAATGATGAATCAAGATCTAAATATTAACCCCGAATGTAGTGCCCCAACTTTCAGTTTTTCTATCTTAATTGAATAGATATTAATGATTCCCTTGCCTTAAACATCACGCAAAGGCCACTTTAGTAAAAAACCACAACCCACGGAAAAATAATGCCAAAGACTAAAGGGTCAATGCACCTTATGGAACTCGATGAAAGAAGATAGAGGTTTTCACTTTGTTTTTCTACAAATTACCAATACCCAATAATGATAAAATAGTATACAGCACAGGTTCATCAAGATTTTTTTACGCCACCATCAAAAAACAAATTCGAAATTTGACCTCTAAAAGTAAGGTTTTAATTTATTTTGAGAACCTTTGGGTAAAAGGGCGGGCACTGTCCGGAGTGATCTAAGTTATGAAATGCGCAAAAATCATGCTATTTTAATTAAAACTAATCAAGCCAATTGATACGTTTAGGGTGACCCACGTTAAATTTTCGATTCCATGTAAATAGAATAAATTTAAATAGCACTGAAAAATATTTTATTCTCCAACTTTCAATTCAATACTAAAATTTCAACAAATGCATTAAATTGTGACTCACTTAGAAAGTGTTGATTTAAAATTAATTTTTTTCTCATTAAATCCCACGTTTTGTGGAATTGTGCGCCCATTCGTGTTCCAATGACCATTCCTATGTCTGATGTGCCCATAAAAGTTTGTTACATCATACAAATTAAAATATCAGATGGAGGGGGGCAACCACAGGCAGGACTGATGGTTGGAATATTAATCGAATGTTCGACATAATGTACAGGGGAACATCGGGGTTTTGGAGAGGTCATTACCTTCTCGGTCTAGACTCCTTCCCAAGCATCTAAGTCTAGCCAAGTAAAACAAACGCTTTCAAATCTCATTGCAGAATTTATCAATATTTTCCTTACACTATACTTTAATTGTACACACAGAATGGCTTAAAATAAATAATTCCTTCTTTCGGGTCTTTTCTTAGCTCTTCCATGAGGAGAAGCAAGGGGCGGGAATTTATTTCGGAGATATAGTAGCCTTAGAAGAACACGATTTTTAAAGCAACAAAGTACGAAGACATTCAGTTTTTTTAGTTTGCATTTTGAATATTAGTGACTAAAACGGCGAACAGTAGTATGTATATCCATTTTAAGGAGTGTAATCCATTGCATCTTTAACCAAATTAGTTTCAGATAAGGTTTACTCTAAATACGACCGGTTTGTGGTGAACATCGGATTGCTCTATCTGCATAATGCAGAAGCTTTTATTATTTGAAAATTATTTTATTGCAATGCTTTTTAATATTCATCCCACACCTAAAAATTTTATTCCTTAAAAAGACTAAAAGCTATGTAAATTAGTAGAGAAAAAAATCCCTGCCCGGCCGAAAAGCGCGCAAACAATAAAAAAAAGAGGCTCGCGGCGTTCACGGGCGCGGAGAGATAAAAATATGGGTCACACTTCAGACCGATTAAAGCGAGGGCGATGCAGAGCTATGCGCAGGGAGGGGGCATAGCAACAGAAACAAAAGCGAGACCACCGGCATCCATTTCCGAAAGGCCGATCACGCAAATTAAGGCAGCGGGAGGAAAAGCCCCGGCAGCGGATTTTTTCCATCCAAATGACCAACCCGTTCCATCTCGGTGTCTCTGCCGCTCCGGCAGCAAGCCTCTCTCCCCGCTGCCCGAGCTGCGCGTTATTTTTAGACGCGGATCAATAGAAGGGAGCCGTCGCTTGTAGTCGCTTGTGTGTGTGTGCGTCTGGCCCGTCTGCGTCTGCAGCGATCCCCGTGCACGCCAGCGCACCACACTCAATTATTTACCCACAACATCCCAAAGTGGGAGGCAAATTAGCGGCAGTGCATTCGGGGAAAAATAGGGAATATCCACGACCCCTGAGAGAGAGGAAATCCGCCGTTCGAAATGCGAAAACTTGGTGCATACAAAAAATATTCGGGAGATTCTTCGCGATTTCGTTTTTGAGTGGTATTTATTGTGCATGCAGGTTGTGGTCGGAGATGAAGAGGGCCCTCCCCAATGTTGAACAATATGAAAAGGCGCCGGGGACACTGGGGATAAGTGCAAGGCCAGGCATATCAGCTGGTATGTTATAAAAAAGGGGAGGGGGTAATATTTCTAGAAATAAACCAGTTTAAATTTTGCCGGGACTCCGAAATTTGGTGGATTTTCTCACTACACCTCGTTTGTGATGACGCCTAACGCTCAATCTCACCTGAAAACAAACAGCAGGAGTAAAAGTATTTAGCGAAATTGGCAGAACACATTTTTCTTCAATACCGTAGTACCAAAACGTCCATTTTATAAATTAATATTTTTGACAAGTTACAAATGTTTCCTCTTGTCACTAAAGCTAAGTTAATTCCTTCTTCCTGGTAAAGAAGGTCTACAATCGTCAGACAAAACTAGCCACCTTGTATTAACCTCCTCCTTAACCCTACAATGCATGATTTTTTAAATTCACTTGAAAATCATTTATTTGACTTCTATTATGGTGTAAATTAATAAAAAATACTTAAAAAATTCATTTATTTTTTTCTACTTTTAATTGACAAAAACTTTGTCCTTGTGAAATTAATTTGTGTCCCTTGTGAAATTAATTGTGAAGTGAAATAAAACCAAATGCTCTAAAACTATAAAAAACTTATCTTTTCAAAAAAAATTTTTTCAAGCTGTGAAAATTTTTTAAATTTTAATTTATATGGTCCTTTAATTTTGGCGTTTTCTGTGTCTTGACTTTAGTCTCACTAGCTACTTACAAATGTCTCAAAATAGTACCCTGCTGCCATTTACTGGCAGTCTAAAGTGCTAATACAATAAAATGATATATCCATTGTACTTATTGCATGGTGTTGCCGTTTGGAAATGGAAGTTCGAGAAATGGGGAAAAATGTAGTGTTGTCAAATGGCTACAGTATGCACTGTAGAGTTAATAAGCTCTTTGTAGAGTGGTTTATGTTAACACAATATATCTACTGCAGCATTTTTCTTTCAATAAATCTTTAGAATTTTGCCTCACAGAAAACATCGATGGATATCATCTTGAAAAGTGTTGTTTCTAATGCCACTTGGAATATACAAGCTCCCCCCGCAAAGCGTACAGGATTTAAGATAAAGAAGGTTCAGCTCATGAGAAAGTGAGGACCAACAATGTGTGGCAGGAGTCCGACTTAAGCCTCGTATGATAGATGCCGCCACCATATACCCCCACCCCCACAATTTAGCCATGTCTCTGAAGTCAAGGGAAATAGTCCCCAGACGACCTGGGACCCATGGTAAACTGCGCCATGTGATCGACCACTATTATTATAAATATCAGAAAAGTACCTCTGATATTTATAATAATAGCCTGATATTAAGGAAGGAGTTAACTAAGGCGGGACCTCTAAGAAGAAACATCAACAAGCTTACCTTACAAACCTTTTGGCAACTTCCTTAAGTGACCAAACCATTTGACCACTACTCAACTTATATAATACGCGTTTTCTCTCATGCCTTATGTCTACAACCACATTATGTTATACTTTCAACAGCTAATGTGTTCTTGGGCGCGATGCATTTTTTGAACTATAAAAATGCAACTCAAATTATCTGTAATTGAGCAGCTAGCAACTACAACGAGCTAACCCCAACAGCTTTAAATTGGAGTCGGCTCGTTGTTGCTGCAAGCACCCCCAGTTTTAAAAATGTAGTCAACCTTTCTCTTTATTGCTCCAACTCGTGTATAGTTTTCTACAAATCCACCAACCTACTTGATAAGTTTCAATGCTTTAGGTATTATATCATCATCATCATGGCAAGCTTACGAGTAAAAGCGGCCCACAATTATCTGTAACCAAGATAAATTAAACCCACTAAACCACAACCACGGTTTCCCACCAGGTTTGTTTGGTTATTTATGAGGGGCAGGGGTATTTTCTCCAATTTCCCCTTTTAGAGCATTTTCAGCACCTGAACTGTTTGGGAGGTATTTGAGGAACAGCAATTTATTTCTTTATCATGTCCTAGACTTGTTCTATTGGATTCATGACGAGAGAACGTGCTGGTCGATCCCTTTCTAGCGATTTCTTCATCCTGAACAAAATCCTTAACTAAGGTAGCACAATGTTTTCTACAATTACCATCCCTGAAAGTTAAATTATCACCGATTTCTCCTGCATGAGGGGCAACCAGATGTGTAAGGATATTGACCTTATCACCCTGAATCACCAGAAACTGCCCCTTAGGCTGTGGGGGGTCTTTATTCCATAGATAGAGTTGGTGCTCGATACCATCACTCCACATCTTCAAATCTGACTCTCAGTTCATCCTGATAACTTCTGATTTTTGTCTGGAGGGTACACAAGGAACACAAAATAACCCCTTTTTTGGGCATGAGAAGTCAGATTTTCAAGATGTGGAGTGATGATATAGAGCACCATCTCTGTCTATGGAATAAAGACCCCCCACAGCCAAAGGAACCATTTCTGGTGGTTCAGGATAATAAGGTCAATATCCTTACACATATGGTTGCCCCTCATGCAGGAGAAATCGGTGATAATTTAACTTTCAGGGATGGTAATTGCAGAAAAAATTGTGCTACCTTAGTTAAGGATTTTGTTCAGGATGAAGAAATCGCTAGAAAGGGATCGACCAGCACGTTCTCTCGACATGAATCCAATAGAACAAGTCTAGGACATGATAAAGAAATGAATTGCTGTTCCTCAAATACCTCCCAAACAGTTCAGGTGCTGAAAAATGCTCTAAAAGGGGAAATTGGAGAAAATACCCCAGCCCCTCATAAATAACCAAACAAACCTGGTGGGAAACCGACCCACAACGTTGTTTAAAGTCAGGAGAAAGCATACCCCAAGCGAAATGGGTTTTCAATTAAGTATTGATAGTTTTTTCACTTTTTTTGCTTAACTACACAAAATGTGCAATTTCCAATTTTGATAAAAAAAGTAAAAATAAAATTTTTCTTTTGATAACTGCATGGATTTAGCTTTGAAATGGCCCTAAGTTTATGAAAAATGCTTGAACCACCACAAATTTTTTATTTGCGTACCAATAGGTATCAAAACTACCAATATTCTTTAATTGTTTTGAGCAGTGTAAATACAATTAGTATCATACGAACGTTTTAATTGCCTAACTCCATTTTTGAATGTTCATTTTAGAAAATACAAATTTGTGTCTATTGACCGATTGACCCCATATCGTTTCCATCGGATGAAAAAAAGTAACAGCCAGTTAGTGTTTTTCAGAACATCTAGTAGGCGCCTCATAATTTTGAAATCCCAATTGTGAGGCGCTGTTGGGCTAACTAAGATGGAGATGAATAACTGAAACAGCGTTGTGTTATCTACGTTAGGTCTAAGGAGCTTTAGCAAACCAAGTTTAGAATTTAGAGGTCAACCATCAATAAAAATTATCAAAGGCTAATCAAAACTGACTCAACTGAATCAAACAAGACTCATCAAAGACTAATAGAGTTACCGTAAAACGGGGTGAATCGGATCACTTATGAACTTTGAGCTGCTGCCAAAAGTTTACCAATGAAGATTTTATAATACTACTTTAAAAATTATATTCCGAGTCTCAATCGATACTTTAAGAAACCGTTGAAGAAAATTAATTATCTTGATCGGTTTATTTTATTTTGGTTTTTAAGTGCCGTGATTCGATTTACCCTCAATGCGGGTTGAATCGGATCACTGACAGTTTTAGTCGAAAAAATGAAATTTTAACGCTTTTAAGTGATACAGGATCCTGAAATTAGCCTTTAAATTTTTAATAGTCTAATAAAGTAAAATGAATACATTTTTATAAAAATAAATGAACAATTTTTAAATAAAATAAATGCATGATAAGAATGGCGTTTCTTCTATACAAAATGAATTAGGGAAAGAAAAAAAGAGGGGGATTATGCTCCTTCATTGCCCCATGAGTTGATAATAAATAATGAGAAACCAGAAAAATGATTAAAGGTAGAAAACCTAGCATTTTTATGAGTAATCCGATTCATCAGCATCAGTAGTCGGAATGGACTTGTTTTATTAAAAATTTCAGCAAAAATCGGAATTACCATTTATTTTAAATTTGATTGCAAAGAAATCTTTGGAAGAATCGGGAGCACACGGATAATACTGAAAATTGAGAAAATAATGCTACTTTTTTGGTGTCATTATCAAAGTTTTGACAGCCAAGTTTTTGACCTTTTTTATATTCAACTTCAAAGCCGTGGCGGACCCAAGATATCCTCGTCCAATCATTTTTGATGGAACTAACAACTTCTAAACAAAAACTTATTCTAACAATGTGTAGAATAAGTCAGGATTTATCCTGATTCTATAACTCCAATACGATTAGAGCTATGAAGGTTTAAAAAACTTTTTTCAAAAGTGATCCGATTAACCTCGTTTTACGACTTGTTAAAATTAGTTGAAACTGAAAGCATGCTTTAAGGAGTTTCATGAAGAGAACAAAAAAATTTTTAAAAATAGTACATAGCAGTACATGTGAATTTTTTCAATTCATTAGCACTCACCAAACATCAGCCTATTCTCACTTGACGGGACACTCATAACATGTCTTTTGCGGTGGTTGGTTAAATAGATTTTTTATAACGCTAGGACAAAATCGGGGCATATTACTTTAGTAGAGGGAAAGTTTATAATTAAATAAGTGTTCTCAGGTTCGCGCTTAATTACCAAATTCAATATTGATGACATTTGCATAATCCTGCAATAAGTTTAGAATCAATATCTTAAAGCATGACTTGATACCAGCTTCTGGAAGGTTTGCTAAGTAAATTTAAGTGGTGATATAATTAGGTGGTTTTCAAACTTTGTTAACAAATTAATTTTGATGCATGAAAATACTATTAAGAGGGGGCAAAGAATTATTATTTTTTACTTGAATAATTAACATATTATCCGTATCAAATTGGATCCGTAGATATATTTTTGGCTATCCCGAGGTTAACAAATAAGAACGGGTAAGTCTTTCTACTTATTATTTAGGTTGAAAAGTGATTCATTGCAATTCTATAGATTAATTGCGCGTTATAAATTGCTTATAATTTGAGAAATAGCAGAAAAAGTTTGATGTTTTAGCTTAAGCGTCTCAAAGAATCACTTTACTAAAAGAGGGTATCGATTCTAAACCCCAGATACAGGGTGTTTCAAAAAAGACCCCTAACTTTAAAAATTCATAGAAAAAAAACTAAAAGAGATAACAACCATATAACAACACGTTTTTTGCGTCTACATTATCTTTAGATTAATAAATTTTTTTGCTCAAAATATAATATAACCTAATACCGTTGTCAAAACAGTATATTCAAAATAGTGAAAAAAGCTATGCTTTGAGTCCATATTGCGCTCAACTTTGGGTGTCCGAGTTTGTGAAAATAATTGATTATGTTCATAAGGATTTTTCTTTTTATTCCCGACGAAAAACGGAATAAGGATTCATCCCATACTATTTCAATGGTAGAGTGATGCCCTATATATTTGGATTTTTAAACTGCACTTGCTTAAAAATTTGTGTAAAAAATTCCATTGTTCAAGAATAAAAAAGCCGCAAACCGCGTGTTTTTACCACTTTTAGTTTTTTTCTATGAATTTTTAAAGTTAGGGGTCTTTTTTGGAACACCCTGTAAGAATATTGAACTGATTTTGAATGCTTTAAGTTTAAAATATGAAAAAAATTGTTTATTGTTCTAAATTGTCATCTAAACAATATTTAATTGAATATGAAGATTTCTTCCATTACATTTTGAATTGGCTGACCACTATTTTCAAGTGTAGAGTTGGAATTGTTAATATACACAAGTTGTTGTATCTCTTCGGATATACGAAAAATCCGGTCAGCAAAAAACGTTCAATTAAATACAAATTTATTACATGTATAAAGCTATGAGTTTTTTTTTCGTTTTTTGCACATTGACCGGAATTTTCCCGACACCATCTCTTCAAACCAAAACACGGTTTTGATTTGAAAAGTAAACGATTCAATTAATCCAGAGCTCACTGCTAAGTTAAGATATGCAGAATTTTGAAACAGGCTGCAACAATTTTGTAAAATCGGCCCCGTCTACTCATCAAGCGCGGATCCAGGGGGGGCAACTGGTCCATTGCCCCCCGTGAGCTCGGATTAGGTTTCCAAAACGAGTAAAAACTGTTTTTTGGGTAAAATTTCCAAAATTTTCTGTGATCCCCCAACCCCCCCTTTTTGTACTTAGAACATTATTATTTTCTCTTTCTGTGCGCGTTCTTGTTGAATTTCAAGACTTTCGCGAAATTTTCGGTTGTTCTTGTTACAATTGTTCTTCGTTCTGAGTAAACTTACAATCAAGAACAAGAATCGTTTTAGAACCTCTTCTTGGTATGATTTAGTCAGTCTGGGAAGAATGTGAAATCATACAAAGAAATGAATTGAAAGGGGAAAGGGTGCAAAAATTGCAGTTTTAAAAAAAGCAATTTCAAAAATTGTGTAAGAATAAATATGTAAAGAAATGAAAAGGTATGTAGTATCAGAAACAATGACTACTCTTTATTTGTGTATCCTAAAGGAATTTAATGGGCCATTAGATAATCCTAAAACTAGTATAGTCAGGGTTGCCAACCCGAGACAACGCTCATCCGTAATCGCCCCCCCACCAGAAAAAAAATCTGGCGTGACGCGTGGCTTGCCTACCGATGCCACGCCTTCTGCCACAATCATTTGATAAGTTTTAGAAAAGTCATGAAAACGCAAATATTTGAGAAAATAAGGCCTTTTTTTCTCCCCATAGATCAACCATCCGTGCAGATTAGAATATTCCGAATTCCGATTGATTCCCCCTTCTTATTGCCCATCTCATCAGTTACTATAGCGACTGGATTTTTTGTTTTTATTCGCAATTCCAAGTAAAAAAATATGCATTATAAGGATTGAAGGCTAAAAACAGAGAATTAAGAAGAACAATTTAATACATTGTCCTTATAAGCAGCGTGGTTTCCGTAGTTTTTCTAGCTTTATCCGTAATTGCGGAATTCGGGGCCAAAATGCGGAATGATTCCGCAAAATCCGGAATTGTTGGCATCTCTGTATAGTGCTAATAAAGGAACAATTATGATGCTCTATAATAAATCCCAATTTCTTCCCTTTGATTGTACTAGTAATCTTATTCAGTATTAAGTTAAATGTCCTACCCCGGATTCAACGTTTTCCCGCAAATTTTCTTGGTCCAATTAAAGACCTTAAATCGGGGTTTCATATCTAAAAACTAATTTAAAAGCTACATTGAACCTATTGAGAGCATCGAATCTATCAGGGCACCCTAATTAAGGTCTCATCCTCCGATCCAGATCCCGTCTACAATGTTCAAAAATGAGTCGAGATGCTACTTTGTCTATTTTTTAAAAAAAAAATTCTGGGGGAGGACCCTCAGACCCCCCTTCCTTCTTTAGGTTAGAAAAGAAATTGAGAGTCGAAACCATTTCTGAAAACAAAATTCTGGTTGGGGGTTTTCGTCCCTGTAGTTAACATAAATGGGTTTTTAGGGTCTTATTTTCAAAATTTTTCTGCTGGAAAATCCCAACCCAAAAATGTGGTTGCCCCCCCCGTGAGTCCAGACTGGATCCACCACTGCTACCCATCGCAGTTAATGACAAGCTATCAATACACTATAACCTCGCGCATGCCTCATCACCGAAGGACAAGTTGATAACCAAAACAGATGAAGGGGAAGAAAATCCTTCCAAACAATCGAAATGGCAAACAACGGTCGGCATCTTCAAACAGGGGCTTGCGTAATTAAAGGACCTCGGGGACAAGTTAACTTTACGAGTAGAATAGAAAAGCCCAGCGATAAAAGAGAGCGTCTATTGTTGATTTCGAGATTGCAAGTGAAGCAGAAACACCCAGAAACTGTCTGGTGCGGATGCGATAACAGGGTTTGAGCCAATTTCGGGCCATATAAACTCCAGATGTTATATACGATTATGGGGGTCCGGGGTAGATATAGCAGGGCTTTATGAACAGCGAAATACGTCACCTTGTATTTCTAAAGTGAGTTATATTTAATAAGAAACAGAGCGTCCACACAGGGAAGGCCCTATGCCATCCTCCCAGCGAGGGAATCGATGGTAAGTTTTTCTACTTCTCATCCGAGTGGCAGTCAAGGCGGTAGCCATGGCAACTGCATCTGTTGTTTGTTTTTGCTCAGAAATTCCGAGTGGATGTGGAGGAACAAGAGGTGCGAACTAAAAAACGCTCCTGCATTCGGAAAACAAAATCGTCGTCCCATGCATTGTGTTTTGTGGGGACAAATTTTGTTTTTTTCTGAATAAGCATGGGTGGTGGAAAATTGATACTACTGTGAGGATCACTACTCATTTTTGCGCGATTAAACTACTACCCTTAAAATGTGCAAAATTTTAATTTCATCATTTTTTTCAAGCGGCTCAAACGGCTTACAGACAGCGAATTTAAAATACTTACCAAATTTTACACCCTTTTTTTGATAATTTGAAAAGTTTTCAAATTTAAAGTGCAATTAACTACTTACACCGATAACAAGGTTTTTGGCATAAGAAACTTTTATGTTTCTTCTAACGTTGAACTTACACTGATTTCAAATTTGCGATCATAATTATTCTATCACCCAGTTTTTCCACAATTGCATTTATTAATAGGCACAAGGCACAATGGAGTGTTAGAATTCTTGGTTGAATTCTATTGGACAATTAAATGGAACACAAATGGAAATGAAAATTACAACCTTTACATTTCAAGTTAATCCAATACTATCTAATCTGAAATGTGAAACACAACCAGTTTATTCAAAATTCTTAAAAATCAGGGGTTATATAGGAAAAATAATTGAATTAAGCGTAAAAAAATTCTTTAAGGATCATCATTTTTTGCTCTTGAGCCAGAAAATGAAGTTCTATTTCGTTGACTAGTGTTATTAAAGCAAAACACTTCCAACTATAACAAACAATCTCTATTAATTTTCAATACTTAATAAACTTAATTTTTATATTGTTTTAAACTTTACGTGAAAAATCATAAAATTTGTAGATTTTGAACTAGGAAGGTAAACAACCTTTACTTTGAAAGGTACGGAAAAATCTTCTACAGAACAACAAAGTTCTAGAGTTCTAAGGAGAATTTCTTCCAAGATGTTCAAATGTTACGGAAAAATTTAAAAGCATATAAATTAACCAACACAGTTATAATTTTGAATTATGCTTTTCATTAGTCTATAATACAACTGAGCAATTAAGGAAGTTAACAGAAGGGTTAAATACCTCTTCTCGGTCTGTTAGATTTTTTTATGTTTTAGTAGGCATACAATTTGTTCGGAAATGGTACATGGTGTTCGGATTCTTCGGAAAGAAAATCCACGGAAATAATTTCTCAGAAATCTTTTGAAGACTTACACATTTAAAACCTTTATGGGGACACGGACGCCCTATTACTACCATGCACTTAATCCCATAACCTCTAAATGAATTTGCAGTGTTCATCCAAAAATATACAAAATATTGGATAAGCGTTTCAAATATCATTTACGAAGAGAAGTCCCGAGAGAAAGGTTACCGACCTTTGGTCCGGTGAAGATTTCTTATTGGCTGCATTACCAACTGGCAATCGACCAAATAAGCAGAAGACGCCAAAAGAAAATTTTATATCCTACTACTATTATAATTGTGAATGTTTGTCTGGATGTTTGTTACTCTTTCACGCAAAAACTACTGAATGGATTTTAATGAAATTCTACCATAATGTAGCTGATACATCAGAATAGGACATGGGCTATAATTTATAAAGAGAAAATCAGTCCTTCATTCTTTTTTCCCCGTTTTTCCTGCTTTTTTTTCACTTATTTTCAGTGTTTGAAAACCTGTTTTACCAGTCATACAACGAGTTAAAAATAAAACATTGTTTCAAATGAGACAGATCACTAGACTTTTTCATTTACTAGATCTTTTAGTTTAGTTTTAAACACTGGTTTTAAATTTGTTAATTTGTCATTTTTTAAAAGTTTTCACCGCCCGGGTATAGCGTTTTGTTTTAATATTTTCAATCAATTATAATTCTTCTACAATTGCTATAAGTGTGAGATTCAGTCCAAGGCATGTTAAGCGGGCGAAGCCGGTTTACATTTCCCCGATCAACGCCAGGATTACATTTAGCAGAACTTTTTTAAAACTCTTTTCCACCTTTTTGACTAGCCTAGGCTTTGAAGTTAAGCTAAAGGACTACTGTACGGGCGAAGCCCGTCTCTAAAATACCCCGAGCAACGCCGGGATAGCACTTGCGCTAGTATTTATATAAAAATAAAACACAATCTTCCATATTATATTTTAAGTAAAAATCAAATGCTTTCATATGAAAATTACAAAATAAAGGTGGTAAGAAATTTCATGAATAAGTTCCGACTCTACGGGTGGGGTGTGTGTCTATTAAAGAAAGTGAAGATCCTAAATTTTTATATGGATCTGTACCTGTAAGGTTAAAACTACCAATTAAAAAAATTCTCATTCAATTTCAAATACAAATGAAACACAAAATTCCATATACCAATTGGCGTCTGAAAATTCTCAGATATATTAAAAGCCAAATTTAATACGGATTTACACCACTTATTTTTTAAAAATGGAATGGGCAACAGTAAATTAAAAAAAGTAATAATAGAACAAGGGAAAATTTAACAGTCATTTTATCCTAAAGATTTTCAATTTTTCAGCCCTTAAAATTGACAAATGGAAAAAAAATCCTGGTAAAAACGTTTGAGGCAGTTGTCAAGGCAATTTTTCGGCGGATAATGTAGTCTTATAGTAATTAACAGAAAAAACAATGTATGATTAATTTATTGGAAATCCAGAGAGAGGGAGAGGTAAAATTGAAATAGTCAATACTTTAACAATACAGGAAAATTCCGTTATAACGAACTTCGCAGGACCGTAAAATTTCTTAGTTGTGACGGTATTTCGATAATTCAAATAAAAACGGTTGGGGACTTTCAGGACTTTCGTAATAACGGGTTTTTTCGTTGTATCGGTATTCGTTGTAACGAGATTTCCCTGTACATCGTAATTAATAATCTAAAAAATAATTAAATTTTAAAAAGCCAAGAAATCTTTAGTGAGCTTCTCGGCCGGGCACGCACGTTCTCCCAGTTAGGCGTTTTATCAAACGCTCAGTAAGTATTTAATCACCTGTTGTTCTTTATGATTTAATTCTATGGGTGAAAAACTCACAAAATTTAGGAGAAATCGAAAATGCAAAAGAATTTTGGTTAAGGTGCCTGCCTACCTATAGAGGCTTTTTTAATAATTAAAATTTTGACCTATAATTTGTGGTTAATACAATTAAATGCATCTAAAAACTATGAATCTCTCTATATTAAAAAAAGTTACTGTCACCGCAGCCGCTGCCGCCGCTGTTTCAGAAAATTTAATTTTTCAACTCTTTGAACTCTCATATCGCAAAAACTACTTGATAGAAATTTATGAAATTTGAAATATTTGTAGAGGAATATTTGGGGCACATTCTAGAACAAAAAGCTAACTGATGTGATAATGAGTTCTGGGGTATTTTTAAGGTCAAAGTTGAAGTTTTTCTTTTTTCGCCGCGTAATCCAGTTCAACGAAATCTATTAGCAGCAGAACTATGATTTTTTGCAGCTTAATACTCAGAAGTATGAAGATGTGCACTACGTCGCCCTTTTTTCGAATTTGGTTTAGAGTAATTAATTTTTTAATTTTCGAAATTTTTGACACTTTTTCGGTTTTTTCTATCTAAAATGAAAACTAATCACGGTATCAATATGATTTTTTAAACACTTATATTTTTAATTTTTAGAAAGAGATTGGAGTTTAATTCTTTAAAAAATTCTAATTAGTTTTGGAATTATTAAGCGTCAGAGTTTAATTTTTTTCATAGTTTTAGTAGGTCTTTATCAGACGTGTTTAATGTTTGCCTGTTCACTAGATTGTCGCGAGCACGGATATTTAAATTTAAAAGTTTTGAGGTGCACATTTTTGCTCTAAGTTTGCTAGCGA
This sequence comes from Tetragnatha versicolor, assembly GCA_024610705.1. Classification (NCBI taxonomy): domain Eukaryota; kingdom Metazoa; phylum Arthropoda; class Arachnida; order Araneae; family Tetragnathidae; genus Tetragnatha; species Tetragnatha versicolor. The sequence goes on along the minus strand of JANDEH010000012.1, from coordinate 13,285,644 downwards.
TATAGTATAGATAGACTTGGTTAATAATCTTTTAAACATACGTACTTCGATATTTTTTGAACTACCAGAGAAATAAATGATTTAGCTTTTTTGAGTGCTATTTGTGCCGACGAAAGGAAGAGGATTTTCGGGAAGTTTGTTTTACTCTGCTAAAGATCGATTGCAGATATTACAGATTGCGAAGCGATCTGTAAAGAGCTGCATAGCAGTTACGGGGGTTGGTGAGCGTAAGCGAGTAGGGGGCGGTAGCCCTCTATCCATTAAATTGTTGATAATTTAAAAAGGAATATCTCAGTAAGAGTTTTATTTTGATATTTTCGTGGTAATGATCCGAATTAAATTATTGAAAAGTTTGAGAGATAAAAAGTTTCGATATTAAATGATCATTAACTATAATCTGTTCATTTAGAATTAGCGCCTGAGACGTAATGTATTAAAAGCAGTTATTATTCTAATTATCGCCGAAAAAATTTTCTTCTTCAATGATAAGGCAGCCTAAGCAGAAGTAGTTAAAATACTGTAGAAACAATCGGTCACTGAAGTTGTTTGATAAGTGTTATTAAGCATTATTGAGCGTTTTTGATCCTGTTGCAGGCGCCTATTCTAAATGAACAGATTATAAGCAGACAAGTTCCAGGTTGTACTGGATAGTTGAAATGAAACAAGCGAGCTCTGCTCGCTAAGATCGCGAAGCGATCTTCAAAGAACTGCGAAGCAGTTCCGGGGGTTGGTGAGCGATAGCGAGCAGGGGGCAGAGCCCCCTAGTAACATAAAAAAAATTAAATATTTATTCAAATTTTTATATTGAAGAATTTATGCATAAAAATCCCAAAAAAAACGCCTTTCCGCAAATAATCATAACTCAAATTCATATGAAGATATTTTTGTTTTGTAAACTTCGTTATCCTCGTGAACTTATATTTTAGGAGGCCTACTACTTTTATGTCTAAATTTATTTAATATCAAAAGTTACAGAACCAAACGTGAAAAATGAAAAAAAAAACCCACCAAAATTCAGTAAAGTTTTAAGTTATACTTAGGGCTCCTAAATCATGTTATGTCAAGTACTGTGCCCAAGTTTTATAGAAATTCATTCATAATATTTTGAGTTATGCAGTTTTGCGGAGAAGGAAAATAGCAAAAATGTGATTCTGAGAAAAACGCGAATTTCTTTATTTTTTTCCTTAATAAAATGCCTATTTAGCTGTGAGTAAAATTTCTGTAACTTTGGTTCTAGGAAAGATTAAGACAAAATTTAAACTGATTTGGAAAGCTTAAGATGTGCTTTTTGAAATAAGATAGTAATTTTTTTTGAATTCTGGGTCCAAAACGGCGTTTTTTAGATAGGCAGGCACCTTAAGAGTTAAAAAAAAGTTAGGAAAGCTTGCGCGCAAAAACGAAGAACTGACGAGTCACTAAATAGTTTTTAAATAGATCAAAACTTTACTTTCTACTTTTATTTTTCATAACATAATTCTAAAATTCAGGGCTCACACTCACTTTAAAATATTTGTATCAATTTTTGTATCAGGAAAAACTAAGTTTTGTATCACAAAAAATGTCTTTTGTATCAGGTAAAACCAAGTTTTGTATCATAAAAAATGTCTTTTGTATCAGGTAAAACCAAGTTTTGTAGCACAAAAAATGCCTTTTGTAGCAGGTAAAACCAGGTTTTGTAGCATAAAAAATGTCTTTTGTAGCAATTTGATTGCAGGGAAGCTTTTGTAATTTAAAATTACAAAAGCTTCCTCTTCATTATATTTTAAGCTTGCATCAGTAAAACTTTTCGTGCGACATGAAAACCATAATTTTGATTACGACAAATAATGTGCGTAAAGATTTAATTCATAAATACTTAACTTAAACCTCTATTAATTTATCATCTCTTCCTAAGTAATTAGTTCTGACCATAGTAAAGTTGTTTTTTCTACAATGTAAATACAATAGTGAAAGGAAGCCAACTTCAATTAGGCGCCGGTAGGAAGCAATCGCGGATAGAACGGAACTTCGAAAAATCGCTATTTTTCGGCTTTTCAAGATCGTGATTCTAACCATCGGACATGTTGGCTTTGACCACGTTAAAGTAGTTTTTCCTGCATTCTAAACTGACACGAGATGAAGCCGACTTCAACTTGGCGTCCGCGGCCGTCGAAAATAGTCGCGGAAGGAACGGAACACGCAGCGTACAAAACGAAACTTTCTCGAAAAATCGCGGCTTTTTCCGCGATTTACCCGTTTCCAAACGCCTAGAAAAGGCAGACAAGACTTTAATTTGGCGCAACAAGATTTGTTTACGTTTTCCCGGAGGAAAAATGCAAAAAAACGTAAATTCCGTAAAAATTTCGGGTCGATCCGTAAAACCGTAAATTTTGGTGCAAATCCGTAAATTTTACGGACAATCCGTAAAACTTGGCAGCTATGTGAAAAGAAGCCATCTTCAACTACGTGCTGGAAAAACGGTAGTTGCGCGAAAAATCGCTATTTTCGACTTTTCCGCAGAATGCGATCCTTAACACCGAACGACGGCTTCTAACCACTATAAAGTTGTTTTTTCCACATCGCACTAACAACGCAAGAAGCCATCTTCAACTTGGCGCTTGCCGGCCGTCCAAGAAAGAATATCCTAAAAACAGAGCATAATTGGGAAAAAACTTGCGCTTCTAAGTGCTTTTTATGATAGATTTCCGATTTTCCGTAGCTTTTTCGATGTTATCCGTAGTCCGTAGTTTAACGACGGCATCCGTAGAAAGTTTCTACTAGAAACTGCGAAGAATCCGTGGTAGTAGTCTCTGAAAATGGCGCAGTTTTGGCGCAGGAGCTGGTAAAATAGGCAATTTGTATCAATATGTATCAAAATTTGGTTTTGGCACAGTTTGGCGCAAATGGCGCAGGCGTGTGAGCCCTGAAAATTCTATCCCAAACTTATAAATAAAGTAAACTTTGGATGAATTATTTTAAACGCTCTAATTTTAGCAAGCATAGCGCTATCGTGTGAAACAACCTTTTGCTGTCAACCAAAAATTTGATCTAGGCTTTTGCATAACTATTGATTGATAATATACCGAGTGTTCTTGATAATACTAATTGGTTTTTAAAGATATCGCATAAACCAGAATGCAGAACATCAAAACTAATATTTTTTAAATTAAATTTTCAGTGTTTACAATTTTATCAATCTCCTAAAAACTTCTCACACATCGTTACTCGTACTATCGCTAGCCAGTCTTTTGACCCACTATATCATATTCCCAATCATTATTAATTTTTCTTTTCAAAAAGGAGTTTCCACAAGTTTAGAGAGGAAAGTTAAAAAAATATAATAACTAAACAAACGCACAAAATTACAAAGAAAAGCGTAGGGGAAGACGATGCTAGGAAAAGCCGCCGTCGCATTTGTCTAATGTGGTTTTCATAACGAGTCTGATCAATGGATGATCGGAACAACCGTTTTAGGCGTTTAACGACGAGCTTGGACCATACGGAGCAAATAACGATTGCCAATCGAATGAAGAAGATAGTGAGAGACAGAAAACGAAAAGTAGGAAGCGCTGGTGTAAAAAAAAGTTGTTTCTTAAGTCATAATTGGGCATTTTTTGTTCATCGCGTGGAGAGGGGGGTTATTTAATCGGAAATAGGAGAAAATACACAAAAAGGAACTTAAATTTCTAATAAAATAGTATTACAGTGTTCCCTCGTTATTCGCGGTAGTTACGTTCCAAAATATACCGCGAATACGCGAACAACGAACCCTGTTTTAAAACACGCATATAACATAATATAACATATATAATGGTTCGATTCCATCATTTATTACATTAAACTAATAAAACTGTTTCATGCAAAAAGTAGTTTTAACTGTAAATAATTTGTAGTAAATATCAAAAGGGCTACCAGTTAGCCCTTAGTTACTTGCTTAGTAGAAGAAGTTACATTTTTCAAAATGGCTTTACATAATAAATACCGGAATCGAACAATTATACATTTTTTTGCCAAATATGCAAGTTTCATAGCTAAAAAACTTTGAGATCGAAATCCGCAAATATGCGGGGGTAACATTGCTCAACTGCGAATACTGAACCGCGAATATGTACACTAGGGTGGGTCATTTTCCTATGGCGAAAAAAAAATTTTACAAATTCTATCGGGCACAGCAAGAAAAGGGTGCCAAATGGTCTCAAACTAACATATGTAAAATATTATTCCATAATAATAACTCTTTTTGCCTCCGGATTGGCCTCAAATAGAACAAAAATATGTTATTTTTCATATTTTTTAAAAATTTTATAAATTAATTTTTTTTGTTGATAACTCTTTAAAGTTCACAAATAAGGGTATTTAAAATCAATTTTAATCACATTAGTCACCTTCATGCATTATTAATACAAAAACAACTTCCAAAGTGGCAATATAATATGCTATCATATTAACAAGAGCCGTAGAATATGAATCTCTTTTTGCCAACAAACAGTGGATTGTCAGTGGTACAGATTTTAAATATTGGTAGTTCATATACATTCTCCCTCAATTTTGGTCAGTATAAAACGGTATTTTTAGTTTTTCAAAATAGAAACAGTTGTATTTTTCATAAATATGCCTCGCTTTCGAAATTCAGCGGACAGTTTTCGCTGGCTGGTCTTGGGATCCAAATAGGATCACAGAAATATGTTGAAACAATTGTCGAATGGATAGTTCGTTCATAGGCATTATCAGTTATGATTCGCTCAGTCATGATTTACCTAATTTTTTGCTATAGCAATTGACTGAAACCCAGGCCTATGAAATTCTACTTCTTTGAGGATTGACTCAAAATAGCTTCTTAGCATTCCCTTATGCGTTCATAAAAATTTAAATACCGCAAATTTAACTGTTAAGGATAATAACAAGTAAGCTTTGAAAAGTAATGTAACTTATTTAAAAACTTAGGGGATAATACTGAGCTTTAAGCTGAAACTGGGATCTACCGCTCTTCTTAAGAAAATATTTCAAAATTTGACTCTTAAAATGTGGTTTTAATTTATTTTTGGACATTAGGGAATCAATGGGGACACTTGGGACTGACTATTCCTAATACGCCAAGAAATTTCAAGGAAATCCCAACTTTCAAACTATTATCCAAATGTTTTTCTTGGGGTTGAAACCTATAACCCAAAAAAGGTACCCACCTTCTGACAAATCCATTTTTATTAAAAATTTAATGTTTTTACCATCCTACTCAACCAACAATAAAGGTTTCGCACATTTTAATGATTCCGGGAGGAAATTTTTGATTGCCAGTTCTACCATTGAGGTATTTCTAAATTATTACAACTCAAGTATTTCAACTCTGGTTTCATTTATAATTATTTTATAGTCTTCAATGATGATTTTTATACCATTGTGCACATTTATATTCATGACGGATTTGTGGAATCGAGGTAAAAGCTTGATTTTCGTTCGTCCATTTTTACATGAAATTACTATATTAATCGAAACTTTGAGGCCAATCCGGAGGCAAAAAGAGTTATTATAATCGAATAATATTTTACACATGTTAGTTTGAGACCATTTGGCACCCTTTTGTCGCTGTGCCCCTGGGAAAATGTGAAAAAAATATTTTTGACCCACCCTAATGTACACAGTAAAGAATCTCTCTATTCTAAAAAAAATTTTTGGTTAACGGTTTCCAGAGAAAAACTTTTTAATTACTGAACGGAATGACACATATCTGGTATCAAAATGCCCAGATTCTTTCCGGATTTCCGAGTAGGATATTGAATTTTTTTTTTAAATTCTCAATTTTAAAATATTTTCATTTTCTTAGATTTCGGATAAGGTCGCAGTTACAATGCAAGAAACTATGAATTTTAAAACAATTGAAAATATATTTCACTGGTTTTTTAACATTCAAATACATTAAATAATCATCTTTCTATTTATCAAACTAATTTTAAAAATATATATTGGATTCTTTTTAACAATCGATTTAATTATATTTGAAGCTAATGTATAATTAATTTATCTTTTATATTTTAAATAATAAATTCATATTTTTATATTTATCTTTGTCGTTGTGGCAACCTAATCATTACTATATTTACAATAAATTATAAACTCGCTTTCAGAAATTTTGAACTTGCGACCATTCTTGGGCAGCAAATGTCCCTACTATTTCAATATAATAATAATTTTGAACTTTTGCATTTATTTATTAAATAATACTTATTTTTACATCCTTTTGAAAGTTATGTTATTTAGGGTAGTAAAATGTAACTTTTTTATGCCAAAACGCAAAGTTAGATATAGCGGGTGAATGTTTTAGAAATAAAGATAAAAATCGAAAATGTTTGAAGTCAGAACATTCGTGTCATTGCTATGAAACTGACACAATTTCGATGTTTATTTGTTCTCATGAAGACAAAATTCTAAATTTTCGTGATGTTTAGATAGGTACTACATTTTTCACAGACAATCGATGAAAATCATTAGAAATTTTAAGAAAGTAAAATTTATTCTGGAGATGTTTCAGAGCTTCTGAATGGATCTGTGTGAGAAAAACATTACCTTGGGGAAATGGTAAAAGAAAGTTTACACTGATCTGTTGCTAATTTTCTTGGAATTAAATGGCGATCCGCCAATTCATATTGCCATAAAGGAACTGTTAAAATTTCGTCGCTGAATGAATATCCGCCATTTTTGAAAGAACACCCCAGAGAAGTAAGTTCCCCTGTTTTAAGAATGTTGTTGGCGAGCGATAGCGAGCAGGGGGCGGTAGCTCCCTAGTGTTTAAAATTATAATTTTAAATTAATATATATTAATTACTTCCCAATATAACTCGCAAATAATAAATATATAGGGGACGAAAATTAATAATATTTACTTAATAATAAAAATAAGTGCAATTGTTTTTACAATATTTATAATCTTGCTTGCAATATTCTTCTTGACTTTTGACTCCCGAAGAGCATTCCAGATTGTCTTGTTTTAATAAACATTCAAGACTATTTTCGAAAAATAACAAATAAAAATGAAATAACTAATTAAAAAACTAATAACATGATAATTATTTGTGAAAAATCTCCACGGCACATTTGACCACTTCTCGCAGCACACTGAGAGTTTAAGGTACACTGCTTTACGTAACTGCTAAAAGAATCGTGACCTTTAAAAAGAAAAATACGAATAATTTTGGCAAAACTGATAATACTTTTGTCGGATATTCTCACCGGTAACTGTCTTCGCAAAAAATTCAAATTATTAAGTAACAAGTCATCTCAACATTTCAGAAACGAACGCGTTCTTCAAAGTACAGTCATTACAGACCGCAGAGCCCTAATGCATCTTTTCCCCGGATTAAGCTCTCATTTTAATTTCCAAAAAAGATTTGTCCTAAACCGAGGGAGGTCCATTTGAATATTGGGGAGAGGGGGAAAACTCAAAAAATCCTAAAGCAGAGAAGTAGGGTCTCGACTTCATCGAACGCCCCAGCGCCAGTTATTTATTGTTTCCGGAAGACACTCGGCGCATCCCAGAGAGCACCGATGTATGCAAAGTCAACAATAACGAGCGAACTTCACCCACCTATTTTGCATTCTGCGGAGGAGGAACCGACGAAGGCGCGCCTCCTTGGGGCGGTTACATTCACACCTCCTATGTACGGAAATCGTATGCGCCGTGCATCTAAGATTTTTAACCTGTATGTTTGTTCTTTTTTTACTTCTTGAGTTGAGCCTAAGTCGCTTTTCATGGATGGGGAAAGCAGGTGGCGTTAAGTGAGACTGTCGAGCATGCTTGTCATAAGAGGGGGTGCCTTTAGAGAAGATAACTGTAGGTGGAGAAAGATGGCCCATTTGACTGTTAAAAAAATGAAATTTAACACGCATACCCCCTCATTATGGCAATTAAATATGTGGTGTTCAAATTTGAAATAAAAATATTAATATTAACAGACTGCCCAAGAGCATCGAAATGTCTCGTTTATACGTTTTACTCAAATATAGCGAAAAAAATTATATTTTGAAATTCAATATGCATACCCTATTATTTTGTACCCAGAGGCATTAGGAAAAAGGTATAAAAATATCAAAAATATTAATTATAACAGACTGTTCAAGGACATGAAAATATTTCGTTTTTTACGTTTTGCACAATTTACAAAAAAAGTATCGAATAAAAAATATAAACATTTTATATTTGTTAGAAGTTTAAAAAATTAAGTTTTTACATTATCAGTTTTAGTTAAAATTAAGATTTTCGTAGTTTTGAGCGTTTGTGATCCACCCATCTCTGATATCTATATATATGCTTTGTTTCAATTTGCTTATTAGTTCAATTTTGTATTCAATTTGCTTCCCTTTCAAAGAAATATTATATTTGACATGAATTTATTATTGATAATTTTGTATTGAGAGCATTGTCGTTAGTGATTTTATTCGTGGTATACTGGAACTCCCTCCCCCCAACAATTTTAACTTGAATAATTACTTCACACCAGGGTTGCTGATTTTTTTTAATTAAAAAAAAATCGGATTTATTTGATTTAAATGAATAACTAGCTCTGAACTTCCTGAAACTGGTTAATAATATACTGATATTGTAATTTCTATGTGATATAATAATTTAGGATTACTTAAAGGCCGTGGGGAGCCTAGTGGTTAAGGCATCGGCCTTGGGATCGGAGGGTCCCGGGTTCGATTCCCGACACCGCTGAAGACCCATCGAGTATATGCGGAGTACGTGCTCGTTAAATCTGTGGGTCCGAAAGTCCTGAGGTCGGTCATGGCGCAGTTTACCTTGGGTCCAGGTGTCTGGAGACTATTTCCCTCCCCTTCAGATGCATGGCAAAATTGTGGAGGTGGCGATAGATGGTGGCGGCATCTATCATCCGAGGCTTAAGTCGGACTCCTGCCTTTCATGGGCCTCACTTTCTCAGGAGCCGCACCCCCTTTGCCTTAAATCCTGCACGCTCTGCGGATGGAGCTTGGATATTCCAAGTGGCATAAGGAACAACAACAACAGGATTACTTAATATCCCAATTTTGATCTATTTTATGCATTAATTAATTAAATTAATTAAGGGGAGCTGTTTGCTGCCATTTCATGGTGAAACGCCCAAGCCCATCCTAAAATGGTGAATGAACAATTATACTAAATTTTTATCCTTTCTATAACCATTTTAGCCCAATTGTGAAATCAATAATACTAGCTTTAAAAGAAATTGTGACAATGATTTCTAAAAAAATCTATGCCTCATTTTATGTAAAAATTTCAATCAATCTTTGAATTATAATAATTCAGTTAAATTAATTTTACTCAAAGTATTATGCATACTTATTTCTTTAAAATATAATTAGTAATAAAAATAAAATAACATAAACAACTTATTGATAGTCATGTACATAGATAATAGAGCTCTATTCACTGTAGTTATGTAAAAGAAAACAATAGTTTGGAAAACATGACTAACTATAAAAGCAAGCTTACAATAAAAATCATTCACATACTTGTATTTTAAAAAGTTGATGTACCAGATAAAAAAATTTAAGTATTTTAATTCTTGTTTAGTTTATCACAATTGATTCCAAACCCTGCTACTTACCCCTTTTTGTCATAAATATTTTTGTTATTGGTAGTAAAATTTGTTCTTAAAATTGCAGGCAATTTTATGTAGAGTAACCTAAACCTATCTCCCAGTTACTTATCTAGCAGAATTTAAAAAAAAAATTGTAAAATGCAAATAATCTTGCAAACCATTTTAAAGCATATACACAACTAATTTTTTATTTAAATCGCGGAAATTTAAAATTTTTGATTTAAATCAATGATTTTTAAAAAAAATCAAGTGATTTAAATCAAGTTGATTTAAATCAAGCAACCCTGCTTCACACCATAAATATTTTTGCTTCAAATTTTAAACACAGTATTTAATTGCCATGGAGCACAGAATAAGGGGGTATGCGAGTTTAAATAAAAAAAATTCCTCATAGGATTTTGGAACAGTCTATGGCCAGTGCCCTCGTCTTTAAAGTAGTAGTATATTATAAAAAAAGATACGAGGTGCTTACGAGATATTTCAAAAGCAGATAGTAGGCAAGAAAGGGGAGACTAGATTACAGCGAAAATTTGCCTGTTTACAAAATAACAAAATATTGCCTATTATGACATAACTTATAAAATTATACAATGATGATTACACAATCTTATAAAAGTTTCAAAAACAAACTGGTTTTTAAAAAAATAACAAAATTTATTTAAAAATTAAACACTCAAACTTATTAACATACTTCAAATACTGTGCGTTATTGCTTGTAAAATGAATTCTCGGTGGTTTTTAAAACATGACAAGCTTCGTGAATCGTGTTTCACTGCAAGGTCCCATTCAACTGTAAATCCTTTTTCACGGGGAGGGCTCACTTAGTGCAGGAAAACTACAAGCTTCGTGAATCGTGTTTCACTGCAAGATCCCATTCAACTGTAAATCCATTTTCACGGGGAGGGCTCACTTAATGCAGGAAAGCTACAAGCTTCGTGAATGGCGTTTCACTGCAAGGTCCCATTCAACTGTAAAACCATTTTCACGGGGAGGGCTCACTTAATGCAGGAAAGCTACAAGCTTCGTGAATCGTGTGAAGTTGCATGTGTCAGATTTTCAAAAACAAACAAGTGTAGTTTTTTGTATGGTACAATGAAATATCTAGTCAATTTTTCAAAAAAAAATGTACATGTTATTAAATATTTTAAGTCGAGAAAAAAAAACACGTGACTGAAAACGTTTATTGTTTAAAAAGTAACGATGACGTCAACAATCCTACCATCAACTCCATTGCTTTCCAACAATGTTTATCGTACGATGACGTCACATCCCAAACTCTTGGCGTTTTCGTGTGCTTTTAAAAAGGGGATTTTTGTTAATTTTTTTTGAGATAAAAAAAAATCACGCAACTTCTCATTGTAAAACTATTTTCACGGGGCGGACTTGCATAATGCGAAAAGCTATACAAGCTTGTGAATTTTACTAGACTGCAAGGTCCCCTTCAAATGTAAATCTACATATCCCCTTCAACTGAAAATCTACATATAGGAAAGGAATCTACATCTACTAAGGAATCTACTAAGAGGCAAAACTACGCACGGTGATTTTTAATTGTTAATAATCGATTCAAAAGTTAATTCCATGCGGTTGGTTTGTTTCATTGTGATTCGTTGTATAATGAAAGTTCGTACCCCTAAGTCACTCATTAGTTAAAAAAATGCTGTAAGTTTGTTTTTCATCATTTAGAGGCAATTCTGATCTTTTACTTTAACACTCTACATAAAATAGGGATTGAGGAGAAATACCAACAAATAACCCAATGTATTAGAGTCGGACCTGGAAAAAGTGCCCGAATCTACGGACCTGGTTCGGGGGAAGCCCCCGCCAGCTCCATAGGAGCAATACATAAGGTTTGGGCAAATTTTATTAGGTTCGGGGGAAGGTTACAACTTCTTCCAGGTCCGATTAGAGCACTTAACTTCAGTTTCGTTTTGAAAGAATTGCCTAACATGTTTCTAAAAATAAATAGGCTTGTTTTTCAAAATAAAGTGAAACGGGGCAAGTACCCGCAGGTGTTTTGGGTCAAATACACGCAGCTTAAAACTTTGGGAATTCGCCCCCAAAAGGAAATTAGAACATACAGGATCCCTAAAAAGTTGAGTGAAGGTTTCCGAGTGTCAAACTTCGACCTGAAACCCTCCTTTCTCCCTTTTGAAAGATATTGGGCAATTCGAAATGAGTTGCTACCAACAGGTTAACATTTTTCATTAAAACCAGGGTTGCTAATTTTTTTTGATTTTTTTTAAATAAAAAAAATCGGATTTTTTAAATTTTAAATCAGATTTTTTTATTTAAATGAATTTCTAGCTCTGAACTTTCCAAAACTGGTGAATAATATACTGATATTGTAATTTCAATGTTAAATAATAGTTTAGGATTACTTAATATCCTAATTTTGATCTATTTTATGCATTAATTAATTGAATTAATTAAGGGGAGCGGTTCGCTGCCATTTCATGGTCAAATGCTCAAGCCCATCCTAAAATGGTGAATGAACAATTATTATCAGTTACTAAAATTTTTAACCTTTTTAAAACCATTTTTGCTCAATTGTGAAATCAATATTAGCTTTAAAAATCATACATGTGATTACACAGACAAAAAATTGGCGGAATATATTTAAAAAAAATTCGATGGCACCTAAATTTTCCTTCATTTTAAGTAGAGGGGGTCCATCGGCTTCTACTTCCCGAGATCTAGGTTGGTGGTATGGCGAATGACCCAAGACAGGGTATAGTCTGAGAGATCTAGGTTTCGATATGCTGGAGTAGATTCATATTTTTTAGCTTAAATCTTAACTAATTTTCATATTACTTCGATATTTTTTTTCTATTTTTCTTAAAATTTAGTACTAGGCCACACTAGCGGCCAGAGTTTTCAGTATAAAAAGATTGGAAAATAAGAAAGTGGAACTTCGGTTTTGCAAATTAAATTATGGGATTTTTATTTTGATAAGCAAATTGGCGGATTTCCGCCAATTGGCGGAAGAATCACATGTATGAAAAACCTACGCCTCATTTTTACGTAAAAATTTTAATCTTTGAATTATAATTCCGTTAAATAAATTGTGCTAAAAGTATTATGTATACTTATTTCTTTAAAATTATAATTAGTAATAAAAATAAAATCAAATACTAAGCAACTTATTGACAGTCATGTACATAGAGAATAGAGCTCTATTCGCTGTAGTTATGTAAAAAACAATATTTTGGAAAACATGACTAACTATAAAAGCAAGCTTACTATGAATATTTTAATTCTTGTTTAGTTTATCACAATTATTGATTCTAAACCCTGCTATTTACCCCTTTTCGTCATAAATATTTTTATTGGTAGCAAAATTTGTTCTTGTAATTGCAGGCAATTCGACTAAACCTATCTCCCAGTTACATATCTATAGCTGAATTTAAAAAAAATTGTAATGCAAATAATCTTGCAAACCATTTTAAAGCATACAACTAATTTTTTATTTAAATTGTGGCAGTTTAACATTTTTGATTTAAATCAAGCAACCCTGATTAAAACTGATTATATTTATGTTTAATAAAGTCCAGGGTCGATAATTTTTGAAACAAAAAAAATAATAGTAGGATGAAACCCATTGGAAAAGGAAGAGAATATAACAAAAAAGAAAGGAAAAATAAATTACGACCGATCTGAGGTCGGGAAAAGGAAGGGAGGGGGTAAAAAGGGGATTTTTTAGAATAAAAAACGGTTTATCTCGATTTCCGGCAAAACTACAAGTCCTATGGAAAAAATCTAAATAGCAAAGTTGTAGGTAGTAAAAAGATCTACAATTTTTGTATTCACACTTTTTTCACAAAACCTCAAAATTTATGTGAAAAATACAAATAATCAATTTTTCGGTTTTTTATTTTTATCTTTTACAAAAAAAATTTTTTTTTCACGAAATTCGGTGAAAACTTTCCTTTTGATGTCCCCAACACACTTTAATTTTTTTATTTAAAATATTTATTTTTTCTCCTTATTTTGACTTGATATCGGAAAAGCACCCTAATTTTCAATCGAAAATTCTCACGTCAAAATATCTGCTTTTTAAAAAAAAGTAGGTGGGCTTTTTGTTCGTTGAAATCTCTACTTTCTGATGGTGTAAAAAATATATGCATCACTATGGTAAATGTAAAATGCAAAGAAATGAAAAAAGCTCGAAGAGAGTTCAATAATAAAACCATACAAAACTACCATTTTTACAAGGAAATACCAGAAAAACAATGCAGAAATGATACAATATTTTTGAAGGATTCATATTTGAAACTATTAGACGTGAAAAATAGATATATTACAATTCCATAACCTGGCTTGAGAAAATAAATGTCATGATTATTTGAATTTAATTGATTCAAAAGGACCAAAGATCAATATCTTGTCCCACAACAACGACAGTTTTATTAGTATCTCTTTCAATTTCTATCGAGGTCTTAATTATGTCAGCTTGTCTGCATTTTCTTTTGCTTTTTTACAGGAAAATCCTTGTGACTGTAATCTTTTTATTAACGGTTTTATTATTTTGTACTTGTTTTTCTTGTTAGATAAAATATTTTCTTTCAAAAATGGTATTTTTGTATGGTTTTTATAATTGAACTTTCTTCGAGCTTTTTTCGTTTCTTTGCATTTTCTGAGAACATTTACCATAGTGATGCATATATTTTTTGACACCATCAGAAAGTAGAGATTTCAACGAACAAAAAGCCCACCGACTTTCTTAAAAAAGCAGATAGTTTGACGTGAGAATTTTCGATTGAAAATTAGGGTGCTTTTTCGATATCAAGTCAAAATAAGGAGAAAATATAAATATTTTAAATAAAAAAATTAAAGTGTGTTTGGGACATCAAAAGGTAAGTTTTCACCGAATTTCACGAAAATTTTTTTTTTGTAAAAGATAAAAATAAAAAACCAAAAACTTGATTAGAATTTTTCACATAAATTTTGAGGTTATGTGAAAAAAGTGTGAATACAAAAGTTGTAGATCTTTTTATTACCTACAACTTTGCTATTTAAATTTTTTCTATAGAACTTGTAGTTTTGCCGGAAATCGAGATAAACCGTTTGTTATTCTAAAAAACCCCCTTTTTACCCCCTCTTCCCGACCTCAAGATCGGCCGTAATTTATTTTTCCTTTCTTTTTTGTTATATTCTCTTCCTTTTCCAATGTGTTTCATCCTACTATTATTTTTTTTTCACTCTTTACCATTTTCAAAGGCTTCAGCACTGGTCTAATATTGTTGGTTGACATAGAAATATTAAAACAATATTAAAAGGATTATTTCTAGTGTTTTTACAATAAAAATTTCGGTTTATCCATGTTTATTCAGAGTGGCTACAGAATCTGAGGAACAAATTTTCCTGACTATAATTTTAAAATTTCCCTGATATACATCTAAAGAGTTTTCTGCTTTTCCTATTAATTCAAACACTTTCAGCTAGTTACTTCACACAAAGATATACTTCTATCAAATAGATGTTTAAAATAAAAATAATTACATAACTTTTAAAAATATTAATAATGTAAAATATTAATTATAAGGATATAATATTTTTTATATGCAAATAAATAAAAAGACTATTATCAAATATGATTAAATGAGTTTTTCTTTTAAATTTTCAGCTATGAAAAGTTAACTAACTAGTATATTGTGAATTGGAAATAGAATTTATTCATTCATTTATGCTTATAACACAGCCATAACTAGACTTTGGTTAAAAGGGGGGTTACCTGACTTTTATAGGGTACAATTGAATCGTCAGTTTGAAGAAGGGAATAAGTCCAAAAATCAAGTTTTGAGAAAATCGAAAAAAACTGTATAAGTAATGTAATTTTCACTGTATAACCACCAAATTTTTACTGGAAGTTCAGAACCCTGTTTAGAAAACAGAGCAATCATCAAAACAAATATAATTGCATTCAAAAATAATTTACAGTCAAAATAAGTTGATGGACTTATTCCCTTCTTCCCCCTTATGAAATTTTTCTGATGAAAAAATCTTTAAAAACCTTAAAAATCACATTTAAATTATATTTCTCCTTAGTTTACTCCACAAAAGGGTGAAATAAAAAGAATAAGACAAATGAAATTCAAAATCATAGTGAAACTGAGTTATTAAAGAAGTATCAATGGAGTGAGTGAATATGAATGGAGTCCAACATTCCCACATAAAAAAAGTTTGAAAAAAATTGAAATTAAGAGAAATGTTATTTTAACTGAGTTTAGAGCACAAAGAATATGAAATGAAAGACAAATTACTTTTAATTCCAAATTAACCTAAAAAATACAATGAATGGACATCGATTTCACAACTTCAAGGGGCGATATCTCCCTATAGGGGTTAGTTATTTCCCCCCTCTTTTCACCCATGTGTAAAGCAAAGCTTGGAGATTGTTTTGAGCAAAAAAAGTCAATTTGTCATTTTTTGGACTTATTCCCTTCTTCAAACTGACGATTCAATTGTACGTCAAGTTTTATATGACTTGTACATCGTACATTAATTTTGGTGAATTTAATTTAAAAATTTTGAATAAACAATGGGAATTCTCAATAAAATTGGAGGATCTGGGAGTCCTCCACCATAAAAATTTTGGGAATTTCCCCCTCGAAAAAGCATTTAGCTGATTTTAAAATTTTTGGACTACACCACAAGTGCATCGCTCAATGAGGAGCGGCATAATTATCAAAGTAACCCAGCATAAATTGCAAAATTTCGAGGGGAGTTTGGGGGGTCCTATTTCAGAAAATTTTTGGAATTTTGTCCCTTAAAGTAGTGTTTTAATTCATTTTTAAACCCCTATTTCATTAAACAAAATAAAGATCACCCCTCATAAATTAGAGAATTTTCAAGGAAAATCAGATCATAATATATTTATTTCAAAATTTTGAGGGGGGTCTGGGGGTCCTCCCCCGGAAAATTTTTGGAATTCTTACCCTTAAAAGTAGTGTTTTGACTCATTTTGAAACCATTTAGATTGCATTGCTCCTTGTGAGTCAATTATTGAAAATTTCCCAGATTTTTTAAATTTTTTAAGAATTTCCCTGACTTTTCCAGATGAATGAAATTCCCTGACTTTTCCCTGATCTGTAGCCACCCTGTTATTTCACTTGGGCACAGAGATTCGCAAGTGCGGGATTTTCTTTCCTACTAAATTGCAAATTTCTCTTAAAATAAATACCATCGATAAGAGTTTAAACTTGGATTGATTTTGTAGGTAAGATCTCAATATAACACCTCCAATTGAAATTGCGGGATTATCTACCCCCTGTCGGCCACAATGTTAAAAATACTAAAAACTGCGGGGCTCTGCTCTCACCTACCCTATATTATAATAAATACATTTAGATCCGTAGTGCGGGTAAAAGGAAAGTAGTCTAGAAAATTAATTCCATGGTATGAAGGTGGAAACCATACTTTTTCTTAATATTAAAGAAGAATTCTTAAGAAATATCTAAAAAGGAGATCTTTTTGAATAAGATGATCGACTGAATAACAATAAAATCCACTGAAGCTAACATTCAGTCACACTAACACCACTGAATGTTGGTTTTCCATAACTTTCTTTTATTTAATTAGTGGGGATTTTTATTACGTGGTAATTAAATTTTTTATTTTTTTCATAAAAAAAGTCCAAAACATAAAAATGAAGTCGTATATTGTTCATGCACTTATTTTTATCTTAATCTCTCGAATAAAAAAAATTGACAATCAGACACAGGAGAGTTAAGACAGTTGTGCTCATAATTTTTTGACTAACGCTGCCTCGACTTTTGAATATGATGATCGACTGAATAACAATAAAATCGAATGAACTTGATTGAAATTCAGAATTTTTTTCAAATTCCAATTTATTAAATCGCCGCTTAAGAAGCAACATAGGCTTAAGTCTTTAAAACAGGCGAGATTCTACTTCAGAAGTCTCGGCGCTTGTTTGGCGACATGTGTCACTACCAAAAAAAGTTTTTTAGTATAGTGTGTATGTGCGTGCACGCGTTAAACGTTCTTGATTTATATTAATAGTCGCATATCAGCTACGACTTCGGACTAGCCAAATCCGCGCGCGATCAAGTTTAGTTCATTGATTTTCACTTGCCAGAGAGTGAGAGAATTTTACGAAGGAAAAAGTACTACTTCCTGAAGTTACTCACCCCTTTCTTGATTTATTTAAATAAAAAAAATCTCAAATGAGTTAGGGCGGCATTGTGAGTTGCGTTATTTGGTTTGATTTATATTTTTTTCACGCTGCACAGTGGAAATCCTGAAATCCCTGGATAAAACCTATAATGTTTAAATGATTAGAAAATTAAAAAAAATTAAATCACATCTTCGAATATTTCTAATAGATTTATTTAAAAAAAAAGATGAGCGAAATTTGCGAGAAAAAAAACACCCTCTAAATTTAATTAAATCAATCAAATTTTAGAAACATCTTAAACCAATCTTTGCCTCTTGATTAAAAGTTGGTTTAGAAAAATTTAAAAGTAGAGTTAAATTATTTGGATTGGAAATCTCAAATCAGCTCGGGGTTAGGCTGGTGGGATGGGCCGCATTTCTCGCTATTCTTGGCATCTCTCATTCTTTAATAGGAATTCTCAATTGTAACAAATAGTATCGCAGATGTTGCTTACAAATTACAATATTTTTTTTCAGTTGAGAGATAAATCGGAGAGTGCTTCACACAAAGAAATGCCATCATTTCAGAGAGTGAAGAAAACAAAAATAAATCCAACTGTTTCAAAACTATATAGTATAAATAAATCTCTCAAAAAAACTTAGAATCTTTGAAAGTTTTAAAAAGTATAAGTTGTAAAAAAGTTTTGGATTATATGCGTTGTGTTTCTAGATTAGAAAAAGCTGTGAATATTCGCAGTACAGATGCACAGTTTGGGGGAACCACCGAGTTAAGAAGGTTTCCAGACTCCCTTTTCAACGAGTTAAAATTTAATAATCTATTTAAAAACCGCCCAAATGGTCAATCAGGCAATAACCTTTATCATTCATTACAAACAATCAAAAGAATATAAATTTCGACAGAGTTCGCAACAAATCGAATCACACACAGAACGAAAACAGCATCGGCACTAAAAATATTTCTTCATCCGTCCGATGATAATAATACAAAAGTAGGTACGAAGATTCCACAACAAGAGACGAAAGCATCTCAACGCGGAAGAGAGCGAGCGGACCGAAAAGAGAAACCACCGCCGTCCCTCCCCCTCACGCGAAAGGCAAGGCGCGTCCATTTTTTTTCTTGCTCCGGGATGCGAGAGAGACTGGCATCGGGCCGTCTGCCGGGCGGATGGGAAATGACCCGCGTCAGCTCCCGCCAACTCCTATCGATTCGGGCACCTGTCTGCCTCACCTGCACCACCGTGTTTACAACCGCATAGCAACCAGGCATTCCCTCATCCGGCGGATCAGCGGATAACACGAGAGAATTTTGCTTCCCCCACCCTCTCTCTAGACGGCCTTCGATGAAGTTTTTGCAAAGTTCAAGAAATAATTAACTTCAAATTCTGATTCTACCATACTACTGCTAAGCCAACGATAGTAAACGGGTCATGTGATTTTTTTTGCTTTAGTATTTTTTATTTTATTTAAAATATACTGATTTTTTTTTGTATATAGAGGTTCACACTAAGGTTAGAGGGAGTAAATGTCTCTTCCTCTTTCGATCAACTATCCCTCAGCTTCTTCCTTTCTCCCCTCAGAGTCTGTCGAAATCACGTGACCCTTTTACTATCGTTGGTTAAGCAGTAATGAATGAAATACACACATTTTTTATAGTATTGTATTAACTTGTAGATGAGAAATTTTAACGAGAAGGTAGGTAGAGTAGGTTACATTTTTACAAGTATATTTAAATACCTATGAAAGTTTTTTCTTAAGATTTTCCAATGATTTTAGCAAACGCTTAATTCAATTTTGCACATAGTTTGAATCTTATAAAAATTCCAAGTGAAAGAGTAGCCGTAATATCGAGACATTACGTAAATAGTAATACCGAGACATTATGATACGAGAGTATTCCAAATGATTCTGGGGGAGTAAATGTGAATTGCATTATAGTACGAGTGCATGTTGTACTAGTATTTCTATCCTATCTCCTTGGATCTTATTGGGTTTTTTCTCTTTCAGAAAGCAATATTAGCAGCAAAATGGTTAAGATTGAAATACACTACTGTGCAAAAATTTAGGGCGGAACTGTTTTTTTTCAATGTAACACCTTAGTAGAATTATCTTTCATTCATGATAATCCTACCACGATATGTTAAATGGGTGGGAATATAGGGCCCGAGAACAATATTTCCCTATCAATGATTTAAGGGGGTAAATGGAGTTCCATTACACATTTGGAGCACTGACAAAAGTGTCTATTGAGAGGCATTTAATCGAAAATTTTTTAAATTATTAATTGGTAGGGAAAATTTGTTTTCGGAAGCTATATTCTCACTCACTAAACATATCATGGTATAATTTAGATTGTAAAAAAAGAAACTATTTTTATAGAGGACAAAAGTCTCGCCCCGATACAATTTTATAACTAGTATTATGTTATTTTAATTTAAAAAGAGCAGATAAACCTGCCACATCCACTTTCTTTATAAGTAAAGTTTACGAATATACTCAAATGAAATCTTATTTTAAATATTTCGGTTTACGAAATACAAACACGTGCCTGGAATTCCAAAAGTATCCAACTGTATATGAAACCATATCACGAATCTCGACCAGTGGCTGTATGCTGTCAGTTACGAACATTAGGCGGCACAGCGACAATTGTATCATACAAAGCGTCTTCGCAGCGAAATTCCACACCGCCCAGTTTCTGAACAGGATTTATCTTTTTAACAAGCAAGAGAAATGTTACATAAAACCAAAACAGAAACCACGTAACAGATCTCTCCCCAAGGACAAGACCTGGCAGAGGACAAGTGCAAGAAACATCCATTGATCCATGCTAATCCATGATAACGAGAAGCCACACATGGCATTTGTGGTTAAAGAAGCCTCTAATAGGATGGCCATCGACTGGAAAGAAGATCAGTCTGACAACGACTAAAAAGTATCGATAAATTTAGTCATCATACGGATTGACACCAGGAAGAAAAAAGTAATTCCATTAGGGAGTATATGGGAACTCAATGAAAAAAAGTTTTAAACATAGGTGTACACAATGAACATCTCAAATAAGAGCTCCTAATTCAATAATTTTATTTTATGTCATTGATATTTTTACTTAAAATGTCAATAAAACCTCACCCCCTCAGAAAAACCTGGACAACCCGCCCGAACTGGTGAAATATATCTCCAAGAACAAATACAAACAATTTAAAAAACAAATTTTAGGGGGAAAATAAAAAAGTTAAATTGAACAGTAAGAGCAATTACTAATGGACGCAGGAAAATTTCGGGATTTGATAGGACATCGAGAAATCTATTCCATAACTATATAATAAATAATAATGACTATCATACTATCATAAGTACCACCGATACTGGGGGTACTTTACCCTTTTACTATATTAAGCGCCAAGAAGTTTATAAGCAAGAAAAACCTTAGAAAAAACAGAAATGGATTAGCTTTAGAACCAAGACTAGCCCCCCTTGAAAAACTACGCAGGATAATTGAATAACTTTTTTCTTAATGTCAAACGCCACATTTTTAAAAATGAGTTATTGGTGTCATGATATTCTGTAGGGATAAAAGCACATTTTAGTGTAAGAATAATAAATTAACGTGATTTTAAAATAGTTTTCCCAGCATGTAAAATTTCAGCTTTAGTGCAGAAACAAGTCAAACGACGTCGCTGGACTGGTTTCTGCATTTAAACTGCGGGGAATTTCGCTCTTGCCGTATCATCTGCAGCTTGTTTGGGACAGCAGTTTTTTTATTTAATCGCTTACAAACACTATATATGCGATTGTAAAAGTCATTCTTTAGAGAGGTTAGGTCCATCAAGCCATAGTAAAAACCATATTTTTAGAGTTTTAGTATTAATTTCAAGACTAAGGACGTTTTGGTAGTTTTATATTTAAAACTAGCTGTTATACCCGGCCTTGCACGGGTGGGGTGTATAAATTTATTTTTTAAAATATTTCTTAAAATACATTTATAATTTTGTAAATTAGCAATATTACAAATCATCCCGGTATCCCAGGCGCCTCTTTCCTATCCCAGTGTTCCCGGTAATCTTATACCGTTGCCCGGTGATCATGGTAATTTTTCTAATCCCGGCTGCGTTCCCGGTAATTTTCCTATCTCAGTGTTTACGGTAATTTTTATATTCCGGTATTCTGGGTGTCTTTATGGTAAATTTCCTATCCCAGTGTTCTCGGTAATTTTTCCTTCCCGATGTTCTCACTAATTTTCCAATCCCGGTGTTCTTGTCACTTTTTACAATTCCGATGTTTCTGATAATGTTTAATAAATATCTTGGTGCCTTTATAAAATAACAAATTTGAAACCGTAGTAAAAAGTCTAGTGAACAAATTAAGAAATTTAAAACCAGTGTAAAACTAAAATAAAAGATCTAGTAAATGAAAAAGTCCAGTGATCTGTGTCTCATTTGAAACAATGTTTTATTTTTAACTCGTTGTATGACTGGTAAAACAGGTTTTCAAACACGGAAAAATAAGTGAAAAAAAGCAGGAAAAACGGGAAAAAAAGAATGAAGGACTGATTTTCTCTTTATAAATTATAGCCTATGTGTTATTCTGATGTATAAGCTACATTATGGTAAAATTTCATTAAAATCCATTCAGTAGTTTTTGCGTGAAAGAGTAACAAACATCCGGACAAACATTCACAATTATAATAGTAGTAGGATTTCCATGCTAGTGGCCATTTATCACATCTATGTAATTTAAATTTTGGATCTTTGAATCACTTTATTAAGTGGCGTTTGACATGTTTCTGAAATAAGTGATTCAATTGAGAAGATAAGCTGGAATCATTTAAAATCCAAACTCAAACCATTCTGAATAGCAGTCCGACACCTTAGGGGACATCCATAAGTTACGTGAGGTCAAAAAGGGGGGGAGGGGTTTGGAAAAATCTCACCAAGGGGGGAGGGGGTCGATTAAAATCTCACGTCAACTTTTTAAGTTAGAAATTAAACGATTTTTTAAGTATGAGAAAGGAATAATACCCACAGATAAGATACTGTGGTGATTTTTAGGCAGAAGAATGTCCTTTTCCCCCACATCATTAATAATGGAAAAGTTTTAGGTGCTGTGAAGCACAAAATGCAAACGAATAGGATAGAAAATTATTTTTAAAGGTTGTAGGTAAATCTCAAGTGGGAGGAGGGGGGATCCAGCAAAATCTCACCAAGGGGGGAGGGGGGTCCAGATTTTGGAAAAAACACCTCACGTAATTTATGGACGTCCCCTTATCAGACCTTATCCACTATTGATAAAAACGATTCTAAAGCGCGATAAAGTAATTTTAATTATCACATACGCGTGACCATAGAATATTTATTAACAAGGCTTCATTACTTATGGGGGGCAATTTCCCTTCTAGGAAGTCCTCCCACACCAGTGTAGTCTTCCGGAGAGGTCTTTGATCGACCGCCACTCCAGGAAACACCGGAAAACGTGGGATTCCGTAGATCAAATGCGTATCAGTCGTATTTTTAGGGCACACAAAAAGAAAAAGTCTATCTTTGGAAAAGCGTAGGCAGTAGGCGCTCGATCGATATGTGATCTTGCGCCTCCTCTTCACGCTTTCAAGTTCTAATTTTTTTAAAGACAATTGTAAGAAAAACAAACTTATGTGGGTCTACAGAATTTTACTAATACGCCCATTTATATAATCTCCCAAATGAAAAAAAATCTTTGAACTATAATAAGAAGATTTTCAAAGATAAAAACCTAGTGCTGAGTCAGCAAGATAAAATTTAAAAACAGCGTCAAACAGCATAATATCGAAAGATGGAAAGCTTACGATCGTTTCAGAGGTACTAGACGACCTCCTTCGTCGGAGCAAAAATGGAATGAGACAGAAAGGTGAAGAAACTAGTGATGGGCAGGTATCGATACCAAATACTTAAGTACTCGATACCTATAGGTATCGAGTGTATTCGATACCCACAAAAGTATCGATACTTTATTGACATATTTCGTTTTAAATTTTTCAATGAAGGAATCTTTATAATACCTACTGTAGATCAAACGCAGCCTGTTTCCGTTTTCATTTTGCAACGCTCAAACCCAAGTCGTTATCATCCGCGAGAGAAATTTGACGCGGCTAGGTTTTTCCCCCGCCAAATCCTTCGCCTCTATCCACCTCCAGGCCCGTAGCTACGGGGATTTTTGATGGATCGCTTTCAGTTTTTTGAATATTAGTCTGATTATGGATAGGCCCTAAAAAAATTGTCCCTTCAGGTTCATTTCCCGACATTGAAAAAAAGTACTCGATACCTAAAAGTACTCGATACCTATAAGTATTCGATACCAAAGTATTCGATTCCTATAAGTATTCGATACCAAAGTATTCGATACCTAAAATTATCGATTTTGCCCATCACTAGAAGAAACCCATGAGGAAAAAATGTATACTAAAAACGGTCAACGTGAATGTGAAAATTTGGAATTAGATAAACTATTAAGGTTGAGGGTTAAAGCACTAAGATTAGAAGCACTGAGGGTTAAGCAGCAGGAGCAGGGGCGTCATTTCAGTTTTTGGTCAGGGGGGCAAGGATTTTTTTAGTGGGTCTTGACCAAGCTGTAACTAGACTTTTTGCTTTTTGGGAGGGTTGCCTCAACTTCATTTTTAAGGTATCCCCAAACGAGCACATTTATAGGTTAAGTGTTTGAACACTGAAAAGTAGTATTTGATAACATATAATGTAAAAATTTGAAAACGTAACCTCCAAGAAAAAAAGAGGGGTTTGGGGTTCACCCCCAGGAAAATTTTGAAAATTCGCTTAGTAAAGTAATGTTTTAGCTCATTTTAAGACCCTTTGGGCTGCATCCAAAGAGAACAGTTTCTTGCAAACCACAGAATTTTCTAGGGAAAAGAGTTGTAAATAAACGTCAAAGTTTTAAGGGGGCTAGGGGTCCTCCCCCAGAAATTTTTTTTTTAAAATTCCCCTTTCAACTAGTGTTTTATCTCTTTTTCAAACTCTTTGGGGAGCTCCTAAAGGGTAAAGCTTCTTGTAAGTGGCAGAATTCTAAAGGGAAAACTGTATAACGGACGTAAAAATTTTAGAGGGGGCTGGGGGTACTCCCCCAGATAATTTTTTGAAATTTAACCTTCAAAAGTAGTGTTTTTTACTCCTTTGGAGTTGCACACAAATATCTTTGTGGAAGTAACAGAACTTTCAAGGGACTTGCAGCTATTTTTCATATAACAGTGAAAACCTTGGGGGGGGCGGTTGTCCCCCCCTGCCCCCCTAAATGACGCCCATGGATCCAAGATAGGATATTATGTGCTGTACACACAAAGTTAACTTAATAGTTAATCTAATTCCAAATTTCACACTCACGGGGAACGTTTTTAGTACGCATTTTTTTCCTCGTGGGGTTTCCACCTTTCCGTTTTATTCCATTTTTGCTCCGAGGAAGGAGGTCGTCTAGTACCTCCTACAAAACGATCGTAAACTTTCCATCTTCCAATATTGTGCTGTTTGACGTTGTTTTTAAATTTTATCTTAGGAAGATTTTGTTTGATGAAATAACCTAAACCAAATCAACACACAACGTGTCACTTTTAAATTAAAAAATCTTTTAAACCTTTTTTATCGAATATTTTCAATATAAACCCATCCGTTTATTTAGGCCCCTAAACCCGTTTAAATAAGCCGATGTAAAATATCCGCAGGGTTCATAGTGACAGTTAGAAAAAATATAGGACATTTGCTTCAAAAATATAAGACATTTTACTTTCAAAATATAGGACATTTACTTCAAAAATATAGGACATTTTACTTTAAAAATATAGGACATTTGCTTTAAAAATATAGGAAAATTGCTTCAAAATTATAGGACATCGTCAGAAAAAATTCAAAACAGTCAGATTTTTTTCATTTATAAATATAGATGACTAAACAATGCAAGTTAAAAGCTTAAAAATGTATTTATTTTAGAAATTCAAACCTTTAAAAATAAAATAAAGCTAAGATATAAAAAATGCTATAGATTTTACAACACTTTCGAATGAAAAAAAAAACAATTGAATCCTTTAATTATATTATTCAAAAATTGATGCTTAACTATCACTATTGTTGATCGACATAGACATACCTATTCTAATTTGTTTTTGCATAAGTAAATTTAATGCGTAATATTGCAAAACTACAAAATTATCTAAATAAACAGATTTAAAAATTTTCTTGTTTAAGTTTAGAAAAAATTTTTTACAAACTTATACGCTTACTTTAATTGCATAGTAATTATAAAAACTGACTTATCCTTCACAAATTTATGCTTTAGAAGCACAATTTGGTTACCAGACTATCTTTAACATGCTTCCTTAACTAAGTATTTTATTTAAATTTATGTTTGGAATCAATTTCAGATCTAATGATTACAGCTAAGATTTCCCATGTAATCATTTCAGAAAACTGATATTACAGAGATATCTCAAATTCTACACGTTTCAAAGAATTTTGGATTGATTAAGACCATGTTTATTTTACATATTTTTACTTATTCGGTTCATTTACATATTTAAGCTTTAAATACGCTTATATAATAATCTTTAAAAAAAATTACATATTTTTGCTACATTCATCCTTTTTTTAGTTTTTTCAAAAATAATCACAAGATGTACCCAATTGTTTTTTAAAAACTGTAACATATTATGCCGTTACACATCTAAATTGTTGAAATCTAATGCTAAATTTAGCTATCGTAAGTTGGGAACTCAGGGCTGTCTATTGGAAGGTGTCCATTTCGTGTTTCCCGTTTATTTTTACTTTTACAGGTGGGTTTTTTGGTAAATTTTTTTCTTTTTGGGGAATTAAAATCCCCAAAATTTCTGAAATAACTTCCTATAAGAACTTAAAAGCTCACAGTTTTTAATGTTTTCAGAATTCAGTAAAAATTATTTGAAATTCCATAAAACCTTTCTATTTTCCCTATTCTTAAGCCCAAATTTTGCACTTTTTATCACATATTTACCTAATATAAATGCATATAATGAGTTCATTTGTATAAGTTTTGAGTTTTTAACTACATAAACATTACAGCCCCAATTATGATTATGACTGTTTCAAAAATATTTTTAAATTTCCATCAACATTTTTAGCAGAATGTGGAAGTTGCTGCAGTTAGAAAACCTACAGAATCTCCCCTGCGTTAACAAGGTTTAAATCTAACTTAATATAATAGAAGTTATGAGCAAAAAAGTTCAAAATTCCAAAGGTGGGTCTGGGGGCCCTCCCCCAGAAAATTTTTGGAAATTTTACTCTAAAAACAGGTTTTTAACTAGTTTTGGTGCAAAATATAGGACAGGGGTCAAAAATATAGGACAGCTATGAACCCTGTATCCGTTATCGCCAGCATGAATTTGTATTTATTTAGTTCTACTATCACATTAGTTTCATGTCTAAGAAATCCCCTTGAAATGCAAAAAATATACTACAATGTTTATTAAACAAAATCAATTAGCCAGGGTCAACCAGGGTAGGTGGGCTGTGGGGAGCCTAGTGGTTAAGGCATCGGCTTCGGAGGGTCCCGGGTTCGATACCCGACACCGCTAAAGACCCACCGAGTATATACGGAGTACGTGCTCGTTAAATCTGTGGGTCCGAAAGTCCTGTGGTCCGTCATGGCGCAGTTTACCATGGGTCCAGGTGTCTGGAGACTATTTCCCTCCCCTTCAGATACATGGCAAAATTGTGGAGGTGGCGATGGATAGTGGCAGCATCTATCATCTCATGAGGCAGAAGTCGGACTTCTGCCATTTATGGGCCTCACTTTCTCAGGAGCCGCACCCCTTTGCCTTGAATTCCTGTGGAGCTTGGGTAGTACCAAGTGGTACACGACAACAACAACAACCAGGGTAGGTTTGGCACTTAAATGCCCGGGGGAAGTGAAAAACACCATCTTTAGGCGGGTCGTAGCCAAATTGGACATCTTTCTTAGGAGAGGGACATAATATGAATTCTTTTGTTCTGGCAAGAAGGGGGACGGAAGTCATTTTTATGATACGTTATGAAATTCCCGTAAATCTTGGAGGATGAACCTTTAACTCTCTCCTCCAGAACCAACCTTGATAACTGGCTAACTTTCATAGAATTGTCGGTGAAGAAATTCTTTGAATAGTTATAGTACAAGTTTGGAGTGTCCTTACCAACCATATAAAATGAATAAGATTATTGTAAAGTTTTACTATAAGTTATAGATATCTGAAAACTCGTTTTTACAAAATAACAAAGAAGTATTGATTTTCTTACAGCTTTTTTAATATAGCAATATTATTGCTTTTTATCATACTGAAAACTATAATCCCAGTGTAAAATCCTGATTGCTGCATCTAACGTCTAATTAATATATAGCAATTTATTTTCTCAGGAGGCTATGTAGCCGCCAAAAAAAGGAGCACCAAGTACCGAATATAGCCTGCCTGTTAATAAATACTAAGAATATTAGACTTAAAGAACGAGTTCATAAACCAAGTAAAAAAAGGAAAGAGAAAAATGGGAGTTCAGTTAATTTATTTCTACACGTTAGCAAAATGCAATTAAAAATTTTCAGAACATTTATCCAAAAGTGAAAACTATTGGATTCCAATCGAAACTTGAATGATTGTAAAAGAGCAAAGTTAACATTCTTCAAGGTCAAGGCCAAGTCCACTTGTTCGTTGTGGAGAAAATATAAAAAAGGAGAAAAGCAGGAAAATCGTAACTTACTCTTTCAAGTAAATAAACCAGTTTCAGATGCTTTAGATCAGTGTTTCCCAACCTTTTTCTATGCCCCCGATGTCTTATTTTTCGAAACCCCTTCTTAAATAAAACCTGGTGGTCCATGCTCCACCTGGGAGAAATTTGGTTACAAATTTTTAAATTGCCCCCCCCTAGAAAATCATATTGCGCCCCACGTTGGGAAACACTGCTTTAGATGCAATTTTTTTATAAGGTATAGCAATTTACACTATCTACCAATAAGTATTTGGACACCTGTGATAGAAAAGAAAAACATATTTTATTTATTATTAATAGTTGGTAGAGCCTCCACGAGAGGCAATTACAAAGTGAACCCTCCGGGGCATACTTTCCACAACTTCTTGTGTGACGGCTAGTGGTATTTTTTCCCACTCGGCTTGGAGAAGACATGCAAGTTCCTTCACCGATTTTGGAAGGGTAGTGCACCCCCTAATTCGGTGATCCAACTCGTCCCAGAGGTTCTCGATAGGGTTCAGGTCTGGGCTCTGGGCAGGCCAGTCCATTCGATTAACCCCATTGGCACCATACCAAGCCTTGGTGACCCTCGCAACATGACAGCTGGCATTGTCGTCCTGGAAGTAACAGGGGTCCACCCCGTAAAACTGCCACAACGTAGGAAGTACATAGTCATCCAAAATAGTGCAGTAGGCATCGGCGTTGACATTAACATGAATGGGGACCAATGGACCCAATCCATACCAGGAAAAACACCCCCAGACCATAATTCCGCCTCGGCCGAACTTGACTGTTGGCACATAGCAGTCTGGCAGGAGACGTTCTCCAAGCATGCGCCAGAGCCAGACCCAGACCCAGACCCTGCCATCCTAACGGTAGAGGGTGAACCTTGATTCGTCCCTCCAAAGAACCCCTTTCCACTGATCTACGGTCCAATTTCGATGTGCTTTTCACCACATAAACGGATCAGCACGGTTGGACTTGGTGATCAAAGGCTTATGGGCTGCAGCACGACTCTGAAAACCAAGCAAATGTGCTTCCTTATGGATGCTTTATTACGGATTATGGATTTATGCTTTATTACGGATGGTATTAATTGAAACAACACTCCCGGATGCCTGCTGAAACTCCTGGAGTATGTGGGGGATCGGAGGGGTGCGGTTCTTCCGAACTTCTCTGGACAGCACCCCTCGGTCTGTATTTCCCAGCTTCGTTGGTCTGGCTACTCTGGGCACATTCCGACAATCACCGCTAACCTTCCACTTCTTAATCACATAGGCAACTGTCG
This sequence comes from Tetragnatha versicolor, assembly GCA_024610705.1. Taxonomy (NCBI): domain Eukaryota; kingdom Metazoa; phylum Arthropoda; class Arachnida; order Araneae; family Tetragnathidae; genus Tetragnatha; species Tetragnatha versicolor. Next base: position 13,255,930 of record JANDEH010000012.1, on the reverse strand, counting down.
ATTTTGGATAATTCAGCTCGCTAGATATGTCCCTTAAAGATGGGCCATTTTTGTGATACCCGACAATTATACCTTTCTCAAAATCGGAGAGCTCCGAACTGCTTGGCATCTTGTATGGGACTATTGCCGATGTTGTTCCCTACACGATATATACCGGCGGAGGTATATATCAAAAAACACTTGCTTGTTTCAATAGAGAATACATATTGCCATTAAGAAATTTGGCTATAAATTATTCGACCCCTTGGCCGTTAACAATGAAAACATCGGAAACAGTTGAACCTAGAGCGACGTAACTACGGGGTGATCCAGATTTGACTTCAGGGGCACCATAATATTTAAAACACCTTCCGTGATAAAAGCCGCAATATTTTTTATATTAACCCTACAATGCATGATTTTTTAAATTCACTTGAAAATCATTTATTTGACTTGTATTAAGGTGTAAATTAGTAAAAAGATACTAAAAAATTTAATTTAATTTTTTTCTACTTTTAATTGACAAAAAACTTTGTCCTTCTGAAATTAATTTGTGTCCCTTGTGAAATAAAATAAAACCAAATGATCTAAAAATATAAAAACTTATCTTTTCAAAACAATTTTTTTTCAAGCTGAAATTTTTTTTATTTTAATTTATATGGTCCTTTTATTTTGGCGTTTTCTGTGTCTTGACTTTCGTATCACTAGCTACTAACAAATGTCTCAAAATAGTACCCCTGCGGCCATCTACTGGCAGTCTGAAGTGCTAATACAATGAAATGTTATATTTATTTTACTTATTGCATGGTGTTGCCGTTTGGAAATGGAAGTTTGAGTAGGAAATGGGGGAAAATGTCGTGTAGCCAAATGGCTACAGTATGCACTGTAGGGTTAGGGGCCATTCATTAATTACGTAAGGGTCCCGAGGGGGAGGGGGGGTTGGAAAAATCTCTACATACCCTTACTTGGGGGGTGGGGGGGTCAAACCAATTCTTACGTAAGATTTTCCTAGTTAATATAAACAAATTCCAATTATTATAATCAAGAGATAATAATATAACAGTAATATGTAGTTGACAGCAAGAATATTACTTATCTGTTGAAAAATAAAAATCTTTAATTTACGTCAAACGGAGAGTTTTAGAACATTTTATTGTTTTAAAAAACATAATGGAATCTTACGTAAGAATAGGGGGGAGGGGTTTGAAAAATCTTAAGTACCCTTACATGGGGGGAGGGGGGTCAAAAATTGCCAAAATCATCCTTACGTAATTAATGAATGGCCCCTTAATACTTATTATATTTTCAATGTTATTCAATAGACAATATACCAATTTTTGGCAATAAAGCTGCGCATTGAAGCATCTCAAATTTTAAAATTAAGATTTATTTAAAAATTTTCATTCTGATGTCATTTTACCCAATGAACTTTCACCCTTCTGGTAAGTGCTCCCGTGCCCCCTCCTGGATCCATTACTGCGGGGGATTAACGTTTATTTTTTAATATATACGGACGACCAAATATTAATACGGAATTCTCGAGAGCTAAATCTCCTCGCCTCAGCCAATACTTAACTAACCCGGAACATTCTTGCACCATGGGACAGAACAAAAACCATCCCATTTTTTTCCAAACCGGCGCGCGCCCAAACAACGGGCCAGACAGGGGCGACCCCCGAAAAAAAAAGGGGGCGAGCGGGGGTCGTCGTCTAGCCACCCGCGGGTGAAGGTACTCCTCCGGAGGGAGAAAGTGTCTGGAGCGACTACTGTTACCTCTCTCTCGGTGTGAGTGACCCCCGAGCAGCACAGAATCGATACGGGCGAAGTAAAAAGCCGCCATTTGTGATGCCGCCCCCCTTTCTTCTCGGATGCTGCAGCCGCGCCGCCTTCGCTCGCTCACCGAAAGGCCAAAGGTAAACGAATCAGCGAGGATTTTCCGACGCACTTCCCAACAGACCTTGAACTGGATTCAGTCGCGCACATTATTTAATAGCTGTGCGCGAGGGTTTTTCCTCGTTATTAGGGTAGTACGCAAAAACCCCACGGATCTCTCTCGGGTAGATGGCACCCGCTTCGACTACCGGGAGAAAGGAGAAGCAGTACGAGCGAATTATTGTACTTCTTTTTACGTTCGGGGGAGATCCCCCCCCCAACCTTGACAAAGCTGGATTCATTCCGTCGACATCTCCAAATGAGGGAGTAAAAAAAGAAAGGTCTCATGTCTTGATAATAACTGAACAGTTAAAGTTTTAATAAAATAACTTTACTTATTAAAACATTCATACTCTCATCAGTAAGTTCCATAAAGAATATTCTGACCAACTTCGCATGGTCTATAAAAATTAACACTTCTGTACTTGAAAGATAAGCCATCATTCATCATCACATAAAAAGCTGAAATCCGAAAAGATGGTTCGAACGCCATGTGGAGTGATTGGTTTTAAGCTAATTTTAAACCCCAATTTAATGGTATATCTACCTCTAAGTACAAAACTGTTTAAATTGAAACGAATTCCACTTCTTTGGAGTCAAATAAATTTAATAGGGCTCGACCGATGCATCGGTTTGGCCGATACATCGGCGCCGATTGTTTGAAAAAATAGCCATCGGCCTAGACATCGGCGGCCGATGTCAATTTGAGAAAAAATCGACCCATCGGCCGTGGGGAGCCTAGTGGTTAAGGCATCGGCTTTGGGATGGAGGGTCCCGGGTTCGATTCCCGACACCGCTAAAGACCCATCGAGTATATGCGGAGTACGTGCTCGTTAAATCTGTGGGTCCGAAAGTCCTGTGGTCCGTCATGGCGCAGTTTACCACGGGTCCAGGTGTCTGGAGACTATTTCCCTCCCCTTCAGACGCATGGCAAAATTGTGGAGGTGGCGATAGATAGTGGCAGCATCTATCATCTCATGAGGCAGAAGTCGGACTCCTGCCATTTATGGGCCTCACTTTCTCAGGAGCCGCACCCCATTTGCCTTGAATCCTAGTGGAGCTTGGTAATTCCAAGTGGCACACGACAACAACATCAACAACAATCGGCTTAAAAAAACATCTAAAAGCCGATGTTTTTTGGAGAAAACAGAATAACATCAAACTGTAGAGAAAAAAGTGGCATTCTCTGCTCCAATTTGCTCCAAATTTAGTTAAAAGTTGAACTTGCACCTGTGTATGGGTGTCATTTAGGGGGAACGGGGGGACAATTGCCCCCGCCTCCAAGTCAACTATTTACTATTTTCAAGTCTACTAATTGGAAATTCAACTTTTTCAGTTTAAAAGGGTCTGTTCCCCCGGATGTGCCCTAAAGGGTCTAAAAATGAGCAGAAACAATACTTCTTAAAAAGGCAAATTTCAAAAAAAAATTGTAGGGGAGAACCCATAACCCCCTCTGTAAAAATTTCGGCAAAATACAGTGTTTTCCCTTAGAATTCTGTCGCTACCCTTTGGGTGTCCCTTGAAGAGTTTTAAAAGGAAATAAAACTCTTGGTAACAGGGGAATCTTCGAAAAAATTTTTTTGGGAGGACCTCTGCTCCCTTGAAACTATGACGTTTTAGGAAATTTTGTGGTTTTCAGGGGGAACTGTTCTTTTAAGATGTAACCCAAAGTATACCCAAAGGGTCTAAAAATAAGCTGAAACTTCTTAAGAAGGCAAATTTTCAAAAATTTTATGGGGGTACAATCCAGACCCCCCCCTTTTTAGCTGAATCTCACGTTGTAAAAGAACTCACGTTAGGCCAGAAGTGATCCTACTGATTTTCGCAATTTTAGTCCATACAATGAATGAATCGGACATTTTTATCAAGCTCTTTAAATAATGCCAGCTCTTCAGGGGCGTAGCCAGAGGGTAGGATTTGGGGATATGCCCCTCCCCCGAAATCCAGAAAATTTTCTTTTTTGACTATAGAAATGAACGAAATTTATCCCATACCCCCAAAATTCCAATTTCCCTATCCACCTATCTCCTTAGGCACCAAAACAGTATCCAAGATAAGGTTAGTGGTTTAACCTTCCCCCGAAGTTTTGACAACAATTTTATAATATTCCTTCCCCTTTAAAATCTGCGAATATTTTCTGAACTCGCATTTCCGTCCCTAAATTTTAATTTGGGGTAATACTGTAATTTTAAATATCTTCTCTTTAGAGAGGGTAATTTATTTCTGCTTTTTATAATATTCTAATATATAAGGAGAACAGCTCCTTGTAAGGGGTCATCCATAAATTACGTGAGGTCAAAAAAGGGGGGGAGGGGTTTGGAAAAATCTCACCAAGGGAGGAGGGGGGTCGATTAAAATCTCACGTCAACTTATTTTAACTTAATTAGGTGCTATGAAGCACAAAATGCAAATAATTTTTAAAAGTTCTGGGTAAATCTCACGTGGGGGGAGGGGGGGTCAAGAAAAATCTCACTTTATCTCACCAAGGGGGGAGGGGGGTCCAGATTTTGGAAAAAACACCTCACGTAATTTATGGATGTCCCCTAATAGATGTAAATAGATGTCAGAATTTTGAGGGAAGCTAGATGTTTTGAGCTTGAATTGGTCATAAATTTTCTACTTTTGAGCTATTGTTTTATATCTTATTTTGAAACACTTCTGGAAATCCCCCCAAAGCAAACCAATACTTGTAATTGGCGGAATATTCAAGAAAAGAACAATGTAAAACAGGCGTCAAAATTTTGTTGGGGGTTCATCCCTAGAAATTAGTGTTTTAACTCATTTTGAAACCCTTTGACCCCCATCCGAAGAGGATTGCTCCTTGTAAGTTAGTAAAAAAGTTTTCTAGGAAAAAAATGCCCAAAAATTCACACAAAAAATATTTCATTTCTGGTTCTGCGTTTAGGCTTTAATGCTTTTCTAAAAAAATAATGTCAAAGGGTTTGTATTTTTTACCATCGGCATCGGCAATCGGCCAAATAATTACCATCGGCCTGCCGATGGAAATTTTCAAACCATCGGCCAAAAAAATGCCATCGGTCGAGCCCTAAAATTTAATAAATAATTGTTAATCCTATTAAAAAATTAATATCGAAAACTCTTTCAATACGACTATGATGGTTATAAATACAACTTTTTCAACCAAAAGTTCGTGAAAGAAAGACAGACGTGTCGCATGGGTTACTAAAACCCAGGAGAAGTTAAAATTTGACCTTTAAGGCATGAATGGTAGATGTTGTAAATGTTCAATGCTTTCTATAAAGTCTTATAATGAAGTAGTACTATACAAAAATTCGTCACTCCCCCCTGAAGGAGAATCCAATCTCCTGCAGCTAGGCAATTAAGAACAATCCGTCAAGAAGAGACAGAGCGTGGAGTGTCCCTTGGCAAAGAAAACCTACACCGAACGAGCCGGCCAATCTAACGAAATCGCCAGACGAAGCGAAATTTAAATATTGAAACGAGCACTTCCAAGCGCTCGCCGCCCCCTCATATAACTCGACTGCTAAAACAACCAAACGCCGAAAAGGTCAAACGAATACACGACTCTGCGCAAGTGCTCTAATCGTAGGCGTGGGAAAAATCGCGATTGATTCCCATAACCTATGAAAACTGAATAGAGGTCTTCACTGCAGTATATGAGGAGGAGGTGGAGGCAGTAGTTGTTGATTAGTGCACAACACACACTACGCAGATTCATTCATTTCAGCCGGTACGGACGCAGACGTCATTTCCGCAGGGCTACGTCACAGTGATGGATATGCACCCTTTTCCTATGGAATGGACGGTGCACTATCAGCCGTGGAAAGCTATTAGCGAATGTCGTTCCACGAGGATGTCCCAATTAAGGTCGATGCAAACAGTTTTAACGGCACTTCAGAATGGGTTACAACAAACAGGAGAAAACAAGAAGAGCCGCAACCCACGTGGTCCGGCGGTAGACGCCGATTCCTCCCGATTAGACACCGGTCAATCACCAGAGAAAGGGCTGAGAAAAAAATCAGGCTACACACCTTACATTAGCTCTATATTCGAAAAAATAGTATTCTGGCCTTGTTTTTTATTCAACGATGAGATTAACACAACTCACTCGGTGTAAGAAGAGATAAATCACAAAGAAAATGGTTCTTATAATAGGCAATTTAAGGGACAAAATAACCAGCTAAGACTAAAAACTAAAGCAGGGGTTCTTAACTTTGCGGTCTGCGCGACCCCCTTTTTTAGGTCTAACATTTTGCCGACCCTCTTTGAATTATGTAAATATTACAAAAAAAATATCTACAATTGTTGTAATGTTCAATTCACAACAATAACACGTGACCTTTAAGGAAACATAAAGCACATCACTTCAAGTAAGACAAGTAATAAAACCCAGTGATTTTATAGTCACGATATAATATAGTTTTATTAAAATATTCCGCTTTATTTATCACTTTGATTTTTACAGACCAACCTGTTGAGAACTCCTGTACTGGTGTTTCTGAACGTGGAGTGTAATTAGAAAATGGACTCATCAAAAGTCTCCACCTATTACCCGTCCCCATCTACCTATTTAAGAATGTGATTTAGTACATTAAATGAATATCCCTTAATGGTATAATGGGAAGAGTAGGGACTTACAAAGCTAACCAAATTGTATGAGAAACCTTACAATAAATCTCTTTGTAATATAAGCATCAAGAATAAAGATATCAGATATCACTAAACCTTTTCCTTCAATGACAATATTAAATTCTTAAATGTTTAATTTATGTTGGATACGTAGTAGCTGGTCATGGAGCATTAGAATTTTAGAAGGGCTTAAAGGGTGTCACGACTTAACTTCCAAGAACACTCATCAACTCATCATCTAACATCAATTGAATGATTTAAACAACTATAGAATAGTAAAAAAATAATAATTAACTTGGTATGCCAGTAAGATAATACGGTTAAGGAAACGCGCTCGAAAAATAAAATTACTTTAAAAACTAATTTATTTAGTCGACAATTTACTTGAATATAATGATAAGGAGAGTATAAATATAAGTAGAGGCAAAAATATAAAATAGGCAATAGATGGAAAGGTTAAATCCTACTACTATTATAATTGTGAATGTTTGTATGTTTGTTACTCTTTCACGCAAAAACTACTGAATGGATTTTAATGAAATTTTACAATAATGTAGCTTATACATCAGAATAACACATAGGCTATAATTTATAAAGAGAAAATCAGTCCTTCATTCTTTTTTCCCTACTTTTTTTACTTATTTTTCCGTGTTTGAAAACCTGTTTTACCAGTCATGCAAGCCAATAATAGGAAACTTTAGCAGTACCAGTGTTGTAGTTACTAGGCAATTTTATTAATATTTTTCTATGAAATTTTGAAATTAAAGCAAAAAAATGGATAGAAAACCAATTTCGAAGCATAAAAAATAAATATATAAATTCAAAATAATAATATTGGAACAAAATCTACATATTTTGTGTTTTATTTAATTTTTAGTATTAATACCAAAAACAAATAGTCACTTTGTTTTCGAGAGTTTTTGCACTCTTTTGGCATCATAATTATTGATTTCAATATTTAAAGGTGATTTTGTTTTTGCGCGGGACGATGTGATTTAGTTTTGAAGCGAGATTTTGTTGTTTGGAAGTGTAGGAAAAGAGTACCTGCTAAGAGTTATGCCGCGAAAGCCTAAGTCTAATATTTCCCAAAGCTCTAATAAATCTCGAGCTATGAAAGTAGCTAGACTTAACGAGACGTTTCCACAAGCCGAACTGCGAAGACTTGAACAGGCGGAGCTTGAGGCAGCTCACAGAGCTGCTGAGACACCAGAGCAGTCCCAAGATCGGCGTCGACAGATCTGATACACCTGAACAATTCCGAGCTCGACGTAAAAACAACAATGAGTGTATGGCATCTCAACGGGCTTCTGAGACACCTGAACAATCCCGAGCTCGACGTAAAAAGAACACTAAGTGTATGTCAAAAATTTTGTTTTAATGCATAACATACAAACTGTAAATGTTAATTTTTTTCATAATTATTTTAAGACGTAGCAACGCAAGGCGGGTACCGCTAGTATATTATATTTCTATAAGGAAACGGGGTTATTAAATTCAAAGTCACTAAAAGAAAGATGTTAATTTAAAGAATTAAGAAGTTAATTTAAGGTAATATTCCTTCTTCAACAAAAGTAGATTTATTTTTTTCCATAGAGTAAGCCAATGGAACATCCCTTTCCAGGAAAAGTGAACGAAGACTTCCAAAAGACGGGTCATGAGAATAAATAAGCAATCGATGCACATGGCTTTCCATCTTCAATATACATAGCTGATACTAAAAATGACCGTCGGCGTCAATCAGTTAAGAGTTGTTTCGGGGTTCCCCTAGAACTAAATAATAACCCAAGTCAGAAGAAGAAGACATCGATGGCAAATATTGCACTGGATTGATTAAGTAATAAATACATGACATAAAAACCGGCACATAAGTTCTAAAATTAGGACTTGGCGGCGCCAGAAAATACTCATTTCGGAACCTGAAATATTCCGAGCATCGATGGAGAATGATGACATTAATAAGAGCGTTCGTTATACTGGGAAAAATTGGGGAAAATTCTTGGAAGAGTTCTCCCCTGTCTCGTACGTAATTGTCGTATTTCACTGCCCATCTGGGAGTCAAAAATCCAAGGAGAGAGCGAGACGAAATGAAAAATTGTTGAGCATTACAGAAGTCATAAGCATCAATTTTCCCTTTTTTTCGGAAACCTTTCGGGGAAACGTTAAAAAGAATTATTTAAAAAAAGTATTCAGAAAAGCAGACATTTCCTTAAGTTAGAGGCCATTAACCATTATTATTTGTTACCCATAAGCATTCAAAATTATTCATCACACTAGGGGAGGGGAATTCTGAACCCCTAATGAGAAAACCATATTATAATTCAAGACATTAACCAGACCTGGAATGGATAAAAATTTGTGGACTTAGTCTAGCTCTAGTCCAGCGGTTCCCAAAGTGGTCCATATGAAACCCCAGTGGTCCACAGCGACTTCCAGGGAGTCCACGGGCATGAAAATGAAAATTGGGGGTCCACAGCGACTTTCAGAGGCTCACAGGAAAAATTTCATTAAAATGGAAAACTGATAAGTTTCAAAAATTTTATATTTTTTAATAATCAAATTTTAGTTATATGAAAAGTTGGTTATCACCAAGTCCTCAAGTCCACCAAGTCCTGGTCCAAGTACTCACCAAGTCCTGGTTCACGCGAGCAGGGGCGATGGAATCATTTCTCTCTTATCGCGGTGAAGAGCCCCTGACCAGCCGCGCATAATTCAATTTCATAAATTAAAACTCAATTTCCGTAATGTATGAATTGACTTCTTTCCATCATAGTTGAACTTAATTAAATATTGTTTGTTAACATGCCACATATTAATTGTGATTATTTCTGAAATTTTATGATTGGGTGAATGAGTAACTCACTCACTCATAAACTATTAACTTTTACAAGTTCACGACCAAAATTTTTATTGTTAAAGCTGAAAGTTTTTGTGCCTTCAAATGTAATGGTATTAAAAGTTTAGATTTGTTTTTAGTTTCAAACTTTTTAAATGTGATTTTTATAATTTCATTAAAAATGTTGTGTAACCATATCAATGGCAATTTGATTTCTTTTCATAGTTGAACTCAATTTAATATTGTTTGTTAACATGCCATATATAAATTGTAGTTATTTCTGAACTTTAATGATAGGGCGAATGAATAACTCACTCAAAAGCCATTAACTTTGACAAGCTTGCGTCCAAAACGTATTGTTAAAATTAAAAGTTTTTGTGTCTTGAAATGTAGTGATATAAAAAGTTTAGATTTGTTTTTATTTCAAACTTTTTAAATGTTTGATTGTTATAATTTCCTTAAAAATAACGTTTTGATCCAAAATTTAAAAAAAGTTTCAATCAATTCAAAAAGTTTCAAAAATCAATGCACGAAAAAACGCTTGAAATTGTGGGACCTTTTGGGTTACACAAAAAGAGTATTGCAGGGGGTATAGGGGTCCTCCACCAGAATTTTTTTTAAAATTTGTGACCTATAAAAGCACAGGTTATTTAAACTCATTTTGTGAATCTTTGGATCCAAGGGGGGCCCAGTCCTTTCCAATGCGTGCCCCGTACACATAGTCAACCACTGTCAACCACCACCACCGAGGAGTCGTTTTTTGGGTATTACAATCGGGACACGAGGAAAAGCCCATTTCAATACCATCACGAGTCCGTTATAGTAGCGGGCCGACAAAACCGTTGTGTAGCTAAAAATCCAGAAAAACACTGAAATTTGTTTCCCCCCATTCTTTTATCAAGATCGAATTTCTTGGTAAACAACCAGGGTTGGGTTTTTCCCGTCCAAAACTAGTTTTTCCCATACCACTGGGAAAAACTGGTAAATACCGGGAAAAACTTCCAATTGACAAAATAATGTAAGTATTAGGTTATGGCCTTTTTAAACATATTATAAAAACTTTTAGTTAAAAATGACTTTTTTGGGAGGGGGTTAAAATTATTAGGAGGGAAAAATATAAGTAAGCAAGATAATTATGACACTTAACCTAAAATTTGCATATATTTTTTAATATTAGTTAATTTCTCAAATAAAAATAGAGAATATTTTAAAACAAATTTAATTATAATATCTGTGTCTTTAGGAGAAGCATTATATATAGTTTTTTTTAAATGTAAATAAAAACGTAATTTAAATAAAATAAAATGTAAATCTTGATTGCAAGATAACTTTTTTGAAGACAAGGTATGATAATCCAATGAAAAGGGAATAACCATCAAAAGATGACATTCCTCCGACACATGATAAAACCCATATTCATAACATAGGATAAAGCTTATTTAAGGTCATTTTTCTAAAAAAAGGCTGAAAAAACTTTTAAAAAATTCATTTTGAACAGAATAAATTCAATAAATAATCAGTTTTTCCCACTTTTTCTCATGTGGGAAAAACCTAGTTTTAAAAACCTTGCCAACCCTGTAAACAACCCCGGGAACATTAGACGGTTTTCACTTCAGAATGACCCCAAAAATAACATACTAAAAGTCGAACAAAATAGAATCATGGCATACTTTTTTTTAATTTAAAAAAGGACGAAAATTACGATCTATAGAAGTGATGTAAGTTTATAGGTCATTTTTCAAAGAAAAAAAAACCCGGAAAAATTGAAAATTTTAGTTAAAAATATTGTTGTTGGAATTTAATCACTTATTATGGTCTAACATAATTTAATGTACTTAAAAATGAAGTTCTCCAGAAATATCCATTTAGTAAGTATTCCCCAAAGAAGTTTGATTCCTTGAATTTGATTGACTCAAAAAAATGAAAATTATGAAGTTTTGATTAAAAAATAATGTTTTCAGAAATTAATTATAGTTACATCTCAGGCGAGAGAGGAGGAAACTAATTAGAGATAATAATCTGCTACAGTACTTCTTTTCCTTACGATATTTTTGGAGCATGTAAGCTGGAAATAAAAAACTAATTTTATTGTACATGAAAATATTATATTAATATTTTTTTCGTTTTTTTCTAATTAAAACAAAAAAGCACATGCAAAATTATAATAGATATAACTATGAATGGTTGATTAGTTTCTAAAAAATTTATGTATACAAAAACCGCTCTTTTACATGCAAAAAAAGTCAATTTTCCGGGAGGAGAAATTAAAACCTAATTTCCTTCTGTTTTTTGCGCCTTCCCAAAATTTCTGGAAATTTTTCATCCCTAAACATACTTAAAATTTGTAAAAATACAAACAGTTAAAGAGTTCATTTTTTTCCAAATTAGTGTTCCAAACTTTTTTGAAGCTAGCTTTTGAAAAGGTAATTTTTAATGGATATTATCTAATATTCTATAGTATAGATATTTATAAAATGGAATAAATTAGTTAATTAATTTATAAAATGAAATTAGTAAAAAATGAAGGATATATTTCCAGTCAAGTTAGAACCACGGATGCAGAACACGTCCGATCCGGCGATCTAGGATCGGGGGAAATTTTAGCCATGTGGGGAAATTTTGCGGAAAAGTATAATATGGAACTCTCAATTTCCGTACATTCATTTACGTGGTGATTTTCACTTTCATCACAGACAGGGCTCTCACTTCGGTTTTATGGAATTTCCTCATAATAATAAAAAAATTTCCTTAGATTTCCTTAAAAATACTTTTTGGAATTACAATCAAAATATACTTATTTTTTTTTTTAATTTTCTTTCTTTAGCATTACTTAACGTTAAAATTTTGACATTTAACAATTCATATGCAATCGAACTTGATCTAATTGTACATGACGTCACAATTATAGGGGAGAGGGGATTAATGAATTTGTGACAAGGGGGAAGAGGTTTTGATAGTTGTGGCATCACACCCTGGAGCTGAAATTCAACCGAAAAGAAAACAATTTTAAGAAAAAAAATTCTAAACAAACAACAAACCCAATTAAAACCTCATGAATGAAATGAAGTGACCGAAACCAAAACTAATCAAGCAGTAGTCTTGGATGTTGCCATTGCCACTCTAAATTGGAAGAAAATATTTAAGTGTTAAGTTGTTTTCTGAAACCTATATAAGTGATACTACCTCTAGTACTAAATCAGAAAATTCACCTCCAATAGTTATTTCATACCTGCCAACATTTCAGAAACAGAAATAGGAACAACACGCACGACACATTTTGAATGTGTTAAAGGGAGTTTGAATGTATTGAAAAAGAGCTTGTAATTCATAACTTTTATCTCTTATCTAAGGTATTTTATGAGGATTAAGTGTTTTATATACCTTTATATTCCGACTAATAATTATCTACATTTATACTAGGATATAATAAAGTTATTTTTTTCCTTTTATCTGGGTTTAAATTTCTGCAAATAGAATAACAAAAATGACTCAAGATGTTAAACACTGGGAATTTCAAGATGTTAAACACTGGGAATTTCAAAATTTCATACATAATAACTCAGAAAGATTTAAAAACGATTAAAGATTGAAACAGTGAAATAAGCAAACATTGTTTGGAAAATAGAAAAATTAATTTTTATTAAGTGCTACAAAAGTAGCTGATTTTGCCCTTTTTAATAGGTCAGCACTGAAAGATTTATTATAGCATGGGTCAGAATTACTATTTTCGCAGCTAGCAATGCCTGTAGAGTATCAGAGTCCATGGAACTCTGAGAGTCAGTCTTGTTCTTACGAACTATACTTAACACCCTTCACTAAGACTTAACTAAACGCCTTATAATTGCACAATTCGAGCAGGTCGAAAATGGCGGGACAGGGGGGCGTAAAAACGGAACATTTGGTACTGAAATCGTATTTTCGGAACAACAGTGAAAAATCGGAACAAATACGATTTAATCGGAACGGTTGGCAGGTATGTTATTTTAAAGTGAAAAACTCAAAAAATCCTCAGAATTTCCTCAAAAATTCAATTTCCTTAAATGCTTCCTTAAAAAGGACTAAATTTCTTCAAACTAAGGAAATTTCCTTAAAAGTGAGAGCCCTGATCACAGATCTAAGGTTCGCTTTCGTTTTGCGTTTCCAATCGTTACTTGTAAACATGAATCTGACTTTCTGTAGATCTCAATCACTTTTTAAAATTTTTGGGAAAATTTTGTATTGATTGGGGGAAATCTTGGAAGTAAAAACATTTCTGTATCTCTGGTTAGAACAGACGGGTAGTATTTTTGCATCTTACTATCAATTTCTTTTTAAATAACAAGTAAATTATATTAAGAACAAAATTTTCAAATATATTTTTAGGTTAATGTGTTTAATTGCTTTGAAGAAAAATTCGGAAATAAAATTTCCCAACCTTTTCAGGTTTTTCCAATAAAAAAACTACAACCCACGGCGTTTTTTTGGATATATCTTGCTTTTTCAAACACATATTTTAAATAAATTTTAAAAATTTTCCCTTTCCAGAGCCAAAAAAGGATGAGGAAGGAAATTGAAAATTGATAATTTTTCAGGTGTTTTGTATAATTTTTCCAGGTAAAATAAGCAATTTTCCCTGACTTTTTTGGTCTCAAATTAAAATTCCCATACTTTTCCAGGTATTCTGAACCTTAGGCTCCCTGTCTTTCCTACACGTGGATGATCGAAAATAGGACAGTAAGAAATTAAATTTTATAATTTTAAAAATTTTGCTTATAACTTGAAACGCTATTTCAATTTTTACTGCTTAAATTTTGTATTACAATCGAAAAATAAATTATAAACTTGTATTATAAGCTTAATTGCCTTACATGCTCCAGTAATTTTGTTCAAGAATTCCCGTTTTTTATTTAATTTTATAAATTAAAATTTCCGTAGACCAATTTTTAAAGTTATTTATTCAAGTCTAAGTATGAATGTTAAAGAAAATTTATTGCAGGAAAATTCATTACGTGGAAAAACAATAGAGGTAGATGCAAAAAAAGGTCCAGAATACTCACCTTGACCCCCGAGAAAAATTTTATTGAAGCGGAACACATGGTGCGTCTAAACAAGCGAAAGAAACCCAGTGCTGCTCGTCAAAAGAACAAAAAACTACATTTTACTGCTGATTCAAGTAGTGATGGAGAAGGCACTTTTTCTGTACATGACGAATCTGACCTTGAAGATTTTAAAATGTTAAGTTATGAAGATTAAGAAGAAATACCTCTAGTTCTCGATGGTTTACAAGTGAATGATTATGTTTTGGTTCAATTTCCAACAAAAAGAACGGTTTTACATTACGTTGGACAAATTGAACTGCAGTTGCAAGATAGAACTGAGTTTCATGTTAGGTTCCTTCGGAAAAAAGAGAATAATAAATTTTATTTTCCAGAGGCATCTGATGTCAGTATTGTAGATTTTGAGGATATAGTTAAAAAATTGCCACAACCAAGAATTTCTGGAGGGACCCTACGTGCGGTATCAACTCTTAGTTTTGATGTCAATTTTGATGCTTATAAATTTGATTGATCGTAATTTCAGTATATAAATGTTCATTTTTTTGTGTTTGTTCAAAGGTGCCCCTGTATGTAAATTTGGCGAATAAATGTTTTAATATTTATTCTTATTGTTTTAATACTCTCAGGTGTGTGATTTTTGATAAAATTCTTCAAATTTTTAATTTTTTTTGTGTTTGTTCAAAGGTGCCCCAGGCCTGTTCAAAGGTGCCCCTGTGTGGGGCAGGTTTGAACAAAAGTACCAAATTTTTAAAGCTATATTCCTATTTAAATTTATTAGTAAACATTTTGTTTTTGGTTTATATGATGAAGAAATGCATTCTTTTTTATTATAAACACTTAAAACAGTAATAATCATAATTTGTATAAGAAATATGTTGATTTTCCAAAAAATTGTTCAAAGGTGCCCCCTTCTCCCCTACCTTTATTTTCTGATAGCACACAAAAAATAACAGTCATACTATCAGGAATCTAAAATTAATGTACTTTATAAAAAAAAGGGGGTGATGTTATAAGGCAAATTAATAAAACGATATCGACCCTTAAAATTAGCGTTTTAACTCATTTTGAGACTTTTGGGTGGAGATTCGCATCTTGCACAATGCAAAGTTTACATGGAAGAATCCGTATAGTATTAGCTGATATCTGAATTTGGAGGTTTGGAGAGAACCACCTTTGGATACCGATTTGTTTTGGATGTCTTTTTTTTTAAATTTTTTCTCCAATTTTAGCTCGTAAATCCGGAAAACAGTCAACGAGATGTAATTGTATAATACCACTAAATGGCTAGTTATGCGTCTTTCTTTGAAACAATGCTACCATCTAATATATTTTGAAAATTAATAAAGATTTAAACAAGCTTATGATACTCTTCATTTTGATAAGTATTGAAGATTTTGCTTTTCTTTGGACCAATATACCCCATTATGAACTCCATCCACGTCTCTCTGCACAATATTTGGGGGTCCCAACAACCGGATTCGGATTCCTTATGTTTCTACCTTTAAAATGAAACAGTTTTCCAGTTTATAACACAAGGAAAAATGATTTTTAGATGGTTTTAAACCAGGGTTGGCCGGTTTAAACCATTTGGTTTAAACCATGGTTTTTTTGGTTTTTTTTAGAAATTATAAAATATTTTCAGGATTTTTTAAAGAAAGTGTTATTAAGTATAATCTTTTGCACAAAATTAAAAGGTCAGATTTATAAAAAAATTGACATTTTAAGGTGATTAAAAATCAGAAATATTTTAATTTAATGGTTTTAATTATTGAATTCTCTCTAAACTTAACCTTAAATGCATAAGTTAAACTTATTATATTTTGCAAGAGATAGTTCATTTATTAATTTCCTTTAAAATGAAGCATTATTTCAAAGAGTAACTAAACATACACAAAAGTTATCTGTTTTTCACTGATAAAATATGGCTTGGATTTTAATTAATTAATGAAACCAATTTGTCTTATTTGTCGGTCATAAAAACCAGTTGTTTTTTTTAGTAAATTAATAAAAACTGTTGATTTCTTTAATGATAAAAACTAAAAACCAGTTGGTTTGTTTATAAACAGATAAAAACCAGTTGGGTTTTTTTTACTAAATTAATAAAAACCGTTAATTTCCTTAATCAGATTAATTATCTCAATCATTTATCCAATTTCAATTAACATTAGTTGCTTACATTTCCCTTTTATTTATTAAAAAAGTTAAATTTTCTCTTTCTAAAGAAATTTCTTAATTTCATAAATAATCCATATAATTAATTTGATTATTTTACAATTTAATAATTAATCAAATTAATTATCTTTATCAATTATCCAATTTCAATTAACATTAGTTGTTTACATTTCACTTTTACTTCTCATTTAAAAAATAAAATTTTCTCTTTCTAAAGAAATTTCTTGAGTTCATAAATTAATCCATATATAATTAAGATAAATAATTTGATTATTTCAACCATTTATCCAAGATAAATTAACACTGATTTTTATTCACTACAATAATATTAGATATTCAATTTGGAATATTTTAGAAACAAAAATTATTTTTAAAACAAATTAATTTAATTTTAATTAATTAATTGAAATATACAAATCATTTATCTATTATAAACCACCCCTGAAATAAATGTCTCATTTACAACTCAATTTCAAACATCGATGCTAAAATAACTTATTCTGATAAAAAAGATTCTAAAAAAACTTGGTTTAAACCAAAAAAACCTGGTTTAAACCAAAAAAAACAAATAAACCCGGTTTTTTGCCAACCCTGTTTTAAACATTAAGTTGGCAGTCTAGATACGGTTGGTCATGGTCGCTCATTTTAAAAATTTCTTCCAGCGTAAACTTTTTGTGGATATCAACATCTATATTTGCCTTTTTTAAGATGGTATGAGTTTCATGAAGTGGAAAAAATAGTAAGAGTATAGGCCCTTGTGTAATTTTTGTGTTACAATTATGGCGGTTGGTTTTTCCGAAAGGTAATTACAAAAGGAATACGAATGCGGTGGTTGGGATCCCCAAATATGTTCAAAAATGTAGTAAAAATTATAAAAAAAGTATTTAAGTGTTGAAAATTTAATTTTTTTTTGCACTAAACGGTGAAGAAATGGATGTTTCAGTGAAATGAGAAGTTGGTTATTTTTGGAAGGTTCATTTGGATGATTGCCTTCATTTAAAAGGTCTTTTAAAACTAGAATCATTAGAACTTTTAAATAATGAGTGTAAAGAAGTTTGTTTTTTTCCCTAGGCCGCTCTCCCTCGTGTTTTGAAGATGTATCAGATGCTAACTTATCTCGTCCACCCCGCCAACTACAAAAAGCACACTCAATTTCTTCTTTACATTTAAATGTTGACATCCTATTTTTCTCTGAAATACAACGAATTACAAGAAAATTGACGTAATGTGATTGTAAATGAAGAGATTGTAAAAATTGTGCTGCAATGTGAAAACGAAACCAGAATAAAGTTGCCGAAAACGCGAACCCAAAGAGCGCCTTTCATCGTAGCTTCCGGGGAAATTTCGTGATGGGATCGCGTAGTGTTTGCGAACCTTCAATCTGTGGTGAAGGTTTATTACTGTACAGATTTTCAATTCAATAGTGTTTACTTTTCCACAAAATTTCCTTGGATGGCTAAAATTTCCCCCTATCCTAGATCGCAGGATGGATCGGACATAATCTGCATCCCTGCTGACATCCAATATTGCCGTTAAAGTTACCTTTCCATAACTCAAAGACGTTTTCGGATTTAGTGGCACTGATCGACAGCGTAGTAAGCAAGTAGTACCAAAATCCGTTTGGCGAGAAAATTTATTTCTCAGTCTTGTAAGGTAATCCCCGATATCAATGGTACAAGGTTATCCAATGAAGCCAGCAATACTGTCATATTGCAATTGTATTTTCTTATGGAGCTACAAAAATGCTTCACAGAGCACATAAATGGCTTTGCAGAACATAGTTTGGGAATCGCTGTACTTTAGGATTGGTTGCATTCATGTATTAATATTAAAATTTAGAAAAAACATTTTGCATATTTACATTTTAGGTAAAATCCTAGGAGAGCCCACACCCTTGGCGATATACCAAAATAAAGCGCCAAACCAGAACAAGATGGCGCCAAGCGCCATCTAGTGTGTTAAAGTAGGGTTACCAAGATGGCGGAATTATCGCCATTTTTGGCAGGGTGTGGGCTCTGCTAGGATCCAACCACATTTTATAGTAAGGAAAATGTCTTTAAAGGGTGTTTAAAGGGGGATCTAGACCTGGGATCCCCTTGCCCTTGGATACACAATTTAGGGTTCATTTCTGTTAACATTCCATACCGCTATGCTAATTTTGGACACCAAAAAGTAGAATACCTGCTAAATAAATTTATACTCATAGGTAAAATATTTAATTAGAACAATACTGTTTAGTTTATCGTTAAATATCAGAAAAATTCGTTGATATTTGAATATATGGCATTCATATGAGATTGGCAATATTTAGCAGGAACGTTATTGGAATTGAACCCAATTTAACAATCTAAGTAAGGATTATGTAACAATTTATGAGAAAACAGATGACTATTTGAATTTTGCTACAATGATACGTCAATAATGTATTTTTAGCAAACTAGCAGGATAGCAGGTAATGGCAATGAATCCAGATTGCAACATAGCTTGGAAATTTTGGCAAAAACCTCAGTGGTGTGCATGCACTAAATATTCCAATTAATAAAAATGGTTCAAATCCGTTAACATTCCCGCTAAATTTCGCCATGCTCTTTTGGACACTAAAAGGTAAATATATTGCTAAATAATTTCAAACTCACAAATTAAAATGCTTAGTTAGATCAATAACTGTTCAGTTTATAAATAAAAATCTGAAAAATTTGAATACATGGCGTTCAAAGGAACTTGGTGATATTTAGCGAGAACGTTAACAGAATTGAACCATAAAAACAATTAAACAACAAAATCAAAATATTAGTTTCAGCTAGCAGTGTCACTTTTCATTGTTTAATTAGTGTTGTGTTAATTCGTAAAACATTGCCTATTATAAGCAAATTTGCAACCCAGCAAATTGAAAATTATAAATTTTTTATATCCAAGACTCAAGAAGATAAAGTTCAAAAAGCTATTTTAGGTAGTAGAATTTATAATATCTAGCTGAATAAAACTGAAACCAAAGAGGCATGCCTTTTTAGGAATAAGTTAATGAATTATTGAGAAATATAAATTTCTTCTAAAAGAAAACTAGAAAGCAGTCAAAAATACTCCACAAAATGTTCTACATATTAATTAATTACAAATAAGAATCGAAGAATAGTGAATATTCATTAAAAATTTAAATTCAGAAAAAAAGGAAAATTAGTCCACAACAAATAGCAAAAATAAAATAAAAAAATCGCAAGGTAATATTTTTAAATTAGTACAAAATAAAACGCAAGTCATTGCTCTCATAAAGTAAACAAAAACAATCCTTTGCTAAGTTATTTTACTTACGTTCCCCTCGTGTATTGTCCAGGAAGAGCAGCTGCTGTTGTTCCTTGGCCCAGTCAATCAGCTGGCCACCAGTAACAGGGATGTCCGGCTTGTTCATGGGGGGCCGTCCGATGTTTCCGGTATTATCGAGTTCACTCTTATCACTCAACATTAATGTGCAGTGAAAAGTCCTTTATCGTCAAAAAATCCAACATCTTACATTGCAAACAGTTTAAAGTTCCTTTAAAAAAGTTAAAAATCCAAGAAATAAAATTTCAGAACGGCAAATTTCAAATTAGGGCAGAGGCTCGAGATCTCGATCGATTAGCAACGAACTTCAAAACACAGACACGCCGGAGGCCATGCCAATCCACCACTGCCGATATGCAGTTTTTGACGTCAGGATTTTTGCATGGCTCAAAATGGGAAATAGATGGTTTTAATAAATACATATACTCCCAAGAAGTAAAATGAGAAAAGGGAAGTATCTTCTTAGCAACGCAACATGCAGAGAAAGTGCCAAGACTTTCCGTAGAATCCGATGAAAACACTATCTTCGTATGGACATTTGAGTGCATAAGAATTTCATCTCGCATTGAAGACACGGAGGCGATCTCCTCTCGTCGAAGTCGTAATAACCACAATCACATATCTAGTAATCCATTCACATGCAATGAACACACACATACATTTCGTTTCAATATTAAAAACGAATCCAACACTAAACAGGCAATAAGAATAACCCAGACAATGTTAGAGCACAAGTGACGCCAGCTGACTGTAACCGAGCAAGCCCAGTTCTTGTCAACATGAATGCCAAAGATATCTTCTATGTCTGCAATTGAATCTCCGAACTGTTTAAAATCCGGAAGCCAAACGGTGATGAGGGATCTTCACAAATAATCCGGATGTATTCACTTTCCAGAAGCACACAATCTCGATGGTATCCGAAGGATATAATTTTCGCAAAATCATGTAGAAACCCGAGCTCTATCGATTCGGTCTACTCCCGATTTAAAAGCGGGACGCCGGGATGGGAGGGCGGAGGGTGAGTCATGTGTGATGAGGCATCGCCCTCGCTGTGACGCCGGTCGTGATTGGCTGTTGGCTCTGCGGCAGCAGAACAAAGGTAACTTGCTCGCCACTAATGCCAACTAGTGGACAGATCTACAAATTTGGGTTGAGTGGCGAAACAATTGCATCCCTTCTTCCTCTCACTCTTCTTCATCCAGCTAGAGATGGAGAAACGGAGACCACATCTCTTCAGTATTTTTAACTTTTTTTTTCAAATCTATGCTTGGTTTATCGTAGTACTGCATGTCCCATAGTAATGACGAAGTACATTTAGTACTTATTTTCAAATATCAGTTTTTTTTAAAAGAAATTATAAGTTTTTGAAATGTTTTGAGCATAGAAATTTATTCCCATTATTAAATGTGATTTTCTTAAAGTTTTCGTATCTTATGTATAAATATTTTATGCTTTTATATTTTACATGTATTAAAAACTGATACAATTTTCCTTGCTTTCAGATGTTGGGATAGTATGTAAATCAGCTATAATTGTTGAAGCATTTATGCAATTTTATTTTACTGCTGAAAATAATACTAAAACATGTTCAAGTAAGTTGTGAAATAAAGTGTTGATTTATTAAACATTTCTTTACTGTGTTATTAATATATTCTCTTTAAAATATGTGCATGTATTGAGATTTCTGATCATAATTTTTATTGGTACTGAAAGATTAGTCGGGTCGGGTGCAAATTCTGCCAAGTGGACTTGATTGGTGGTGTTTTACAAATTACTTATTAAAAAAAACAAAAGCATTAATTGATATTTTAATTGTTTAGTTAATTTTAACAATCCGGGCCAATCGCCAAGGGTTGGCGAAAATTAGGCGATAAATGATTCTCCCTAGTTTACAATGATTACAGCAACCCTAGATTCTTACAATGTTCTCCATCTCTTTGTTCCGTGAAGTGCTTTCTCGCCATGCGAGAGCACTTCGCCAAGAAGTTGTCATGGCTCAGATTCTTAAAATTTACCAATTGTTTTTTATTTAGTTCCTTACTTTTGTCTATACAGGATGATTCTGAATTCATCATCAATATTTTGGTGGCAGGTAGAGGGGACCTAGACAATCATATTTCGAATAGGAATGGGGGGACGCAGCAGCACCGTTAAAGAGCTAGGACCTAATGCAGTGCGAGAGCGTTACAAAAGGATGTTTGCCAAGGCCCAAGTAACGAAACAAAACATAATAAAATGAAAAAATTAATTGCATGAGGTAAAGCAGTATCCGTACTATTACACCATAAATTTGATATAAATTGGACCATTTTCTAAACCGTGGGACGAGTTTTAAAATGTGCAATAATTATTGTTTTAGTCAAAGAATGGAGTTCCCTTAATGTAATGGTATTTAAAAAAATGATGATCGGGGAAGGAATTTTGAATGATAATGCAAGATCCCTTATTTGTTTAAAAACTGTATGATCATTGAAAATCCTTCCCCGATCATCATTTTTCTAAATACCATTACACTAAGAGGGAACTCCATTCTTTGGCTAAAAGATTAATACTGCGCGTTTTAAAACTCACCCCCCACGGTTTAGCAAGTGGTCCTATTTCTATCAAATTTATGGTGTAAGTAGTACGGATACTTCTGTATCCGTATAACAGATACTTCTGTATCTGTTTCGTTAAACGGGCCTTGGCAAAACGTCCTTTAGTAACGATCTCGCACTACATTAGGTCCTAGCTCTTTGATGGTGGGGCTGCGCCCCCCCCATTCCTATTCGCATTATGCTTGTCTAGGTCCCCTCTACCCTCCCCCAAGATATTGATGATGAATTCAGAATAACCCTGTATAATTGAATACTTAGAGGCCTTGTGCCCAGTAAAACATGCAGTATCTTTTTATTTATTTAAAAAACTGTTCATACATATTCTGTTGACTGTTCAGCTACAATCAGATTCAGTGGCACACACACATTCTATGAGATTTGATTATGTTGGGATTCAGTGGCACAGTAAGTACCAAAAAAACACCTAAACATCACATAAAATTACCCACACATCTTTACTTTAATGTCTAGTGTTTTTATTTGTGTTGAATATGTTTGAATAAATCTCTTTTGCTTAATGAAATAAATTTAAACTTTAACCCATTAACGCCCATTGATCTATTTTTAGATCGGTAAACATAGTGTCAGAAATGGTCTTTTAAATTACCTTAAATTTACCCCACAAAAACAAAACTGCTCATATGGCAAGAGAAAGCCTTCCTTAAGAATAATCTAATGTGTTTTTTCGTTTGCAACATTTATTTTGTTACAGTGATGGGCAAAACTTTGCCTTGGGGTTTCATTTCGCAATTTTTTCATCTTTGTTCATGTTTTACGAAAAATCTATAAAAATATACCACAAATTGTATCCTTTTCAGATTTTATTTTATCTTTATAGATGTAGCTATTAGGATACAATGCAGATTTTTGTAAAAACTAATTTATTTAGTGAAAAATTACGACCCAATATTGCTGATCTAAAAATAGATCACTGGGCGTTCGGGTGTTAATTTTTTATGTGATGCTTACAATATGATTATTCAGATTTTTCGACTATAAACTGTAAAAAATGAATAGGAGAATACTCAGTAATATTCAGGATGGACACAAATGCAGATTTTCTTCAGAAATTGATCATTATATTATTGTTAATTAAATTTTATAATTTTTCTGGTGGACTAATGAAAGGTAGACCTTCTTGATTGTTTATTTAGTAAATCAAAAGATTGCAAATAGTATTATGTACTCAAGTTTATTCACATTAATTTGTTGATACAACTTAAGTCCATGCAAGCATTTTGTTTTGAAATACATTATAGGTAAAATTAATAGACAATTAAAAGTTTTTGAGGAGATGTAAAAATCTTAAATTGAAAATTGTAATAATTTTTTTAATTCGCCCTAAAACAGCTTTTACAACCTTAAAATTGACGTTATGGCGGAATAGTAAGTTAATTGGAAAAGTATAGTTAATTAGAATAGGCCGGAAAAAAAAGCTTCAACACGCAGCAATTTTTATGTTGCCGAATAAGTTACATTTTATTTCATGAATATCATTATTTTATAATAAAACTAATCCATAAAATTTACAAAAAAATCACCTAATGCATTTTATTTAAATTAAATACACAATATTATGAAATATTATTTCTATAATCTATATATATAAAATCCAAATACCACTGACTGATTCATAACACTCATCACGAAATCTCCAAAACTGCCGGACCGATTGGCTTGAAATTTGACAGAGACCTTCCTTTCAGCCATTAGACGCGCACTAAGAAACGATTTTAAAATCGAACGACTCCTTCCCTGCTTTTCGGCGCTTTTTCAACTCCGTTTTCCCCATTGAAATAGCATTGTGCATTGTTGAAATGCATAAATTGCAGTGTTTACTTCTCTATCTTAAGGCGACGTCTTGCCTCACTTGAATGAATATAACTGATTAACATTTATACATATTTTATTATTTACAACAAAATTTATGAGGAAAAACAGTGTGAATATCTGTATTTAAATATTATAACAATTGTCAGAAAACCGAAGTAAATTAAAATAATTAATTTACTTTCTTTAATATTTTAATTTCTCAGAAAAATATATTTAAATAGCAAGAATTTAAAAGTTTCCGAGGAAACAGAGCTAAAATTTCTTTGCTTCAAACTTTTTATCGAGGGATTTTTGAAATTTATTTTTTGCGGAATTTTAAAAGGATAGCAGGAATACTTTAAGAAAATTCTGTTTAAGATTTTAAACACTGGTTTTACAAATGACAGAGATGATTTCAAGTAGATTGTTTTTATCACATAGGAAGGATAAATGTTTAATAGACAAAAAATCGGGATGGAATGAGATATCACAGTTGGAACTGGGATGAGAAAAAGGCACCGGGAAAACTAGGATGAAAATTATCGGGAACACCGAGTTATGAAAATTAATTAAAAAAAGATGATTCCAATGTGATTGTTCCAATGTGATTATGTGATTTAGACGCTCTAAAAAACATAAATTCTTTTAACGATATAATCACAGACATACAACGGCAACTAAAATCTTTGAGAGATCATGGGACTCTTGTGTATTTTTCTTTCGTTCGAGGGCATACGGGCGTGTTTGGAAACGAAAGGGCAGATGTTTTGGCTAAGTCCGCAACAGATTTAAGTATTGAGTTTGAACCTGCTAATATACCGAAGTCATATTACAAAAGGATTATGAAGGAGAGCATTATAGAAACCTGGTCAGATGAATACGGTGGTTCAGAGAAGGGTGAATTAACAAGGAAATATTTCCCGACTATTGGCCATCGTATGTCTTGTGCTCATTTCTATGCTAACTTTAAAATAACTCAATTTCTAACTGGTCATGGAGGGTTCAGGAGGTATCTTCATCGTTTTGGTTTGGCTCATTCTTTGTCTTGTGACTGTGGTTTTGGTGAAGAAGATGTCCATCATATTGTTTATGATTGCCCTAGATTTTCATCCCAAAGAAAAGTTTTGAGATTGGCCTTGAGAAAATTGCACATCAATTGGCCAGCATCTCCTTTTGCTATGATATCTAATAGAGAAACTTTTACATTATTTGTTAATTTTGTTGAAAGTGTTTTTTGATTCTGTTGTTTTGTTCTGATTATTATTTTTATTTGAGATTGTAACTTACTTCTGTAAGCCCCATGTTATACTCTGTGGAGCATGGGGAGATTTTAAATTCAATTAAAAAAAAAAATGTGATTGTTTTTATCACATGGTAAGGATAAATATTTGATGGAATGAGATGTCACAGTTGGAACTGGGATGGGGAAAAGGAACCGGGAATACCGGGATGAAAATTATTGGAAACACCTGGATATGAAAATTATCGGGAACCGGGGGTATGTAAAGGTACCGGAAAAACCGGGATATGAAAAGGTAGCGGGAACATCCGGATATGAAAAGGTACCGGGAACACCCGGGTATGAAAAGTTTCCAAGGAAAACCGGGTTATGAAAACTATCGGGAACATGAAAATAGGAAATGAAACTATCGGGAATATGAAAAAGTACTGGGGACACCGGGGTTATTGGTGATTCGAAAAATCGGACATATAACTTGGGAGAACTTTAAAAAAGGAATTAATACACTCCACCCGTGCAAGGCCGGGCAAATCAGCTAGTATACATATAAATTTAAAGTTCTTGGTTCAATTCCCACTTTTTCACCAATTACACTGTTCAACAATGAAAAAATTTCCTTGATGAAAATAGTCATTTCTTATAGATTTTGGGTCGCTGAATACGAAAATCACCATTAAAATTCTGAATTGACTCAGGATTTTCGGGGAACAGCCCCTCCCCCTTTTTACGTTTTCGACGACTTTATAATTTTACACTCGATTTTCAGGGTCAAAATGCATTGCTTTAGTCTTCAAATTTCTCCCCAGGGGACAAGAAAGGTTCAAATTAATAAAATATGATACATTTTTACAAATGGATAGGTTTAAGGGGTAATTACCCCTCTAAAAATGCAAAAAATAGCTAAAAATTATAGAGGTTATTAAACGCTATTTTCCCCCTTTATTTTTTACGCAATTCACGTTTGAAGGGTCCTAACCCTTCCCCAAGGACCCAAATTTGATGGCAATATGCAGCAATGATTTTTACTAAAAGCGGTTGAGGTGAGAGCGCCCCCAAAGCACCCACGGAAGGGTTCAATGCGGCACTTAGAGTTAAACAGTGCTGAACAAAAACAAATTTGAAGCCACTAACTGAATTTCAACTGATTCATGTGTAAAATGATCTGCTGAGTTCAAATAAGACACCCATTTTCCTCCATCACCCTCAGTTTTTAAGGGGATGATGGATGCCCCCTAATTGTTATCCACAGGCGTGCTCTATTAGCATCTTGAAACATGGAATCCTCCCTCCCTAAAACCGGTCAGTTTTTAAAGCACTGGAGAGTTTCTACTTAGGATAGACCCAAAATATAAGAAAAACGTCATTTGTAATCTTTTCAAAATCACCAATATTGAGCTCGCAAGCGCCTTCGCGATTCTCGAAGTTTTCCGAACTCTTCCGCTGGGGCTTCTGGGTGGCTAACACCTCAGCCGCTATTAGTAAAAATTATTGCTGCATATTGTCATCAAATTTGGGTCCTTCGGGAAGGGTTAGGACCCTTCAAACGGGAATTGCGTAAAAAATAAGAGAAAAAATAGCGTATAGAAACCTCTATAATTTTTTCAGGTGATTATCCCAGTTATTTTAAGCAATAAAACTTTAAGAAAATCAGTACCAAAAGAAAAGTTATTTAGTCTTAGTTAAAATAGTAAATAAGTTTTTATTTTATAGCAATATTTCTTCCAAGTAACACAGTACAAACACTCTTTCAACACAATTTTTATTTGAAATGCTAAAACCATAATATAACTGTCAAAAGCACACACACACTTTACTTGGTATAAATTACATGGAGCAGTCTAACAATTCATACTTGGAAGTGGATCCTCCAGCTTGGACAATAAGACTCAAAAGCTCTTGTATAGACTTTTTCCGTTTGATGAATAATTGTCTGTCCTTATCTTTACCCCGACTTGTGCTGTGAAGGTTGTATCGAAGAGCTATCCTGCAACAAACATTTCCTCTATTTAGAATCTAATATAGCTCACTGCAGTGTTTCTATAATTTTCAAGCCCTTAAAGAAGTTATTAAATTTTGTACACATCAAGTTTCTTTAAAATGACAATTTTTAGCAATTTTAGAATACAAAAGAAAATTAATTTGGAGGTGATATTTAAACTCTAATCTCATTTTTCAAAACAAAGCTTGAATATCTTTCAATAAATCTATCTAAATATCATGTGTTTAAATTTTTTAAGCTATGAAAACAAAGTTTGCGTCTGCAGAAAGTATGCTTTTCAATCTTATCGGGTAAAATGGTTTAAGATAATTTTATATGTCTCAATTGAGTTTAACCCCTTAACAGTGACATTTAATTCAGAAAAATTGACCAAAAATGGAAATTTTTTTTGACTGTTTAATTTTGTTCTTTATATTCTTTATATTATATTATAAGTGTTAGAAAATATTTTTTATTAAAAAAATAAAAATTTAAATGAAATTACAAGTGTATTAATTATTTCAGCATACATCAAAAAGTATTGGATTACACCAACATCTTATTAAATTAGGAGGAAGATTATCCAAACCTAATGTCTCACTATCTCTAAACGACGAAAAATCACTATCATCATCGAAATGAACTCTGTTTGGGCTTCACAAAACGGAAACGTTAATTTTTCTCCTGCCCGAGCTCAGCTCAGGCATCACAAATTCTGCACGTAGTAGTTGCCCGAGCTGAGCTCGGGCGACACTGTCAGTGGCGGCTCGTCCATAGGGGCTGCGGGGCTGCAGCACCCCAACCAAAATTCCAATTTTTATTTGCTTTACAATATTTAAAAAATTATCTTTTTCCCCCTTTAATCTTTTTCCTTTATAATCCTTTTTCAATTAATAATTCTCTGCTATGCCGTCTCGCCAACAGATTTCTTTCCGGGTTGATCAGCCCCCGAAGATATACCTATCGTGGTATAAAACACTATCTCTATCATATCAAATCAAAATATCAAGAATTTAGCATGCGAATCTGTTAAGAGAAAAGGGGCTGCTTTTCAGCAGCCCCGACCAAAAGAATGATAGCTTTTTCTGTTGAGAGAGCTGTGAAAAAAAACTGAGGGAAGAAGAAAAATATAAGATTTCTTCTACTAATAAATTACATTGGCTTTTTAACTTTACTCACTCCAACCATAGAGGTAGACTCCAATTTTTATTTATAGCTTCTTTTCTTTCTTTTCAACAGAGAGAAAAAAAATGTTTTCTTATGTTTCGGCAAGTCAATAAAGATTTGTGTTTACTTTTTTGAAGCCACGTTTTTATTTCTTTTTATAATTAACAAATTTTATTCGAAATGTAGATTTTAGTTCATATTCGCTTGATAACCTTCATCTTCGTAATAATCAGCTACATATAGGAACATAGGTAAGTGACAGTTTTTGAATACTTAATTATTGAGTGGGAAATCGAAATTTTATATTTTTCCCATATTTTCTATTTGATTTTTTCCACGTTTTTGTTCATAAGAAATAATATTTGGCATTATATCGCTTAAAATACGTTGCCAACTTGGTACCGCCGGTGCAGCACCCCTTATAATTTTACCTTCGAGCCGCCACTGGACACTGTTAAGGGGTTAAAACCTCAAGTTTTTACCTGACATGCCTGTTCCATTTTATCCAGTATTTCCAGTTAGATGGTGAAATCAAGATAGCACCCATAATTAAAAAACATGTATAAATTAATTTAAGTGCCAGATATTCTTTTTCTACACATCAATACCCTATTCGAAACATATTCAAGAGAGAAATTCTGTGTTTCAAATGGTATTTTAGGCAAAAAAACCCCCAATTTTCTAATTTACAGTTACGCAAAAAAACTAATATTTTCTAATTAATGGTTAGGAAAAAATTGGGTATTGAGGCTTATCTAATAATAAGACTGTAAATTGTCTGTTTTAACATGGGCGCCGGGCAACTTAGTTTTTAGGGTTAAATTTCCAAAAAATTTCTGGGTGATAACCCCCAGATCCCCTTTTGTACTTATAACTCTATTTTTTGTATTAAGTTCCACTAGCAGATCCATGGGGCTAGGGGCTCCCCCCAGAATTAAAAGTTATATACTGAGTTGAAACCGTTTCATTTTAAGGTAAAATTTTTGTAAACTTTCTGAGGGAGGACCCCTTTGGTACTTGTAACAAATTAAGTACTCTATAAGTAAGATAATTACAACTCTATTTTATATTAAGTTCGTCACAATGCAATTCAACCATAAAATCTTTATCCAAAATTCGGATGAGGTGTACCAAAACAAGTTGAAACACCCCGACTTTTACTTAAATTTCCAAAAATTTTCTGGGGGAGGACCCCTTTAATTTTCTATATTAAAGGAAAAGAAATACGCAGACTTATAAATCGTGTTTTAATTTTTAAAAACGCTCACTCCGCTTCAAAATGTGGTATTTAATTATTAAATTTGTTTTTATAATTATTTAATTAATATTACTTCGATTTTTGACAATAATTGTTGACGTATTACCAGTTGACTCTTGTTTAAAAATTATTCCTTCAATTTTTATGCAAGGAATTAATCAATTATACTTTTTTACCTTACTTTTTAAAAAATACTTACTTGTATAATAAATGAAAAAACGATGAAAACATGTCACAAAATTGAGCGTTTCCATTAATTTTAAATTTTTAAAACAGTGCAACAATAATAAAAAATGTAATTTAAATTAACTAAATAGAAATTAAACCGAAAATTTCAAAGACAATTTAAAACTGAAAATTTCCAAAAAAAACCTTTAATAAATCTAAATTAAGTACATGTCTTAAAAGAAGAAATTGAATTAGACTATATAAATTAAATTTCGGAAAAACCTTTCAGAGAATCTGTTGGTCAAGGGCGTATTAAATGGAGGGCTCAGAATAAAAGTAGACCAAGTCCACTTTTTGTCATTTTTGTGTTAGCAACGCTATAACATGCACCAACTATGTAAAATTTCAGTGCAATAATGAACCAAGTCCTAGTTCTAATAATATCCGTTAGGCAGCAGCAAGTTCTGTTGCGTTTACAGGTAATTTTGTTATGAAGCTTTAACTTTAAACTTCTGTAGCTCAAAAGTAGCTAAAGTGGACTCTTCACTTCTATTCTGAACCCTCCAAATGGGCCTGGTATCATAAAACCCTAAACCAGCTAAAGCAAGTCTGGAATGTTTCATTTGGCCAAACGTCCCATATTAGCGCATCCCATCTTTACAAAAGTCTATTTCGGGTTGTGGCACTATTGAAAAACGGCCACGCGTTCTGGCATTTTGAAAATACCACATTGCGGAGTGAGCGTTTTTGAAAATACCACAACCTGAATTTCGGGTTGTGGCAATTTGCAAATGCCACTCCGCGATGTGAGCGTTTTTTTCGCTCAATGAGCGATTTCGGGGTTTGAGCCTAACATATATATATATATATACTTCTGATTCTGAAACTTAATTATCATTTCCCCCACTTATTAAAAACTAAAAAAAAATATTTTGGAATGTTTGTATACTTAAGTTTTAGAGATAATTATGAAAACATTATATTAAATTTTAAGAATGCATTACAAATTTAATTGTTGGAAAAATCTATAAAAAAGTATCAATAAAATATTAATTCCAATGCATAGTAAGAATTATCATTATAATTATATATTTTTGTTTTGAAATTCAACATTATTTTTGTTCTTAAAACAAATGAAATTGCACTTTACGATAAAAGGGTTCATACTGGTGTATTGATTGTCTTTCCTCTTTGCTGAAGTCTGTAGAAAATATCAAATCTCCTATGGCGCTGGATTGACTGAAGTCTTTAAGCAAAGCATTAATTTTTTGCTTAAAATATTTTTCCTCACTTTCTGACTTCTTTGAAAATCCCAAACCTTGATGGAAATGGTGATCACTTGCACTAAATAAAGAGATGAAACATTTAAGACATGGATTCAACATTTATTAAAAGTTTTATACATTAGAGCAACAAGCTTAATTTTTTTGCACAAGGAGGGACCATCCTCCCAGTTTAAAATTTTTTTTATATAGTTAGTGTACTGAGAAAGTCTAATAATAAAATAATGTTAAAGCCTGCTTTGAACTGTACAAATTTGACAATACCATGCAAGCTATATTTCTTTTTCCTTAACTTTTTACAGCAATAAAATAATTTCAAGATTAGAAAAAAATTGCATTTATTATTTTTCTATGCTTTACACAATTAAATGAATTCACTAATATAAAAATAACTTTTAGTCTTGATTTTACAAGTCAAGTGATTTTTCTAGTAACACTTATAAATGGAAATAAAGCAATTTGAAATGGAAAGCATTTTTTTGGGAGAGGGATTTTAGAGACAGGCGACAATTGAGGTCGACCTGGTCTTGTCCATTCAAATTATTGATAAATCAATCGTAAATAAAACAGGAGGAATGTCACATAAGCAGTGGCTTATCCATCCGAAATTACGGTAATACTAAAAGCATACATTACCATAGAGAAAATATCTCTAGAAGGAGAAATTTTTTACAAATAAAGGTTTCAAGTAAGGGAACGTACCCATACTACGTGACCATTTTTGACCCCCTCTCCCCCCTTCGTGACCATCCGTAGTATATGCCAAGACCCCCCACCCCCTCTATTTTTCACGTAGTAATTTATAAATACGGTTTGCCATCATATTTTGCAAACAGAAAGTTTTAAAAAATTAATTTTGCTTAATTTGTCTAATTTCAATAATTAATTTGGCTTAATTTTCGTATTGACTAGAGGAAATTGACTACGTGACGAAACCCTAAGCCCCCCCTGTGACCGAGCGTGGTATTTTGAAGATCCCCTCCCTCCCCTGAACGGGTCACGTAGTATGGGTACGTTCCCTAACATGAATTAATAAGTTATTAAACATTGTAGAAATAATAATTCTTACGTGATAGGTTCTGTCAAGCCACCTTTGTTTCCGATTGCACCTCCAGACCATCCCATCATTTTCAGTAGCTTGCATCCAACATTGTTTTCAGGAATAGAATTGGAAGAAAACTCCATATCAGTAACTTGACTACGATTTATTACAAAGCCATCAGACAACTCATTTTTTACCTAAAATTCAGAACCGTTTACTAGTAAAACAAAAATTGCAATAGTGATGAAAAGTTAGCAATATTCTATGGAGCTTCCAATGAGAAATAGAAATTTAATTTACAAAATACGTTTATCATTTATACGACTTTTCTATTTATATGTCGTTTTTGCTAAGTCCCAATTCATTCCTATTCATTTTAATGCAAAAGTTCTTTGTTTATACGATGCGCAATATCGGATATACGTCGTTTCCCAATGTCTTAATTATGGATTTTCCAAAAAAGTGTAATAAATTGAAGATTTGAAATTCATATATAATCGTAATGCAATCTATTTGGATGTGATATTTAGGATGTGCAATATAGTAATCAAGATATCAAAAATAAAATAAAAAATTAAGATAAACCATAAAGTATAATGGTATGGTTTGTTTCATTTTTATGTTAAAGGTTTTAATAGTACCGTAAAACGGGGTGAATCGGATCAATTTTGAACTTTGAACTGCTGCAGAAAGTTTAATAGTAAAGATTTTGGAATGCTTTGAAAATAATATTTCGAGTCCCAATTAATACTTTAAGAACCCGTTGAAAAAATTCAATTATCTTGAAGGGTTTATTTTATATAAATTTTTAAGTGACGTGATCCGATTCACCTTTAATGCGGGGTGAATCGGATCATTGCCAGTTTTTGTGGAAAAAACGCAATTTTTACGTCTTAAAAGTGATACAGGATCCTGAAATTAGCCTTCATCTTCAAATAGTCTAATAAGGTAAAATGAATACATTTTACTAAATAATGAACATTTAAAAAAATAAAATATAAGGTTTTCAGAAAAGTTTGAAAATTTTTTTGAAACACTGGTAATAGGTGGAGATTTCAAACGAAAGTTATTTTGGTTTATGTATATTTAAGAATATAATCTATGTTTTTGGAAGTTCTGGTAGTATTATATTTCTTTTCAAAATGATAGTTAGAAAAGAAGACTGCCAACGATTTTCGTAGATTTTTTTCGGCCGCTTTAAAAACTGTGAAGAATGCATTATTCATGGCTAATAAAAGTTTTGCTGTATATTTGCAATGTTTAAATTAAGATGTGAAAGATTTGAGATGATTTGATAAGTTTAAGATAGCAAATTTCGGCTTTAAAACTGCATATAACTGGTAATTTTCCATTGTTCTTTAGCACTTCACTCGCTCCGTTGAGCAGCTGGTGTATGAAATAAAATCAAGACAGATGTTTTTCTGAAATAAATTAATTATTAAAGCATTGAAATTTTTTCCACAACATTATTGTTTTATGTGTTTCCAGTTTCGAACAATAAGTGTTGCTTTTTTTAGTGTTTTCATTCATAGAAAACAATCGCTTCGTTCGCTTTACAGTAAGTTTAGCGAGTAGTGGAATTCTCAGAAGCTAAAAAATAATGCGCTCTTAAATATCACACTAATTTCTGCACCTATATTCAAAGATAATTTAATATACGGCATACTACTAAACATCTGGGTCTATATGTACGTTTTCTTGTTGATTTTTATGTCGTTTTAGTGAAAATTTCTTTCGAATGACCAACAAATACTGAGAGAGGTTTTTCGCAATATGTTTTATGTTAGAGATCAAAATTTCCTATCTAAAACTCATAGGTTAACCTTAAAAAACTTTGACACATTAATGTAAACATACAGCAAAACTTATTAGCCATGAATCCTGCATTCTTTCCAATTTTTGAAGCGGTCAAAAAAATTTAACTAAAAACGTCATTTGCGGTCTTCTTTTCTAACCTCCATTTTGAAAAGAAATAATACCACCACAACTACCAAAACCATACATTATTTTCTTAAATATCATACATGTGATTACACAAACAAAAAATTGGCGGAAAATATTTAAAAAAAATTCAATGACACCCAATTTTTTCTTCATTTTAAGTAGAGGGGGTTCATTGGCTTATACTTCCCGAGATCTAGGTTGGTTGGGTTTTTATGGCACATGCCAGATTCATATTTTTCAGCTTAAATCTTAACTAATTTTCATATTACTTCGATATTTTTTAATTCTTTTTATCGATTTTTCTTAAAATTTAGTACTAGGCCACACTAGCGGTCAGAGTTTTCAGTATAAAACGATTGAAAAATAAGAAAGTGGAATTTCGGTTTTTCCAATCGAATTGTCGGATTTTAATTTTGCTAAGGAAATTGGCAGATTTCCGCCAATTGGCGGAAGAATCACTTGTATGAAATATACATAAACCAAAATTCCCTTTGTTTGAAATCTCCAACTATCACCAGTTTTTCAAAAAAAAATTTCAAACACGCATTTTTATGACTGATCCGATTCACCCTGCATCAGTAGTCGGAATAGACTTGTTTTACTAAAAAATTCAGCAAAAATCGGAATTACCATTTATTTAAAATTTGACTGCAAAGAATTCTTTGGAATAATCGGTACTGCACGGCGGATACCGAAAATTCATAAAAGAAAGTTATTTTCTTGGCTCAATAAGTAAAGTTTTGACAGCCACGTTTTTGTGATTATTATTATCAAAAACATGGTAGATATTATCGCAAAATAATTTTTGATGGCTGAAACAACTTCTAAACAATGCATAGAATAAGTCAGAATTTATCCTGATTTTATAACTCTAACAGAACCGGAGCTATGATGGTTTAAAAAACTTTTTTCAAAAGTGATCCGATACACCCCGTTTTACGGTATTATAAAATTTAATTATTATTTACAGTTGAAAAACTTGAAGTAAATTTTTTTATTGTATTTACGTAAATCTACATTAAGAGCATTAGACACCTAATAATCAAAGATGCTTTCAATTATACGTCATTTTACATCCCTTGGAAGATGTATATAAATGGTGCTTTACTGTATATATATTTTGATACAAAGTTTAAGTTGTTACTATATCATCTCACAGATGAAAGTTTTTCGTCTAAAGACGGATATATGCTTGCGGACCTGGAAAAAGTGTCCGAACCTACGAACCTGGTTCGGGGGAAGCCCCTGCCAGCTCCATAGGAACAATACATAACGTTTGGGTAAATTTTATTAGGTTCGGGGGAAGGTTACAACTTTTTCCAGGTCCGTATGCTTGGGTAATTTTCTTTAGAGAGGAAAAAATTAACATATAATAAGAAGGTTATTAAAACATTAAATTTTTTTCTATTAAAAAGGTTTAATTGATTTCATCCTGGAAATCTGTCTAACTTTCCCATATAAACGTCAATCTAAATCACTGATTCCCAAATTGGGCAGTACCGCCCCCTAGGGGCGTTGGAGAATTCGAGGGGGCGGTGAGGAATTGAAAGGAAATTGGGGGCATTATTAGGGAAAAAGGTGGCGTTGACTACTTTTAAACTCTTGCTTAATGCCTTTTTTATGGGGAAAAACATTGAAAAAATCCAGGTAAAGTAGCTTAAAATCCCTTTTTAGCATGTTAAAATTCAAAATTTTTCCTGGGGAGGGCCCCCCTTTTTTCTAGGGATTGAGATATAAATAGTTTTTATAACTTTTAAGATGAATACACAGGAAATTTTCAGTAGGATTTACCAAATTACTTTTGAACGTAAACAAAGATTCCAGTACATTCAAATTAAGGTAAAGAATAACTTTTAAATCAAAGCTTTTTGAAAAAGGTAGGATTATTACCCAATCATTTCAAATTAAATTTCAAGGTGCATAGAAAACTTAACTTTTGAATATTGTCTACTAGCTTTTAAATTTTTTATTTTCTTTGGTTGTGAATTAAAGTATTTTCATTGCAAAATGTTTGTATAAAGTGTAGAAAATTAGAGGCATAAAATTTTAAGGGGGTGGTGGAAACCTTCATCTTGAAAAGGGGGGAGGTGGTCTTAAAAAGTTGGGAACTTATGCTTTAAATAATCTAAAAGATGGTAACAAGAAGGAAAAGAGGAAAGATCATGAGTTTTTACTTTGACAGTGTAGACACATTGCTTTAAGCTAGCCATTGTATTAGCTGCAGCATTTGCTTTAGCTTCAATTTTTGTAGAGCTTTCTCCACAGCCCATAACTTCTTTACCAAACAGTACTTTACACCTGTAAAACAGGAAGACTTAACATTATCAAATGACTTTCTTAGTAACATTTAAAACCAGAAAGAACTATTTGATGTTTTTCCAGACACACCAAGATAATGTTGCAACATTTTTTTAAATAACGTAACAATATTTGGATTGTTCCGTAAGTTTTGTCAAACATGTTATAGCAACCAAAATTGTTAATCATTAAATGTTATGTTTCAGTGTTAAGTTTAAAATGTTTCAGTGTTGTTAAGTTTAAAATGTTTCAGTGTTGTTAAGTTTGAAACACCACATTAATAACATTATTTATATTGTTTAGTAAGTACAATTCCATTTATTAAAACATTTAACAATCATCAAAATATTTTGGACTCTTAAGATTTCAAATATTGCAAATTTATTATAAGTTTCATTAATATAACTGCATATTTTAATTGGTTGTTAGTAATTATTAGTTATATTTCTAATATTTTGTATTTAAAACAGCTGGTTAGTTTTAAACAAGATGGACTATAGTGGAATATTATTGTTTAGTTTTTCTTTACCAAACAGTTTAGAAAATATTTTGTTTTTCTTTCCTTTTTAAATATATAATAATTGAATTTAAATACTTTATTTAAAATTATTGATATTTAAAAATGACTTAATCCTTTATTTGTTTCTACACATCTATAAGAAAAAACACAGATAATTTTTAGGTATTAATGTACTAAAATTACTATTCCTTCAAAAATTTCTCCCTTAGTCTGTTCATTTTGTAAAAATGAAAACATTTTCCCCAACCCTGTTCTATTTGCATTTAAAATCCTTTTATTCCCTAACTTAAGAGGTTGAGGGCGGAATTTATAAATACGATGAATAAAATAAGCGTTTAGGGATTAAATATTAATGACATGCAATGGTGGCTAGTGGGTAAAGTAGTTCAAAATAAGGGTTCACCATTAAATTTTGAAAATACATTTAAGAGAAAATCTCACATTTAGAATAAGAAGGGGAGTGGAATCTCAATCCTGAATAAGGTTACAAGTTGGAATAATTTTTTTTTATTTTTTAAATAATTTTATATTGACTATAAGTCATTTCATAGTCAATATAAGTCAATATAAAATATTTAATATTGACTTATTTCATTTTCATTGAGGGTTTACGGGATCATGTGCTCTTATGGACAAGCTGCCACTGATGACATGAAACAGTTGGTAATCAGGAAATATTCCAAATTTGGTCATTTCTCTTACCTAAACAAACGTTCATTTGATGGCAATGGAACTTCCTCTACTTCATAAGTCATTGTTTTCTGACAAAGGGCTGCAGAATACTGTAGCACTGATGCAGGATGCACGGATTGATACGGAAATATTTCACTAGTATCACAAATTACAAGTTGTCTTTGCATTGAGTTTTGAAGTAACCAGCGGTTTAACCTAAATGGACCAGGATCAGCTTTACGTTTTTCTTCAGTTCTACTCGAAAGCACATTAACACTATTTTCATTTGACATTTGGGTACCGCTTATATCAGGTTTTTGGTTTAGTGATTGATCTTGCTTAGATGTAGAATCCTTTATTTCCTCCATAACAATTAAAGCTGTATCACTGTCTTTGGTGATTGGAAAATCAGGAATATAATTTCTGTTGGATTTGTGTATGCTTTCTTCATACCATTTAATTAAGTCCAGTATACAGGTAAGACCACTTGCTAAAGCTTTAGTCTTTGCTTTTTTCTTACTATTTTCTACAGCCTGATATATAATAGTTTTTTCTAGAACCAAGTAACAAGAAAACAAACGGTTATTCATTGGAGAGTTTAGATCTTCAGTAAATGCAAAGGTAAAAATTGAAGTTTGTAATTCTTTAGCTGCATTGTCTAAAATGAAATTAGTTTGAGATTTTCCAATTTTCTCTTTAGCTTTTTGAGCAAAATTCAACCAAAATTTTATGTCTCTCGCTCTGCTATCAGACACTAGATCACTGCCTTTATTACAACAATCTTTGTGGAGTGAAAGAAAAGTGTCATCTTGCTTGACCCAAAAAGATTTTAAATCATTCAAGGTCTTACAAGGTAAATTTTCTAGATTTGATAATATTTCAATAGCATATTCGGCTGCTTTAATTCTAGCACATTTTTCGTTACTTTCTTTTCCAATGCATATTAATGTGCTACGAATATAAAAGTGACACAAACATCCAGGTGTTTTGGAAAGAGAATTGAATTCAAATTTCACCTTATCAAGCCCGAATTTACTCACAGCATTTTCAAGTCTGCCCAAGGGATTTCCAGAACTTGCTTTAATATCATGAGCAAGGGTTTTAATATCGAAAAAATCAGGAGATCGAGTTATGTTGAGAATAAAATAATCATCTCTTCCACTAGAGTCCTTATCATACGCATCAATTGCCCCACTGATGACAATATTTGGCTTCACAAAATCTGTGTTTTCCTGTTTATGGGTAGCATTGGAAGAATCAGAAGCAATACTTGAAGTAACGTTCAAATCTGGCATGGTAGCTAACTTCTTGTCTGGTGTAGCAGAACAAAATTTGATAAAATATTTGTTATCCGAGTTTTCACTAGATAATTTTCTTTTCCCTGAAAAAGAAGGAGCTTGCTTAATTTTTAATTAATATTATTTATAAAGTCATAAATATTTTAATTAAAATTTTTTATAGTTAACAGTAACAGTAGAATAGTAAAATATATATAAAGGCATCTTTACTCATAATCACATTAATATATAATATATTCCTTACTTAACAAAATTTGTAACAATTAAAGTATTTTAATTTTTAAAAACTAAAATGCAAGGCAAACTCTAAAAGAAATTTATCATGAATTTGTCAAAATTTAGTTTACAAATATATAAAAGCAGTAAACTTCATAGGAAATAAGATAATTTTATGCTTTAACCAAAAATAGTTGTCAATGGGTGGTTATGTGAAAAAAAAATGCTACTTCCTACCCCAGTTTATGAGGAAGCAAAGAAAAGCTTTTATAATTCACATAAGATTGGCTAGGTATGTGTTAAAAACACTTAGTTTTGACTAATTTTATTCAATTTTTGCATAGGGATTCCAATTTTCCTTAACCCTCCTTTTGCCTGATATCTTTTTAAAATTAGAAATTGAAGAATTAGAAAAATACGTAGAATCAAGTTGCCTAGATTATTAAAGAATAATGATGTAAAAGGACTAATAATAGGTTCTCCCAATACAGTTATCTCAGTCAATTCCCAAAAAGTGTTATAAGTCATAATAAATGTCAACAAATTTTAAGGAAAGAATATCCAACTTTCCTCTTTGATGTAACTTTTACATTTTGAAAAAAATTTTAGCATCAAAATTGTATTCCATTTTTTACTTACAGTGCAATATAATTAAAAAACAATGTTCCATAAAGAGACAAAATATGTACATACAAGAGAGAGATGTAGACTCAGTACATAAAAATGAACATGTGAATATATTCTATTTAAAAATCCTTATGAAAAATAAACTGTCAATATGATTAAAAATTCAATATTATAGGGGATAATATTCTCCCCTATAACATTCTGTACAGTATTCATTCAGTATTTGGAACCCACTTTGAAACTCTTATAAGCTAAACTGAAACAATGTTAGTTCTTCTGAATGTTTTCACAGATATTTCAGGAAAGTCTGGTTAAGGCCAGTAAGGTTAAGGTAATTTTATTCATTAAAATTTCCCTTTTCAACAAAACTACTACAACAAAACTAATTTTTAAAAAGCATTTTATGTATGTGTGTTGCATGTTTTTTATGGTTCTGACAAGAGTCATGCTAGAATGTCTGATTAAGTAAGGCTCATCTTTCATCAGAAGGTGTCTGAGAACTGCGGAAACTTACATCCCCAATACAAGATTCTGCAGTTTTCTGCTGCTTTCCAAAGAAAGACAAGTTTTAGTGCTTTGTAATATTAATTTATATCAGGGGTCTCCAAAGTTTTCTGCCCGAGGGCCACATTAACTATTACACAGCAGTTAGAGATCCAACTACGTATTCAAGGTTGAAGCACATGGGTGGTTTACAATTGTTTTAAAAGAACAATTAAGTAACAACCTTACAATTAAAACACTATTAATTATTATTAACAAAAGAGAATATATAAACATGCATTTAAGAAACTTTTAAATTTAATATATGCAAACACGTATCTCATGAATTGTTGAAAAAAATCAGTTAAAAAAGAAATCAGCAAATTATTTTTTTACATCTTGGCTCTCATTGACGTACATAAAATTTTATTTTAGGAGGGGCCCAAATATCTTCCAAGAAAACTGTTATCATCAGGCCCAAAGCTTGATTTTACAACGGGATGAGAACCTAAAATCTCCCCCCGAGCCCCTCCGATTCATATTTAATGTACTTTTTAAATGCACTTTCATGTAGCACTCTCATTTTGATGTGTATTTAAAATGAAAATGAATGTAGTTAATTGGAGTTCCAAGTACATAAAGGGGGGTCGGGGTACTCCCCCAGAAAATTTTTGGAAATTAAACCCTCAAAAACAAGGTTTTAACACATTATGGTACCATCTAGTCTTTCTTATATTTAATTGAGTACACCACATATATTTAATTTTTTGAAGATAAAGGTATTTGCAGGCCGTAGTTTAGAGACCTTCAATTTATATTAAACCTAGGGAACTGGCATCTATTAAGCATCACATAATAAAACACTATTAAGCAATAAGAAAAAAAAGGAAGAGATGCGAAATTAATTCAAATGCATTTAAGTTTTATAAATGATAATTTGACAAAAACTTTTCTTATCACTTCAGTAGTTGGGTCTTGCGTATTAAACCAGTGGTTCCATAAATCATAAATCATTGTTCCTGGTGGGTGCTGGATGAAGAATTTTAAAGAGCAGTTGAGAGTTTAGTAAAAAGAGAATGCCTTCTTTCAGAACACATAATTGCTGATTATTTTAATAAAATGGATGTGTTAAAATTATAATACGAAAATAGTTGATATTGTATAAATTAAAACTAATATAAATAAAAAAAAATGTTCATTGAGTTTTAGTAGTTAGGGTACATTTAGTCTATTTCTATGATAAAAAAAGGAAAATTTTCTGACATTTGGAGTGGATACATCCCCAAACCCCTATGGCTACACCACTGCACTTAAAAGTGACATAACCATAGTTCTCTAAGCTCTGTTTAGTTACTGTCACTTTATATGCTATATAATAACTATTTATAAGTCCAAACCAATCTACCTGAAGTCATCACTGGAAGGTGAAATAAGTTTGCAAAGGTCACCCAGATGACAGAAAAAGAGCCAATCCGTATACATTATCTTTGCTCTTGGGGAGTGGAAGGCATTGGGCAAAGGGATTATTCCTAAAAACTAGGAGAAAAAAACACTTATTCCTCCTTTTTCCAAAGGTAGGAAAGAAGGCTAGAAAAACCAGACTTACTTGCCATTTATCTGGGTAAAGTGGCTGATATGAAGGCCACTATAGTGGGGAATATAAATTTTAAAAGATACTGGTGGTGAATATCACAAAAATTTTGCAATTACTAAAATTTAGAGTATGTATTGTCAAAGTATTATTAAATTGAAATGTAGACAATAAAGTTCTGTAAGAGAAGCATGTTTGAGATGCCATCTTGTGTAATGTTATGTACAAAAATAAAACACTCAAAAGTAAAACCAAGAAGGAATTTTATTTTGAAAAAGTGATTACT
Organism: Tetragnatha versicolor; assembly: GCA_024610705.1. Classification (NCBI taxonomy): domain Eukaryota; kingdom Metazoa; phylum Arthropoda; class Arachnida; order Araneae; family Tetragnathidae; genus Tetragnatha; species Tetragnatha versicolor. The sequence continues at coordinate 13,213,569 of JANDEH010000012.1, read as the reverse complement.
CAAATGTCATTACAATTAATTACTCCATGTATGCTTTTGAAGGGTAATGTACAAATGAATTACTGACATCAAAGGCTGTACTTTTGACTGGCTTCAGCCTGTTAATATAAAGATTTGAATTAAATATAGAATATACTAACAGTTAATATTTCATATGATGGTTTTATTCTAGTTTATTAGATTATTGGGTAACCACATTTTTAAACATTACATTAAAATTAAATGTGTGCTCCAGAACAGCACTCACACACTTTTCTAGAAAAAATCAATAGAAATCAAAATAAGATTTAGAGAGAAGGTGTGAAATTGAACACCTTAATCTAAATAAACTTAAGACATTTGGATGAAAAACAGTTCTATATCCCTTGTGCTTAAAACGCTAAATGTTAAAATATTGCCTCCATTACTAAACTCTCCAACTGACAGAACCACCAGAACATCATTCAAAAGTTTAAAATGAATGAAATTAATCAATAGATCCATCTCCATACTGCGGATATTTTTAAAGAAACCTTTAGGCACAAATTTTTACAAAGGTTTCCTATATGCAAGAGAAACCGCAAAACAAAAAATTCCAAAGAAATGCTATTGCATCAGTAAAATTAGACTTTTTTTGCAAGGCTACTTTATGTGTTTAGGATTTTCAACTGCTGGCCTGTGGGGCCCTTTTAAACAACCCCCAAAGCCATATGAAAAAACCTTAAAATTCCCAAAAGTAGCTTCAGAATACTTTTTTGCATGCTAAAATTTCCCAGGGGAGGATCCCCCAACCCCCTCTCTTCCCTTAGAGATTCAGTTTTCTATGGAAAAAAGTGAGAAGAGATTCGTTCTTGACATAGCAAGGGGGATTAGGGGGTCTACATATATACCGTTTTAATTACCTTGATTCCTTTTTTACTCACCAGAAAAATTCAATAGTAAAAACTCTACCCCAGAAATTTCCTGTGCACATGAAATTCGCTCAATTACTTTGTGGCCAGTCACTAGACTTGTGCTTTCGATTGAGCTCTCAAGCACTTGTTAGTTGAAAGCCCCTGTCTATTAAAAAAATAGGTATGGAAAGTTGCTGATACTGTTGATTGTTACTGCTGATACTGTTGAGCTGTCTTGGATACTTTTGGATCAATTTGATCAAATTGCACTGCTTGCTGGACAAGACAACAACAACATTTAAGTAACTTTTATACCAATGGTAGTTTCTAAATTTTTGATAAGATTTAAAGAATGAATAATTTGTGGTGGGAAGAGGCTTTAGATGCCTTAGTGCTGCGATCAAGGACCGATAATTTAAATTTGTTGCAAAGCTTATTACTTAATCATTTTTTCAGGAATAAACTAATTAAGAAAATGAAACTATAAATTTTAAACAAACCTCTCTTTTTCTTGGATGAATTCTCCATTTCCTTTTTCTGAGAAGCTTCCCTGAGTCTCTTGCACACATGCAAGGATTTTGCCAGTTCATGTACTTCTATCATAACAGGATCAGGGTAACTAAAACATTTTTCATGCTTATTATGTTTATATTTCACAAGGTAATCATAAATAAACATTGCCTTCACAGAGAATGAGAAAAGCAACCTAAAGAGGAAGGTGTGTGTGTATGCATGCGTGTGTGATTATTAAGGATCTACTTTTCAGATTATTACAGTTTTTTCCCCTATTTTACGATTTCATTAATGATTTTGAATAAAATCTTAAGTCATATTTTATACGTGGTTTCAAATCTCTCTTTGATGCCAGAAAGAAAGTATCCTCCTATACCAATTTTTAAAAATTAATTTAAAACTAAATTTATTAGATAGTTTAAAAACTTGCATACAATTCTTTTTAATGAGATTCTAATACCTGTGGTTAACTTTTTTCGGGTTTTGAAAAAATTTTCTGGAAAATGCTTCAAAAGTAGGTTTAATGGGACAATTTTAAATATTTTTCGGGTGAGTACCCGACATATTACTTTAAAAGCTCCACTTTCCAGACTATATGAAAAATATTTCATAAGCTTAAAATCCCCACAATCAGACAAGGAATAAAATTTGTAAACTTTTTTTGGTATATTAGAAAAAGTGGCATGTGGTTTAATTCCATTATCGTTCCCACTAAATATCACCATGCTCTCTCTTTTGGACATCAAAAACCAGAAACATTGCTAAATGATTTCAAACTCAATATTAAAATGCTCAGTTCGATCAATTACTGTTCAGTTTATCAATAAAAACAAAAAATATTTAGTAGTATTTTTATTTTTTGGTATCCGAGATAGCATGGCAAAATTTAGCGGGAACGTTAAAGGAATTGAACCTGGCATGCTTCCGAAAAAAGGTTGGCCACCCCAGCACTAATGTTATTTTATTTCTACTCTCATTCTTTGAAGAAAACACATGACTTACGTGCAATCTAGCAACTCCATATTAGAATATGCCTGAGCTAGACATAACAGTCTGTCTTTAGGAAAATTATCTTTGTATTTCTCCATAAATTCTTTTTTCAGTTCCCAATGGGGACCTGTCTCCCAGGGCAGCCTATATTCCTCAAAGTCAAAAGTTGACATATTTTCAGTAAGCTAATAAAAAGAAAAGTAAAATGAGTTAAAGTTGCATACATTTTCTGGTTAGGTTATAAGACAGTAATATACACAAATATAAAGCATGAGTATGGCTTTAGAAAGAGACCTCCAGCTGCCATGTTTATACCCACCAGTGGCGCAATTTGCAATCAGGTAAGCAGGTAAATTACCACCGAGTATCATGGGAAGGATATTTAAATATTTGAAAATAACATCGGCTGAGTGACTGAAATTTCATTTTGCTTATTGAATCGCGTAAGGAAACGGGTACGTCGGAACTGATTTTTTGTACTTATTACCGTTCGATTGACTTGTAAATTTACACTTAGATAAAGAAGAGTGAATAAAATGATAAATAAAATTTATTTGAAAATTTTGCCTTCATGAGGATTTATGGGGGTGGCCACTTTACCAACACATAATCTTTGATTTTCCAATAGTGGCCACTGCAAAGGCATCTAATAGAAACATAAATAATATTTAATTTGAATAAGTTTTTCTTCATAAACTGTTGATTGTGCTTAAAAATGAGTGTTGTATAAATTTGGTTTCATTCTGGTTTCGTGAATAAAGGTTTCTAAAACATTGAATTACATGCTGAATTCCTCTCAAATCAGCTACAGCGTAGGCTTTGGGCCTGAAACCATCAAGTCTGTTATTCTAAATTAAATAAAGCTAATTTGGTTGCATCTAAAATATATTTCATTGAGAAGGAAGATTTACTGTCCACTATATCCACATTTACCATGGGTTGGCACCTCCTGGCGAATTTTTAGTCGCCAACTTCAGTTTGATACTTAGGCGAACTTTGGCGTTACTACTTAGCTTGGCATTTGAACCCACTTCTAGATTTAAGCCCTAAATGCAGTTGTTTTTTTGGTCTTGCTGCTGCATAGATAAGAAAAAAGTAAGTTATCTACTTAAAAAAAAGTTCAATAGATTTTGTCATACATACAGTCAAGTCCAGTTAATGTGATCGCAATCGTCCGAGACTAAAATGATAACATTATCCGATCGATAACAATAAGCGATCTCATATCAAAAAACAGGAAACAGTGTTACTAGATTGTTTGCTTTAAAATCAAAATCATGTAATCGAATTAAATGTATTTAGAACTCTATTTTTAAACTAGGAAAAATTTTAAGGGGAAAATATAAGGGTAGTTCAGTTAATAAAATTAAAATAATCGCTTACTGTCTATTTTTATAGAAAGGTCTCTCTTTTTTCCACTCCATTATATCCTTCCACTCCAACAAACCACTTATTTATTACATAATCTGAATTTCATTAAACAAGGGAAAATCAAAATCTCTTCTCAGAAACATCTGCAAAGCGTGGATCTTGGTGTTTCTTTAACTAATCACAAGTATGGATTCGGACCCCCCCAATCCCCCATAACAATTTTCTTTCAATATAATATACGGAATGTTTTAATTATCTTACCCATACTGAATTTCAGAAAAAAGAAGCGCCAGATGTTCTCATGGAGAAGAGTTTTACTTGTAAAAATTGACCTTCAAAATGAAACTCGAACCTAAAAGCGGTCGTTTTAACACCTTCACGCCGGCGCGATCCACCGGTGGCCCGCACAAGACAGTCTCAACGGGCGGCGCGGTCCACCGGTGGCCCACACTAGACTGTCCCATGGAGCGGCGTAGTCCACCGGTGGCCTTATCGGGTAGCGCCGCCAGATGAAGCGCAGCCTGAAGTCGAGAGCCACCTCCCAGATCCCAGCGAAAAACATGAAAATCGGCGCCGGCATGAACGTGTTAAAGGGGATCTGGACAAATTTGATAATATTAAGCGGATTGATGATTCATAGTTGATCATATTAAACGATGGAACAGCTTAGGAATAAGTCCACTTTTGGCGACCTTGGCGCCGGCCGCCGTATTTGAAACCCATCCGCCATCAGTGGCGAATCCAGAGGGGGGGGCTGTGGGGCTGCAGCCCCCCCCAAGAATAAGACATTCAAGTTTTGGTAATAGCACTAAAGCAAAAAAAAAATTCAACACGTTGGGGATATTCAGTGGAGTTACCCAAAGGGTCTCAAATGAATCGGAACCCTACTTTTAAGGGTAAAAATTCCAAAATTTTATGGGGGAAGACCCCCAAACCCCCTCAAAATTTTGGAATCTAGTAAATCAGTTTTTCCTGAAACTTTAGGGATTTACAAAGAATAATCCTATTTGATGTAACCTAAAGTGCCTCCACATGAGTGAAAATGCCACTTTTTGGGGCAAATTTCAAAAAAATTTCTGGAATAGGAACCCCTAAACCCCCTAGAAATTTTCCAATTCATATAATACCGTAAACTTTTATTCTTGAAAATTCTGCCGCTTACAATGAGTGGTGCTCTTTGGGTGGGATCTAAAGGGCTTCAAAATGGGCTAGAACACTATTTTGAGGGGCAAATTTCCAAAATTTTCAGGGGAGAACCCCCAGACCCCCTTTTCTTACTTGACATTTTTACACAATTTGGAAATTTAGTGCTCCAAAATTATACCCTTACGAAGTCATCTCACCTAAAACCTAATATTCCTAAAGTTAGACCTCAGAAAAGATGATGAGTAACCCCCCTAAACAAAAATCTAGCTACGGCACTGGCTCCACCCCCCTCCCACTTCAGTTGCTCAGATAATATTTGAACAGCACCTAATAGCAATTAAGTTATTTGTAAAACTCAGCCCCCCCCAGACAAAAATCCTGGATTCGCCACTGTCCGCCATGTTTGATATATTTTCACGGCCTGTCGGCCATGATATACTGCCAACTTGGCGACCGTTCAAAAAGTGGACCTATTCTAAAGCTGTACCTAAACGATGTATTTTACATTATATAAAATAGGAATGATCGGGACCTGTCAATTCCGATAACATTATCCGATTGATAACATTAACCGTGATCACATTAAACGGATGCGACTGTACAACCAAAATAGACATTTTACTACCTGAATGAAATTTGATCACAATTTTATTATTAATTCGACGCCGAACGCTGTCCCTTAACCTTGGCTGTCCCTGGCTAGAAACTACACAGTACAGTACACACAAAGAATAGTACACAGAACAAAACAATAACAATGTGATTTGGTAATTTTTCGGTTACAGATACAGTCAAGAACGGAAAGATTTCTTTCTCCTTCTTCTGCATTTCGGAAAGCATGAAATATCACAGAGTACTAGAACAGAGGGCGCAGGGCAAGAGAGTCCACAAGACCCTCTATTAGGACTGGGCCTTAAATCGATTTATAAAGAAATATCGATTTAACCCTTAAATCGCCCACCCGATGTAGAGCTTATATCGTTAACTCAACATCGGATCCGATTTAGGCACTGTATATTTGCACGGCTATTTTTCAACTAAACTCTACTATAACTTCCACGGCTAGGCGTACCATTGGTTCCATCACTAAGCGCCGAGACTGCTACGTCATCACGAGACCTACAGCGCATGCGCCACTGGCCGTTTTGGCCGTCATAATATACACTTCGTCCGAAAAGCAGGAATTTCGATGCATCGCGATGCATCGGAATTATCAGAACGGCAAATTTGAATGAGTTAAAGCAGGGGTTCTCAAACTTTTTATGTTGCGGAGCCCTTTTCAAGTGACAAATTCTTCGCGGAGCCCTTTTCGGAAATAAATTTTTCAAGGTAAAAAAGCAAATTACATAAAACCTATGGTGTCACGGACGATTCGCCTACTGGGAAATTTTTTACACCCCTCGATTACAAATTCCCTAACAAAAACCTACCTACAAAAAAGAAGAACGGGGGAAAGGAAATTTCCCAGTAGGCGAAAGACCGTAGAACCAAAACCCATTGCTTCTAGTAATAAAAAATTTATTTCGGGAGGGGTCCAAAATTATTCCTCAGCCCCTCCCATGCATATTTAACAGTTTAACGTAGCTTTTAAAAACATTTTTAGGTATAATTTGCATCTAAGATAATTTATTTGTAAGAAAAATTGTGACGAATACAAGTACAATAGAAAGGTCTGGGGGTCCTTCCTCCCCAGAAGATTTTGTGAAATGTGATCCTTAAAAACAGTTTTTTAACTCGTTTTAGGTTCATCATTGTCCAAATTTTGACAGTCATTTTTAGGTAGGATTTTAATTTTAACGAACTTACTATAAAAATTGACAAGAATAAAGTTTCAAGACAATAGGGGGTTTTGGGGGTCCTCCCCCAAAAGAATTTCGGAAATTTGACCCTAAATAACATGGTTTTAACTTTTTTTGTTATACGTAGTCTGATTTTCCGGGGGAGAGGCAGGGCCCTCTCGCCCTTTTGATATACACCCCGGGATATATGGAATATTTTGTTTACCAATTATATTTTATCATAGGATACAATGTAAATCTTTATTTTAAATTCATAAAGAAATCTATACATCTGTAAATTTTGTTTTCCTAAAAAATACTTTTTTTGAAATCGAGAGCTGTTTTGGGGGGCTGTTAGACCATACGTCAGAGGCACATATCGAAATTTATTTACACATGGGCCCAAAATCATTCCTTATCCCCTCCCATGCCATAGGATCAATGTTAGCTTTTCATACATTTTTTGGCAAGGTTTTCCCTTGGTTTTGGTACATCTACTCCGAATTTTGGATATACATTTTTAAGTAGGATTATGATTTTGCTGAACTTTATAAAAAAGGTGCTGAGTAATCAATTTGAGAGGTTGGGGAATGGGGTTCCTTGGTGTGCTACAATTCGGCGCGACCTTTTCAGCGGCAGAAATAAAATGGAAGTAAATAGAACTCTCATAATTCTAAAAATTAGAAGAAAAAAATTTGGTGCCGAAACCGGCCGGCACCCAAACGGCCAGCGCCAAACCTTCCCATCCTGGGGGTTCCTCCCCCAGAAAAGTTTTGGAAATTTGACCCTAAAAACAGGGTTTTAACTTGTTTTGGTAAACCAAAAAAGACCTGAAAAAGGCAAAAACCAGCAGACCTTACCAACACCTTACAGAAAGTTATTTATATAACATTTCAGAGAAAAGCAAATTAGAAATTATCAAAAAATGTATTTATTTCAAATTTCTTCGCGGAGCCCCTGGAAATGCCTGGCGGAGCCCTAAGGGCTCCGCGGAGCACAGTTTGAGAACCGCTGAGTTAAAGGGAACATCGATTTAAGGAATTTCGATGCATCGGCGATGTCATCGTGATTCGACTTGAAACAGCTCGATCTTGCAACAATTCCACTTGTAGGAAGGATTCAGATTGATTTTTGAATAGATTAATTGAAAGACTCCTAGAGTAAAATTTTATCATGTTGCTTGACCACTGGTCAATATTGCTCTATGTGGCTAAAAATCATAAAAAAATAAGTGTTGGAGTGGGTTATTGATATTATGTATTCCCTGGTAAAGCATGTCTTTTTGGTTCCGATTGACCATTGGTCAGTCCGGTTACCTTTTTGCTACTTCTATGCTTTGGCACTAAAGTAGGTCATGTGGGGGCTCAAACCAAACGCCATAATACTAATGACAGGTTTGTCTTGACCATTGGTCAAGACCGCTTTACCAGCGGTCAATCCTTTATTTTTTTGCTATTAATAGCTTTTCTGACCTTCTCTTTCTTCCTCGTGGTTGTTTTGGGGGTCCCTGACCTTTGGTAAATCCCATTTGACCACTGGTCAATTTTTGAATTTTTGGACATTATAGCTCCATTGACCATTTTATCTTGGAGACCCTCTCTAACTGAGTAATATCAATAGTCAATAGCCATATAGGAACATTTTCCCCTCAAACAACAATCAAAAATTGGGTTTCATATTATCCAGGTTGAATCGATATATCACTAAATCGCGATGTTAAAGTGGCTATAAATCGATTTAAGAAATTCTTAAATCGCCCATGCCTACCCTCTATATCAGTGGTCCCCAACCTTTTTACCGCCACGGACCGGTCAACATTTGATAATTTTACCACGGCCCGCTGGGGGGGGCGTTGATTGTTTACATTCTAGATAATTTTGATTTATTAATTTTAATTTAATTGTATTTAAACGTGCTTTCAAAATAAAATAAAGTTACACCAAAAAATAAATATTAATTGATTTATAGTTAATTTCATTGATTAATTTGGAGTATAAAACTAGGAATTTAAATTCCTTTTCAATGAAATGGTCGGCCCGCGGACCGGTAGAATTTGATCCACGGACCGGCACCGGTCCGCGGACCGCGGGTTGGAGACCACTGCTCTATATAACAGGCCATCCAACTCGGCCGTGTAACGTCATCAATTTCACCCACCTTTGACGTCACTATCATCACGACGCCATGTTTTAAACTTTCTGAATTGTTAACAGTGAATAACAAGGAATATCCGTGTTTTTAGTAATTTAACATTAAGTTGACAATGGTAAAATTAAATTAACGCTGTAATAATTTTTAATGGCTATCGCTATTAAAATCAAAGTCTAATAAGTAGAAATTTGAAATAAACATAAAAAAACAAAAATGTCTAATTCAAAAAAATTGATGGAACAACAAACAAAAACGTGATGCCATCTGCATAAAATGCAAAAATGAATACCAAACTAATTAAATAGAACTTAGTTCACTAGTTAATTTCCTTACTATAAATATAGAAGGTTTAATTATCGTCAGTTTAAATTCTTATAATAAATTAAAGAATATAATGGGGTCAAATAAATTATTTACTGTTGTTATAGTTCAAAATTCGATGATTTTATGTTTTAAAAATATTTTCACATTTTTATTTTACTAGTGGTTTTTTTATCTCTCTATTCTAAAAAAAAGTTTTTGGTGAACGGTTTCCAGAGAAAGGCTTTTTAATTACTGAACCAAATGACACATATATGGTATCAAAATGTCCGAATTCTTTCCGGATTTCCGAGTAAGCCCTTCGATTTTTCAAAAAAATTCTCAATTTTAAAATATTTCCATTTTTTAGATTTCGGATAAGGTCGCAGTTAAAAAGCAAGAAACTATGAATTTTAAAACAATTGAAAATATATTTCACTGGTTTTTTAACATTCAAATACATTAAATAATCATCTTTCTATTTATCACACTAATTTAAAAAATATATATTGGATTCTTTTTAACAATATTTATATTTTTGCTGTTCAAACGATTTTAATTATATTTAAAACTAATGTATAATTAATTTATCTTTTATTTTTAAATAATTAATTCATATTTTTATATTTATCTTTGTTGTTCTGGCAACCTAATCATTACTATATTTACAATAAAATATAAACTCGCTTTCAGAAATTTTGAACTTTTGCATTTATTTATTACAATAATAATTATTTTTATATCCTTTTGCAAGTTATGTTATTTAAGGTAGTAAAATGTAACTTTTTTTTATAATGCCAAAACGCAAAACTAGATATGGCGGGGGAATGTTTTAGAAATAAAGATAAAAATCGAAAGTCAGAACATTCGTGTCATTGCTATGAAACTGACACAATTTCGATGTTTATTTGTTCTCATGAAGCAAAATTCTAAATTTTCGTGATGTTTACGATAATTACTACATTTTTCACAGACAATCGATGAAAATCATTACAAATTTTAAGAAAGTAAATTTTATTCCGGAGATGCAGGCCCGTAGCTACGGGGGGGCCAGGGGGGGCTCTGCCCCCCCTGGCATCTTCATTTGCCCCCCTAGAAAAATTTCAGAAATTATATCCACAAGCACAGTCTTGGGGTAGCCAGGGGGCAGGGAGGAGCAGCTACCCCCTTCTAAAACACGAGTAGTTTACTTCAATTTAAGTTAAAACCCAGTTTTTTAATGTCAAATTTTCAAAATTTTTCTGGGGGAGGACCCCCATACCCCCCATTTGTATTTAAGCCTTTATTATTCACAATTTTTTTAAAATAACAAGTTCATCAAAATCAAAATTATGCTTAAAAATGTATGTCCGAATTTTGGTCTACAAGTATCAAAAGCAGTTTAAAACCTTGTTTTTATAGGGTCAAATTTCCAAAAATTTTCTGGGGGAGGACCCCCAGACCCCCCTTTCACTTATATCCCCCACTATTACAAAACAACTGTTCTTATATTAATATAAGAACAGGTCACAGGAATTAATAAAGTTCCCTTGAGTGAAAATTCAACCAAAAAATGTATAACAAACTACATTAAATCTATTATATATGCATGGGAGAGGGCTGACAAATATTTTTAGGCCCCTACTGAAATAAACTTTTATATACCCTAGCACAGACTGAAAAAGGAGGTTAGGGTTTCGAGTTTTCTTTTTCAATTCTGGAGCTTACATGGACAGTTCCTTCTATACTTTAACCCAAAGGATCTAAAATGGGCTAAAACAGTAATTTAATCTTCAAATTTCTAAAATTTAAAAAAGGAAAACTAAAGAAAACAGGAAAAGTAAAACTAGAAAAATTTAGGACTAACTCCTCCCGAAACTAAAGTCTTGTAACAGCTCCTTAGGCCTGAGGGAGAGGGTCTTATGGGTTTTGTCCAATTGTCAAACAGTTGAACTTACGCCTATGATACCTTCTGAAAACCCCTTTGCCCCCCCTGAAAAAGTGGGCGCCCCACCAAAGGGAAATTCCTGGCTACGGGCCTGCGGAGATGTTTCAGTGCTTCTGAATGGATCTGTGTGAGAAAAACGTTACCTTGGGGAAATGGTAAAAGAAAGTTTGCACTGCTTTGTTACTAATTTTCTTGGAATTAAATGGCGATCCGCCAATTCATATTGCCATAAAGGAACTGTTAAAATTTCGCCGCTGAATGAATATTCCCCTTTTTTGAAAGAATACCCCAGAGAAGTAGTCCCCTGTTTTAAGAATGTTTTATAAAATGAGTAAGTGCTGTGAGCTGTGTTTTGTGAGGATGGCAAAGCGATCCTAAAGTATCAGCGTCAGCAGTTAACGGGGGTTGGCGAGCGATAGCGAGCAGGGGGCGGTAGCTCCCTAGTTTTCTAAATAAAATTAATAGTATTGTGAGAAAAAAACCTACATTACATTCATTATTTGCAAACTAAACAAACATCCATGTTAGTCTTAAGCCAAAAAAAAACTGAATGAAAACACAAGAAATCTGTACAAAAGGGGAAAAATTTTGATTCTAAACAAAAGATTTTTGAGTTTCAAGAACAGTGATATCAGCCTTGAAGAGATACATGGGCGTAGCCAGGGTTCCACTTAGGGGGGGCAAGCAGGGTCGACTTTTTTATGTTTATGGAGAACAATTTTAAAGCCCTGTGAAAAAGGGCCGTAACCACAGTATTGTTTCGAGAGGGATATTTGACCTTAAATGAAATTAATGTAAAAGTTTTTATGGGTAGCGTGGAAACAATGAGGTCTTTTTCATACCTTTTAATAGGTTTAATGTAGTTTTGTAACACTTTTTTAGGTAAAATTTGTGTCCAAGAAAAATTTATATATAAAGGTTTAGTAATAAAGGTTCAAGGGGGGTCTGGGGGTCCTCCCCCAAAAAAATTTTGGAAATTTGACCCTAAGAACAGGGTTTTAAACTGTTTTTAAGTACATGTAAACCCAAATTTGGACAAACATTTTTAAGTAGAATTTTGATTTTAATGAACTTATTATAAAAAAGTGTGAATAATAAAGTTTTAAATATTAAAGGGGTGCCTGACTGCCCGCCCCCAGAAATTTGTTTCGAAATTTGACCCTAAGAACAGGGTTTCAAACTATTTTTTGGTACACGTAAACCCAAATTCGGACATAGATTTTTAGGTAGAATTTTGATTTCAATGACCTTAATATAAAAAGTGAGAATAATAAAGCAAAGGTTTCGATACTAAAGGGGGCCTGGGGGCCCTCCCCCAGAAATTTTTTGAAAATTTGACCCTAAAAAACTGGGTTTTAACTTAATTAAAAGTATATTACTCAGGACTTAGGGGGGGGCAGCTGCCCCCCCTGCCTCCCCCTGGCTACGCCCATGAAGAGATACATAACGGGATAATTCAAGAAAGTAAGTTTTTATGCTCCATAGACTTAACATGGTAAATTCGCCGATTTTCACTCACGTTTGACGTCATCGCACGGAGTTGGATGGCCTGTTATATAGAGGGTCTTGGAGTCCGTCGCCGCAGGCGCAAATGGAAGGCACTGTATATTTGCACGGCTATTTTTCAACTAAACTCTACTATAACTTCCACGGCTAGGCGTACCATTGGTTCCATCACTAAGCGCCGAGACTGCTACGTCATCACGAGACCTACAGCGCATGCGCCACTGGCCGTTTTGGCCGTCCAAATATACACTTCGCAAATGGAAATCGAAAAGTTGGATGGATATGGGGCTATTTTGGCGCTGCGATCGCATCTACGTCATCTACGCATTTGGTTTATATATAATAAACCAAATCAGGTCCGGATTTGGGTGAGATTCGATCGGCATGTCGAAAATACGGCGTTTCTCTCCCAAACTGGGCCAACCCTAATTCCAGATTAGATCCAGAATTGATCCGGGCGACGTCAAAACCTGGTGACATCTGGACGTATTCTCGACAACCTTTGGATGATTTCGGGACATTTTTTCGACATTGCCAATGTCGCGAAGTCGACTTTTGGACGAATTCTCGACAAACTGTGTTATGTGGGTAAGGTCTACCCCTAGGTAATTGAGCCTGGAGAATGCACTGAAATGACTTACAGCACCCCTAGCGGTGAAATTAAAAAGTTAAAAACTAAAGGAGATAGAGCAAAAACCTCAGTAAAAGTATTGTTGCCAACGTCATGAAGAACTCACTGAAAAAAAATGATGAAAATATCTTGAATATTCGCCAAGATATTAGCATGTGAAAATAGCACTTTTCAGGGGTCAAAAAATAAAAAGTTCGCATATTTGAAAAATTTTTTTATTTTTTGATTGATATTTGTGTTCTTTAAACTAAAAAAACACAAAACTTCAAAATAACACTGAAAAGTATGCAAATATGCGAACTTTTTCTTTTTTGACCCTGAAAAAGTGCTATTTTCACATGCTAATATCTCCGCGAATATTCAAGATATTTTGATCAAATTTTTTCAGTGAGTTCTTCATAACGTTGGCAACAATACTCTCAGTGAGGTTTTTGCTCTATCGCCTTTAGTTTTTAAATTATTTTTTTAACTTTTAAATTTCGCCGCTAGGGACGCTGTAAGTCCTCTCAATGGATTCTCCAGGCTCACTTACCTAGGGGTAGACCTTACTTCCGTGACCCTAGGAGGCGTTGGTTCCAAATAAAAGCCGTGCAACGCAATTTTGAAACGGCACTGTATATTTGGACGGCCTTTTTTCAACTAAACTCTACTCTAATTTCCACGGCTCGGCGTTCCATTGGTTCCATCACTAAGCGCCGAGACTGCTACGTAATCACGAGACCTACAGCGCATGCGCCACTGGCCGTTTTGGCCGTCCAAATATACACTTCGTTTTGAAACACCCTGTATATTTTCCCAGTGTCTCATTTTACTCCCTTTCTACCAATGCTTTCTATACACAAGAAAATCCCTAAGAAGCTCCCTAAGATTTCCCTAAGTAACCCTGATTGGTCACTCCACTAGTTAACACGTCAAAGCGTCAACGCCTACGATCCAATTACGTCATCTTGGATGGTAACAATTCTGATAGCCTTATGGCCCCCTGACAAAAAGCTATACCCCCCCAGCAGGCACTATCCAAATAAGATTAGATACCCAAATTACATCTGATTTGCTGTAAGCTAATATTTTATTAGTATATATTACACACATTCACACTCTAGCAATGAAACAACTAACTTCACGAATCTTCAATAAGCTGGAGAAGTTGAAATTTTTATTTTTTTAATACCTCACTCCTTATAAATGCTTCTTGTCGATCTTGGTAATATTTGAAAGTTAAGATTTAAAATTTTACTCGCAGTATGGAATTAACGGACATAATTCTGTTTGAACTAAGGTAAGAACTACTTTACAGTACTTCAAAGTGCAAATGGAAATTCGCGTTATGTGTTGAAGAGTTCCAGTTTTAGTAATATTACTTTTATTCTAATTAATTAATATAGTTATTCAATAATAACTAGCAATATTATATTTAAAAATGCTGATAAAATTTCGATGTTTTATAATTGAACTCTGATGTTTTTTTAATCTCGTGGTTCCGTGGTTGTAAAAAATTAGCGACCAAACGCTGTAATACTGACTTTCTTTAAGCATATTATGGTAAATGTATTACCTATTTAACTTTCACATTATTGGTAATGGAGGTATGCGCACAGAATACAGAAAATTTTTAGAAATTTGTCCCTATAGAACAGGGTCTTGGCTTGTTTTGGTACGCCAAGTCCGGATTTCGGGGGAGGTCAGGGCCCCCTCGCCCCCCCCCTTATATACGCCACTGATCTCAAAACTGTCTTGATTTTGATTGTTTTTATTGTTTCAGGAAATGTCTATCCAAAGTGAACCTTTTGACAGCGACGTTCCTTGAGTATAAATCTTGTATCAACTTTCCAAAACTCGACGAGTACTTTCATTGGTACTTCATCGTTTTTCTCCTGAAGAACTTGATCGTTTTTGCTGGAATAAGAAGATTCAAATCGGTAGACAACATATGGTTCTCGTTATCATCCTTTGGTTGTGCGACGATCATCTACTCCTATCTCAAACCTTCCATATCTGAAGTTGGATACGACTTCAACACGTGGAGCTTCGCGTTTATGTATGTGTTGCTAATTTATGTTGTAGCAAGCAGGGTCACTTGGAAAGAATTCTTCTGCGTCTTAGGCTTAACAGTTTTTGCTTTCTTTGCCGAAGAGTCACTGACGGGTATTCAATTTGCAGTGGACTGTTTTTTCGCCTTCTTCTCACTTCGATTCTCAGCAGAGAAGCTTTGCTCGAAACTTACAGGATTACCCTACGCTCTCTTCTTCCTGTTCACATTCTATGTGGAAAACTACTGCCTCGACCTTTGGGGACTAGGAATACTGACGAACGGAATCCTTCTCAGCATGATCTTCGTTTACCTGACGAGGAAACATGGCAACAGCTTCATCAACATTTTCCCCATTGCTCTATGCTGTGCGATCATTTTCACATACCTTTATCAATATGGAATCCATTGCTTACCAGAACTAAGAAGGTATAGACCCATCCAAAGGACTACGCCAACACCCATTAAGCAACAGAGGATGGACGAAGCCGTCAACAGAGCCATGGAACGTCTAACCGGTAACGCAAAGCCTGTGGTACAAATGAACTTACCGCACCTCAGATGAATAAATAACTTGGCGTCGATTTGAGTGTGTCATTACTCCGTGAAAATGTTCGTGTGATATTTTCTCGATTTTAAGAAATTTAAATTATCTAAAATCCATTTGTTTTAATTTTACAAGAAATGAGTGTTTTGAATATTTGTGAAAGAATTGTACAGCCAAATAGAACTGGGGATATTCTTTTAGAATTTTAGCATGTCTTTATTTAAATAAAATTTCTTATTTAATTTTTTAAAATTTATTCTACTTATTTTCAAAGCGGAGAGTTGAAAATCATGACACCCAAATTAGAGTTCACCAGTCAAAAGAGCAAAAGCAAACACAAAACAGATTTATTTCAAACCAAATTTATTTCTAACACAATGTAAGCGTCCTTTCAAACAAGCACAAAAACAGGGCCGTAACTAGACTTTTTTTACACCTTTTTGGTACACCTAATCCGGATTTCGGACATACATTTTCAAGAATTTTACCTTATTTTGGTAGAATTTTTGCATTTCGGTTAACTTTTTACAGATAACTGGTAAATAATAGGGTAGGGTTCCAAATTCCAAGGGGGGTCTGGAGGTTCTTCCCCCAAAAATTTCTGGAATCTGACCCTAAAAATAGGATTTTAACTCGTTTTAGAATCGTTTTTCCCTTTTTTACACACCAGAGTTCCCACTTCCCTTCTTTCTCACTGTTAGTTCTTATTCCTTTTGGGTAGAGGGCTTAAGTCCCCAAGCCTCCCTGGATCCGCTAGTGCAGTGGTTCCCAAACTATTTTTGTCGTGGAACCCCCAAATTTGTTGCCAAAGATCGCGGAACCCTAAATATTTTTTAACCAACGACTTTTCACAATTTATTAAATGAAGCAAGTATTATTTTGGTATTTCAGGTTTTATTGAAATAAACAAAACTAATTAAAAACATTCATCATAGAAATAATTAATAAAATTACAAAACATAAACAAAAATAAATGGAAAACTTTAATGTGAAGAATGCACCTGCTTCTCTTTGATTCCATGATTCTCTTAAAATCAGGCTTTATCAGGGGTGTCATTTAAATTTTTGGTTTGGGGGCAAGGATTTTTTTAAGTGGGTCTGGGCCCCGCCGTAACTAGACTTTTGGGAGGGGGGTTGTCTCAACTTCATTTTTTAAGTTATCCCCTAACGAGCACATTTATACATGAGCACTGAAAAGTAGTATTTGAATTATATTAATTATAATGTCAAAATTTGGCAACGTGAACTCCATGAGAAAAAGGTGAATCTGGGGTTCACCCCCAGGAAAGTTTTGAAAATTTGCCTCTTAAAGTATTGTTTCAACTCATTTTTATACCCTTTGGGCTACATCCAAAGAGAATAGTTTCTTGTAAACCACAGAATTTTCTTGGGAAAAAAGTTGTAAATAAACGTCTAAGTTTCAAGGGGGGCTAGGGGTTCTCCCCCACAAATTTTTTTGAAATTACCCCTCTTTAAACTAGTTGTTTTATCTCTTTTTCAAACTGTTTGGGGAGCTCCTAAAGGGAAAAGCTTCTTGTAAGTGGTATAATTCTGAAGGGAAAAACACTGTATAATCGAAATAAAAATTTTAGAGAGGGGATGGGGGCCCCTCCCCCGGAAAATTGTTTTGTGAAATTTCCTCTTTAAACTTGTGTTTATCTCCTTTTCAAACTCTTTGAGTAGCACTTAAGAGGAAAAGCTTCTTGAAAGCAGCAGAATTTTCAAGGGGAAAAACTGAATAACAGATATTAAAATTTTAGAGGGGGGCTGGGGGTCCTCCCCCAGAAAAGTTTTTGAAATTTTACCTCAAAGGTAGTGTTTTAACTCCTTTTCAGACTTTTTGGGTTATATCCAAAAAGCTCCAAACGCTCCACCAAAAGCTTCTTGTGGAAGTTACAGAATTTTCAAGGGACTCCCAGCTATTTTTCACTTAACAGTGGAAACCTTGGGGAGCGGTTTCCCCCTCTTTCCCCCTAAATGATGCCCATGGGCGTTATGTTTGATAACTGAACTCGCATATTTGGTGCAGCATCAAGTTTGTTACGATATTTGGTTTTTGTCGCAACATATTTTGAAACCCAGCTTCACACAAATAAGTGGTTACAAAAGGCAATAAAATTTGAATAGCCTATTTTGCTAAATTTGGATATTGGAGAAATACCGATGCTTGCGTTCAGTGGCGGATCTACGGGGGGGGCTTTCGGGCTGAAGCCCCCCCAAAATGTCTGATATTTTACTAAGTTTGTCAAAACGCAAAAATCTTGTATCCGAAATTCGGATGAGGCGTACCAAAACGAGTTGAAAAAGTGGGGTTTTTGACTTAAATTTCCAAAAATTTTCTGGGGGAGGACCCCAGACCCCCCTTTTAGTGGCTTGAGTAGGATATTTCACTACCTTTTCCGTATTACTATTACCAAGAAGATTCAATTGGATTATGAAAATTCTTAGCAAATCCTGGATCCGACACTGCTTGCGTTTTATATACCTTATATAAAAATTTTAAGTTTATTTTGGTGGTCGATTGTAAACTTTCCGAGGAAAATGTGAACATATTAAACACCTTTCTTGTTTTTTAAGGAAATAAAATTTGTCTCGCGGAACCCCTAACTTTTTTCGCGGAACCCACTTTGGGAACCACTGCGCTAGTGTGAGTAGAACTCCTTACTAGAGCCCTGGACGCGTTGCTTTTTACCGCGGCTAGATCGGCTTTTCGATTTCCCATCGGATCAACCAAATTTGTGCGATTTGAAGCGTTCCGATCTGGAAAATAACTCCCGCTCTTGCTACAGCGCCACTCTTAAACAAAATCATCCATGCTGGCGTGAACTATGTATCAGAGTTGAATCCAAATCGGATGAGCCGCTTTGCCGGCGTTGTATTTGGGACCGGGCAAATCGTGGCTAGCAAGGCTATCGTTTGTTGGGGTGATTACAAACAGAAAAAGTTTCCTTTTTTCAACATTGTATCTTTGAAATAAAAATTTAATGAATGAATTTTAATGAAAATTTTCATTACTTTCTTAAGATTTCCGCTTTCAGAATGTCACTAAATAGGAACTTATGGTTAATTTTTAAAGAGTAAAGTTTTAAGTTAAAAAAGGTTGTAAAGTGCTTTCTGTCAGCTATTCATTAAGAAAAGTTCCCTGGTACAAGATTCCTAAACAAATTTAATTTTTTAAAAATATTTCTAACATGCATAAATTCAGGGTTTATTATAATCAAAACCAATCTAAGAAACCCACCTCAAGCATGAACAAGAACTTATATTTTAACTGAAAAATAAGAAGTATTTAGAAAAAAGAAAGGAATTACTCCCTTAATAAAGACTCCCTAAATAAAGCCCCTGGAGTATATTGCAGCATAACGAGTTCACTGTTGCACGCCGCTTTCACTTAAAGCTACAGCTTTTTGTTCAGCTCATGTCACCGAATTTATTTCAAATAGCCGCTCTTTAGAGAGCGACAATTACTGCTAATTAATCTGCTTTACATTATCTGCTACACTCTTTGTATTATCTGCAATCGATCTTTAGCATTAGAGTAAAACAAACTTCCCGAAAACCCTCTTCCTTTCGTCGGCACAAATAGCCCTCAAAAAAGCTAAATTATTTATTTCTCTAGTAGTTCAAAAAATATCGAAGTTCCAATTGCGATCAATCAATCGAAGCCAAATCAATCGAAGCGCAATTGATATTAATATCGAAGTATCTTTAAAATATCATTAACCAAGTCTATACTATATCGCTAGCAAAGTTAGAGCAAAAATGTGTACCGCAAAAAAACTTTTAAATTTAAATATCCGTGCTCGCGACAATCTAGTGAACAGGCAAATATAAAATTAAAAACATTAAACACGTCTGAAAAAGACCTACTAAAACTATGAAAAAAATGAAACTTTGATGCTTAATAATTCCAAAACTAATTAGAATTTTTTAAAGAATTAAACGCCAATCTTTTTCTAAAAAATGAGACTATAAGTGTTTAAAAAATTATATTGATACCGTGAATAGTTTTCATATTAGATAGAAAAAAACTAAAAAGTGTCAAAAATTTCGAAAATTAAAAAATTAATTCCTCTAAACCAAATTCGAAATTAGAAAAAAGGGCAACGTAGTCAAGACCCTCTATATAAAGGCCTCCCAACTCGGCCGTGCAACGTCATAATTTTCACTCATCTTTGACGTCACTCCATAGACTTAACATGGCAATTTTCACCCACGTCTGACGTCATCACCCGGAGTTGGATGGCCATGTATATAGAGGGTCTTGACGTAGTGCACATTTTCATACTTCAGAGTATTAGGCTGCAAAAAATCATAGTTCTGCTGCTAATAGATTTTGCTGAACTGGATTACGCGGCGAAAAAAGAAAAACTTCAACTTTGACCTTAAAAATACCCCAGAACTGTTGTAATCATTCCGTCTTAGTCCACGCGCCCGCCTGCGAGCGGATGTAACTGGAACCGGAGAGTAGATTGTTTTTTGAAAATGCGCGTGAGCTATTTTTTGCGTGAGCGATGGGCGAAAGTATTGAAGAAATGTATTTTAATAAATGTTTGTTATTGTTAAAAGGTGTTATTTTATTTATGAGTTGAGATAATATTAAGGCCATCCAGACAGTTCTCCGAGAGGGAGACAACAAATCAGAAGTGGGATTTGAATCGACGACTGCGAGTTGAAACCAAAAGTAACGGTAACGAGAGCGAAACGGAGAGGCAGCCCTTGCCGAGATTGAGATGCTGGTAATGTTTTGAGAGGACATCCCGTCCTACTGATGTTTTGAGTGGACATCCCGTCCTACCGCTGATTTTTTTTGAGAGGACACCCTGTCCTACTGATGTTTTGAGTGGACATCCCGTCCTACCGCTGATTTTTTTGAGAGGACACCCTGTCCTACTGATGTTTTGAGTGGACATCCCGTCCTGCTGATGTTTTGAGTGGACACCCCGTCCTACTGATGTTTTGAGTGGACATCCCGTCCTACTGATGTTTTGAGTGGGCACCCCGCCTGCCGGTGATTGAGAGGACATCCCGTCCTACCGCTGATTTTTTTAAGTATATTTCTTATTGTGTGGTGAATATCGAAATTTTTTTTTCCTAACTAAGTGAGTTGAGTATATATTGTTTTTGAAATGGTATTTTTATGAAGTAGTGTATTATTGAAGTAGAAGTAATTTTGAAGTAGTGTATTATTGAAGTAGAAGTAATATTGAAGTAGTGTATTATTGAAGTAGAAGTAATATTGAAGTAGAGTATTATTGAGTTTTTTTTTAGAATAAGTATTGAGTTGAGTGTATATTATTTTTTGAAATAGTATTAGTATTATTATTATTGGGTTATTGGTTAATTTTTTTGCCCTCTTACAAAAAATGGCTTTCTTTGATAAAGGGGAAAAAGATGATTTGCTTCAATTGGCTTTTGAGTTAGATTTGGTTATCCCCCCTAGTAAAACGTCGAATAAGGAAATAATAGAGTGTATAACGAGTAGTGAGGGTTATAATGAGGAAACCACGAAGTCCTATCTGTCTGAGATAATTGAAGATCGTGAAATGAAAGAAAGAAAAATACAGAAGATTGAAGCTGAAGAACGAGAAGATATCAGAAGAAGAGAAGAACGTGAAGACCGCATAAGAAGAGAGGAACGTGAAGAGAGATTGATATTAGCTGAACTTCAAGCGGAGAAACTAAGGCTTGAACAAGTAAAGAAAACTATGAAGTTGAAGACTCAGCCCCATGACAATATTCCAAGAAACTACTCGGAACAGACGTACCAGTTTTCACCCCGAGAACGAGGCAGATACGAAAATCAACAGAGATTTAAAAACGAGATGAACGAAGAAAATTGGAGGAAGCATAACTTTGATAAAGTAGTACATCCAAGTACACCCAGAACTCATATTCCTATCTGTTATGCCTGTTATCAAAAAGGTCACATCGCACGTGCTTGCCCGAATATTCCGAAACAAGAGAGAAGAAACGCCGAAAATTGTTCAAGGCCAAATACAAATCATCACACATTCTATCAAAGCGGACCACCTGCGAATGGAAACAACTTTGAAGAGAATCGTTCAAAAAGAAAATATTCGGAAGTGAAAAAAGAAGAATCAAACATAATCACTGAAAACGAAAACAACCATGAATTTATGAGGTTCGCGCACATTAATGGTATTCGAAAACGAGATATTTTGTGTTTGATTGACACAGGATCATCGTCATGTATGCTTTCGAGGGAAGTTGCTGAAGAATTGGGTTTAAATATTTCTAATGATAGTAAACAGATTTTTGGTATGAAAGGATGTGTCGTTCAATCGATGGGTAAGGTAACTTGTGAGGTTGAAATAGATTCGGTTTTGGTGCAGAAAGTGGAAATATTGATTTTGGATTCTAAAACTATTCCTTGTGAGTTGGTAGTAGGGCGAACTTTTATGAACTGTGTAAATTTAGCCTTTAGGGGTGATGTTTTGTCGTTGGAGCCTATCGAAGGTAAAAGTTTAAGGGAAATCGAGTTGCCTGTTGTAGAGAGTGAGATAGAGTTAGTGTCAGAAAATGAAGTAGTTATTGAGAAGCATTCCGTGAACTTTCCGTCGGAGGAGTTGCGTAATAGTTTAGTATTGGCAGAAACAGAGAAAAACGCGTTAGGTTCTCAATTGGAAATAGTAGAAAGTGAGACATTGGTGCCGTTAAATAATTTTGGTTCGGATAATGTTGTGATTAAGGAAGTAGATTGTGCAATAGGTCAGTGTGTTAATCGATTAGAGGAAAATATAGAGGTGAAACAGGACATTTCAAATGAGTGTTTTGAGCAAGAGAATTTGGTTGAAAAAGTAAGTTGTGTAGTAGGTCAGTGTAATAGTCAAGTAGAAGCAGAGGTGGATCAGGAAATTTTGAATGAGTGGTTTGAGGAAGAGAAATTGGTTGAAAAAGTAGATAGTGTAGTTGGTCAGTGTATTGGTCGAGTAGAGGAAATCATAGAGGTGGATCAGGAAATTTCAAATGAGTGTTTTGAGGAAGCGAATTTGATTGTAAAGGTAGATTGTGTTGTAGGTCAGAGTATTGGTCGAGTTGAGGAAATCTTAGAGGTGGATCAGGAAATTTTTAATGAGTGTTTTGAGGTAGTGAATTTGGTTGAAAAAGTAAATGGTCGACCAATTAGTATGGAGGAGGTTAACTTTGACGAGTCCTTATCAATGATTGGGAAGAAAGAAATTCTTGAACTTATCAATGAGTACCAATATTGTTTTGCATTTTGGATAGAGGAGTTGGGTAACAAGAGTTTGTTTCAAATGGAAATAAAGGAAAATATAGGGACAAAACCTGTTGTGGGAAAATGGGTAAGAAACGGGATAGGATAGGGATGAGGGAGACTAGAGCCTCGCCGTTATCCCCTTTTTCTAGAAATGTTAATTATGGCAGGTTTAAATAATTAAGTTTAATGATAAGTTGTGGTTTTTTTTGTGCTACTTATTAGTTTAGATAGTTAGTCATTTTCTAAGTGTATGTTGTGTGGGTAAATTTTTTTTTGATTATTTTGGTGCGTATTTCATGTACTGTTAGTGTTATTATTGTGAAAGTGTAAATAATTTTGATATTGAGATTGTGGGATCGAGGTCGATCCATGGTCAGGTTGGCCGAATGTTGTAATCATTCCGTCTTAGTCCACGCGCCCGCCTGCGAGCGGATGTAACTGGAACCGGAGAGTAGATTGTTTTTTGAAAATGCGCGTGAGCTATTTTTTGCGTGAGCGATGGGCGAAAGTATTGAAGAAATGTATTTTAATAAATGTTTGTTATTGTTAAAAGGTGTTATTTTATTTATGAGTTGAGATAATATTAAGGCCATCCAGACAGTTCTCCGAGAGGGAGACAACAGAACTAATTATCACATCAGTTAGCTTTTTGTTCTAAAATGTGGCCAAAATATTCCTCTACAAATATTTCAAATTTCATAAATTTCTATCAAGTAGCTTTTGCGATATGAGAGTTCAAAGAGTTGAAAAATAAAATTTTCTGAAACAGCGGCGGCGGCGGCAGCGGCGGTGACAGTAACTTTTTTTAATAAAGAGAGAAACACATAAATCACAAGGGATTTTCAGATCAAAATTTAAGGTAATAGTTTCATCAATCATGCTGATTGATCTGATCACTTCACTGATAAAAAATACAATTTGATCAACGCTTAGTTGAACAAGGATTTGGTGGTAATAACTTCCGCAAATCTTCTTCAGTGAAAATTTAAAGTTTTTTTAATCATCATACTTAAATGCGATAGGGTGCTTTAGATTTTACACCTTGATTTTACACCATATTTTACACCATATTTTACACAAAATGTCAAGTAGAATCAATTTTAAAAAGTAGATTAGATCACAAAATATTTTATTTTTCATCTAAAAATCACTTGAAAATAATTGCCGACAAATAGATAACCATTTAGAATTAATTTAGCATGCATTAAAATGTATTCACTTAAATGAAACCTGATTCTAAAACGCCGATTAGCTACAGACACCCACAAAAACGTGTCCGTAGGTACAACACTTATGGTGTCCGAAGGTACAGCATCAAGTGTCTTTGCATTCAAAATTCTACAAAACATAAAAGAATTGAGGTCTGACGATTTCTAATATCAAAACTAAAAAGTCAAAATCCCCATATATCCCATTTTATCATATAATTATAGGGGAAGAAAATAATTAATGTAGTGATGCACTAAAAAAAACTTTGAGCATCTAAAAACAGTAAATTTATTTTATAAAATTTAAATAATATTTTAAAGAGCTGATTTCACGTTTGCAACTAGATAGCATCTATTTACATTCAAAATCGACCCCAAATTCAATTTTACATATTTTCCCGAATTTTAAAATGAGGTGGCTGAAGGTACAACCGTCCGTAGGTACAACACTCTTCCCCTATAGATAGATAGATTTTTAAATTCCCCAATTCATTATTTTCAGTTTTTTTATAGATTGCCCCTAGTACAGCTCCCGTCAAAAAAACGTTACATAGCTCCATCGATGGAACGGGTGGGGTTGCTGGATTTGGCAATCAATTCACAGTTTGGCGCATCTCGCATTTTTTCCGTTTTTACAAATGAAACTTTTAAATTACATTCACCAGTTATTTGGAACAAGAGTTGGGCGCAATCAAACTACATTTGTAATCTGATTGAAAGTATAATCTGAATACTTTTGTTGTTTGATAACATTTGAAATTTTCAATCTAACTAAATATGTAATTGGATTGAAAGTAATCTGATGACTTTTTTGGGGAAGTTTTACGGATTAATTTTATCTTAGTTGGCAAAGGGGAAGGGAGGGGGTCAGAAATGACCAAAAACAAGGTTACGTAATATAGTCTTATAGTGATCACGGTTAATATTATCAATCGGATTATGTTTAGAAAAACACTGATCCCGATCACTAATATTTAACTTAACGTATAATGTATCGTTTTATGTGATCAATATATCTCTTAATGTTTTTAAAATCTGGTGAAATAACTAAAACACAGATTAGATTTATTTAAAAAGTTTAAGTAGAATAATTTATTGATTTTAAAATTACAACAATAACAACTATGTGATAGACATGTCCTCATTTTGTGACAATCACATTGGAGTCGGATGTGATCGCATTGTCTCTGGAATAAATGTGATCGCATTGTCACTGGAATAAATGTGATCACATTGTCACTGGGACTATGATAGATGTGTCCGATATTTTCGATCAACAAATGTGATAAGTTGTTAAATGTGATAACGAGACCAAGTGATGCATATGACATCGCATGATGATCACGATTTACCAAATCACTTTTTAACTCACAAGTTTTTTTTTCTCATAATTTTCAGAATTGAAATAAAAACGTTTTTTTTCAACAAAACCCCAAAGTTTAGGGCCAAGTTGGTGGCAATCCGAAATTTGGAAAATTGTAAAAGAAAAATATGTATTTGTCGATCAATGTTTACAAGATCCTGATTAAAAATTGGAAATATTAAATATGAGAGACGATATTTTTTAACCAAATAACGCGACTGAATATTACCAAACGAGGATAAATGAAATTTTTTACAAAAAGTTTATTTTCAATCCTTTAATATCTAATCTACGTTACATAAAATCCCCTATGATTTAAAAGGGGAAATCGGATTCTTAACTTATTTATAAAGCACTTTGTGTTTGGTAAAATACCTTAAGAAAATTATCCTTTGAATATATTTAGTTATCACGCAAATAATTTTTCAAAGGAAACTTCA
This sequence comes from Tetragnatha versicolor, assembly GCA_024610705.1. Lineage (NCBI taxonomy): Eukaryota > Metazoa > Arthropoda > Arachnida > Araneae > Tetragnathidae > Tetragnatha > Tetragnatha versicolor. The sequence goes on along the minus strand of JANDEH010000012.1, from coordinate 13,187,554 downwards.
CCGATCGTTTATTTTATTGAAATTCAAAAATAAATAGAAAATGTCTGATATAAATTAAAAAACTAAATATTATCAAAATTTTAGTATTCAAACATAAATGTGTTCTGCTTTTTAAAATCAGCAAAATTTGGAAAGCGGAGAGGCCTCATATCTTTTTAATTCAACTCGAAAACTCCTTTCTGCTGTTGTGGTCGAAAAAGACAGAATGAGGAGCGAGGGTTGCTACTAGTTTCGCCTTGGCGGTCGGATGATGGCGACCGTTTGCAGGCTTTTACCTATAAATTTTCAAACTTTAACTTTGAGCCAGGGCTTTATTTAATGACCAAATTAAATGAAACTTGGTATTTAGGGTTTAAAGGGTATGGTCTTTCATATGCGGTTATAAAAATTGGGGGTCACCATGAAAAAAGTTGCACTTTATTTTGCGTTTCGTATGAAGACGGCCTCTGAGAGAAAAATAGTCAATTAGTGATTTCAAGCTTACAATAAATCCTGAAAAATGACACCAAAAGCATCTTTCTAACCCCACCCGTTCACCCGCACATTCTACTGTAACGTTTTTTTTGACGGGAGCTGTACAAGGGTGGTCCATGTGTATCCTTCCAGAATTGTAGATACTTTCAGTTCGAAAGTAAAATTATTGAATTTTTAAACCATATTTGTACATAATTTTAAAAGAGTTCTAAAATGTATTTGATACCTGAAAATACTCGATACCTAAAAGTAAACGATCCAACTCTAAGTACATATTTTTGTGTACCAAAAGAACAGAAAATCAAAAATGGTGAAGTAGTAAATGTCAATGGTTCACTTGATGTGGCACGATCCTTTGAGGTAAAATTGTTTTTCTTGCTGTAAAACTCTTTTAACTGAAAAACTGGTTTTACAGGTTAGGTTGCGTTGGGAAGTTAGTTTTTCCGCCCATTGACTCTTAGCGCAGCAAAACGACATTGCAGTGTTAGCTCTCCTCTACTTAGATCCACTCTTACAAATGAATGGTATTCGTTATGAAAGTTGAGTAACGCATAAATTGGTTATTAGTTAATGATAAAAAGGAGAAGTAGTGCCAAGGTAATAAGTGTATAACTTTCTAAATCATACGAAGTTTTTTTGCAACTAATCAATATGGTTTTGTTAAGGGCAAAAATACTGAATCCGCACTTTTAAAATTTAATAAATTAATTTTTAACAGTGTCGATAAAAATAAGAAAACCGTTGCAGTTTTTCTAGATACCTCTAGAACTTTCGATAACGTTAACCATTCCTTTATAACTTTAAAATTAGAACACGCTGGATTCAGGAGGCTATTAAAATGGTTCATTTTGTATCTTTCCAATAGAAACAACGGGTGAAAATTGGGAACAGTTTAAGTGACCTAATTATTGTAAATCGCGGTTTGCCTCAGGAATCTATTTTAGATCCATTATTGTTTTTGATTTTAATAAATGATTTTGTAAACTGAAACTTTTTAGGCAAAATGATAACATATTCAGATGACTCGACATTACTCTATTCTTGTGATAATCATTTAGAACTTAAATCACAGATTGAAAATGACTTAATCGAAATCAGAAAAGGGTTTACCATTAATGAATTATCTCTAAATTTAAATAAAACTAAATATATTTATTTTTATCATAAACAAACATTCATTCAGCTAGATATTAAATTTCATTTTAATTCTTGTTATGACTCTTAATTGTAACTGTCACTTGAACAAGTTAAAAGTATAAAATATTTGGGTTTATTTATCGACTCAAATCTAAAATGAAAAACCCATGTTGGTGAGTTAGGCAAAAGGCTTCGCGCACATTGATTAAGTTTCATCACCTAAAAAATAAAGTTACTCAATCTTTTTTAAAAACTAATTTAATTATTTTTCTTAATTTTTCTTGGTTTTTATCTCTAATCAACTATGGTTATGGAATAATAATTTGGGGTGGAGATTATAAAACTAACCTATTGCATTTAATTTCTATTCAAAATAAATGTTTCAAAATTTTAAGTTTAATAATTTCTATTATGTTGAATTTAAAAGTTTATAAACTTTTAAATGTAACCTATAGGTTTACTCTCCCTACAACATGTTTTTTTAATAGAATTACACTCTTCTTGTTTCTCAATAGAGATATTTGCAATTTAAAAAATAGGGTTAACGATAGGAGAATTAGTGAAATTTATCAGATTCCACGCTTCTAAAGGAGATATTTCGTAAACACTTTTTTTTTAACTTAGATTCGATAAGTTCGATTTTAGTTAGATAGAGTGAGATTTTTTTCGCATAACTTTACGTTTTTTGATATGAAGCCGACCTTCCACGTATAGTAGTCAACTTGATATTCGGAATCAGTACACCAAAAAACATGCAAAACGGTCGAAAAAAATAACTTTAGTTTAAGTTTGATTAAGTTTTGACGCAACTGGCGATTGACTGTCATGCTATTAAGAGCTTTTATTGAATTTTAGTTACTTTTAAAAACAAATTGCACATGTTGTCATCAAAATCATGTTTTTTGACCCTCAAAACATAATATTTGACCCCGAAAATATATTTCTATCATTAAAAGAACCGAAAATAGACCTGCGTGAGGCCCTTTTATTTTGACCGGAAGTCTCAAACGGCACTTCCACCAAAGTGCTTCTGGTCGATTTTGGATTCAGCATGATTTAAACTATATTTCCAACAATTTTGGTGCCTCTTCCACAATCTGAACACTTATTCCCTTTAACGGCCCGGCCCTATGCAATAAGTAACTCTTGACGAACACAACAATATCTAAAGATACTCATTTTTATTTCTGTCGATTAATATACCTTTTTTGCATTACAAACAACAAAATAATCTTGTGTCACTCTACTACGGCTAGTTATATTTATAAAAATATCAACTTTAGCATAAATCATCATCTATCCAGGTTTCAGAAGTGCTTCATGGTTCGGGTTTTACTTTCAGCCACAGTATGAAAAATCTTTATTTTTGAGGACAAGAAGTTGTCTGCCTTTCCATTCTTTTGGTTCTACACAATTCCCAGTCACACCAATGCTCTTAACTTCAAGGAGCCATTTTATGTCGCAGTCACAGTTGATAGGGTTACCTGAAAATGAAAAGAAAAATTAATAATCTTAACATAGTTTCTCATTTCCATGCAGTTGACGTTGAAGATAAAGGGGCATTTTAATGTTGTTGTTGTCGTGTCCTCGGAGATCAGATGGAGTGGTGTCTTTGAATAAGTTCTGCTATGACGACTGTTGATTCTGAATATAGGTCTTCTTCGGTGGGATAGGCATAGGAAAAAGGGGCGCCAGAGTCCCGAAGTCAATTTAATACATTTCTAAAAATAGTAACTAATTAGGAAGTAATTAAGAACTTCTTAATTTCTACCAACCATCTTGATCCAGGGCATTGGGCTATAAGTACTAAAAGATTTTAACCGAAATAATACTTTGATATTATTATTAATATTCTTAAGGGGCCCACAGACGGGAAACTTGGTCGTCAACCTGGTTGTCAACCGGGTTGATGATTTTTACACGGATCACCAACCTGGTTGACAACCAAAATGTAAACAATGAAGAAAAAATTAATCAGATTGTAACGAATTAATGATTATTGGAAATTTAATTCCTATAAGAGTGATAAAATCTGGACATTTGTTTTTGATAATCTAGTAATAAAAATATACTCACCGTCAAAATAATAAATCCTAGAAATTTTGTTCGGTTTGTTTTTGAATACCTCTTCTGAGATGGTGGAAATAATATTTTTCTGTAAATAAACCATTTGCAAGTATGGCATGTCATCAAATATGTTCTTCGGTAACGTCTTCAATTGGTTGAAGCTAAATAAAAAAAACGAGTTTCAACAATGCAATTTGCAATTCTTTGAAATGAAAAAATACATACTGGAGGTGAATAATGTTATGAAGTAATTTACTTTTATTCCTCTAAAACAAAAGTTTACTGTTTCTAAATTCAAAAAGTTGTTATTGTAAATGAAAGCAAGCAAAAAATTTTAAATGTTCTCTAGCAATTAAAATGTAATATAAAGAACAATTTTTTAATTAAAACTGAGGTTTTCCGGGCTTGTTGGCCGAAGTTTTGTAGATGTAAAAAATCTATACGTTTTGATTCCTACTACGGGAGTCATCTTCAGTAGAATAACCTACTGCGGAAGTCATCTTCAGTAGGACAAAAAGTTTAAAGTTATAATTGAATCTTCAGTTAGAAGGGAATAAATACAAAAAATGACAAATTGACTTTTTGTCCTCAAAAACATCTCCACGCTTAGCTCTACACATGAGTGAAAAGAGGGTGAAATTATTTACCCCCTATCAGCAGATATAGCCCCTTGAATTTACGAAATGGATGTCCTTTCATTGTATTTCTTAATTTAATTTGGAATTAAAGTTAATTTGTCTTTCTTTTCCTATATTATTTGTACTGTAAACTAAGCCAAAATAAAATTTGCTCTTAATTCAAAAGTATTTTCAAACCTTTTTCATGCAGGGAATGTTTGACTCCATTCATATTCACTTACTCCATTGATACTGCTTTAATGACTCATTTTCATTATAATTTTGAATTTTATTTGTCTTAATTTTTTATTTCTCCCTTTTGTGGTGAGAATTAATCAGAAATGTGATTTAAATATCAATTTAAAAGTTTTTAAAGATTTTTCTTCAGATAAAATTTCATAAGGTTGAAGAAGGGAATAAGTCAAACAACTTTTTTAACCGTAAAACCTTATTTAATGTGTTTATATTTGTTTTGGTGATTTCTCTGTTTTCAGGGTTCTGAATTTCCAGTAAAAATTTGGTGGTTATACAATGAAAATTCCATTACTTATACAGTTTTTTTTCTCGATTTTCTCAAAACTTGGTTTTTGGACTTATTCCCTTCTTCTAACTGACGATTCAACTAAAACGTCGATGTCAACACCTAAAAGAAAACTGGTATAGATGAGATGGTGAAAATTGTGATGACTTATTTGTCTTTTACGTAATGACATCGACGTTTGAATTATAACTTCAAACTTTTTATCCTACTGAAGATGACTCCCGTAGTGGCTAGATGGAGTCGAAACGTATAGCTCTTTTACATCTATCTACAAGACTACGGCCAACAAGCCTGCAAAACCTCAGTTCTAATTATAACTCGGTCAGTAGAAGCCTTCGCAGTTTTAACAATTTTTAAGTTTAAAGAAGGAACATATGCAAAAAAGTATAGATCAGAGTAAAATTTTTGGTAAATTACAAGTTTTAACTGGAAAAATTTCAATTCAAAAATATATTTAGTTTTATTTCTTTATTTTTGACATTTTACTAATACTATGAGACCAAATGAGTGTAGGGAAGGGGGATGCTACCAAAACGGAGTAATAAGTATTTTTATAAAGAAATTATCTTCAAATAGCTTTAATTTATTTTAATATTAATCAGTGGCAGCTTATCCATTGGAGCACAAAAGCACGTGGACCCCCATTGAAAATTAATTAAGTTGAAATAGAGTCAATAAAAATATAAATCAAAAACTAATAAAAATCTATTCCAACTTTTATCTAATTCAGGATGAGCTTCTTACCCCCTTTTTGATCTAATGAGGTATTTGCATGAGTGAGGGATTTGCTTACAAATGATATTTTCTAGTACTTCTAAGTTTAAAAATCCTTAAATACTGCGTAAAAACTTTCAAAGTAATTTTAAATTATTACAAAATCAATTTTAATTTAGCTGAAAACGATAAAAAATCACGTGATCCAAAAACAGGCCGCCATTGGATGTGACGTCATTGCGCAGTACTGAGCTTTTGTTTACATCTGCTCCCTGCCGCTCTTACTTGAAATCGAAACGTTCTACAATCTACATTATTGATTCGCGCTAAATTATTTTAAAAGGATATTTTATTTGAAGATGACGGCTCTTCAACCTGGATTTATGAAAGGATCATCCGATAATTTGCCCAAGATTGATGCCATGTGCATGTTCGGCTTTTTAGGAAACAATCCTGATTTTCTAGGCGTGGAAATGCGTGGAGCCAAAGCAAGTACGTAGGTACTCATTTTATTTATAATAAATATCCATATATATCCTATTTATATCAATAAATAACTATATTTCTGGGGTTAAAATTTCCAAAAAAGTTTATTTAATATTAAAAATTACCGTAACGGGAGTTGACATTAATAAAAATACGCTACCTTGACGACAGATAATTTCTTTGAAAACACGATAGTTTTCGAGCCGAAGAATAAAAATACGGTTTAAATATATTATAAAGTAAACAAACAATCGTTTGGAATGTGTTTCTACATTTTTAAAGCATAATTATTATTATATTTTTTAAAATTAATTCGCCTGTAACGGGAGTTGACATAAAGTGAGGGACAAAATATTTTATTGATTTGTAAAAATATTAAATTCAAAAAATTTATTTTTACAATTATAATAACCTTTTAATAGTTCATAATTTTGATATTTATCGTTTTTTCTTTCAAAAAGTCAAATTAAATAACAATAAAATTACTTTTAATTTCGTGAAAATCGTTAGGGACAAGCGTTTTTGGCTATTTTCGTATTTTTAAATATCTTTATTTACATAATTTTAAAGCTTTTCTTATTAATTAAAAGCTAGAAATATTTCATTTAGTCTACTTTACCTAAATCAAAGTTTAAACAGAAATTTTAATAATGATTAATTGTTTAATTTTCATGTTTTACCTTCGGGACAGCAAATGTAAGCAAATTTTGAAAATGACCAATACAGTATGGCGAAAAGCGAAAACCAATGTAAACAACCATAACAACGCTGACGCCAGCCGGCGCAGTAGGTTACCATGCGCTGTGACGTCACACAGCAGCCATTACGAAATTAGTGTTTTTCCCGCCAATTCCGCAAACGAAATTTTAAAATTTAATATCTTGGGAAATAGTTTTCCAATTTCAATAATTTAAACGTCATTTTTAATAGATTTTCATTCTCTATCATAATAAAATTAAAACAAAAATGGTGAGAATACCTCATTGTGAGATTTTGAAATTTTAATTGTGAACCCCCATTTGAACTAAGCGCGAGCCGCCATTGACATAAATAATATTTATTTTATATATTAAATACGATGAAAATAAAATATCATCTTGATATAAATTACAAATGCGCGCATTCGTTATAAAACCAATTATTATCTATTATTAGGCTGGAGTTTCTGCTTAACGGAAAAAATAAAGCTGCAAGAATATGCATTAGCTAAAGAGATTTTAACTTACCTCAAGTCCATAGAAATTAGAGAATTCCATGGCTTGGGGAACATGTCCCTGGCAATACTTTTAATAAAAGACCTGCGAAGAGAAAACACTCGGAGCATGACAAAATTCGAGAAAGCTCGATTCGAGATATTATGGGTCCTTGTCTTTTCAAGCCACAAACCCGTCATCTCATTAGCGTTGATATTTTTTCTGAAGTTGTCATCAAAGGCTGGTATGGACGAATCCGTTATTGAGAACTCTCCCAGCTCAACACCCGACAGCATTTCCCACTCGAACCCCTGTATAACCCTAACATTGGAAAAATGGAGCCTCGATATGTGTTTGTTTTGCGAAGGAAGTCCATCGAACATCCTCTGAAAGTAGCTATTGCTGATGTTCAGGGTTTCAAAATGGGCTCGGTCCAGCACAGATTTTGGAAGGGACTCCATTACCAAGTTCTCCAAAATGAGAGTGCTCATCACCCAGTTTGGGATTCTCTGGAAGACATCGTCGATATCCTGCGGTCTCTCGACATCGCTGCATGTCACTGTTCTCTCATATTCATTGCAATAGCAAGGGGTCACCAGGGAATCGGGAGGACATATTTGTTCACAACTCACCCCGCTACAAAATAAGATGGGAAATAGCCACAATATTCGTGCTTTCCAGGGATGCATTTTGGAACGGAATAGTCACAGCCTTCTTCTAACACAAAGAACACTAATGAAAGAAAAATGATAAGAGATGTGTAAGACGGCATGTAAGCAGATTTTTTCTCGTCAGCAGCATTTCAAGAATTGATGGAGCTTGATAAGGCCGTTTCATCAGATTTAAAATGAATTATACAGTCACTCACGGAAGTGAGAAAGGAATTTTTAACATTAAATTTTTTTTGCATAAGAAATTCTTATTCAAATTTATTCTTTGTAATTAATGTTCAAATTATACGATTGATGTGGATTGATTAAGATGGTATTATTGCGATGTTTATTTTTAAACTTATTCCATGCGATAGTGTAGAAGTGCTACATTGTAGCTAGAAACAGAAACTATAAACAAGAGAGATCGCTGTGCTATGCAGAACCTAAAGTGAGACTTAGGCTAAGCGCGCACTAGAGACTTTCGTCATGACGACTGAGACAAAATTATCACCCTGGCTATTGCAAGATACTCTTGTCCATTGATTGCCAAGAATCTCGCCATAGAGATGCATTACTCTCAAGTCTCAAGTGACAGTTATGTTCTTGTCGCCGCGACGGAAGTCTCTAGTCCGCGCTTAGCCTTATTTTAAACCTTTTTCGCAAAAACGCGAAAGAAAACTTTGAATATTATGAATGTTTAGCGAATGTAAATAATTGAATTTGTTTAAACATAACACTCATAAATATTTCAATGAAATATTTGGCATTTAATGTGTTCTTTGTGCTACTTTTATCAATACAGGCATTTATCTATACACTAGTATTTGCTAAAGCTTTTTTTGTATCCATTTTAGCTTTTCTGCTAAAGGAATTTTTACCCAAGCTTAAATACTGGAGGGAACCCAGGATAGTGAAGGAAACAAATAAGAAAATAGTGGAGAAAAACATACTTTTTTATACACATTTATACAATTTAAAAAAAAATTCCTCCCAACGTTGGATATCATCCAAAAATTCTACGAATGAATTTCACTAAAATTTTAAAACATTAGCTGTCATATATCTGTTTAAATGTTTAGAATAAAAATATTTAAGTAAAAAAGATGTGACAAAAATATACTAATCAATTCATTTAATTGAGTGTCTATTAAAAGGGCTCGAGACAATATTCTTTTCACTGGTGATTCCTTTTGTACCATCATTTTGTACATTTTGTCAAGATAGCTAAAAGGTAATTTAAAAGGAAGACATGAAAGGGAATTCCATGTAAGCTTTCATTAGTGTTTTTAGTTTAGTTTGGGTGAGGTGATCAGTTTTGTTTGTAAAGTAGGATCCACATTGGCTTTTCATTGATCTATAAAGTATAATAGTGCTTCCTATTTAATCTTTTAATTTTACATATTAAATCTTTCAAAGTTTGAGGCTTGAAAAAAAGTTGTGAGTTCTATCGTCTGACGTGATACATCTATTGTTAACTTTTCAATAAGTTTTACTCAAAATTGATTTTGTCTTTTCAACAAATTGATACAATTGAAAATTGAACCATTATTTTTCCAGTATCCGAAAAAATCAGACATACAATCTGTCGCTTTAGAACGTAGGAGAAGAATTCATCCATCATCTTCTTTAACTTCTTCTTATTTTCATTTAGGTTATAACTCATTAGAAGTGAATTTGTGAACTTGGTGAAGTGAATTTGTGAACACGACTTCATCAGTCGTGTCTGTGGTTAAACTTACACTACAGTCAAACTATCAAAAACGCTTTGAGGTTAAAATTTGTTTGCTTATCAGATGATAAAACTAATTATTGCATTCGAAGTGTCAAATTTTGTCCAAAATAATCTATCATAGAAGAGAGAAACAGAAACGTTTTGAAGGATTAAGAGAATTTGAAAAAGAACAAAGAATAATATTAGTAAGTTTTTATTTTAAAACGGTACTACTTTTATAAAGCTCACTATGATTTTCAAAGTTCAAAGGAAGAACAACGCCTTACACAAAGTTTGCATGGTAGCTTTATTGCTGGGTCTTCCTCTATCGACAAGAAAGAGAAGTAAAAGGAAAAGTAAACTTGTGAGCATATGGATAACTGTAATATCTATTTTGAAAACGTGTGCATTTTTCTCCAGTTCCTACTACATTTACATGATTTTGCCTACGTTTCCAGTAGGTTTGACGATGTATTCTAGCATGTTAGTTGGTTTTGGAACTAGCGCTGTCATTATGGTCAAGAGAAAAAGGATTAGCTTTTGCCTTCAAAAAATTTGTCTAATGTTTCAAGCAATGAAACCTGGGTCCTCTATAGGCAACAAAAACATCAACTTTCATCTGATGATTTTCCTTACTGTGATGATAGTGTTTTCCTCATTCATGGGTTATTTTTTCTTCTACCAGGAATGGTACACCTACCGCCATCGCCTGGAACTTCACTTGTCAGAGATACCCGAAATCTACCGAACGCCTATCTCAAGTGCCGTTTTTCTTTCCATCATATTCGCATTTTGCATCAGTGGAGCCATTGGAGGTATGGCCGAACTGCTCTGTGACAGTACATACATAACCTTAAGCCAAATCATCAAAGCTTTTGGCGAGAACTTGAAAGCGAATTTCAGAATTCGAAAGGTAGCTCACGGATCTTGGCTTTCTGACGAAACTGAACTCTTCGGAAACATCTGTCGCCTTGTAAAATCTACTGACGAGAGTCTCAACACTTGTACTCTTTTCCTTTACGGAATGTTTATCAGTCTTTTTTATATATCGGTCAGCGTTGGGATCTCGACGGAAGAGAGCTTGAGCTCTACCATAGTCAAGGGATACGTCGGATGGAATTGCATCTTGAGTTTCATGATGTTTCGAAGGATAACATTGAGTGGGTCTCTTGTCAAGTACGAGGGAGATGCTTTGAAAAGCGTTGCAGCGGAGTGCTCGGAAATACTTATTAGGGACTGCGTCGGTGGAGAAAGTCTTCACAAGTTCTCTATTCTTCTTGGAAACATCAGAGAAACTAGTTTATCCGTAACTGGAGGAAATATGTTCACTATAGAGAAAAGTTTGTTCTTGACGGTTGTGGGAACTATGGTGACATACGGTATAATTATTTTTCAAGCGAGTCCAAATTTTTAGTTTTCACTAAAATTTTATTTGGTTTGCGGAATTTCACTACCATATGCGGTTTGTACCCCATGACCAGTAACAATTTTTCATCCTCTTGGCAGTTCTACCATAGATACTGTTACCAACAAAATATTAAGGAGACAAACTACTAATAGATTTCTAGTTCCCCAGACAGAAGATAAAATTAGGTTGGTCGATTTCTGAAAAAATTATCTTCATTTATCTAAGACTTCAAAAATTGTAGAAGACGTGGTTAGGGGATATCTCTTTTTGGTAACCACTACCTGTACATTTCAGATAAATAAAAATCAAAACCAGATATATGTATTTTTAGTTAAAATTAGGTTGGTCGATTTCTGAAAAAATTATCTTCATTTATCTAAGACTTCAAAAATTGTAGAAGACGTGGGTAGGGGACATCTCTCTTTGGTAACCACTACCTGTACATTTCAGATAAATAAAAATAAAAACCAGATATATGTATTTTTCATTTTTGAATGGTTTGAGGCAATGTCTTCTGTTGATCTTGGTGCTGTAGGGGTTGAGACAAAATACATAATTTTAATGATTTTTTTCTAATATAACATCTAAATGCAACAAAAAAGTAAATTTTCAACTTACTTTGAAATATCCATATAAAGATACACCAAATATATTTAATAAAAAGCCTAGAAGTTGTATGGGTAAAACCGGTTCCATAAATAAGAAATAGCTTCCGAGAAGAATCAAGCAGAATTTGATCTGTCCAACCACATTATACCTAATATAAGTTAAGAAAAATGTGTAATTTTTAAATGGATAAAAGGTAAATTAATACAAAGATGGTTTCACGGGAACAATTTTTAAATGTGCAAAAAGGATCTATAGTTATACTTAATTCCGGAGTATGCATTGTGTATGTTCTTGTTGATAAACACAATTTAACTGGTCCAACCAGTTTGTTTAAAATACATATGCAAGAGTGTAAAGACCCTTTCAATAAAATATCCCATAGTTCACAGAACAGATTATTGGATTTCCAGACTCTAACCATATTTTTAGTATAGGAGTAATGGAAAATTTTTGTTTGATTTAAAAAGCTTTGATCGCAAATGACATTTTGTATTCAGATATAGGTATAAATAAGGTCAAACAAAAAAGGATACGTAATCGCGGATGTATTTCCAATTATCCAATATATTGTAAGATTGACAGAAAATGCTACTACTCCAGAAACAAATACTAACATCTGAAATAAAGTATAATCTATAAACATATATTAAACTAGAAGAATGGGGTTTTAGAATATTGGATGATACTAATTAATTTTTAATAATACTAATTAATTTAACTTCCGAAGCACAAAATTGGTAGGCGTTTATAAGTTGATGAAAACATTGTAGTTGGCAGTATGATAATATAACTTATAGATTAGGGTGTATCGAAAAAAACTTTTTTTCGATTTTGATGATGCCTTAGTGCGGAAAAGTTGTCTAAGGTGGCAGAGAGTACCTGTGAATTTTTTCAGAATTTTCGGATAATATCTTTAGGTGCCGCCAAGGCCCTGAAGGTCCCCATGTTAATCCAATGGAGCGCGCAAGCCAAGAAGGCCGAAAATTGGTTTTTCGCCCCTCATTTCTACCCTAATCACACGACGAATGTCTTCACTCGAGTTATGGACCCTATATGATCTAGGCTATCCGACAAAACTTGAATAATAGCCTAAATCTCAATATTATGTTGATTGTGGGCTCTGATTTGAACGAGGAAATAAGCGATTTTCGACGAAATTGGAGCATACAAAGAAACGTAATATAGAGATTTAGGCTATTTTTCAAGTTTTGTCGGATAGCCTAGATCATAAAGGATCCATAACTCGAGTGAAGACATTCGTCGTGTGATTAGGGTAGAAATGAGGGGCGAAAAACCAATTTTCGGCCTTCTTGGCTTGCGCGCTCCATTGGATTAACATGGGGACCTTCAGGGCCTTGGCGGCACCTAAAGATATTATCCGAAAATTCTGAAAAAAATCACAGGTACTCTCTGTCACCTTAGACAACTTTTCCGCACTAAGGCATCATCAAAATCGAAAAAAAGTTTTTTTCGATACACCCTATTATAGATATACTGTAACATCTTACTTCACACGATAGTCTTTAAAAACTAATAAAAAGCCGTCTTGTTGAGATTATTTTGGGATCCTGTGAACTGCACAGGGTCAGTATGCAGGCAGAAAATTATTTTAATTAATCTTCAGCACAATCGAGTCATTTTACTAAATTTCGTAATCTATAGACTTGTTAAAAAGTGTGTACTCAAATTATTATTGAATAAATCTGAATGCTTTTGAATTCCTCTTACTTACTAAATCCAAAATAGTCCAACTTTGAGTTAAAATCCCATCTGATGTCCAAGGTGGTTCTATCAAAGGAAAGCAAAACAGCAGAAACAAAGCAGAAAGAGGTGCTTGATAGTACAGAAGTTGCATCGAATCAACTTGGAACTCTTTTTGCTTTTCTCCTACCCACTGAAAATAATGAGTTCCAACTCAGAAAGTAAGTTAGTAAAACAAAAACGGGATATCAATGCAATTAATTGTAAAATAAAATTTAAAAATTAGGTATTTAAGTATTAAGGGGACTCAGTACCCACATTTTTATTTTCTTTAATTTACAAATTTTTTGGAAGTTCTTTAACGTCAAAACACTTGAAATGACCATTTAATTATAATCCAAGCAAAAAATCTATTTTTTAAAAAGCAGTTTTTGAGAAATTTCGAAATTTTCAAGAATTTTAACCAAGTTTTAAAACGCTACTTCTTTTTCAATTATCATAATTTTGATATCATTTTTTACCCCAACGTAATTTATGTTATTGTCCATGGAACTATGCATTCATATTTGTGTAATAGTTTTTAATAAAAACAAATTTTCTCCAAACACCTCAAAAATATCATGAAAATAAACACATTTTTCACTTTAAGACCTTATATTATACTCTGAATCCCTAATTGGAATGCATTACTTTATAGAAAACACTATGGTTAATATATATACAGAGTTTCAAGTTAAATAGTCCAGTAGAAAAAAAGCCTTAGGGTTTTAAGTGCTAAAAAGTAGTTTTGAAAAATATTTATTTAAAAAAATGTGTGGTATCTGAGCTCAATCAAAATTGTATATTTGTTAGCTTAGAATTCGCGCATCACTATGAAATTTGCAGAATCAATTTATGAGTATAAACATCGATTTGAGAGCAAAATCCTTAATTTGTTATTTTGACCGATTTGGAGGTAGGTACTGAGTCCCCTTAAAACGAAAATCCTTTTTGAGAACACCCTAAAAGTTACGATATGAAAAACTAAGACCATAGGAACACCCTAAAGTGAAGAGAAATGCATCATAAACACAGTTTATAAAATATTGGAATGTCCCTAGAAAGAAAACAAATTCAAAAGATTCAACAGAAGGTGATTTTTATACTTTTCAATTTTTCATAAATAAAACTTCTCCAAAATTATAGTATTTTAGCTGTATAAGTCATATCTACGGACAGTTATAGGGTGCCTCAAAAAGTTTTTATACAGGTTATGCGTCTTAAAAAATTTCCATGTTTTTCAACCTTCTCAATCATTTTTAAGTTGGTGACTTATGATTTTCCCAATTTCTTCGGAATATAAATATATGTTTAGGGAAAAAAAGGGGAATACTGGCCTGAAAAAATAAAATTAGTTTGTGTCCCTCTTCAATTGAATAAGGAATTGTCTTTCATTGAATTCTACCTAAACCTAGCCTGTTTCAATCCCGAAAAAGTTATACTTTTGATGCCTTACGACATGCACCATTTTGAAGCTAACCGTTGAGATTTATTTGAAAATTTATTATGTAGATAACATTTATTCCTAATTTACTGCTTTATCATTGCATTTTAAAATTATTTTAAAGGGAATTTCTATAATTTTTATAAAGGTTTGTAGATTTCATTCAATTGGAATTGGAATGAGGCTGTTTGGGGAAGACTATGGCGAGAAGAAACTCGAATAAATTAGGAGTGATGACATGTATGCTGTATATGGGGTTTCTCCAGTGTTTTAGAAAGCTTTTTCTCTTTTAATAAACCGTCTTTCATAAGAGAATTTCAGTTCGAGTTTTACAGCAGATTTCCCTACCAGTCTACACTATTGGTATATTTTAAAATTCAAGAGTACCCAAAATACATACCACTTGATAAAAGGAAGTGACCAGGACACCAACAAGAGCACAAACAGTGCCTAAAATATTGAATTTAATATCATACAAAGAATTCAAAATAACCCCCATCATAATTGGAACCTGAAAAACAAATATTAATTCACATGACAACAAAAATTGTCTTATATTGAATTGAACTGATTCAATGAGTTGGTTATAGCATTTAATTTACTCATTGACAACTGAGTTTCGAGTTTTAATGGATACTTCAAATGAATCAAGGACCCAGTATCATTTCAAATAAAGACTTATATTTTAAGAAAATGTGAAGTTAGCTTTGAAATTTGATAAATTATTTATATGAAGTTTAAAGTTACTGAAAAAAATTAAACTTGAATCCTGCTGATAGTAATCCATGGTATCATGTTTAGAATAATGTAGTTAACTTGATTTATATTATAAATATTTGAAACATTAAAATATTTTATGATTTTACAGATAAATGGCACAGAAACATCAAAACCTCGAGGTCTTTCTTAAATTATTGGTATAATTTAACGTGTTAAATCATATGACAAGTGAAGGAGTGACTCAGTTCACATTTAATGTAATACTTGATTTATATGAATGTAGGGTTGTTTAGGGTAAGTGGGACCCCTTTTTGACACAGTGCATTTTTGGAGCTTAATAGAAAATTTTGAAATGGTTTAATTTCAACTTATTGACTTATTTCATGTAAGACTATAAATACTATATCAATAAACAAAAATTTATTATTAGTTTCTAAATTAATGCTGTACATCATTCTTAATGGGTCTTTTTTTAAAATGAGATGGGTGACCCACTTACCCCAAGAGAAGGGGTAAGTGGGTTACCCACTCTTTATTTATATTTAATAAAGCAAGGAAAACTTGAAAGGAAGTAAGTGGGTCTAACTTCATAAAGTACAAAAATCATAAATATAAATATTTTACTATAACTATATCCATGTTTAAGACATTCTCATATTACAATCAGTATGACAGGTAACTGTCATATAGACTTAAAAAAATAAGTTTATTATAGAATGTTTTTAAAAGCCAAAGGGATATATATGTTTTAATATAACATATTAAACAGAGTTGAAAAAATATAATAAGGTTGATTAAGATTTATTTTGGCTGATTGGTAAACATCGTAAGATAAAAAAGAAATTGGGAACGCTAAATGAGAATGTAAACTAATGATGAAATATATTTTACTGTACCTACTCACCATAAATTAAATTAAAACGCAAAATTGATATGCAATGTTGATATACAACTATTATTAAATATTACAATAAACTTTTAAGTGGTGAGTAAAAGTTGTCTTTTTACTACATAAAGAGGGGTCCCACTTACCCCTATTACACCCGGTTCACACATAAAAAGTTAAACTAGTTCAAGTTTTTATGTGTGAACCGGGTATTAGGCTAAAATTACGGGGTTAGTTGGACCCCTCCTCGTAAGCACTTCTAAATTAAAAATTTTGTAAAAATTCATATTGCAGCATGTATTTTAAGTTAAACTTTGCACAAAAGTTCAACAAATATCAAAATATAATGAAATCTTAGCTGGAAATACTTCTTTAAAAATGTATCTTGGACTCTCCAAAAAATCCATTCTAGGAATCCTTTTTATAATAGTTAAATAGTTAATGGTTATAATAGTTAAAAAGAAATCAAACAAAAATTAAATATATGCAAAACCCATCAGTGTGACAAACTGTAATATAATCAATGCGAGTAAGTGTTAAATTTTCTGTACATATTTTAATTTGAGGGGGGTGACCCACTTACCAGTGATCTACTTACCCCAACTACGCGTTTTCAAACATCAATATTGAGAACGCGTAATGTAGTACAGATACATAGAAATCTCAGTTTCACACAATAAATACAAAGAAAATAATATAAAACGAAAAAGTATAGAACAAACGGTAATAGTTTTTATATTACCAAAGATAATTTTATCTTCCAAGAAAATGTTTTATTGTAATGAAACGTTTGAATCATCATAATGGTTGGCATAGTGAGAGTTTTTAAAACCTGATAAGTACCAACGGTATTATAACCAAGAGACAAATTTGTAAAAACAACAAATCCACAAAATGAAATAGAAAGCGGCACTAATTGAATGATTGGCAGTTTTTTAACTTGAAATAAATTCAAAGTTTCACATAATTTTATACCCAATGCTGTCATTACAAAATGAACAAATGTCAAAGTAAGATTAGGGAACTTAGTTCTGGTGTAAACTAGCTTATTTATAATCACAATTGAAACGGAGAAAAACATGTTTGCAACCACGCATATGGGCACGTTACTTCCTCCACACATGGTTAAACTTTTTTTAAAACGTCCAATTTCTAAAGTTGTTTCCTTTAATCCATTTGGAGGTATGGAAAGAAATGAATCTATTCATCACGCAACACAATGTCACTTTCAGCATTTTTTATTTACACAGTAATAAGATGATAAAGCTAGATAGCGGCTGATAAGTTTCAAATGAAATTTGACGTGAAAAGAATCGATATCAATCTTAGGCAATCTTCAATTCAATGATTTTTTTGCTACGGTGTAATTAAGTACTTTGAAAAATATTTAAAAGAATTTAATATAATCTTATCTAATTCTACAACTCTGCTTTACAGTCTTAAAAACAGTGCAGTAAACCAGTTTCATTAAAAAAAATGTGTAAATGAAATATTGATGAAAATTTACATTTTACAATATATTATAATGAAATTCAAAAACTTTAATTACGTTAAATCTTTAATAACTCAAACCCTAGAATCTAATTTTTACTGCTATTAGGAAAAATTTATAAGTAGGGTTGTTTCATTTAATGCACAGGGTGTCCCAAGAAAAGTGGCCACACCCTTTAACTTTGAACCCCTACAGATATATTCATGAAAGTAGGGTCTAGGTGCAGTAAAGTGACCCGCCCTATCCAAGGAGACAACTTTTAACGCCCTCTAGCGAAAACTTTATGAGTTATAATTTTTTTTGAAAACTACTATTTGAGGTATGTGAAAAAAGTCAATTAGTAGTAAGTTGTAAAGCAGTATCGATTTAGTAGGAAAAGACGCCTTAAGCAGAAAAATATCATGAATAAAACCCCTAAAACGAAAGCTCAATTAGGTTTAATTTTGTAGATTTGACGTCTTAAAACGCTCCTCACGAGGTGAAAATGAGAAATTTTCGATTTAATGAACTAAGAATACTTTTAATCATTTACTTAAGTCATAAAAACGAAAATTTCTCATTTTCGCCTTGCAAGAAGCGTTTTAAGACTTCAAATCGACGTAAATTCAACCAATTGAGCGTGCGTTCCGATTATCCGCGAGCGGATGAACCGCGGTGCAGACTGCGGACTATCCGCGAGCGCCACGAAAAAAAAATTTTACGATGAGGGCAAATTTTAGATGAGATTAGACATTTAAGATGTAGAGAAAAGGTTTCTGCTGTGTACTGTACAAGTACATATTTTAAAAGTTTTACTTATGTTTTTTGTACAGTAAAACTTTTTCTGTACTGAAATATTTTTAAATATATTTTAAAACTGAAATATTTTTTTCGTGTTTTCACCTCATTTTTAGTCTTTTTTCGGGTTATCCGCGATTTTCTCTATCCGCGGTACCCTTGCCACCCAATTCCACGGATAATCGGGCTCTACTGTATATCGTGCTGCTCTACAACTTAGGGCCGATCTCACCAATTTTCTGGTAACCAACGGTTAACTAACCGGCCCTTTAATAAAACTGGAGCTTTAAAATCGCAGTCGTCTCACCAACGAAACCTATCCAGTTAACTTTTCGCCGTTTAACTAACCAGAGGTTTAAAAGCTCAAATAAACTATTTTGATACTTAGCATTTTGTGATTGATTAAAACATAATTAAAAAGACACTCGTGTCCTTAAAAGTCTACTTTTATTTGATCGAACAGGAAATCGAGCACGATCGAACACGAAATCGAAATAACAGGTTATCAACCTGTTACTTCTGCTACTCGTATCGAGTCACGTGATCAAAAACGATCAGGCGCAGCTCGAGACCTCCGGAGGGTCTCGAATATTGGTCACGTGAATCGAAGTGAATTCTGATTGGATGGCAGTTAGCACGTGATCCGTACGTCAGGTGAAGCGAGTCCAATTGGTCCAATGGGGTCAATTCATTGCCAGATGGCGTTAGTAATACTGGTAGTTAACACGTGATCATTACGTCAGGTGAAGTTACTCCATTGGTCGACCTGTGAGCGCCGACGTCATGGAGAAAAACGATTGTGAAGGCGGCTTTAGACCACGCGGTTCGCGACAGCGATTCTGCGACATCCGGTTCGCGACAAAAAATTGACCCTCTTCCCTCAATTGAACAGCGCCATCTTTCGAGAGGTCGCTGAGTTACTGCGGTTGTCGAAATTCCCGAAAACCGCGGAATCGCTGTCGCAAACGCGAGTTCACAGGACGCACTAGGCGATTTCTCAGCTTGGTCTATGATTGGCTGAATGGTATGTCGTTGGGATAATAGTGATAAGTTACGCCCTGAAATTGACCAATCACGATTCGAGTTGGTAATCGCCTAGTACGTCCTGTGAACTTGCGTCGCAAACCGGGTACTGACACTGCTGAATCGCTCTTTTCGATTTACGATGTCTCCAAAAGTATCTATACTAATAATTAAACGTTAGTTATTCTATTCGTTATTCGTTGAAAAACAGAGTGTGAGCGCAAAAAAAGCTTTGGTGGTTGCGAGCGGCGGAATTCTGTTGTCTTCGTCAAGCCAATCTTCATCTGTACGGTGATTTGTTGCAGTTTTCAAAAAATAGAAAGTGCTTCATCAAATTAATTCGTTCAACCAATTAGATGGATGAAGATGGATTGACAGGAACCACAGATTCTCTTTTCGGAAGAATGAACTCTAAAGATTCTCCCTCCACCGCGTATTTCCGATTTGCGGTACTTTCTTGGCGAGTTTTGTCGCTTGGCGAGAATCACCGCAGCAGTCGTTGCGCCACCTGTAAACATTTGTGAGACGCGAACACGCGGTTTCCGCCTGACATGCCATGGAACACGCGAATATTGCAGATATTGAAATGGAAGATGTTAGAAAATTATTAAATGTTAGATAATTATTAAAAAAGTACGCGCAGTCTCGCAAGTCACTTTATCTTCCAGGAGCAAGATATCTTCAACAGTTTCTTTTTAATTTTTTCTCAAATTTGAACTAATGTTTTCAATTTATAGAACTCAACTTATTAGTTGCTTTAAATTTTCAAGATGATCAGTTTTTTAATTTGGGTTATGGGGTAACCTTTGGGTGCCACTCTTCAGTTCTGGGGGACATAATTCAGTCTTACTGTACGGAATTTTGTTTGGGTTTAATACGAACCAATAAAATTGGTGGACTGATTAGACAAGCTTCATGAAAATTAAATTTTGAACTTAATGAATATTGAGATTATTTCTAGGCTTAATTTAAAATTTTTATTACTGCATTCTTAATGACAAATGATTTTCACAATTCCAAAAAATATTTAGTTTAATTTTGTTTTGCATAAATATAAAATAGTGTTTGAGGTTAGTTTACAATTTTCAAATAACTTTAAAAAAATTCCAGTTTTAAGTTGTAAAGCTGTAAGAAATCTTAACCTCAGAAAAATGCCAGATTTTCAGAGAGTCAGTTGAATAAGTATCATAATTAAGTAAATAACATCCATAAAAAAATAACTGAACAGTGTTTCCCCTTTCTACAGCAAAAATTTTGTGTTTAACGTGTTTCTGGCATAAACGATTACTTTTTAAAGTAGCGAACAGAATAAAATTACGCACGATTCCTCTAAGAACACTTAATAAAATAAAACACAATTTCATTACGTTATGAAAATTACAGCAAAGCGTATAAAGCGCTAATCGGTAGTGCTGCACTTACCATTTTTTTACGTTCTTCATTTCAAGAAGTACCGCGGCGCGGCGCGAGTACAGCAACAAGTAACCTCATCTGCGGTATCTGGCTGGGTTGCAATATTTATCTCAAAGTGGCGCCAACTGACAAAACTCGCCAAGAAAGTACCGCAAAACGGAAATACGCCCCTCCACCCCCTTACAAATCTGTTTTGACTTTTTCTGTAATATTAATATTTATTATCATCAGGAAAGATACAACTAAGCTTTCCGTTGTTTTGAAGAGGAACTCAAATGTAGCATGGTCTTGTTTATGTTTAAACCGCGTTGAAAAAAGTTATTGCTAATTTAGCGAATTAAAAGGAAATAATTTTATTTTTTATGATATCATTGTTATAATAGTTCTGTAACAGTATTTTTGAAAAGTGCCAATCATGGTAAATAAGTTTTATTTGTTTCTTTCTTCATGTTGACTAGTAGTAGTAGATCATAAAATCATGGAGTATTTAGAATTAAAATTGTTGGTTCAATTCCGTTAATGTTCCGCCAAATACCGCCATGCTCTTTTGAACACCAAAAAAATAGAATTACTGTTAAATAATTTCAAACTCTTAGATTAAAATGTTAGATTAATAAACTTGTTCAGTTTATCAATAAAAAGCAGAAAAATTTGTCGATATTTGAATATATGGCGCTCGAAAAAGCTTGCCGATATTTAGCGGAAACGTTAACCGAATCATGTGCGGATTTATATGGTGAACCCTGGGGGTGCAAGCTGTCCCTGATGGCTTTGAAAACGTGATTTTCCTCTATAAAAATGGAATTATCTCAAAAAGTTGGGGGTGCGTTGCACTCCCTTAAATCCGTCCATGAATGGAATTGAACCAAATAGTGTTTTGTTTGACATATTGTACCTTAGGAAAAAGACGCCATGTGTAACCACAGCAATACAATTTAGTGTGGTCATCAGAGAAATCAATTAGAACTGCTTTAGGTACAGCTTTAGAATAAGTCCGCTTTTTAAACAGTCGCCAAGTTGGCGATATTTCATGGCCTAGGCTGTGAAATCGTAGGTAAACATGGCGGGGCCGGGTTTCAAATACCGTGGCCGGCGCCAAGGTCGCCAAAAGCGGACTTTTTCTAAAGCTGTTCCCTGCTTTACCATCCCTAATTATAAGCTATACTATTAAGTAGGGGAGAGATGGGACACTTTTTTCAAGAATATTTTTTTAAATTAAGTTTTCATTGTATAAACGTATTAATAAGTTTTCATTGTATTTCAAACTAACATCTTGGACCACTTAAACATGTTTTTAAAAATATAACCAAAGTGATATCAAACAAAACTTAGGATTTATAAATGAATTAAAGTAACCTCTAAAAGTGTCCCACCCTGGGCCGGGGTGGGATGGGACACATCTTTTTAAATTGAAATTTATGATTACTTTTTAAATATATGATTAAAAACCTCAAAAATGGAAGTATTTTACACATTTTAAAGATTTATTACAAAACATCAGTTATTTTACCCTATATTTACTTCGAAAAATCTAACTTAAGTGAAAAATACAAAATAGTTAAAATTCTTCTTTAATATAAAAAATATGTTTTCAACAGCAATACAGTAACGGACCCTTTATCCGGCAAGCTCGGGGCCGACATCATCCCGGACTTCAGAATTTTCCGGATTTCGGGTCCGTTCCGGAAAAAACGACATTGAAGACGCAGCTGCTTTAGTAAAACCAAAATAACCGCTGAAACGACATAGTAGTCCGTTCCAATAGTAACGGATGCTATAAAAACTTCCGGCAAAGCACGTGGATCGTCTTGGTAAGAACCTATAGCGATGCAGCAGCCGATTTTGGAACGGCCGTTTAAGCGCGGGGACGATACGATTCGGGCCGCGCCGAATCGTCCCATTCCGGACCGAGACGATGTCACAAAAGGCGCGGCGCATCCAATCGTAACGGATCCAGCAAAAAAAACTCCCGGTAAAGCACGTGGGTCTTCGCGGCAAGAACCGATAGCGAGGCAGCAGCCGATTTTGGAACGGCCGTTTAAGCGCGGGGACGATACGATTCGGCCGCGTCGACCCGCGCCGAATCGTCGTATTCCGCACCGAGACGATGTCTTAAAAGGCGCAGCACAACCATTGCGCGTCGTAACAGCATTTACTCACTTAAATTTCTTCAAAATATAAAAAAAACCAAATTCTAAACGCGAGCCGGATTTCGGGTCCTTCCGGATTTTGGGTTCCCGGATAAAGGGTCCGTTACTGTACTAATCAGTTTCAAGACAATGGTAACTAAAGAATTGTATGCAATAGCTTGTATTTAGGTATTGAGAGGAACTGGGCATGTCCATACAACATATTCGGTGTTGCCAATGCTATTTATTGGCGAGTAAGTAATTATATTTCTATAGAACTGGGTTGAATCTACTGTTAGATTGCCATTTTTGGCTCCAGTTTCAGTTTCTTTAAATTACCCAACAAAAGATATTTTTTAATGATCAGTTGATTTATTTGGTTCAATTTTTTTAACTGTCACTTTAAATATCACTGCTGTTTTGAACCACTAGCATTCAAATTTAGAGACTGAAGTAAAACAATTTAAAACCATTTTTTGATGGTCCCATTTCCAAAAAAAATCTGGTACATACGTACTAAGCTGTTGACTGTGCTGCTAAATTTTAAAACACTGCCAAGGGCACTAGACATTGCCAACATAGGAATACCAAATATACTTTATTGATTACACAATAAAAAATTAAACTTTACAAAGTCACAGAGAAATGCTATTATCAAAAATTATAAGTATTA
Organism: Tetragnatha versicolor; assembly: GCA_024610705.1. Taxonomy (NCBI): domain Eukaryota; kingdom Metazoa; phylum Arthropoda; class Arachnida; order Araneae; family Tetragnathidae; genus Tetragnatha; species Tetragnatha versicolor. Next base: position 13,163,647 of record JANDEH010000012.1, on the reverse strand, counting down.
CAGGGTTCCCACTGGTCAGGGAATATCTGGAAAAGTCAGGGAATTTAAATTTCACCTAAAAAGTCAGGGAATAGTCAGGGAAAGTTGCTTGTTTTGGCCAAAAGCCTGGAAAAATCATAAAAAATACCTGGTAAATGAAAATTTTTAATGTTTGTGTGTCAATTTTGGCTCTAGTAAGTGAAAAAATAGTAAATTTATTGAAAATAATGTGTTCAAAAATGCAAGAGGTATCCAACAAATGCTATGAATTGCTAGTTTTTTTACCAAAAAATCTTAAAAATTGACCAGGAAAAGTCAGGGAATTTTATTTCTGAAATTGAGTTTGAACCCTGGTATAAATGTAATCAAACATTATAATTATTTAGGTGGACTAAACCTTTTTTGGCTAGCTATTGTATATATTAACATGTATTTTACTAAAACTGGCTATAACTTGAAACTCTTCATTGACTTATGACGTCACCGACTTCTAATATTTGGCAGTAAATCCACCTTTTGGTGACTTCAGCGTTGTTTTAAAATTTAGCGTCGCGGTCGACAGCTTAGTACGTAAGTACCGAAACTTGTTTTTGAGAGTCAAATTTTCTGAAACACTCCCTTTTGTACTTGAAACTTTATTACTTACAACATTTCTTATATTAAGTTCTTTGAGGGTTCTACCTAAAAATGTATTAGAAAGCTACATTGATTCTATAAAATATGCATGGGAGGGACTAAGTAATAATTTTGGGACCCTACCAAAATGAATTTCTATTTATACATTGTTTAGATGTTAATGTTAAAGATCCTGATCAAGTGTTTTTCTTTTAAAATATTTTCTAGTCTCAACTGTTTGCTTTATTTGAAAATGCTACGGGTTATGCGCTCTTTCGCACTACCGAGTTTGAAGAAGTCGGTATATTTTTGCCTCAGGTTCAAAGAAGCATATTAGATGTAAGCAAATTTAGAAGTATTGTCTATTTTGTTGCATTCCATCCCTTTCAAATGGGAGAAGCCCTTGAAAATATGAAATGCATTGCAGAAGGTAAGTTTTATTTCTGATTTTATTTCTGATAACTTTTAATAGATGTTATTATCTATCTCTTGATATTAACAGCATTTTATTATCTTGGTAGAATTAATAATTCCCTTTTGCATTTGATTTTATGAAACAATACTATAAGTTTACTTATGAACTAATCAATTAATAATATCAAAATAAATTGGTTGGAATTACTTTTGTAAAAAGACCATTTAGTTTAAGCATAATAATAACTTAAGATTTTTTAGGAAATTATGAACGTGAATAAAATATTTGAAGAACCTATAAAAACTTAAGTATTTTTATTGTTCTTTTATTTTAAAGGCAAGCTCCATAAAGATCTTCAGTTATTTCTTGAAACAAATGTCCCCAAATCAAAGAAATCAAAGCAAGCTGTTGTATTAGGTGTGCAAGATAAAGACCTAGCATCCTCTATTACTGCAACTCTTGGAATTTCTTGTTCTACTTCTGGTGTTGTGGATGAAGTTATGAGAGGTAAAGAAATAATAGAGAGTAGAATGGAGTTTAAGTTCAAATAAGTGTCCTTCTAAGCTGTGTTAAATGCATATGTAGGCTTTATTTGAAAAGCAATGAACTGGAACAACATTTTAATAAGCCTAAAAATTTAATTACAAAAATACTGTCATTTTTAAAATTGTATAGCACTTCATTATTATCCTCATAGAAAGTTACATTTTAAAGTTTAAATTTTTGCTTGCTAATGGGTAAGTTAGTTAAAGTTTCCTGCCTTGCATTGAAATACTAGGTGTTAAAATTTTCTTGGTTGCATACTTTGTGCTTGAATTATTTTTAAGTTTTAATAAAAATATTATAAAAACATATTGATTATTTACAGGTATTCGTTTACACTTTCACAAGCTCATAAAGGGTTACAAAGATTTAGATAATATTAACAAAAGCCAGCAGTCACTGGGCCATCATTATTCTAGAGCAAAAATGAATATGAGTATTCAGAAATTTGACAACATGATAACTCACAGTGTAAGCATGTTGGATCAATTGAATAAAGACATCAAAACTTTGACTCTTAGAATAAGGTAAGACATTTTTGAAATTGAAATATTTTCTGTCATTTATAAATATAATTGTTTATATTTCTTAATTGTTATCTGAATGTGTGAATTAGGATTTTTATTCTGTGAAAAGCAATATTTTTGGTAAAAGCTTCAAGTTCAGTTAGTTTTCGTTCATGCTTCTCGAGGAGATGAAAATAATGTAATTGTCTAATTTTATTTTGAACTTCAACTTCTTTAACCTTATTAAAAATTTAACTGTCTTCAGGCCTCATTCACTGCTACCTGACCAGAAGTTAATCATTGGTTAAAGAAGTATTCCTCCAATCTAAGTCAGTGAAAAGCTCATTTTCTTTCTTTAGCTGCTGGTTAAGTGGAAGTGAATAAGACCATTTAACATGATACTTATCATATTTAGATATTACAGTGTGATTTTTTAATTGTTTTGGGCTTTAACAGTAGCATAAAAATGTGCTTTTAAAGTGTTTTTGTGTGTGAAATGTTTTTTAAAGCTTTTTGTGGTATTTTTTATTAAAATCTTTATTGATTTGCATTCGGTCAAAAATAGGAAGCTAAAGGATGAAAAAATAAATATAATTACAACTTAAAACTTTAAATACAGTAATATTTTCATCCTATTTTTTAAAAATAGAAATCAATTGAATTACAGGGGAACTTGGATAATTCAAAGGACCTCTAAAAAAACTATTTCAATTATCCAAAACTTAAATTAAAGAAGTTACATCTTTTAAATTTCAATTCTGGTCCACTGAATGATTGAATAAGTTATTTCTGTTTCATAAATGACAGCAACCCATTTACTTTGACAACTGTTGAGTTTGTATATCATAATTCTTTGTTAAATGTTTGGTAATGGATTACTGAAGTATTATACACAGTTAACAGTAGTCTTTTTCTTTTTGTATAGAGAATGGTATTCATTTCATTTCCCTGAACTTATCAAACTTGTACCAGATACTGAATTATACGTCAAATGTGTTAAAGAAGTAAAAGATAGAAATAACATGCCAGAAAATATAAGTGAAGTATTGGAGGCAATATTACAAGATAAAGAAAAGGTGCAGAAAATTTTAGATGCATCCACCCACTCAATGGGTAAGTTATGAAATATTTTACAAATTCTTTTTTTGTCATGCCTTTTACTTGTTTGATATATTTTTTATAATGCTTTCAAAAGACAAGAGTTATTTTAACCTCTTTTTAGTTCTTGATTAAAGCCTTTTTCTGACCTATGTGAATTTTGTGAGCTAAGTGGGAAATCATCTTAGGCAATTTTACCAAGAACAAAAGAGGACAGTGTGTTTTCAGCTGCAGATTTTAAACTGTTTTCTCCATTTCAATCAAAATGTCATCAATTCAAACTTAGTCTCCTTATTAATAATAATAATAATAATAATAATAATAATAATAATAATAATAATAATAATAATAATTTCTGATGATGATTATAAAGTAAATTTCTTTTGTTAAACCTTTTAAATTTAAAAAAATCTCAAATGATATCCACTTCTTAGGACCTCAGCCCTCATACAAAAATCCTAGACTAGTTATTGTATGCACTTGTAAAAATGCCAGTTAAAGAGGAATGCTGAAGGATGAAAACATCACTACTGATACTTTACTCATGTTTAACTAATAATTCGAGAATTTAAGCTGTTTTAGTATCAATTTATATTAATATGTTGTCTCTTGTTTCTTTGGGTGGTAAAGTTTTGTTTTTATATATTTTCTAATTCATAATTTTTTTAAGGCATGGATATTGCTCCTGAAGATATAGAAAATCTTGAAATGTTCATTGACCAAGTTTTATCACTCATGAATCGCAGAAATGATCAGAGTGGATATCTGGACTCAAAAATGCATTTAATCGCTCCCAACCTTGCAGCTGTTATTGGTGAATCTGTAAGCATTTTTGTCTATTACAGGCATGGCCAACCCGCGAGCTGCATGCGGCCCTCCGGGTCATTTTGTGCGGCCCACGAAGCTCTCTGAAAACTCTCCAAAAAGTAGCTTCAAAACACTTTTTAGCATACTAAAATTCTTAATTTTTTCGGGGGAGAACCCCCGACCCCCCATATACCTCTTAGATCAGGCTTTGCCAACCCGCGGCCCGTTTTTAAATAATTTTGTTGTCCGCAAGAACTTTTTTAGTTAAAAGTTAAAGTTTTAGGGTAAGTTAAGGCCCCCCCCCAAATTCGGACAAATGGTACCAAAACACGTTAAAGTCTGTTAATTAGATTCGTATTTCCAAAAAAATTTCTGGGGGAGGACCCCCAGATCCCCCTTTAGTACTAGGAACTCTATTGTTCACACCTTTTTTGGGATATTAGTTCAGTCAGGTGCAAATCCTAACTAAAAATATATTTTAATTTATGCATTGAACCAATTAAATATGCATGGGGGCATGAGAGGAAGATTTGGGTGTACTTTTTCCTGATGCAAAAATATAGCTGCAATTTTTAAAGAAAATTTGGGTCCTCCCGAAATAAATTTCTATAAGCGCCACAGGCTCCTTATAGTTTCGAGTGATTCCAAGTGTTTTTAACGGCACCTGTTTAGTTCCTATGGATATACTACAGAAGGTATTCTTGGGGTTGCTCCTTAAGGTAAATTTAAATGAATATTTTATTTAGGAATCTGTCAAACTAAGCAAAGGATCTAAGAAACTCCCTTATTTATTTACCTAATTTATTCAATTTACTTCACTGTCATTCTGTGCACCAAATATCCTAAAATTTATATGCGGCCCGCAAGAGTATTGTGGTCTTCCAAAGTGGCCCTCAACAACATTTGGGTTGGCCACCCCTGGTCTATTATCTGATCTTGACTGCCTAATTATTTTTTATTCTGTAAATTTTTTGGTTAAACGTTACTCATTTCTTGATTTATTTGTAGGTTGGGGCTCAACTAATATCCCAAGCTGGAAGTCTGACAAGTCTTGCAAGGCTACCTGCTTCTACTGTTCAAATTTTGGGAGCTGGGAAATCATTGTTTAGGTAAGCATGAATTTTACTTGCTAATCATGCTGTACTCTAAAACATGTTTATAACAAATTACCTGATGGTCCAGCAAGGTCAATGTCAGCAGTATGCAAACTATCTATAACAATAAGTTGTCTGTGATTTGTTTTTTGGTCCCTACAAGCCACTTTCCAATCAATTTTAATCTAACACCAAAATTTTCACTACTGTTATTTGCTAAATTAAATTACTGGAACATAAATTTATGCATTGACGTTTATAATTTTAACAGTGATCCCTCACTATAGTGCTCTCTTTTATGAATGCTTTATAATAAAAATATTTTTTGTGGTACCAGCCAGGAAATGTAGGTGAAAAATAATAACTTATTTGTATATGGGCTAGTACTATAATGCACTTCCCAATTAAGTCTGGCACAAAAGTTTTCTAAGTTCAATAAGAATTGGATGTTGACGAATTGAAAAATTCAAAATTAGTCTTGGTAACTTCTGTGTTTTCTGTAGAAAGTGTGGTTGCAATGAGGGGACTATTTAATCATGAAAAAAATATTTGACTACCTAAATTTAAGTAATCTGATACAAATCAAAGTACCCTTTTTGAAAATTCACAAATAAAAAGCAATTAAGTTATTTTATGAGAAATTATTATTATGAAAATTTAAGTAGAAACATTTCCTTTCTCTTCCCGTTCTTAAAAATAGTGATTAATATAAAAATGAATTCATTGCATTTTTGTAAGTAACCATATTACATTTTCAGTAGTGTCATAGTAAGTACAAAGTATTATGGAAAGTGTGGTACTATTAAGGTCTTTTATTAAGACCTATAAATGCGGTCTATTATTTGGTCTATAATAACAAAATTATCATACTGTTCTGTATTATACGGTCCTTATTATTAGGGTCTATAATACGTACCTGGCATTGACCTTACTATTAAGGTCTATGATTGTGGTACTATTAATTTTCATTTTATGACCAACTTTTTCGTGGGATATTCCACTTTTCAGTAGTTTTAAGGGTACATTCGTATTAGCCCGTCCATTCGCCAACAAGGGCGATAAGTCGCCAAGTCTGGTAAACCCCGCAACACTACCGTTGATTCTGGTAACCCTGGAAAACGTGGCAAAATCGGGCTAGTTCCGATTGCTGGTGCAAGCGCGCAATTTAAATCGGTAAGCCCATGGGTGAAATAATGTGTGCGCACCGCGCAGGTTGTTTTGAACGTAAATTCAACAGTGTTTACAAGGTAAGAACGAAGACTGTATCTGAAAGGTAGGAGTCTAAATGCTTTCGTGTCGTTCCACGGTGAACTTTGTTGCGCCATTTTGCCGAGCCCCAGAGTCTTTCAATGTTTTGCGTATGCATGCCGGTGGTTGGATCGACAAAGGATGGCTGGCGGTAGGATCGACTATTTTTCAAGTAAGTGCTAAAAAAGTTATTTTTATGCTCTTTCCGAGTGATATCCGTAGTTTTGCTTGATCCAAGAAACTGATTCCCCTTTTTCTGAATCCTTACTGTTTCTGATTACCCCCACAACGAGTTTGGTTATAGTTAGGGCAGGGGGGGTTTGGGGGGGGCAGCAGCCCCCCCCCCAACCACATGAAACTTTTATTTTTTATTTTCTGATGTTATAAAGATGTTTCTGATGTTAAAAAATGTGTTTTTCGGCAATTCTAAAGAAATCCCGTATTTTGGCGCGTTTTGCAGTGATAGCAGCCGTCCTATATTTCCTATAATTCCTATATTTTACAGAAAAACCCGGAAAAATGTCCTATATTTGTCCTATATTTTAAAAAATGACAGTTTGTCCTATATTTTTCTTGTTTTCTGTGTTCAAAAATTTAAATTATTTGAAAAACGACGCTATTATTTTTTAAAAATCGGGAAATTTGTTGATAGCTTTCGACATGCGATAGTGTAAAACTTATTTTAAAGCGAAAAATGGAGTATTTAGTTTGCAAAAAACTTTTTAAAGTTTTCACGAGCTTTCATGAAAAAGATCATAGTGTTAAGGCAGGATGACACTTCTTTGCTTCGTGTCATCGAAAGGAGCCTGTGACGGTATTGGGGAAACTCTAGACTTATGGGGGATTTACAGCACTACTGTAAAAGCGACATTTTCGGTTTGCTGTAACAGCGACGAAAATTTTTTCAAAAGCACCAATAGGAAGCCTCGAAAACTATCGCTGGGAAAAAATCGCTACGACAACAGCGACGTAATTACGATCACTGGCGGCCATTTTCTTGAGCCGGCGGGAGATCTGGGTTGACTTGATTTCTCTAATAGAAATGCAAAAATTTAATTATCTTCTAATATCAATATCGTGCTTCCTTGAAATTCAAAGGCTGTTGCATAACCAGAGTTGACCAGAGCGTTCCGATTAATTGAGGAGACTGCTGTAAAAGAGACATCAGCGATATTTTCGGCATATTTTAGTACCCGCTACTCACAAAAGATGACGCTTGTCAATTGGAATAACAATTCCTGTTTCTTCCGAAAATATCGCTGATGTCTCTTTTACAGCAGTGGTGTAAATCCTCCATTAGTAGCCTTTCTGACAGTGCCCACGCCCATCCATTGAGAAGCTTACTGGTTAAAGTAACTTTCAGATATATTTATTATATTTTTTTAAGTTATTACTATTTGGCATGCTATTTAAATGAAAGCATTTTTTAGAAAAAATCCGGATTATTGTAAAAATACTTTTATCAACACTTCTATAAATTGTTTTGTAATATTACATACTAAGAGGTTACTATAAAAATACATATTAAAATTATGACATTATGATGAAATAAAAAATAAGTTTTATTTTAATGTCCTATATTTTTTTGAAGAAATTCCTATATTTTTTCTTGAGCGTGCTGCTATCACTGGTTTTGGCAAAAACGATGGACGGGCTAATACGAAAGTACCGTTTTAAGCTAACTTTAAAGCAGCTAACTTTTAAAATTCTATTCTAGCTAAGCTATAACAAGTCTATGGCTCAGGTAAATGTAAGGATATATTGTTAGAAAAATATAATAAAATAGTTTAACGCACGCATAAGTTCAAAAAAGTCAGATGGGTTAGTTTTAGCACCTGAAATTCATAAGAAAACTACATATCGTCGGATTACAGGAGAAAGGTACTAAGTCACTTTTTGCTCAACTACATCGTACGAGGTTATGGCAAGTTTGGCGATCATTTTACCGTTGCCATTCTAGTCATAGTGTAGAAAAGATATTTAAAAAATTTTATTTTTAAAATTTTAGAAAGTATTTTATATATTTTAAAAACTGGTGGATTGAATTGGATTTGGTAACGTATATTCCTTGCCTTGTGGGCTTGATCTCTCAAGTAATACAGACATAAACAGAATTTTTCTACCACAAGAGAACAAAAGAAACTTTTAACTGTATAATATTAATGTGCACGTGTGTATCTAGTGAATCGTTGGGAAAAAAAGAAATCAGACTCATAAAACTCGTCTGTTTCCCTAGTAAGAAAAAATTGAAACTTTGAATCTTAATAATTCTAAAACTAATTCGATTTTTAAAAGAAATGAAACGCCAATCTTTTTACAAAAAATAATTGTATATGTGTTTAAAATATAGAACTTCTACCATGATTAGTTTTTCTTTTATAACGAAAAAACCGAAAAGTTTTTGAAAGAAAAGTTTCTGGTTGCTGCGATTTGATTTTTAAGTATAGTTATTAGATATGGCGAATAATTGCAGAATGGGCCGTTTGGGCGCCGGCCCGTTTCGGCGCGAGACAAAATTTTTTTTCTTCGAATTTTTAGAAGGATTATGAAAGAGTTCTATTTACTTTCATTTTATTTCTGGCGCCGAAACGGCCAGCGCCGAATCGGCCCGCGCCGAAACGGCCCCGCGTCCAAACGGCCAGCGCCGAAACGGCCGCGCCGAATAGTAGTAGACCGGAATAATTGCCTTGACGGAAGTATCTTCAATAATAAATCTCGCTAATGTTGTCGTTTACTACGAGGTATCACTTCTTCACCGACGATTTACTCATTGTGATGGATGTGCGCAATTTAGATATGAATTTTGATATTTTTAGAGAAAGAGGTATAGGATAGGGGTTAGTCTTATAGCAATTCTTCAGATTGTTTTTCCTCGTCATGTTTATAACTTTTGCAAGCTTTTCGTGCATCTGGTGCTTCCTCTGAAAAAGCTTTCCAGTTTGGCGAGATTTTAGAGATGAAGTCATCTTTTCTCCATAAAGAAACTTTTTTACTATAGAACATTAATTTATGTTCATAACAACTTTATTTCGTTTGAAAGCTCTAATATCAATTATAATCTTAGAAAACCTCCTCTTCTAAACATACCGAAACCAAACAAAGAAATTCTTCATAAAAGTTTTATCTACCAGGGTCCTTTCTACTATAACAAATTACCTACACAATTGACTACAAACTCCAATAAATTTTCTTTTAAAAGGGAATTATTCAATTTTTTATTAAACTCAGATGAATTTATCTTTTCGTGATTAACATTTCACCTTTGGCCTATTTATTTCTCCGCCCAAGATCTTTATCCAGTGTCTTTATATATATATTTTTTTTCGAGGTGTGTTTATATCATTCATTTTAAATTGGGTTGTATTTTGTGTGGAGCCATATAAATATTGTTATTTTCTGGGCTGTCCTCTTGCCAAATTACTTATTTTTGTATTTTTATATTTATGTACTTAATTTTTTTTTCTCTCTTTTTTTCTTTATATATAAGTGTTCAATAGCAAATTTTTGTTTCACTTGGAAGGGCCAATTTGGCCCCTTAGTGAGCAATATGTTTTTTTTTCTTTTTACTATTTCCTTTCCTTTTAATGTTTTGTACCTTGTAAATGTTTCAGAAATAAAATTATTTATTTATTATTTAAAAAAAAAAAAAAAGACTCCGCTCGTTCGTTGGCGCCTTTCCATCGCTTTCAAAAGATCTGCCAAAAGTGACTTAGTACCTTTCGCCTGTAACCCGACGATATGACATAATTTGAGTTGCTTATCAACTTCATCTATTTTTTGCTAGGTCTCTGAAGAAAAAAAATAGCAAGGAAAAATTTGGCTCTTTACAAAAGAAAACATTTCTTGGGGAGAAGTTTGCTGCAAGTAAAATGTCCAGGTTTCTTGCAAACAAGTGCTCTTTGGCATCCAAGGTTGATTGTTTCAGTGGTAAGAATTTTTTATACTGTACCAATAACATATATTTTACTAAAACATTTGTCTTTTACAGTTTTAGCTTTCTGTTTAGTTTAAATCTGGCTTCTTTGGTATAGAAGCAAGCTTTAGAAGTTCAAAAACTTTCACTCTTTCCCCCTTCATTCTTTTTAGTTAAGTTTAAATAAGCTGATATCTCATACAGTGATGAAAATCCTTAAATTAATTATACAAATGTTTTACATTTGACATAGTGACTCCTTCAAAACAGTATGGAGAGAATTTAAAACAGCTTGTGGAAGAACGTAAAGAGCTTTATGAAACTGGAAAGTTAGGAGTTGCATCTAATCCTGATGCTCTTAAAGCCAGAAAAGAAGTAAGTGCCTTTATAAAATAGCTTTCATTGTAGAAATTATAGTCAATTAGAAGTAGTTCCTCTGAGTGTGTGTAGCTCTTATTCCTAACACTCAAATACATTTAAGTATTGAATTTTATATTTTTGACTTGGTATTTTTTCTAAAGTAATGTGTAATTCTAAGAGTATTCTCATTATTCCCCACAAGTTGGAGATGTATGTGAACTGAACTTTGTATCTATCTGTTAAGGTTTAAAAATTATATTTTTAAACTTTGCACAAAATGTTATGCTGTACATTACTTTTAATGTTGGCTGGCATTAAGTTTCTGTATTCCTTGTTGTTTTTCGTGTATTTGTTTAGGAAAAATTTTTACACACAATTTTAAAATTTTATAACAGGCTTTACGAGCCAGAAAAGCTGCTCTGCGCAAACTGAGGAAAGAAAGAAAGTTACAAAATCAGTCAAAATGTAATGGTGTTGCATCCAAAAATTCAAAACTGCCTAATGGAGCTGTTGATATTGCTGAAGATATGATTGTAGATGAAGTAGAAGTTGAGAAAGTAAAAGTTAGGCGGAAGAAAAGTAAAAGGAACATAAAAGAGTAAGTTTTCTTAAATTTTTTCGCACATGACAAATTTTAGTCAGTTTTTGTAATTTAAAATTTACAGCAATCTCAAAACTAGTTTCTCTTACTGTAAAGAAAAAAAGTAATTTTTAAGTTTAAAAAAATTCTGATAACGTTTTTAAAAATTTGAAAAGTAATTTCCTTTTAAGTTAAATATTTGTTACTTACAATCCAATCTTTTAAACCAATCAACAACCTTAATAGTATATTGACGTATGGAGATGTTTGAAAACAAAGCATAATGTTACCTCAAACCAATGGTCCAATGTCAACATAAAACTTGTGTTCAATAAAATTTTTTTTCGTTGTAACAAGTCTTTGCTGCAAGTCTAAGTTGAAAAGAAACTTGTATTTCTCAATAAACACTCTGGTATAATACACGGCAAGATAATGACTTTTGGATTTATGTGGCATTGTGTGAGTTTTCAAATAACTATAAGTCAAACATAGAAACATAAGTGGTCAAATTTATCAAGATATCATTTAGTGACATGCTAGCCTCTGGAACGGAGATTTTGTCTTAATTTATGGAAGTAGCTGTCTTAATGATAAAAGCATTTCCGGTTGAGTTTTTGTTCATGGACATGTCATGAGTATTTAAAAGTATATTAGAAACCCGATTAATGTTTATATTTTTTTGTTTGTTTGTACTTGATTTATGTGGTGATTTAGTTCTGTTGAGAAATTTTCAGCTAACAATATCTTTTTAGATTAATGACAGAAGAAATTGCTGATGATAGTGCTGATGAACTTCCAAGAAGAAGCACAAGGCAGTCCAGAAGTGTCAAAAGTTGATACTTGTTTTTTCACCAATGTATATAGTTTTTCAATAAATGTGAAACTGTATGAAGTTTTTATCAATCAATTGAATATTTCTTAATTTTTATATAATTAGGTTCATTTTTTTAATTTTTTGTCATCAGTTTTACTGTCATAAAAAGTGAACACTCTTTAGATGATATATATGTTAATGTATGGGCCCATCAAATTTGTTAGATTATGGTTATGAACTTTTAAATTATGAAAACTTAAAAAAATCCCCCAGAAATCTTAAATATTTGGAACAAATAAATAACACATTAATATGAGAATAATGTGTCCAAAATTGTTTGGTTTTATAATTCTTGAGATATTTGTCAGATGTAGTGATGTGAAATTCTCAATAATAATCTTTTGGAGAATATTCTTGAGAATCTTCTCAGAGAGGAGAATTTTCGAGAATTTTCTCCTAGAAGCTATTAAAATAAAAAATTTGGAAAATTTTTTTATAAGGTATAAATGTTAACTTTAAATCATAAGAGTCAATTATACGTACCAAATTATAAGATACAATTAAAAGAAAGTCAAATTAAATGTTTTAAAAATACTTTTAAACAGAATACATTAACATATTTAAAAGGTAAATGCAGAGTAAATGAGTTGTATTCTATTTTTTAAATTTTTCCAACTTTTAAATAGTGTTTTTGAAGTAAATTATGTAGAAAAATGTTTTTTTGGAAATTAATTTGTAGAATCTTAATGAGAATATTCTCACGATAAATTATCTGTAAAATAAATAGTACCATTAAAACATTTCAAATATTTTTCTTAATGGATAATTCTAATGTGATATTGTATTTTCTTTTCTTTTAAGAATATTCTAATTTTACAAAATTCTATCACAAAATTAGCTTTATGTGAGGTTTAAAAGGCCCTTCTCAGTTTGAAAACTATTGGTACCTTTGCTTTCAACAAATAGATATGAAAAGAATTTATACTCCTCTTTCAATTGTATGAGTTTTTTCTCCCACTAAAACTTGCTTCTAATACTTTAAAAAATATTTGTTATTCAATGACAAATTTACTTATTTAAAAAAATCTTGCGAAATAATGAAATTACAGTTCAGAGAATATTCTCTGAACAAAAGATGACTTTTTAAAGGCAAGTTTCATCAAAGTAATTATTATTTTCAGATTTTTAGCACTAATACTACATGACCATTTCACATTATCAAACATATCTACATTTTTTACCATTTATCAGTGAAAAAATAGAATATTCTCGATTATTCTCAAAATTCTCGCCCCTGGAGAATATTCTCGCTTCACATCACTAGTCAGATGCAATCTAGATCTAGATATTATAATTAATTATATTTTTTAAAACAAAAAGTTTGTCAATTTCTTTCAAATTTTAGAAGCAAGAAGTAAAGGTAAGAAACCACAATACCATGCAATAGAGAAATATTGTGTTCAAAGCCCCTTAAATAAATAGGCATGTCTATCCATTTCAATAACATCCTTTACAAGGACGTGGAAACATTTCATTATGTTAGCAAGAAATTATTTCCTTATGGAAATTTAATCTAAATAATGTATTGAATTTCTGAGTTTGGTGATTACCCTTTTTCTTAAAATTAATTTAAAAGTAAAGTATACTAGAACTTGATTTGGTAAGCTTGTGGTTAAATTCATTTTTTAGATTTTGAATTTAAATTAAACTTTGAACTTGAACATATTTTGTTCTTTGGGTTAGGAGGAAGGAAAGGGGCCATCCATAAATGATGTCACACTTTTTTTGCCCATTTTTGACCCCCTCCCCCCCTTTGTCACAAACTGTCACACTTCCCCATACCCCCTCCCCCCCTCTGTCACGGTCTGAAACCAACAATATGTCTAATAAATTAATTTGAAAGTGCCCGGAACCAAGGTGTTTTTCGTTGATTTTCAGCTGCAGGATGTGATGTCACAACTTTCAAACCCCCCTCCCTCCCCCTTGTCACAAACTGTCACAAATTGATTAACCCCCTCCCCCCCTCTGAGCGTGACGTCATTTATGGACGGCCCCAAACAAGAATATTTTTCTCAGCAGTCTCCAGTCAGAGTCTGAAATCTAGGCAATTATTGTCTATTAAGTTCCTTCTATATCTCTCTCCTCTTTTATCTCTTCCTCTCTTTTTCTCCTCTCTGTTTTCTTTCTCTTACTCTTTTCCATCTTACTACTTTTCGTAAAAAAAGCATCATCTTATTCCCATCCATCATCACCTTATTCATCTCCCATTGGCAGTTCCAAAGCATTTATGATCTACATTTTTACTCTTTCTCTACATTTCTTCCTTTTCCTATCTCCTTCATATCTCATTCACTTTTCTTACTCACTTTCTTTTCTTCCCAAGAATAAAAAGAGTATAATCTTGTACATTATTATTACTCTCATTGGTACTTTGTGGGCTATTTGTTACTTGGTCTGATTAATAATTTCTCTTTCATTCTCAATTTTTTCCTTCCTTTTCTCCTCTTCTATCTCTTTACTTACCTTCTTTCCCCCTTTTTCTTACCATTGTTTTATTTTTTCTCACCATTTCTTAGACTCTTATACTATCTTATCTTTCTATGAGAAAGTGTGAAAAATTTTCATTTAATTCTTAAGTTTACTAATCCGCTTTTATCTGTCTTTCCATCCTATCTTGTTTTTTTTTCTTTTATGAAATCCATGTGTCGAGGCTTATCATATTCCACGTCTCTAAAACGGATATTTTGGTTATTTACTACATTTCGTCAGGATTGAATGCTGGAGATGAAATAGGAGATGGAAATATAGAACTTGACACCTTAAAGAATATCCAGGTAAGAGGAGGAATATTTAAAGAATTATATAGATGGGTATTATGACTATTTAAGTTAAATAAAGCTTTATTTCCTTCTTAAAATTTCAAATGAAGTACTCTAAATTTGAAGTGTTTCGATAGCAATTAAAGCTGTGTATAGTGCATATTTTTGGGTCTTTTTTGATTTCTAAAAATTGTTTATTACATTCGCCTACAAAAAATGGGGGAAAATTCAAGAACTGTCGACACACACCGAAATTTATTGAATGTATAGGTAAACTTTGGTCAATTATGACTATTAGTCTGTATTAATTAATAGTAGCAGTCGCAAAATTGTTCATTGCAAAAAACTCATTGCATGTTTTCAAACGTTTGTGCTACCTTTAAGTGGAATTTTTAAGGTTTTATTGAGAGATATCGGTCTGATCATCATTTTTGGCAAGTTTTAGCCTCTGGGTCATTTTTTGTAGGTGGTATCAGACCGTCAACTACGTTATTTAGCAGCTCTTACATGTGCTTGAAGGCGTTTAGGTTAGGGGACACAGAAATTACCCTTATTCTTTAAATATCGTTACTTATGAAAAACTTTAAGATAGCCAAATTGGGATTTTTTGCAGCTTTTTCACTCTTAAAGATAAATCCTTGACCCAAAATGTCTTCTAAAAGGTGCAAATGGGACATGGGAACACATGCAAACAGTTGTAGACATTAGTGAAAATATCTGTGGCATATAGGGGGTGTTGAAAGGCACAAAAAATGGTATAGTTTTACAGAAACGGCATCTGTTATTAACGTTCAAAAAAGGAACATTTTTTAGTGTTTATGGACGTATACATGTCTGAAAAGAAAGAAATATCTCTAAAAATATCTCTATTATTTTCTTAAAATGAGTTTTCAAGAGATCGAATTTCTTCTCTGAAACTATTTCCGTTTCAACACCCCCTATATGCCACAGAGCTTTTTACTAATGTCTACAATTGTATACATGTGTTCTCATGTCCCATTTGCTCTTTTTAGAAGACATTTTGGGTGTCAAGGATTTATCTTTAAGAGTGAAAAGCTGCAAAAAATCCCAATTTTGCTATCTTAAAGTTTTTCATAAGTAACGGTTAACGATATTGAAAGAATAAGGGTACTTTCTGGGTCCCCAGACCTAAACGCCTTCAATCCCATCTAAGAGCTACTAAATAACATATTGTTACAATTTTTAACTAAATAAACACGCGGATAATTTCCTGTGACTAGGTTTAATTTAGAATATATACAATAAAATAATATAATATAATAAATGATTTACAATAAGAACTTGAACATTTTACTATCTTCCCTCACTGTCAGGCCAGCTCTCCTCTGTTCTCCCAATTTCCTTTATAAAATCAAAGCACAACAATAAATTGCTATCTCTAAAAGTCCAGGCTTCACCAGTCCCGTTGGGGCTGGACTAGTTATCTGTTACACTGCCCCCTTCCTAGGAACTGCCGTCCCGGCAGTTTCTTCTTTAGGTATTTCCTAAGAAAGGGGCCAGCCGGTCCATGTGCACCACCTTATACTTTGTAGTCCCCCTTTTCGTGATCCGGTATATGACATCGTTCAGTTTTTTCACAATGATGTATGGTCCGTCCCACACACTTTGTAATTTCGGTGATAATCCTCGTTTTCTCGTAGGGTTATACAACCAAACTCTATCGTCTTCTTTAAAGCTATGGGATGTAGAACGAACATCATATCGTGATTTCATCCGCTCGGCCATCCAGTTAATTCTTTCTCGGGCAAACCGATGAACTCTCTCCAACCGTGCCTGTAGAGCATCGATGTATTGATCAGGCGATGAAGGGGTATCACTTGGTCGTCCGAATAGTAAGTCGCAAGGTAACCGAAGCTCTCTTCCAAAAAGTAAGGTGGCCGGAGTGTAATTAGTTGACTCATGGACGGCGCTTCGGTAAGCGAGCAAGAATAGGGGAAGGTGGTCGTCCCAGTCTCGCTGGTTTCTTGCAACGAAGATGGATAGATGGTTTAAGATAGTTCGATTGAATCTTTCAACCATTCCATCTGACTGCGGATGCAGAGGAGTAGTCCTGGTTTTTTTTATTCCAAGGGTCTTGCACAACCCTTGAAAAAGGCCGGAATTGAAGTTCGGTCCTTGGTCTGAATGGATTATAAGTGGCACCCCAAACCGACATATCCAATTTCTGGTTAGGGCTTCTGCCACAGTTGCTGCTTCCTGGTCAGGCAGTGCATACGCCTCCGGCCATTTCGTAAAATAATCCATTACAACCAAAATATATTTGTTTCCGGCATCTGTTCTCGGCAAGGGTCCTAAAATGTCCAGGGCGATCCGTTCGAAGGGAGCACCGACATTATACCTTTGGAGACGACCCCTAGTTCTCGTTTTCGGACCTTTCCTAGCAGCGCAGGCTGTACACTCCTTGCACCAACGTTCTACGTCCCCTCGAACTTGGTCCCAGTAAAACCGCTCTCGCACCTTGTGAAGGGTCTTCATCACTCCGAAATGCCCTCCGGTTGGACTATTGTGGATCTCTTGGAGTACTGATGAAACTCTGACTTTGGGAAGTAAAAGTTGCCACCTGTGATTTCTTCCATCCTCCGTTTCCCACAAACGGTACAGCACCCCGTCGCGTAGATGTAAAGAGTCCCATAACGCCCAATATCGTTTGGTCGTTTTACTTTGCATGGCTATGTCCTGCCACTCAGGTTTCGAAGTCGAATTTTCTTTCAGTTCCAGGATTGGCTTAATATCTGGGTCGGTTCTCTGAGCTTTAGCTAACTCTGCAGGACTCCATGGATCAGGCATAGTCGCTGGTTGAGCTTGGGATTGCCTGATTCTCAATTCTCTTTTTCTCGTTTCGGGTGGCTTACTTTCAGGTTCAAATTTCACCTCCGCCTTCTCGCAGTAATTGCAATTCGCACAAGGACGTCTTGATAATGCATCGGCATTCCCATGGGCGGATCCTTTCCTGTGTTGGACTTCAAAGTCATACTCTTGCAACCGTTGTATCCACCGGGCTACCTGTCCTTCAGGATTCTTGAAGTTCAACAACCAGGTAAGAGCAGCGTGGTCTGTCCTCAGGAGAAACTTCCTTCCGTAGAGAAAGTGGTGGAAATGCTGAACAGCTTTCACGATAGCAAGTAATTCTTTTCTGGTCACACAGTAATTCCTTTCGGCTTTCCCAAGAGTTTTGCTAAAGTAAGCGATAACTCTTTCATTCCCATTGATGGCTTGGGAGAGAACCGAACCCACTCCGTCGTTACTAGCGTCAGTGTCCAAGATAAATTTCTCACTGGGCTGAGGATAGGCTAGAATAGGAGATGTTGTGAGGACTTTCTTAAGGTGTTTGAAAGCTTCCTGGCATTCCGAGGTCCAAACGAAGGGAATTTTTGCTTCAGTCAACCGATGCAGGGGTCTTGCTATCAAAGAGAATCCTTGCACAAACTTCCTATAGTAAGAGCATAGCCCCAGAAAGCTGCGAAGTTCATGAACATCTTTTGGCTCTTTCCAGTCCTCGACAGCCCTAACTTTGGTCGGATCCGTCCTGACTCCTTCGGATGAGATGAGGTGGCCGAGATAGGCGACTTCTCTGCGAAACAGGTTGCACTTCGCCGGATTTAATTTGAGATTTGCTTCCCCTAGCTTTCGAAACACTTTTCGTAAGTTTGCCAGATGCTCTTTAAAGGTCTTTCCGATGACGATGATGTCGTCCAGGTATACAAGACATGCTTCACAGGTAAGGCCTCTCAGTACTGTTTCCATAAGTCTTTCAAACGTAGCAGGAGCATTACATAAGCCAAACGGCATCACTTTAAACTGCCACAGTCCTTGCCCAGTTGTGAACGCTGTCTTTTCCTTATCTTCTGGGGACACTTCCACCTGCCAATAACCACTCTTTAAATCGAGGGTGGAAAACCATTGGTTTCCTGCAAGAGTATCCAGCGCATCGTCAATCCTAGGGAGGGGGAAGCTATCTTTCTTGGTCACATCATTTAAACGGCGGTAGTCTACACAGAATCTGGTGGATCCGTCTTTCTTCTTTACGAGAACGATTGGAGACGCCCAGGGACTGGTGGAGGGTTCAATCACTCCATTTTCTTCCATTTCTTTGATCAAGTTAGAGACCTCCTCCCTTTTAGCGAATGGCAGTCTTCGAGGATGTTGTTTAACTGGCGGGTGATCACCAGTGTCGATTCGATGCTGGGTCACCTTTGTTTTACCTACATCTCTTGAGGAGCTAGAGAATAATTTCTTGTTTTCTAAAATCAAGGCTCGAACGGTTCTTGTCTGGTCTTTAGTGAGATTCTCTAAGCCGTCGTCAATAGTCTTCAAGTAATCGGGTAAAGTGTCTTGATCATTTTCCATCTTTTCGCAATGGGAGATGCTGACCACGGGAGAGCAGGAAGCGATTTCTGCTCCTCTTCGAAGTAGTTTTACCTTATTGCTGAGGTTTAATAGACGAACAGGTACTTTTGACTTTTTCAGGTCGATAAGAGTTGCAGCCACCAAGAGGTCTTGTTCAGAGGACGTGGATGAGGGAAAGTCTGTTACCCCGTACCTATAGCCAGTACCACGGTCTCCAACTCCCTCTGTTACCACCTCGGTTCTTGGAGGTATGCTTATGTCTTCTGTGGCAAAAAGTCTGCAGACCAACGTCTCCGGACGAATTTGGCCAAAGAGCGGAAACTCCTCGTTTCTCAAGAGAAGGACGTTCTTCTCTAAATCAATTTTAATCCCTTGTGGTTGAAGGAAATCAAGTCCAAGTAAACAGTCTTCTTGTATGTCTGCTACGTAGATGGAATGTTGAAACGAATACTCACCAATACGGATGTTGACGGTTGCTCTTCCTCTCACGGTCGCTTCTTCTCCGGTAACTGTCCGCAACGCGATGTTGGGCGTCTTATAGTCGAGTTGGCCCCTACTTATCTTATCAGCTAATTTTAGATTTATAAGGGTGACATCCGCCCCAGTGTCAACTATCATAGTACAGGGAACATTATTTACATATCCTCTTATGTGGAGTCCAAGGTCTTTTCCATTGATAAAGGATATTTCAAAGACTTTCTTAGGGCCTGTAAACGTCGCAGACTGCCCTTGCCCCGCAGGACAGTCTCGCTTTAGTTTCCCTGGCCTTGGAGTCGGCGATCTTGCTTCTTCGGACACCTATTGCTTAGATGACCTACTCCTCCACAGTTCCAGCATTCCAGGTTTCTTCTACGAAAGGAAAGATCATTTCTTCTCGCTTCTTCAAATGTCTCACTTATCATTTTGCGCATCATCTCCTTAAGCTCTGCTGCATTACTTGCGCTGTCCTCTTCGCTAGTGGTACAGGCTCTCACCGATCTCCGGCTCCCAGTGGTTGCTCTTCTACAAGCTTCGAACTTTAGAGCGTGAGCCACCGCAGCGTTGAGATCCTTACAATCCGCCATGCGTGTCGAATGTTGCGTCTCCGGATCTGAAATGGCGTTGACGAAAGCGTTCCTCGCCATACAGTCTCTGACGTCGAGCGGCCAGTTTGCATAGACCTTCCGTGCCAATTTCTCCATCTCAGAGGCCAGGACTTGAAGAGATTCTCCAGACTTTTGTGTTCTGTTGGTCATCTGTAGCTGGAAGAACTCTTTTAAATACTCTTCCCCGTACCGTAGTTCCAAGGCGTTGACGATATCTTCATAGTCCAGGCGCTTGTCGCTTGGTAAGGTTTGTAAAACTTCTGCTGCTGTTCCTCTCAGAGACGCCGCCAATTGACTTGCCCTTACTTCTTCATTCCAGCCATTTGAGTCCGCGATTATCTCGAATTGAGTCCTGTGGACTGACCAGGCTGTTTGGCCGTCAAAAGTCGGCGGCTTGACCATGGGTATAGGAGAGACACATTCGACGAAACTTGACAATTTTGTATGACGTTCTACCTCTAACATCCTCCTTCCTAAGTCTTCATTCCTTTGGCCCAAAATCTTCTCTAGTTCCTCATATTTCTTCTCTATTGCTTCAACTTTCTGATCAATGTGAGCTTAGGGTGGTCCTAAGTGTAATGGTAAAAATTTTTTTTCAGAATTTTTCAAGTCGCACCCCCTAAATTTTTTCCTTATGGGGTAGTAAATAACTGTTAAAAATTTCATCCGAATCGGTTAATATTAACACGTGCCGCAAAAGGGATGAAAATCTGAAAAAACATCAAAATTTTGAAAAATCATAAAATTTATTTAAAATATATAATTCAATATATTTCAATACTTTTTTTGACATAAAATGCTTAAACATGAAGAATATTGCCCTTTATAGCCTTTGACAATTTTTAAAGGTATTGTATTTTCTCCTCATTATGCGTTAAAATATCGTTATATTCTTTAATAAGCTTGATTTCTCTTTCTGTAGCATTATTTACAACAGATAAGTTACTGACGACTTTAAACCCTTCCTGATAACCCTTCCTCAGGTTTTAAAGGTTCTTTAGAAATAAATTTTGAAGAAAACTTAAAAACCTTTGAAAACAGTTTGCGGTTCATTATTTGACACAAAATTGGCTTGATTTTTCTTAGAGTCCTGCCAGTTTCACAAAACTAATTTGCAACCATTCTCACACACGTGTAGATTCTTTCCCTCTAAACTCTTTGGAAAATTGCTGTGTAGGGACAGACTCATCAAAAAAGGCTAAGGCAACTGTCCCCAGGCCTGACGAGAAGGGGGGGGGCAGGGGGTACGATCCCCCGGGCCCTGGCCAACAGGGGGCCCGGGACCCAAGGATTTTCATATTGAGAACTAAGACGGATATCATTTTGAATATTTTTGAAATCAATTTGTTCACATAAAGGTCCAAAAATGAGTAAATTCCCAGTTTTCTAGGGGCATATTTTCAAATATCTTCTGGGGGACCATATCCCCTTTATTGCTCTTGTTACTCCTCATATTATCAAAAGAAAAATATATTTTTAAGTTGAGTAAAATTAAGATCTTGTTTAGAAATATTCTAAAAATTACAATAAGCCTAATATGAATGCATGGGTGGGGGTACTTAAGAAAATGTTTGCCCCCTACCTCGAAATGAGAAGTATAGGTAAACTGGGGTACACTGGGGGTCCGCTTCTCAACCTTGTCCGAGGGGCCCGACTTGGCTCTCGGCGGCCCTGACTGTCTCCTCCAAGAAACCATACCCATGACTAATCATTTTCTTTGATGCTGCTTTAGATTATATTTTCATTAATTCTTCTGTAGAAAAACAGGTCCCTCATGAATTTCAATTCTTGAAATGTGGCTTTGTGATCCATTCGCACATCAAACCAGGCCTAAATGTATAGCTTAACAATAATACTCATACCTTGTAGTACTTGACTATCCAAATTAACCCTCACTTCTAAATATAAATATCTTAAAGCAATAAATTACTTAAAACATCCACGTAGAATGATGGATAACACCAGGTTGTTTAAATTTAATCATTTTAGCTTCATAATAATCTAAAAGTGCTATTGTCAACTATAAGAAACTTTTGGTAGTCATCCTCTCGATTGGTGTTCAAACTTTGTTTTAGCAAACTTGTGAATTTCTTCTTTGTCTCTTCCATCAATGGTGTTTTTCACAACTTTGTTTTTAATACCTGATGGGTACTTTGATTTATAGATAGCATCCCAAGATTTTCAAAACGTATAAATAAAAATACAAGTCCATGGGATGCAATAACACAAGCTCCAAAGGCCGCTTTTAACACTAATTTAAGAACATTAAAATGTATTACATGAGCTTAGGCTTATAAAATTCAGAGTAAATTTCTATGTCAAACCTTTAACTATGATGAATTACATTTAAAATCTAATTTTCATTGTTTTGAACATTATATTAAAGTTTTGTTTCATGTCCCAACCCTCATTGGAAAATCCTCCACTTTACCTTAACCTCTCCATTGTAATCCACTTATAACAATGTTTTTCATCCTAAAATATGTGCAATAACCATAGTGTAGGGGGTTTTCAAGTTTATCATAAAATACATGAAGATACCGGCTTTGAAAGAACGCCCGCGCAGCGTCCACCTTTGCGGCGGAAAGTACGCATGGAGCCGGCATTCCTCCCTTAGTGCTACGGGAGTCCTGCGAATCTACCGTACTCTAACTTCAATCGCGTTGCGGCACGTGTTAATATTAAAATATTTTAAAAATATTTGGTATACATTCATTTCATACCTTAAGGAAAAAAGTTAGGGGGTGCGACCGAAGAAATTCCGAGTTTAAAAAATTAGGACCACCCTAATGTGAGCTATATCAGTCTTGAACTCTATCTTGATATCTTCAATTGTGTCTTTTATTTCGGTCCTAATTGTGGATAGGCCGTCCATCATGCCGTTTTTAATAGCCACCTGACTGGCCTCTAAATTTTCCTTCATACTGTCTTGACTAATCTGTAGCTCTTGCTTTATGCTGTTTTGAAAATTCTCCAATCTTTCACCCAAAGCTTCCAACACTTTACTCAACTCAGCCTCCATTTTTCTCGTAGTCATTTGATCGTTTAGTCCTAATCACAACCCACTTCTAGACACCAAATGTTACAATTTTTAACTAAATAAACACGCGGATAATTTCCTGTGACTAGGTTTAATTTAGAATATATACAATAAAATAATATAATATAATAAATGATTTACAATAAGAACTTGAACATTTTACAATCTTCCCTCACTGTCAGGCCAGCTCTCCTCTGTTCTCCCAATTTCCTTTATAAAATCAAAGCACAACAATAAATTGCTATCTCTAAAAGTCCAGGCTTCACCAGTCCCGTTGGGGCTGGACTAGTTATCTGTTACACTATAGTTGATGGTCTGATACCACTTACCAAAAATGACCCAGAGGCTAAAATTTGCTGAAAATGATGATTAAACCGATATCTCTCAATAAAACTTTAAAAATGCCATTTAAAGGTAGAACACACGTTTGAAAACATGCGTTGAGTTAAGGAATAACAATATTCTTTAGAAAAAAACATAAATTTTTCGGTTTAATACCACTCACATAGATGTTTCTGTCACTGCTCCATATGTGTAATGGAACTCCATTATCGATGGAGGGCCCATTTCCCCCTTAAATTATTGGCAGGGAAAATTTGTTCTTGGGCCATGTATTCCCACTAGTTGAACATCTTGTGGTAGGATTTTCATGTATGAAAAATAATTCCACTAGGTTTTAGCCTGAAAAAACAATTCCGTGCTTAACTTTGAGAAGTGAGTGTATTTTATTGAAGATACTTGTTAATGGGGGGGCACACAGAATAGTGTGTAAAAGGAATTAAGAATTAAAAACAACGTATAAGCATGTTAAAAACATCTGTTTTTCTAATTCTTAATCAGAGTTGTTTTGTCAAAAAAAAATTCTCGGGATCTTGTTTGATTTATACGAGCCATGTATAAAGTTTTGCCTCTTCTCGATAAATGTATAAATATAATCGCTCAGACAATTTCGACTTAGGGGAGTCGTATATAGATGCATATTGAATTTCTATAAATGATTGGTAAACATGCTTGCTTTCAAAACTCAATTCTAATGTAAAAAAGAAAACTAGTCTTTGAAGCATTATTGAATTCCCAACCATGAGTACATTTTATAAATTGAATTTATAATTTTCCAAAACTCATTGCTTTGTTGTTTTTCGAATATAAAATTTAATAACGTTCTCACGAAAAGTGTTATTCGAAGGTGTTTTGTAAAAACCATTTTCCATTTTTCACAGGAATTTATCATGAGGGAAATGCAGACGATATTTATCTTTTGTGTCTTGTTTTCATGCTTCATTTTAAGAGGTAAGTAAAATAAGTCTTTGTGCATTCATAAATCATGGCGTTCTCATGGGGGAATATAATAATCCTTTTGCCCTGGGCATGCAAAGTTAATGATATTGTATGCACAATGCACAATGGAGTATTCGAAATGTAAGATGGTAGTTTTTATTAAGGGGTCAAATTTTTGTTGCCTTAAATTTAATTTCTTATAGATTTCTTGAATCCTATTTTCCAAGTCTTGAGTATTTCTCTTGAGACTTAGTGAATTTACGATACGCTATCCAAACAACATTTTCTAATATTTTTTGCATTACACCTATAAACTATGATTCTCCATTGTTGAAAAGAATGTTTGAAAATTTTTATATACAATTAATGTTTTCTTACATCTTCCAAAAACAACCAAATCAACTAGCAAAAAAATATTCACTAAAAATTTACCAGCATAGACTGAAATATATAAAAGTCAACCGTCACTTGTTAATGGATTTTTTTCAAAACCTCGGTACAATTTTAACCTTAGAATGACTAAAGCGATTTTAAATTTTTAAGACCTTCAAAAAATATTTTTTCTTTGATGTATTTTAGGAAACAAACATTTAATGCAGATTAGGATAATACGAACTGGAAAGTTCTCGATATTATCTAAAAATTCAACTTTTATAAAGTATATCCCAAAAATTGAGGATATTTCTAATTTTTGTTAGAAAACAAGGGATCGGTGTTTGGTAAATATTTTAAAATCGTTTACTCAAATAACCTTTACTTTACGAACTCGCATGGCTAAAATAAGATTGTGTAACTCTATTAAGGAAAAATATTGTTTGTGGATGAAATAGTTCCTGTATATGTTATGGATATTCAGACAAGAAGCATTTTGCTCATGCAAATGTTTTAGGTTATTAAATCAAGTTGTAATGAAAAATGGTGTTATGCTATAACTTTAAGTGATATACGATCTTACCCCCTTTCAAAGATCATATTTATCTTGGAATGCATTTTGGGAAGAGACAACAAATATTTTATTGAAAAATCGAAATAAACTCGAGATGATTGCCCTTAAATCACGTGGAAGCTCGATTATTTATGTTTCCATTAATAACGTTAGTTTTCCAATATAGTGGGATGGAGAGCCCCCTCACCTTAAGTGTATTTTTAAGTCGATTTTAGTTTCTTATTTGCGATGTAACATAAATGTTGCAAAGAATTTCCCTCTTTTTTGATATTTTGGGAGACGTACTTTTTTTTTCATTTTGGGATGTCCAAAAATTAAACGGGTTTTTTATGAAGGCAAAATTTTGAATTTCGGAAATCTGGATCTTGAAAATTATCTCCCTTGGGTGTTTTGTTTATTTTTAGTTCCTAACGATAAGGTATAGATACATTTACTACCAATTGTAAAAATATTAAAATGGGGAAATTACATTTTAATAATCAGGTCCGTATCTAGGGCTTTTGACACCCTGCTCTACAATTTTTTTCGCTTCCCCGTACAACAAATCTCTTTTTTCTGCCTTGTTAAGTAATTTTTCCTTATAATTCTTATCATTAGCCAACGCTCTTGATTGATCGGATTTTCGACCGCTAAAGTAATATTTTCTATAAAAAAAGTATGAATCAAGTCTATTCTGTTATACATCTAAAATCTGTTTAAAACTCTATGTCAATTCTGCCGCAATGTGCTAATGGGCTATAGTACATGTTGCACATGCCTAAATAGGAACCAGCTAATAAATTTAAGAAAAAAAAGAACATGAGGTAATTAACATTTTTATTACGTCCTTATTGACAGGGGTCGGCAACCTGAGGTTCGCGAGCCGCATGCGGCTCTTTTGATATAAAGTTGTGGCTCTCCAGTTCCATAAGAAAAAATTCTGAATTTATTTTCAAAACCCTTAAAAAAATCTGAAAATTTGTTTTTTACCTACCTAATCAAATCGATGTGACTCACAAGAATCAGTGTAACCCAAAGTTATCCAGATGAGTCCAAACACTACTTTTAAAGGTAAAAACTCCAAACAATTTCTGGGGAAGGCCCCCAAACACCCCTCAAAATTTTGAATATAATATATGTGTTATTTTACCTTGAAAATTATGTTACGTATGAGGAGGAGTGATCCTCATTATGTTCCATAGAAGTTAGTTCTAAAAATGTATAAAAACACAACTTTTTTAGCTTTAGGGGTAAATTTCCAAAATTTTTCTAAAGTAGGACCTCCCCACCCCCTCGAAATTTTGCTGTTCATTATAACTATACTGTTTTTCCTTGAAAATTCTGTCACTTAAATAATGAACGATGCTCCTAGGGTACAATCCAAAAAGGCCTAAAACTGAGCTAAAACGCTATTTTGAAGGGGAATTTTCCAAATTTTTTTCTGGGGGAGGCCCCCAGACCCTACAATTTTTCTTGGAGCTGTTTCTGTGATCACAGCTGGGATTGGCTGTGACGCGTTCATTCAATCTGTCCCTCTCAAAGGGGTATTAGAGGATTCGAAGATTGGGATTCTAATTGAATCGTCAGTTTGAAGAAGGGAATAAGTCCAAAAAATGACAAATTGACTTTTTGTGCTCAAAACAATCTCTAAGCTTTGTTCTACACATAGGTGAAAAGAGGGGAACAATAACTAACCCCTATAGGGAGATATCGCCCCTTGAAGTTGTGAAATCGATGTCCATTCATTGTATTTTTAAGCTAATTTGGAATTAAAGTTAATTTTTCTTTCTCTTCATATTCTTTGTGCTGTAAACTAAGTTAAAATAAAATTTTCTCTTAATTTCAATGTTTTTCAAACTTTTTTTATGTAGGGAATGTTTGACTCCATTCATATTCACTCGCTCCATTGATACTGCTTTAATAACCCAGTTTCACTATAATTTTGAATTTCATTTGTCTTATTCTTTTTATTTCACCCTTTTGTGGTGTAAACTAAGGATAAATATAAT
The DNA here is from genome assembly GCA_024610705.1 of Tetragnatha versicolor. Taxonomy (NCBI): domain Eukaryota; kingdom Metazoa; phylum Arthropoda; class Arachnida; order Araneae; family Tetragnathidae; genus Tetragnatha; species Tetragnatha versicolor. The sequence goes on along the minus strand of JANDEH010000012.1, from coordinate 13,136,151 downwards.
TTAAATGTGATTTTAAGGGTTTAAAGATTTTTTCATCAGAAAAATTTCATAAGGTGGAAGAAGGGAATAAGTCCATGAACTTATTTTGGCTGTAAAATATTTTTGAATACACTTATATTTGTTTTGATGATTGCTCTGTTTTCTAAATAGGGTTCTGAACTTCCTGTAAAAATTTGGCGGTTATACAATGAAAATTCTATTACTTATACAGTTTTTTTCGATTTTCTCAAAACTTGATTTTTGGACTTATTCCCTTCTTCAAACTGACGATTCAATTATCCGCTTCTCGTGACGTGACAAAGGAAGCTTGAGTTTGATGCGATCCCAGCTCTAAAAATAGCCCCTATCACAAGGCATACCCCATGCATGCCTTTTCGGTTTCCATTATCGCCTATGGTCATGGACTCTATTCTAGTCAGGTGCGGATCCAGCAGGGATCCAAAGGGAGGGTACTTTTTGAGAGTCGTCTCTATTTTTTTAGACACAAATAGACATAATTTACTTTTTTATATTTATCTCTCCAGATCTATCCCCCCGTAAATTTTATCTTTTCTCCCCCATGTTTGATAACAATGCTTCTGGACCCTGTGATTGCAATCTAAACCTTGTAATTGACTTTTAAGAATACAATTTTTTTAGACAATGATATGAGGTCCTCCTCCACAAATTTGTGGGAATTTTGAACCTGAACTTATTTTTGATCAGCACAGGTGCTTGATGAACGAAACATTTTGAGCAATCTGGGAAAAATGATCCCCTGTGACACTTTTTACTGATGGCAGTAAAATTGATGGTAGAGTGGGTTTTGGTTTTGCTGTCTTTCAAGAACGCATGGAAGTCCATCACTCTCAATACCGTATTAGAGATGAATGCACTGTCTTTGTTGCTGAACTCCTCTGCCTAAGCTTTGCCATCAAGTGGATTGTGCAACAGAGTATTGGCACTTCAAATTATCTCATCTGTACTGATTCTCTCTCGTCCTTACAATCGTTAAAAGACATATTTTCTCACAACGACATTGTTGTTGATATCCAAAAACAAGTAAAGGATCTCAGGGATCGGGGCATTTTGGTTTATTTCGCCTTCATGGCGCGGACATACTGGCATTTGGGGCAACGAGAGAGCAGACCATCTCGCAAAGACTGCCACCACACGGAATATCGATCTTCAAGTTAACATTCCAAAATCGTACCACAAGAAGATTATGGTCGAGAGTATCATGGAATCATGGAACTCAATCTACCAGAACTCAGTTACGGCCAGCATTACTAAAAATTTTTTCCCCACCATTAAAAATAGACTCTCTTGCCGTCACTTTGTCGCAAATTTTAAAATAACGCAACTTCTGACCGGACATGGTAGCTTTAAAAAATACCTCAACAGATTTAATTTTTATGCCCTGACACTTCTTGTGATTGCAGTGTCGGAGGTGACGAGGATGTGGAACATGTAATATTTCACTGTTCGAAATTCATCACACAGGAAAACCCTGAAATTATCTCTGAAAAAACTTGACATTAAGTGGCCTCCTGCTCTTCATAGTTTAGTGTCTTCTAAATGTGCATTTGTCTTTTTTACTAAATTTATTAATGACACTTATAAACCTTTTTAACATTTGTGAACTTTTAAATCTTGTTACCTTGAAGTTTTATTATGTATTTTTTTACTTACCTCTGTAAGCCCCGTGTAATACTTGGTAGTACACGGGGAACTTTTTGTGTGTTTAATAAAAAAAGGAGGGACCAAGAAGCGAAAAGGAAGAGAAAAATGGGTAAAGAAGAAAAATTACTACTTTTATAAATGACTGAAAAAATGTCTGGTCTTTCAGAATCTACTTTCTTCTTTCTCTTTTTTACGCCTTTTCTCTCTTTTTCCCTTTATTTTTCAGCTCAAGGAGGTGGCACTTTCCAGAGTGCCCCCCCTGAATCCGCGCCTGGTTCTAGTACTCTGTGGATCCAAGATTAATTCAACTGAGTGGTTTCTTTGGCAGGCTCTGCCTACTCGGAAGAAGACCTGGTGGAAGAGTACGACGAGAAACTGTCGACCTTCCTGCAGGAGATCCTGGAGAACTTCCGCGAGCAGATGGAGGAGGGCATCGAGGCCATCGGGGTGCCCCCACTCGACCCCCTGCTGGTCCCCAACATCGACGAGGACATCGACGAGCCGGCGGCCAAGCTTAAGCTGCGAATGCGGCACCTCAACATCACCGGCATCTCGCGGTTCCGCATAGAAGTGCTCAAGGCGGACCTCGAGAAAGGGTTCGTATTTAAACTTAATATACTATATTGATTGCATTACATTGTGTCAATGTTATATCAGAATAACAATAATGGGTAAAACAAAAAAAAATTATCAGTGCATATCGTGTGATAAGAATATAAATTAATTGAACGAGATGTAGGGTTGGTTGGGGCAAGTGGTACCAGTACCCCTTTGTGGAGCACTGAATTTCTAAAGATTAATAGAAAATTTTTGAAATGATTTTATCTGAAGTCATATACCCATTTTATTTAAGACTATTAACCCCTTAACATTTATTTCAGAAAAATTGACCAAAAATGGAAATTTTTTTTGGCTGCTTAATTTGTTTTTGATATTCTTAGTGTTAGAAAATAGTTTTTTATAGCAAAATCAAAATTTAAATGAAATTACAGGTGTATTAATTATTTTAACATATATATTTTAATTATTATAACATGTATTTAACATACATAAAAAAGTATTGGATTACACACACATCTTATTCAATTAGGAGGAAGATTATCCAAACATAATGTCTCCCAATCTCTAAACGAAGAAAAATCACCATCATCATCGAAACGAACTCAGTTCGGCTTCACAAAATGGAAACGTTAATTTTTCTCGTTTCTCCAACCTGAACTCAGTTCGGGCATCACAAATTCTGCACGTAGTAGTTGCTTGAGCTCAGTTCGGGTGACACTGTTAAGGGGTTAAAAACAAAAATGTATTATAATTGAATCTTTGATCTCAACAAGTCTAAAATATTTTTTAAATGTAATGTTTCCACTGATAAATAGTATTCGTTAAAAGGGGTTTGGGACTCGGTGCTTTTTTGGTTATTCCTTTCAAGTAATCTCCTTAACCGCAAATGGTGCATAAAAATACGAACGCTTTCACTTCTTTCAAAATGAAAGGAGACTGTCTCCGACCTCTAGACATTTTATGCACGTTCTAATGCACTGAGATCGGCACACTTGCACAACTGTACTGACGGTCACCAAAGTCAAACTATTGCTTTTATATCTTTTTCAAGCAGTTTTAATCCATCACCCTCTTTTTTATCTATTAATGTCAGTTTTGTACCTTTTCCCACTGATCTTCAACGTATATACAGGGTGATTCAGAAATAATCATCAATAATTGGGGAGGAGGTAGAGGGGCCCTGGACAAGCATATTTCGAATAGGGATGGTGGGGCGCAGCCTTACCGTTAAAGAGCTAGGACCTAACGTAATGCGAGTGCGTTTCAAAAGGCCGTTTTTAGAAGGCCCGTGTGATGAAACAAAACATAATAAAATGAAAAAATCTATTGCATGAGGTAAGGAAGTGTCCCTACTACTTACACCATGAATTCGATAGAATTTGAACCACTTTCTAAACCGTGGAGTTAGTTTCAAAAGTGCAATATTAATCTTTTAGTCAAACAATGGAGTTCCCTTAATGGTATTTAGAAAAATGATGATCGGGGAAGGAATTTTCAATGATCGTAACATTGACCATTGAAACTGTTTGATCATTCGAAAATTACTTCCCCTATCATCATTTTTCTAAATACCATTAAGGGAACTCCATCGTTTCACTAAGAGATTAATATTGCACGTTTTAAAACTCACCCTACGGTTCAGCAAAAGGTCCAATTTCTATCACATTGATGATTTAAGTAGTACGGATACTCTTGTGTCTCATGCAATAATGTTTTTCATTTTATTATGTTTTGTTTCGTCACACGGGCCTTCTAAAAACGGCATTTTGAAAAGCGATCGCACTACATTAGGTCCTAGCTCTGTAACTGTAAGGCTGCGCCCCACCATCCCTATTCGAAATATGCTTGTCTAGGGCCCCTCTACCTCCCCCCAAATTATTGATGATTATTTCTGAATCATCCTGTATTGCCCTTTCAGGTTCGCTAACTTCAGTATATCAGTTCCTGAATTAAAGGCCGAAGGACTGTGTTATATGGACGGGAAAATATTGGGCATCTTCCCTCTGAACAGCGAAGGACCCTTCTTCATTCATGTCATTGAAGTGAGATTTTTTGATGACTTAAAGTCATATTCACAACCATCAGCGTCGGTGTTAAATCCTAGGTCAAAAGAAGAATTATACCGATCAGAGTCAGCGAAAAGCTAATTTTTCTTTCTTTAGCTGGTGGTTAACTCAGACGCTGATGGCTGTGAATATGACTATTATAATCTTATTCCCAGTTTAAGGATAACAGTCAAAGTAGTAGTGGTTTCGTCTAGTGTTAAGTATTTGATCTTCCATCAGGTTAAGATCCAAGGCTACGGCAACTTGAACTTCACAACGGGCAGTGGCCAGACCCGTCTCCACATGTCCGACCTAAAACTGAGCTTGACCTTCGGACCTCTGAACTTAGAGTTCAAAGGTCTTCTTGGGGGAGGTAAATGGACACAGACACTGATAAAGCTACTGACCGGATTGGGACCCAAGCTGTTCGAACACTTCCACAAGGAAGCCATGTCTGAACTGGATGCAGCACTTCTCAAGCTCATCAACAGCGAATTGGACAAGGGGACACTTTCGGAGTTACTCGATCAGATACCTTTATATGCGCATCACGCACGGAAAATAGAATGATGTTTGGAGATGTTTCATAGTAATAATCACAATCTTTAAAGTAATAAAGGTTTTTCTACTCGCGTTTTCTGTATTAATTGTTGAATATAACTCGATGATTTTAATTTATAAAAAAATGTCAATTAAACACGTTAAAAGTATTTTTAAGTAATAAAATTTGCCAATGAGTATTTTAGAAATTTTTACATGATTTCAAATTTAACAAAAAAAATTCACTGTTCGAAGATAAGTGCATTTTTCTGAGGGATAATAACTAGAAATCTAATATTACATCATAAATAAATCTGTATAGAAATAATTTATTTTAAGTTATTTCTTAATTAAGAGTCGACTATGACGCTTTTGCTCAAGTAAGAGTATGAAGACTTTCTTATGAATATAACACATTTACTTTGATTATAATTGAGCATTATAGCCAAGTGTATGAATCAAAAGTCAGATGATGCTAATGAAGCTCCGATTCTCTGAGGGAGTTATTACATAGTATACAATGATTTTCATATCACATTATTAGTGTACTGTTAACCAACTCAGAAATATAAAACCATTCAAGTAAACTTTCAAAGAAATTTTCTCAAAAGAAGATATTAATTCTATCTTGACATGTACCTTAATACCCCGGAACATCTATTTAAGCTGCCCAAGATAAAAGAACTGTCACCTTCCTTCCCTTAGTAAGCTTTGAAATTCCTCCCTCTTCGCCGAAATTCCTTTCGAATGGAGAACTTAAAAGTTTAAATAGTGTCTTGAGCCGTGCTCTTATATATAGTGGGGAATGGAATTTCGGTTTTTGTTTTAGAATTATTAAGATGGCGGGTTTTCTTGTAAAAGGCACAAGGAGGAAACGCGAACGGTTAGATGAAATAGCTTTCACAAAATGTTTTATTTGCCTTTTTGTTTATTAAATTGATAACATACTATACGGGTCATTTTCAAAATTTGCTTACATTTGCTGTCCCGAAGGTAAAACATGAAAATTAAACAATTAATCATTATTAAAATTTCTGTTTAAACTTTGATTTAGGTAATGTAGACTAAATGAAATATTTCTAGCTTTTAATTAATAAAAAAAGCTTTAAAATTATGTAAATAAAGATATTTATAAATACGAAAATAGCCAAAAACGCTTGTCCCTAACGATTTTCACGAAATTAAAAACAGTTTTATTGTTATTTAATTTGACTTTTTGAAAGAAAAAACGATAAATATCAAAATTATGAACTATTAAAAGGTTATTATAATTGTAAAAATTAATTTTTTGAATTTAATATTTTTACAAATCAATAAAATATTTTGTCCCTCACTTTATGTTAACTCCCGTTACAGGCGAATTAATTTTAAAAAATATAATAATAATTATGCTTTAAAAATGTAGAAACACATTCCAAACGATTGTTTGTTTACTTTAGAATATATTTAAACCGTGTTTTTATTCTTTGGCTCGAAAACTATCGTGTTTTCGAAGAAATTATCTGTCGTCAAGGTAGCGTATTTTTATTAATGTCAACTCCCGTTACGGTAATTTTTAATATTAAATAAACTTTTTTGGAAATTTTAACCCCAGAAATATAGTTATTTATTGATATAAATAAGATATATGGATATTTATTTCAGTTTCCAACCATGCATGTATGTTTTATTCTGTCATTTTATTAAAAATGTCAACTCCCGTAACTATTATGTCATTGATTTTGAAAGTAGTATCAACAACTTTCCCTTTTTACGAAGGATTTGACATTTCTCGCTTAATTTATCGTTAATTTCATTAAAAAAAGGGTCTTGCATATTTCATTTAAAGAGAAATACTTGTATTTGATAACACTGTTCTACACTGAAAAAATTTCCTTGATGAAAATAGTCATTTCTTATAGATTTTGGGTCGCTGAATACGAAAATCACCATCAAAATTCTCAATTGACTCAGGATTTTCGGGGAACAGCCCCTCCCCCTTTTCACGTTTTTTAACGACTTTATAACTTTGAACTCGATTTTCAGGGTCAAAAAGCATTGCTTTAATCTTCAAATTGCCCCCAGGGGACAAGAAATGTTCAAATTAATAAAATAGGATAAATTTATAACAAATGGATAGGTTTAAGGGGTAGTTAACCCCCTAAGAATGCAAAAAATTAGCTAAAAATTATAGAGGTTTTTATACGCTATTTTTTCCTCTTATTTTTTACGCAATTCCCGTTTGAAGGGTCCTAACCCTTCCCCAAGGACCCAAATTTGATGGCAATATGCAGCAATGATTTTTGCTAAAAGCGGTTGAGGTGAGAGGGCCCCCAGAGCACCCACGGAAGGGTTCAATGCCGCATTTAGAGTTTAACTGTGCTGTACAAAAAAAAAATTTGAAGCCACTTACTGAATTTCAGCTGATTCTTGTGTAAAATGATCTGCTGAATTCAAATATGACACCCATTTTCCTCCATCACTCTCAGTTTTTAAGGGGATGCCCCCTAATTGTTATCCACAGCCGTGCATCTATTAACATCTTGAAACAAGGAATCCTCACTCCCGAAAACCAGTCAGTTTTTAAAGAACTGAAGAGTTTCTACTTAGGATACACCCAAAATATAAGAAAAACATCATTTGTAATCTTTTCAAAATCATCGATATTAATTCCTGAACTCGCGAGCGCCTTCGCGATTCTGGAAGTCTTCCGAACTCTTCCGCGGGGACTTCTGGGAGGCTAACACCTCAACCGCTTTTAGTAAAAATTATTGCTGCATATTGTCATCAAATTTGGGTCCTTGGGGAAGGGTTAGGACCCTTCAAACGGGATTTGCATAAAAAATAAGAGGAAAAAAAAGCGTATAGAAACCTCTATAATTTTTAGCTATTTTTTTGTATTTTTAGGGGGGTAATTACCCCTTAACCCTATCCATTTGTTATAAATTTATCATATTTTATTAATTTGAACATTTCTTGTTAACTGGGGAGCAATTTGAAGACTAAAATAATGCTTTTTGACCCTGAAAATCGAGTTTAAAGTTATAAGGTCGTCGAAAAACGTAAAAAGGGGGAGGGGCTGTTCCCCGAAAATCCTGAGTCAATTGAGAATTTTAATGGTGATTTTCGTATTCAGCGACCCAAAATCTATAAGAATTGACTATTTTCATCAAGGAAAAAATTTTGAAGGTCAAATTTGTAGAACAGTGTAATTTACATAACTATATAGTTATTTTACATAACTTTATTAATAACTTTATTAACTATAGTTATTTTACATAACTATATAGTTATTTTACATACATACGATATTTACATAACTATTTTAGTTTAGGTCTTGTTTCCGTCGCGTTGCACAGCACAATGAGTTTAAAAATGATTTGTAACTAATTTTGTAGGTCAGATTTAAACTTATTTCTAGAAATAAAATACTCTATTTATTTTCATAAGGTTCGTTTCATTGTTTCTCGAACTCAAAGAGAGCAGCTGATTTCATAGGATTTTACCGGCTGCTTCCTTCACCTGCCATTTTTATTACGGCTCGGGTCTGGTTTACTCTTAAATTCATACTCTACAATTCATTCATATTGAAGTATTCATGACTAAACTATGGGCAAAAGTGTATGACCAACTGCTGTTCCATAGGCTGGGGACACACTAGAGTCGCGGTTTTTCTGCCGCAAACGCTTTTACAGTAGTGGCAATGGAAATCCTATTGCCCGGTTCATACTCGACTCGCGGCAAAAAAACCGCCAGCAACGTTCGCCCGCGGCAGAAAAGCAGCCGCCCGCTGCCACTGCTTCTCGCTGTTTTTCGCCGCGTTCCACCTGCCAGTGGCTCACAGTACTGAATAGGTGGGGACACATTCAATGCCGCGGCGGCGGCTGCTAAACAAAATTCAATGAACATATCCACTAATTTTACCTTATTTTTTGTATCTGGTATGAAATCGGGTGTTAATTATGTAATTTTTTCTCCTGATTACAACTATGCCAAAAGTTTTTTTCTGGTACACTCATATTTTGTTATACAAAGTGTTGAAAATGTCACATATTAGAAATGTCGATCACTTTTTGGGAGTTATTTTAGCCCCAGAGGGTCCTGTTTCTTTTTTAACGGCTGTAAACTTTTTTATATTCATATTCTTTTATTAAATTATTCATAAAGAAATTTAAAAAAGCACATTATGTATAAAAGAGCGACACTATAACAAAAAATTCTTTTTTAATAAAAAGAAAACAATTTAAGTACAATCTCATTTATAACACCAAAAAAAGTAATTAAAATCGGTAGAGTGCACAAAAAGTTATCAGAAGCACCCTATATACCAGATACAAAATTGTGGAAATATGTGAACTTTTATTCATTTTCGATACTTTCCTATTTATTTTGTACAAGGATGGTCTTTTAACATTATTTCAAAAATATTCATCGTATATCTTAAATTGAGGAGAAATGGGTGAAATCCCAAAAAACCCTCGATTAACAGGATGCACCAAATAAGTCAAAAACGTTTCTATTTATATAACTATTAACAACTATATTACAGTAAGGAACCTCTTATCCGGCTCCCAGAAATCCGGAATACCCAGAAATCCGTAATGTTTTTCGAAATTAAATTTTTTTTTTAGTTCCGAATCCGCGCTCTGAAAGGATTCAGCGTGTTCCAATGTACTCCGTGTCATCGGTCCGCTTCGCTCTCCCCGCGTTTCCGCGACCCCCCTTGCCCGCCCGAGGAGAAGCGCGGAGTCGGACTCGGAATTCGGACGATTGTTTCTTATCAGTGGGAGGGAAGAGACAGCAAGGGACCAATCAGATGCATTTTTTTTGCGGGGTGCAATAGTTCTAGGAATATTGCGTGTGAAAGGAGGGAAAGCCAGTACCGAATGTATCGTTTTCGTTTTAGATTTTTCCGTTTGTCAATCTTAATTAATCGTCAAATTTTATTACAAAAATCTTAATATTTTTAGCCATAATTATAAGTGAGGTACTTAAGAACATAAATACATTAAAATTTTCAAGTACGAAATAATTTTTCCATAGTCCATCTATAATAAATAAATAAGCGAACACACAGCAATAGTGTCCCAAAAAGGAGACGCTCGCGTGCCGATTCCTTATAGAAATTAGACATTTTAAATCCAAATGAATCGGCTCATTTATTAATTAGTGTACAATTTAATAGCTAAAATTTGAATCTTTATTGTATACATTTTAAACAACATCAAGTATTTTTTCAATATATACCTAAACTATTTCAAAAATTAAGTCATTTTAGAATAACCTCTCTGTGTTTGTAGACCAGGTAGTACGTTTAACGAAATTGCCGTTTTAGCAATCCGTATCAATCATAGAGTTAGTACAAATATAGAGACAGCTTACTCTTCTCGGTCAGGCAACCTTGCATGTCGAAAAAGTCGGACCTGTGTGAGTGGCGGAAGTAAATTTTTAACATGGGAGCTCCCGTAGGCGGGTCAAGTGTGAGTGGCAGAACGAAACCGAGAAACCGGTCACACTTTGAACAGCGTAGAAGATGTTTAAGCTGTCTCTATATTAGTACTAACTCTATGGTATCAATCGTCCAGATTTCGGGTGAAATTTTTAAATACTTTAGCTTTACTTGAAGATAAATATTGAAAGAAAATAAATTCAGTAACATTTTTCAACTGCCAATTGCATAAGTAGATCCACATCCATCTAAAACCAACATCGCTATCCTTTCCCCCTTTCGCAATAGAAACGCACTGAGTACTGAGTGGGCCAAGCATTGCCCCCCCTCCTCTCTCACACGTCACACGATGGGAAATCTGCGGGAGGGAGGGGCATACCGGCGCCTCGCGAGTTTGACGTTTGACAGATTGTTTTTCTTCATTCCATCCTCGCGCGGCTTCGCACATGCGCGTATTTTCGTTATGATACATACACAGTTCAGTTAATGCGGTCTTTGAGGGCGTTTTTTCGGGAAAAATTCAGAAATCCGTAAAATCCGGTTATCCGGGATGATGCCGGTCCCGAGCTTGCCGGATAAGAGGTTCCTTACTGTATAATAACCAGTGATTATTTTAACGCTTTTGAGAGCGTATTTCACGCATTGAAAATAGGAAATACGCTTTTAAAAACTAGGCAGGCGTATTTTCACGCTTTGAATTTTTAACAAACGTTTTGCTTAAAAAATGTATGGCACCCAACCCAAAACTAAAAATCGTTCTACTCAAATTTGTTATGTTAAATAAATATTTAATTTATAATGTTTAATGTAAAAAAACTATTTTATTTATAATGTTTAATATTTTCTACGTATATTAACAGAAGATGTTATAATTGTTAAGAACCAAAATAGCATCCTCATTTTTTCTTTTTCAGTTTGCCCATTAAAAAAGCGTTTTTATAAAAAATTAGTCTCTTTATATATGGTTTATGCTATTTCCGGGGGTTATTTCACTCTTCATAAATGAATTTCACGCCTCCTAAGAAAGTCAAGGAGTATTTTTACTCCTCTAAAAAAATCTTAAGAAAAACACTGATTATAACTATTAACAAAAGGCATCCGACCTCAAACAAGACCAAGTGTCGACTGACAGGTGATGCAAAATATAATTGCGGCCAATATTTGCCGCTTTTATTTGGCCCAGTGTGAACGAAACACGCGGCAGCGGCAAAAAGCCGTCGCGGCAGAAAACCGCCGAATGTGTCTGAGCCCATATACTTGAAACATATATAAGAACTCCTATATTAATATTATTACGAAATTATGAAGTTTGAAAAAAAAATTTTTTATTCTGAAATGTAAGCGTATGGTGAAAATGACCCATACTCAGTTGCAACTTAACTTGAGCCTGTAGAAATATGCTGAGAGCAACCAAAGAAAGTAGTTCCCCGCGAGGTGTCTGAATTTTGAGTGAAATTTAGAGCTTCAATTTTGAATAATGATAAGTTTTTTAAATCCGCGTATATTAAGCATCTTTTCATCCCGATATGCATAAAATGTTCAGTATTATTATTTTTTAAAGTGGCGTAACGCTTAGTTGTACAACTCGTTCTCAAACTCGCCAGCCAATAAGAGCTTCTAAGCAACCCAGCAGGCTTTCTGTTCACTCAGATTTTCTTCCGCGTGGCCATGACGTCAGGCTCAACTTAAGTTGCATTCGAGTATAGTTTGAGGATTCAGGAAATATCAAAGCATTTAACCATTATAATTTCCCACAAACTTAATTTAAAATATTGAAAACAATATGCTTAGTTTTTTATTTATTAAGTCTATCCTATTCATAATGAACTGTATGATACTCTAGTTATATTTCCGAGGTATAATAAAAAATTTGAATTTTTTTTAATTGAATACAATCTAATAGCTTATTTCTTGTAAGAATTTAGAAATTTCAAGAATTGAGGTAGAGAAACCTATTATTTAATGTGAATCTATGATAGTTAAAAGGTTAATGCTAAAATTTTTACATGTCAAAAGTATTATTCTAAATCTAATAGGCTTTAGAATGTAAATTGCCCTCGATCATTGCAATACTACTCTTTTGAGAAACCCTGTGCAATACTTTGGGTCAACAACGAGTCATTGAAACGTTTTTAGCAGAGGTGTAACAATCATTCAACGATTTGTCCAGAGGAATTTGCGCCCAGATAAAGCCATCCTAAGCAGTATATTTTCAATATGAATAAATTTAAACATATTTCAGGTTTAAAAAAAACCGGGGTGCTGGAAAAAATCGTCTTGATATTAGTTATATTTTGCTGGAAAAAGATGCATCCTTTAAAACAGTTTATTAACCTTGAACCTTATTATTTTTTTAAAGTATGCAAGCTGAATAAAAATAGGAATGTGTAATTCTATTCATTATTCATGATGCATTTCATAACACCTTCTTGGACTATGAATTAAATTTCTGTTTTCAATGTATTGGAAGAGGCAAGAGGAGGAATGTCTCTTTTAACAAAAATGTAAGTTACATTGATATGACTTTTATAATTCGGATGATTTTTACTATATTTTTTAACAAATGGAGTTCCGCGATGAAAACAATCTTTACCAACCCTTATAATCTTAAGTTGAATGGAGGGTTTGTTAATTACGGAAGAAGCACAGTTTATGTTAATTACTATCAAAAATGGTTATTTTACTTTTTGTTGAAAATTTTACTATTATAACTCACTGATCGCTTTAAATAGTAGGGGGAATTAAGCTCAAAAATGGGCCTAAGTGGGAACAAATTGCAACAAAAGGTTTCTTGGCGGATTTCGGTTCTACTAGATGTTCTTAATGGGAAAACGAAAGTTTACCAAAATCGGATGACCGGAAGTGGGTTTTTTTCAAGATGGCCGCCAAAAACCTAGAAAATTAAGAAATCCTAAAATTTTTGGGTTTAAAACGTAAATAAACGTTCTTTAATGTATGATTTGAGTAGAATAGGTATGGTACTGAGTAAACAGAATGATATAAAACTAATTTGCGAAATCTGGCAACAAGGAAAGGTTTTTTATTCAAGATGGCGGACGGTACTTTCAAATAAAAGGGAGGTGATGATTCTGAATTTTTATTAAATATATTTTTGCAGATTTTTATGAGATATAATATCAAACTTATTATTATTTCAATAATTTTTGATTATAATTAATGTAATAATGCTCAGGAAACAACTTACAATTAGATGACCAAAAGGTACTGCAAGTTTTCTAGGCAAACCCTGATTGAATGTACTATGGTTAAATATATGTAATTAGTTACATTCTACTTTTTATAATTTCCACAGAAGTTCACAGCTCGGACAGCTTTTGTTCACGAATAAAAATTATAGCCTCACTAGAATAGAGAGATATGCACTAGATATTTTACAAATTTACGCAAAAGTGTGAAATTTTCACCCTTTTCAGCAAACCCATTTCTAAGAAACGTAAGTGGTGTTCAGGCAAAAGAGGAAGTAAATGTTTATGATATTAAGTCAATGGGAAAAAATATTGTCCAAAAAATTATTGGAAAAGATGTGTTCACATTTGCTTTCAAAAGAACCGACAAGTGTAGACGCGTTTAGCTCTTTTTCTGCTATTTCAGAGGCACCCGAAAGAACGATTGATCCGGGATCGCTTTTTCAACGATTCCTTATAGTGTGAAAAACTGGACTATTAAATCTACAAGAAGTCCTAAGATATGAGCTAAGTGCATATCCAACTTTACTCTTTGAAGATTTGCACATTTTAAGAATAGCTAATAAAAGGGAGCTAGCCCATGCTATCGAAGAACTTTACTGTAGCAAACACTTAAATATAACTGTCCCAAGAACAGAAGCATATGTTCTGGATGGGGGTTACTTATTACGCAAGCTGAAATGACAAAGGGGTGACACATTTAAAAAAAAACTGAACAATATGTGGAATATACAATTAAATATTATGGATTTGCAACTGTGGTATTTGATGGGTACGAAAAAGAAGCTTCTATTCTACCATTTTACCAGATATCTTGTAAAATGGTAGATAGAATAAGATGAAAAAATTTTTGCCTGCTCTAATGGGTATTGTATTTAATAGAAGCTTCTTTTTTTCGTACCCATCAAATACCACAGTTGCAAATCAATAATATTTATCCCGTATTTATTTGAAAGCAGGAGGAATTTCTTTCAGTTGGATACAATAAAACTCTTCTGAAAAAATTTATCTCCGAAGAAATGTTGACTATAGGGTGCAAAGTTCATATATCAGAAGGTGATGCTGATGAAGATATTGCAAAGGCTGCAATCAAACGTGCCCAGAAGTGTTCCACAACTCAAATAGGAAATAATACAGACCTTCTTGGTCTTTAACTGTGTTACACTGATGCAAATATTAAACCTTTGTACATACGATGGAATATAAAAAAGACACTCCCAAAACTATATCACATCAATTATATAAAATCTGTGATTGGGAACGATTTAGCGAAACAACTTGTTTTCATTCATGCATTTTTGGGTTGTGATACTACTTCTCGTATTTATGGTGTGGGCAAAAATCCTTGTTTGAAAAATACAATAAAAGCAACCAAATCCTTCAAACATGTGCCAATGAATTCACTTTTTAACATAAGACACCGAAAGAAATTGAGAGTCTTAGCAATCGGGCTATGGTATCAATTTTTGGAGGGAGCGAATTAAAATCTCTAACAGACATGCGTTACGAGACACTATCGAAAAAGATTTTGTCATCAAAATCATTTGTGCACCCCAAACACCTTCCACCTACCGAGTCGGCCAATAAATTTCACAGTCTTAGAATTTACTATCAAATCATGGTTTGGATGTCTGTCTGAAAATATGAATCCTGAGACATGGGGTTGGAAGACGGGTGAAAATGAACTTTTACCGGTCATTTTGATTTGGTTGTTGCTCCTGAAAGTTTACTACACATTTTTCACCGCAACTGCAAAACTGGTTGCATAAGTAATCGTTGCAGTTGTAAAAAAGTGGTCTTCCATGCACTCGGTTTGTGGAACTTGTCAAGCAAAAAATTGTGAAAACCCTATATCAGATTATTTGGAGGACTGCGATGATGACTAACTTGTAACTTATTTCTTTAAATATTTGGAATTTAGCCTTTTTTAACTTATATTTAAAAAATATAGGAATTTATAGCTTATATTAGTATATTGATTTCTACATAATAAGATGTAAACACAATAAAATATTTAATGAAGTTCTTTTTGTTGTAGTTTGACAAGCGTTTCATTTAAAAGTTCTTTAACACCTTAATATTCAGTTTTTTATTCATGAACAAAAGCTGTCCGAGCTGTGAACTTATAAAAAAGTAGAATGTAACTAATTACATATATTTAACCATAGTACATTCAATCAATGTTTGCCTAGAAAACTTGCAGTACCTTTTGGTCATCTAATTGTAAGTTGTTTCCTGAGCATTATTACATTAATTATAATCAAAAATTATTGAAATAATAATAAGTTTGATATTATATCTCATAAAAATCTGCAAAAATATATTTAATAAAAATTTAGAATCATCACCTCCCTTTAATTTGAAAGTACCGTCCGCCATCTTGAATAAAAAACCCTTCCTTGTTGCCAGATTTCTTAAATTAGTTTCATATCATTCTGTTTACCCAGTACCATACCTATTCTACTCAAATCATACATTAAAGAACGTTTATTTACGTTTTAAACCCAAAAATTTTAGGATTTCTTGATTTTCTAGGTTTTTGGCGGCCATCTTGAAAAAAACCCACTTCTGGTCATCCGATTTTGGTAAACTTTCGTTTTCCCATTAAGTACATCTAGAAGAACCGAAATCCGCCAAAAAACCTTTTGTTGCAATTTGTTCCCACTTAAGTGCCAATTTCCCCCTACTAAAAATCAAATCTAGAAATTTAACAGTATTATTACTGAAAAAATCTACATCGTAAGATAAGAAGTACCAATAACTAATTCAAAAAAGGATAAAACAACCTTAAATACGATCTGAACATTTTTATCGGGAAACAGAGGATAACTTATTTATCATAAAAATACAACTGTTATTATTTTTAACTTATCAACTTAGAACATTACTAATCTTAAAATAATTTTATAAGTTCAATGTTACTTTTCTTGTCACTTATTATGAATATAATAATAATAATAATAATAATAATAATAATAATAATAATAATAATAATAATAATAATAATAATAATAATAATAATAATAATAATAATAATAATAATAATAATAATAATAATAATAATAATAATAATAATAATAATAATAATAATAATAATAATAATAATAATAATAATAATAATAATAATAATAATAATAATAATAATAATAATAATAATAATAATAATAATAATAATAATAATAATAATAATAATAATAATAATAATAATAATAATAATAATAACAATAACAATAACAATAACAATAACAATAACAATAGTTATTGTCATTGTCATTGTCATTGTCATTATTATTATTTGTGTTTTGTGTTTTATTTCTTTGATTGGAAATAAAACATCGTTAAAAAATCGTTTTCGAAGTCGTGCCAATATTTCCTACAACATCTAAACTTGGGATCCATGTGTCATATAGCTGTGTTTTTTGCAAACAAACATCCTTACAACTATTTACAACCACCTGTGAAATCTACATAATCTGAGAATGTAGATAACAATCACTTTTAAAATGACCAATACTCTCAGTGGAGGGACGATAGCTAGAGAAGAAATGAAATTAGTTACGTGAAGAGTTTTTAGTGAAAGTTTCTGTAGATTAAAAAAGTCGATAAGAAACCCAGATACACGACTTTCTGGCTTGAGCTTCAAAAATATGCCGTATTGATAAAAAATAGCCTTGTTATGTGATTGTTTAGGTAAAGGGTTCTGAAAAACACCTGCATTTACGTCGGAAGACTTACGTAAGTAATATATTTTAAATGCAATTTTGTTACTCATATTAGTGAGATTTAGAACCAGTATTAAATAAGCTGAATATAATATCAAAGCTGAATTTTTTACTGACACAAAAATTTGCCTCAGTATAACATGTGTTTATTTAAAATAGTTAACCTTTTCTCTTAGTTTTATGTAAAAAAATTCTATTGGATGTGCTGTAAACTTAATTTTTAATACTTTGAAGAAACAAAAGGTAAATATTTTTGATGCAAAATTTAGAATTTTCTTCAAAATAGGTTAGCATTTATTTTTTGCTAATTTCATGATCTTGTCTTCAAATTTCCTAGATTTAAATTATAAAGTCGAATTTCAGATTTTTTCCTGTGTACTACTGGGCTTCATTAATGCATTAATTTGCAATCAGATAGGGGAAAGTGGGACAGTTTGATACAACAAAATTCAAACTAATTTTTTGAATAGAAAAAATGACTTATTCAGATACTTTTTTTTCTAAAAATATCTAAGAATGACTCAAATTTATGAAATCAGTTAGAAAAAAATGTAAGTTTAAAGAAAATTAAAGTATAACGACTTTTGTATAAAAGCGATTTTGTATCTAAGTGCCCCACCGGTGGGGCAGTTGGATACATTGCTTGGGGTAGTTGGATACAGTGATTAATTTGATCAAAAATAGTAATTAATAACTAAATTAAAACTAAATTAAGCGTTATTTTACTGAGAGAGATCCTAATCCCTTTTACATTCTCGTTTTTTGAATATAAATCACAAATTTTCCACATTCTCAACATTCATGAATAAAAAAAATCTAAAACTTAACAAATGGTCATTTTTGCATCCAATTAAGGAAGTAAGATGATAACTATCATAGGTATAGTTTCTCCTGAATTATTTTAATAAAATTCAAATGTATCTTTGTCGAAAATCCTTCCGAAATTTATAAAATTCGACACTAATTAACTGGTTAGGTTTTCGCCATTTATAGTGTCTGTTTTTTTAAAATACAGTTCTTTGTTGCCTGTAAAAGTACTAAGAACTTCTCAGATGTTTCAGAGTAGTAAGGTCATGTATTTTTCAACTGCCTTTTCTTTTAGAAAATTTATAATTACACATAGCTAGAATGCAAGCAATTTCCAATCTCAATCACTTAATAAAACCGAAAGACTCGAAAATTGACATAAATATCTTTCACCGTAGATCTAACCTACCCTTAACTGATTTTTTTAAATAGCCGAGGTATATTTATCTGACAATGCAAAATATGGGAAATTTTATGTGTATCAAAGAACCTACTTCAAAGTGTATCAATTTGCCCCATTTGTTGTTTTTGAACAAAAACCTTCATTTAAAAAAAATTGGTAAATGTTATTTAAAATTTAAGTATACCCCCTATTGATAACAAGAATACACTTGTTTTTAGAGTTTAATGGTATTCAAGTAGATTCAGGATGGTATTCAGGAAGATTTATTTATTTTACTTTTAAATTTACTTTTGGAAATTTTTGACGGAAGAATTTTGTTTCTTTCACTAAAATTTATAGATTTGTTACAGAGCTTAACGGTTTCATGTTATGCTTAGGCATATGAATACAACTTTTCGTAAAAACACGACCTAAATAACCTTGATAATTTTTGAGATATTGAAAGTGTATCAATGTGCCTCTTGTATCAAATTGTCCCGTTTTACCATATAAAATACATTATCCGAAAATGATTAATACAATTTGATGATTGAAAAAATAAGGGAAATTAAAGAAAAAAATTTCTCGTATTCAATGTGTGCATTTATTTCAATATCAATTCAAATATTAATTTAGGGGCAAGCCAATTTATAATTCACATTTATGTCGCATATGAACACTCGGTTACCCGCATATCCACAAAAACGTGCGAAAAATGCAATTTAACTTAAACGTTTAGCTTTTTTTCAAGTGAATGCGCAAATATATGAAATAATATTTCGTATATACCCTCTGAATTTTGCAAGTTCCTTTAAGAAGCATATTTCAGTATCAAAAATGGGTTTTTATCATATCCAATATTATGATATTTTTACATTACAATATGCGTTAATTAAAACACCGGTCACAGCTGTTTTAACTGCTTTTATAAAAGGTTACCCTGCTTTAGTTTTCGGCACTAGTTAACTAGAAGTTAACTACCGATTAACTAGTAGTTTTTTAGTTAGTACTTTTGGTTTATACTAGTTCAACTACTTTTTTTTAAAGAACTTCTAGTTAAAATGACTTATAAATTTTCAACTACATACTTCAAAATATTACATAATGTCAACGAATTCGTTACCATGTCATTAATCCTAATATTAAAACGTCGAATGAGGGGAAAAGGATGCTATTTGTATCATTATTAGAAACGCTCCCTAACACTTTTTGTAAACAAACTGATTGCGCATAAAGGAACAGATAAAAAGATTAATTAAAATTTGGGAAAAATAGGTTATAAAATTAAATAGACTAGTTAACTACTTTGGGAAATAGTTAATAACTAGTTTCAACTAGTACCCGTAAAAAATAGTTAACTGTTAGTTGTAACTAGATTTTTCTAGACTAGTTAGTTTTTACCACTAGTTGCCAAACACTACCTACGCCTATAAAGGACCTAAAGGAATCTCGGTGGAAACAGAAGGAGCTTGCATTCGCACGGGAACTCAACCATCTGTGTTACACAGGAGAGAAACAGATAGCCGCGTTTTCGTGTGATTGATCCTGCCTGTTTGGAGGCAGAAAATGAAATAACTGGAATAAATGCCAAGGTCAGGTATCAGGTTCGATCGAGCTGTTTGGTCTCGTATAAAATTCTTTTGGTGAGTAGAACATTACAGTATAAATATAAAATGTTCTGTGAGACAAAATGCAGTTTTTTTAGCTATTTGTAAAATGTGAGATGGTTAATATGTTGTGAGGTAACAATCAGGGAGTAAACACCTATCACAAACCATGGAGTGAAGTCATTTTTAGGTATGTGGCTTTATTGCATGTAACGGAATGCTAAATAATATTTACAGAGTTCGTGATATTTAAAGAGGTGTTATTATTTTCTCCTTTTAAATTTTTATCCACATACACTCTAAATCAGTGGTCTCCAACCCCCGGTCCGCGGACCGGTGCCGGTCCGTGGATCAAATGGTACCGGGCCGCCGGCCGACCATTTCATTGAAAATGAATTTAAATTCCTTGGTTTATACCCCAAATTAATAAATAAAATGAATTATAAATAACTTTATATTTATTTTTTGGAGTAACTGTATTTTATTTTGAAAGAATTTTTAAATAAAACTAAATTAAAATTCATAAATCAAAATAATCTAGAATATAAACAATCAACGTCCTACCCCAGCGGGCCGTGGTAAAATTATCAAACGTTGACCGGTCCGTGGTGGTAAAAAGGTTGGGGACCACTGCTCTAAATGATAGCAACATTCTTAGTTTAAAATTTCAAGTAAGAATTTATCTAATGATTTGCGTATGTGTATAATTATGAGAGAATGCTAGTATACAATGACGATATATTTTGAAGCTCAATATATGCGGCCTATAAAAATAAATCCATACAAATTCCGCGACGTCCCAACCAAATTTTCCCTGTTCACACGACTTATTTGCATACAAGTGACAATGGAGAATCTAAATGACTTTCTCGAAATCATTTCCCTTAAAGCTCTCCATACCTACCACGAAGTATTTATGAGCTCATAAACCCGTCAGACTTAACAACATTCCAGGCAATGCTGCAGGAAAAGGACAGAAAAAAATCAAATTAATGCTCAGAAACGGAATTAAAATTCCCGCCATTAGACAGAGGATAGAGGGCTCAAAATGATGGCGCTTCCTGCAATGAAAACAGACCTCTGCAGAAATATGCAAATTCTTCTAGACCCTATTTAGAAGCCTATTAAAACATATTTAACGCTCTGTAGTATTTCTCTCTCAGTGAGATGGGGCTAAAAATAAATATGGCCGCTGCTCATATTCCAACTTCATGCATATGCAAAGCTTCTCTGCACGCACGACGAGATGGTGTTGGAAAAGTTTTGAGGCCACCTCCCCCCGCCGGAAAGACTCGTCACTTGATGGTATCGGACGCTAGGAATTATGCAAACGATTCTGGGAGAAGTGAAAATGCCGGCTTCTCTGATAAAATGTTCTAGAACGGCGGGGGGTTGATAAGGAGAGAGTGGGTCTGTGATTATGACTCGATTTTCCAGATGTGATGAATTGAGGGTTATGGATTTGACGGTTGGGGCGGCGGGGTAATTGCCTCTAGGGGGTGGTTATTTCGAAGTCGTTCCACAAAATATTTATCGCCTGGATTTTTGGTGTGTAGCAGAAGTTAAAAATGCGGACGGAACAAAATTACCTAATGTTTTTGAATTATAATAAATCACCCCTTTTTAAAATAGAAAATAATCAAAGAGCTTCAAATTTTATTAACATCAATATTCAAAAACAAGAAGAAAAAAACAAGAAATTCAAACGGGATTAAAGCATTTATAAGTTTTTTTAAATCAATGAATCTCGGAGCATTTTCAAGTTGTATTTCCTCGATTAATGAGGATACCTTTTCCCACAATAGAAATAAGGTTTTAGAAATTCGCTTTGTTCTCTAGATTTTTTAAGGTTGGTCTACATTTTCTATCACACTTCCTGACATGAAAGTTACTTGATACTGGGAAAGGTTTAATTGGGGTTTTATGGCGCAAGAATCAAGTGAGATCATATTGCGCCAACTGGGAAAGAATTCTTAAGTAAAAAGGATCGATTTCATATTCAGGGCTTATCAGATGTTTTTTTGTTAATAGCAATTAAAATAATTTTTGTAATTATAACCAATTTGGTATTTTTGATCATCTTTTGAATAAGTTGTTTGAGTTTACTGTTTTAAGTTTTCTCTCTGGGTTTAAATCTTCTTGGCTAATCTATTGATTCCCCATCTCAATCGTTAAGAGATACGCAGTAGAAAAGGCATTCAAGGAGAGAAAAGAGTTCGATTAATATATCGGTTCGGATAGCAGTACCGTTTTCGGAATCGACCCCAAGAGTCAGAGCAATCACCCCAATTTCTCTGAAGGGGTCCCCAGGGATCCCAAGTGGACATTTGAGATGGATAATTTAACTTACGGGATGTTTCTTTTACGGACCCGGATGCCGTACTCGACCTCTAAACTAGTCATTAAGGGTTAATACACGTATTAAAAAATGAAAATACAAAATATTCCTCTTAAGCAGATATGCAATTTAAAGAGTAGATCATGCCAAAAACTAACTTACAATAGAAAATATTTCCTCTCCATTCCTTGTGATATTTTTCTGACTATGTCTACATTTGATTAAAATCTTCTCTCAGGATTGAATTTTTTAAATAATTTAAAAGTAACTTAAAACTTATGTAAACATATTTATTACTAGCTGTTACGACCCGGCAAAGCCGGGTCTTACAGCTAGGCTAGCCTTTTATGCGAGCTTCCCTCGTTACTACTTCAAGTTCCTATTAATTATACATTAAATAAGAAGTTTAACTTCTTTATCTTACCGCTGAAATATCACTAATTTATCATATTCAAATAAGTCACTCAATTTCGGCTGACCACCACCGAGCTGATTTGGGCAAATTTATTCTTAAATCAAATCTTACTACCCTTATATAAACTCATTTTAAATGGCATTCTCCCCAAACATTCCATTATTAAATTATTATTTGATTTTAATTTGCCTCATTATTTGAAGATAGTTTGTTATGGGGCGCCTACGGCGCCCACGTATTTAGGTCTAGCACGCCATCTTTGCTTTCTTTCTTTAGCTAAGCGACGTTTTTTTGAGGTAGGATCTTCATCATCACCCATGACAATGACTATGAGAAAGAAAAAAATGAATAGTAAAAATTGAGATGATTACTATTGAAAGCTGATTCTAAAAGTGAATAAGTTATATAAATCAGTTGAAAAATAAATAAAATTCAATTATTTACTTACTTAAGAAATAATTAATTTTTCGTTTCCGAAAGTAAATAAAGATTATTGCCAAAAAAAAAATCAAAAAGCGCTTTTTATACGATTATTTATTAGATTTATTATTGTTGAATTAGAAACCAACTTCCCTAAAAGTAACTTTTTAACCTTTATTAAGTAAACCAACTTTCTTGAAAGATATTTAAAAGCTATTATTATATTATTTTAATTTTAATTACTTTTATTTATTTATTTTTCTGATTATTGCGAGATGGCATCATAGTGTGCGAGCGTTCCAGAATCAGTGAGTCAGTGAGTGACGTGGGCTTTTATATGTTTATTAGATTTATTATTGTTGAATTAGAAACCAACTTCCCTAAAAGTAACTTTTTAACCTTTATTAAGTAAACCAACTTTCTTGAAAGATATTTAAAAGCTATTATTATATTATTTTAATTTTAATTACTTTTATTTATTTATTTTTCTGATTATTGCGAGATGGCATCATAGTGTGCGAGCGTTCCAGAATCAGTGAGTCAGTGAGTGACGTGGGCTTTTATATGAGAGATAAACTCTTTTGCTTACATTCTATAAATGAAACCGATTGCATTATTATTTTTAATTTTGCATTATTATTGATTATATTTTAAGAAAACATTATTTATTTATTATTGTGCTTGAAAATATTAAATGTTTTCGATATTTATTATGTATTTCCTAATTTAATGATTTCATTTACTCAATACATAAGTATGTAAGCTTCAATATTCCATACACTTCTTGAATATAGCTGTAAAGATTCGATCGGTATAATATGCAATAAGTACATAACTTTTTAAGATAATTTTAACAAATGGTGAACGAGTGAAGCGAGCATGGGTTGTAAAGCAATCCGAAGGGAATAACGGGGTTGAAATTTCCCCGTAATTGTTATATACTATTAACTACTGTACAGTTTTTATAACAGCCTTCATGTTGTTTATTTTATTTATCAATACATTTTTTAAGTGTATTGAATTAAAAAAGGCTTCAATGACGGTATTAGAATCCCAGTTAAAAGTATTTTAACGATGGTAGTATTTTAACCGTTTCAACCAATTGAGAAGCTAAAAGTTTCAAAAATGATATTCATAGGTGGAAACAAAGGTAGTTTAGACATTTTTGCTTGTAAAACTAATAGTTTAAAACTTTGATTCACTTTCAATATCTCAAATATAACTATCAAGTTTATTTAGGTCGTGTTTTTACGAAAAGTTGCATTCATATGCCTATATAAGCATAACATATGAAACCTTTAAGCTTTGTAACAAGTCTATAAACTTTAGTGAAAGAAACAAGATTTTTCCGTCAAAAATTTCCAAAAGTAAATTTATAAGTAAAATAAAAAAATCTTCCTGAAGTTATTCTACTTGAATACAGATAACTGTAAACTCTAAAAACAAGTTTATCCTTGTTACCAAATAGGGTGTATCCTTAAATTTTAAATAACCTTTGCCAATTTTTTTAAATAAAGGTTTTTTTTCAAAAACAACAAATGGGGCATTTTGATAAATTTGGATGTGGGGTACTTTTTGATACGCTCGTGGGGAACATTGATACACATAAAAGTTCCCTTTTTGCCCGAGATAAATATATCTCAGCAATTTTTTTAAATCAGTAAAGGGCAAGTTAGATCTACACAGTGTTGGATATTGTCAATTTTTGAGTCTTTATAGCCCAGTAAATTTAGGGTTTTTTAGCGCACTAATTTATAACTCGCTGAAAATTTCAGAATAAGTTCTCTATGATAGTCCACTGAAAATAGCGAAAAAAAGGGCTGAACCTCGGACAAATTGCAATAAAAGGTTTCTCAACGGTTTTCACTTAGGAATGACCTCAATAATAACATACTAAAAATCGGCCAAAATCGGCCGGGGGGAAAATTAATTTTTTTTTAATTTTTAAAAAATGGCCGAAAAAAATTTAAAAAAAAACCAAAACAATAATATGGACATGTGATACATGTTTATAGGTTATTTTTGAGTTTTGAAACCGAATATTGCCTTTAGTTTTGAAAAAAAATTTAAATTTCAATTTTTAAAATTAATTTGAAAAATGAGCTATATGAAAAAATTAAACCCCCCCTAAAAACCTAACAAAAACATCAAAAGAGATAAATACAACGGTTTTCATTTAGAAATGACCTAAATATTAACATACTAAAATTTAAAAATTTTACGAGTTTAAGAAGTTTAATTTTTTTTCAAATTTCCAATTTTTTTTGCGAAAAATGCATTTTTTTTTTCAAATTCGTGCCAAAAACTTTAGAGGCTTTTGAAAAGGTCATTTTTCAGTGGATATTGTCCACAGATAGCTATATAATGGAAAACCGGTGAAATTGACCCTCAATGAATTAGTTAATTATTTTATTTAAAATTTTGAAATTGGTAAAATGTAGTAAAAAGTGAAAAAAGGTAATACTTTGGCATGTTTACATCAGAATTTAAAAAAATTAACTAATTCATAGAGGGTCAATTCCACCGGATTTCCATTATATAACTATCTGTGGACAATATCTATCGAAAAATGACCTTTTCAAAAGCCTCTAAAGTTTTTGGCACGAATTTGAAAAAAAAATGCATTTTTCGCAAAAAAAATTGGAAATTTGAAAAAAAATTAAACTTCTTAAACTCGTAAAATTTTTAAATTTTAGTATGTTAATATTTAGGTCATTTCTAAATGAAAACCGTTGGATTTATCTCTTTTGATGTTTTTGTTAGGTTTTTATGGGGGTTTTAATTTTTTCATATAGCTCATATTTCAAATTAATTTTAAAAATTGAAATTTCAATTTTTTTTCAAAACTAAAGGCAATATTCGGTTTCAAAACTCAAAAATAACCTATAAACATGTATCACATGTCCATATTATTGTTTTGTTTTTTTTTTAAATTTTTTTCGGCCATTTTTTAAAAATTTAAAAAAAATTAAACTTCCCCCCGGCCGATTTTGGCCGATTTTTAGTATGTTATTATTGAGGTTATTCCTAAGTGAAAACCGTTGAGAAATCTTTTATTGCAATTTGTCCGAGGTTCAACTCTATTTTCAGTGGACTATGACGTCTATAACCAAACCTCAAAAGTCCCCTAAGTTCCCCTGCCGGCTTCATTCGAAAATGGCGATCAAAGATGGCCGCCAAGCAATGCAGTCTTCCATTCATAACCAAGGAAAAAATCAATATTTTTTTATGCTTTAAAAGGTTATATACTCAGAAAAAGACCCTTTATGAGTTTCAATAATTTTTTTCCATAAAAGAACTTGTAAATTTGGAATACAGAGAGTTAAATGACATCAATGTGAAAATTTGCGTGTTTTTTACATGTTTTTCCGTATAACTGTAACCGTATAAAAATCCCTTAATCTAATTAGAATGTTTTTAAAAGTACTATAAACCAGGATTATTTTGTAAAAATTTTTTTGAAAATCCGTTGAAAATTGACCGAGATATTCCATTTTAAATGGAGGCATATTTAGTAATGATGAGTATAAAATATTATAACTAACGTTAATAGTGTCCTTGGTCTCTTTTGACAGATTACTTTTTGATAGGCTCAAGCTTTTGCGAAAACAACTAAAATTGAGGTATTCTATTTTACTTTAAGATTATTTAAGAAGCTTTTTAAGAAAAGGATGCTCTGGAATAAATATATTAAATTAGTACATAACAAAAAAGATTTATCTGAAATTGTATTTATTTATTACTAAAAATGTATTTAGAAATAAAAATTCTATAAAGTAAGAAACTTAAATCGTTTTCCTCATTCTTTTAATCAAATTCGGTAGGTGTAGGACCTGAATTTTCACAGATTTCTCCTAAGCAAGATACTAAGCAAGATCTCCTAAGAAACTATAATTGAAACATTGGAACCCTGTGTTGAACCTCCAGATATATGCTCATTTACAGTAGGAGGATACCTTTTGCATGCATTAATTGGAATGAGGGTGACACTAACAGAGATATACGTCTTAAATATGTGCGTTTTGTTCAAAAACGTTTATCTCCATGCGATGCTATTGTTTTTGATGGGTACAGTTCCGTACTATCAACCAAAAGTGTGGAGAGGCAAAGAAGGGCCATGACCAAAATGTTTGCCACAATAGCTTTTGATGAAAACTTGGTTGCTACGGCCAAAGAATCTAATTTTTTGTCAAACTCTACAAACAAAGCCAGACTTATAAGAATGGTTATAAGTTACTTTCAATCTGAGGGTATAACTGCCTTGTAAGCGTAGGATGACGCCGATACTCTTATCTATTCTACTGCAATTAAAGATAGTGAAGATACGAACAAACAAGTTATAGTAGTTGGGAGCGATATAGACTTATTAATTAATCTTACAGCGGGATGTTCTCCAAGAAAATCGATGTTTTTTTTGCGACCCCAAACTGCCAATAGAGGACATAAGTGTTTCGACATAGCTAAAACTCAAGAAACTCTGTGCCCAATGAAAGATACAATTCTTTTTATACATGCAGGTACTGGATGTGACACGACGTCGGCAATTTTCAGGAAGGGTAAATCATCTGCTTTCAAGATAATAAGGAAGAATCATCATCTGCATTCCCTAGTTTCACAGTTTAATATTCCTTCACTTGATCCCCAAAAAAGTTGTTGAAATTGGTGAGATATTTATAAAATACCTTTTTCCCCCAACTAGTGCAGCAGTTTCTCAACTTTCACTTCAAGTTTACCTACAGGTCCAGCAGTGGTTAGGAAACAACCTAAACCCAACTGATTGGGGTTGGTTCTTAAAGGATGGCAAGTTAAACCCGGTTCCCTCAACTCTTCCTGCAGCTCCTGATGCACTTTTACAGCTGGTTTCATGTGGCTGTAAAGTTAGTACTAATAAAGACTGTGATGTGAAATGTCCATGCTAAAAAGCTGACCTTCAATGTACAAAATTTTGTAGCACTTGCTTCGGAGAAATCTGTGAAAATTCAGGTCCTACATCTACAGAATTTGATTAAAATGATGAGGAAAACGATTCAAGTTTCTTACTTTATAGAATTTTTGTGTCTAAATACATTTTTAGTAATAAATAAATACAATTTCGGATAAATCTTTTTTGTTATGTACTAATTTAATATATTTATTCCAGAGCATCCTTTTCTTAAAAAGCTTCTTAAATAATCTTAAAGTAAAATAGAATACCTCAATTTTAGTTGTTTTCGCAAAAGCTTGAGCCTATCAAAAAGTAATCTGTCAAAAGAGACCAAGGACACTATTAACGTTAGTTATAATATTTTATACTCATCATTACTAAATATGCCTCCATTTAAAATGGAATATCTCGGTCAATTTTCAACGGATTTTCAAAAAAAATTTTACAAAATAATCCTGGTTTATAGTACTTTTAAAAACATTCTAATTAGATTAAGGGATTTTTATACGGTTACAGTTATACGGAAAAACATGTAAAAAACACGCAAATTTTCACATTGATGTTATTTAACTCTCTGTATTCCAAATTTACAAGTTCTTTTATGGAAAAAAATTATTGAAACTCATAAAGGGTCTTTTTCTGAGTATATAACCTTTTAAAGCATAAAAAAATATTGATTTTTTCCTTGGTTATGAATGGAAGACTGCATTGCTTGGCGGCCATCTTTGATCGCCATTTTCGAATGAAGCCGGCAGGGGAACTTAGGGGACTTTTGAGGTTTGGTTATAGACGTCATAGAGAACTTATTCTGAAGTTTTCAGCGAGTTATGAATTAGTGCGCTAAACACCCCTTTTTATGCCTTAATTTACTGGGCTATTAGGGTTTTTTAAACTGCTTGCATTGTAGCTATGTGCATTTATAAAAGAAAATGAAGTTGATAAATACATGACCAAACGATGGAATCAGGGTCTCAAATATCCGATTCTTAGCACTTTTACAGGTAGTAAAGATATCTATTAAAAACTGACAAAATAGTACTATAAATGGCCAAAAAGCAAACCAGTTAATTATTGTCGTATTTTTTCAATTTCTGGATGATTTTCGACAAAGATACCTTTGAATTTTATTTAACTAATCCAGGAACAACTATACTTATGAAAATTAGCATATTCTTTCCTTAATTAGAGATTTTTTAAAATGACCAATTGTCAAATTATTTAATTATGTTAATTCTGAATGTTGTTTAATGGAGAAATTATCTTTTTATGCTTGAAAAAAGGTGTTAAAAATTTGCTTCAGATACAATTCAATAAAAGTACATTTTTTATTTTTCAGAAACTTTTGTTATTAATTATTATTTTTGAGCAATTTGATTACTGTATCAAAATACCCGTTGTAATGCATCCAAGGTCCCCACTGGTGGGGCACAGTGATACAAAATTGATTTCATACAAAAAAACGTCATATTTTAATTTTCATTAAACTTATAATATTTTTCAAGTTGATTTAATAAAATTGAGTTATTCTTCGATATTTTTATTATAAGAAAAGTGTCGGAATAAGTCATTTTTTCTACTCAAAAAATTTATTTGAATTTTGCTGTATCAAAACTGTCCCCCTTTTCCCCTTCCAAAATTAATTTAGATATAAAATAATACATATGTAGGAAATTACATCAATCACAATTGCACATAGAGACTGGTACACCCAGAATTTTTACAAGTAATTAGGTACTAAACTCTTCAACAACCTATAAAGTATAAAAACATATTTTTCATCGTTTTTAGTTTTCTATATTTAAGTAGTTTTATTGAATTGATAGAATACTTAAAGGCACTAAATCTCTATTATATGAGAAAAAAACATAACTTTAATAGCAATAGAAAATACGTTGTTTACTTCAAACACGTATTAATAAAAATAAGTCCTGATGTTTTACAAAAAATAAATGGACTGTCCCGTTCTTTAATGTTTTAATATCCGATCTGAATATATAACAATCCGAAAGGAATGAATGAAACGAATGAATCCGAAAATATAACAACTTTTCAAATTGAATTGATCGAAACTAAAGTTATGAAGTTTCTTTTATTAGGAACGTAAAATTCAAATTTGATTGACAAGAAACTTAAAACATTTTAAAGCCAGCTCTAGAGACTTATGTCAAATTGGTTGACACTCACTCCATCTTCTCTAAAACGTCATTTTATTCTTTCTCTTTAAAATCATCAATTGGAGGCGACGAACGGTTCAGCCATAACATAGCAATTCCTCGAATTTCACAGGGTCATTCTACCATCTTCTAGAACCATTAAAAACCTTTTCTTTCTCGAAAATTCTATTCTTCTCAACTGTAGGATTCTCCTAGAATTACTAATCGATGAAAGCGAAAGCACAAAATGATCGTTTATCAGCGTATATTGCCCGGAGGAGGAATTTTTAGCACTTAAAACACCGGAGAATTCAATGAAAGTGTAACTAAAGAAATGACTTTAATGCTTATTAAAGTAAAATAAAAAGATATTAGGAAGCAATGTACTGAACTGAGCCTAAACATGCAAAATATATTGAAACCAATGAATACAGTGCAATCATTTTAATTTTGTTACAGTCGACTCCGCTTAGTATGATCACTTTTGTCCTAGAGCAGCGGTTCTCAAACTGTGGTCCGCGGACCCCTGGGGGTCCGCGGCGCCTTATTAGGGGGTCCGCGAGTTACCTTGAGGAATTACCTTGAGGACAGGAAGTTACTTTTAGAATTCTCCAAAGTTTCAAAATTAGATAAAACACTAGTTTTAAGAGTCAAATTTCAAAAATTTTCTGGGGGAGAACCCCCAGCCCCCTCGAAATTTTTACTTCAATGCATCATTCTTTCCTTGAAATTTCCATACTCTCACCTCAGAGACTTGGAGTAATTCAGGGGCATATAAAAAGGTGGGTGAAGGGGTCCGCCCTATCCTGAAATTTGGACTTGGAGTATCAAAACAAGTTAAAACCCTGTTTTTTGGATCAAATCTCCGAAAAATTTCTAGGAGAAGACCCCCGACCCCCTTTAGACTTGATATATTTTAATATTAAAAACTTTTTAAAAATAAGTTCATCAAAACTGAAATCCTACCTAAGATTATTGTCCGAAATTTGGACGAAGTGTATCAAAACCAAGTTAAAATCCTGTGTGTTTTTAGGGACTAATTTATCTAAAACTTTTCTGAGGATGACCCCCATGATACCTTTTTGTTATTAAAACTCTATTATTATAAACTATTTTTTACATTAAGTTAATCAAAATGCAAATCTTACATAAACATTTATATTAAAAAAAAATTCTAACTAGGGGTATCAAAACTAATTAAAAACCTGTTTTCCTTGTTGAATTTCCAAAAATTTTCTGGGGGAGGACCCCCAGACCCCCCTTTAGTATAGGTAGAACTTAATTACTTATAACCTTTTCATATTAAGTTAATTCTACTTAAAAATGTACTAAAAAGCTACTTGGACCTATGAAATTTACATGGGAGGCTGAGGGATAATTTTTGTCCCCTCTCGAAATAAATTTCTATATACGCCTCTGGAGTAAATGTGAAATTTATTATAATTCATATACTAATATTAATTAATCTTGAACGTCTGGTAACGATTTTTGGTGTTTAAAATGTAGGGGGTCCGTGAAGTCTGGCTGTTACATAAAGGGGTCCGTGACGATAGAAAGTTTGAGAACCGCTGTCCTAGAGTATAAGCAATTTGATAAACAGAGTAATTCGAGTGTTTGCTTAAAAATCACAACTATATAGTCCTAATTGAAGTATATAAAACGATTACCTAGTACGTATTTTGAAACTTTTACATTCCTAAAGAAAAATATATGAGTGAAAGATATTGCTCTAATAAATTAATTAGGTATTTTTGTATAAAAATGTATTAAAATTGGCCTTCAAACGAAAAAAGAAAGATATTTTTAGGAAATTTCACCAGACTTTGATAACATTAAAAGTGATAAATTGATTACATAAAACGATACATTTTACGTTAAGTTAAATAAAAGTGATTACAGGTCGATTTTGATAACATTAACCGTGATCACATTAAGCGGATTTGACTGTATATAAAAAACAATTAGTTATTTAACAAAAGAACACTGAACTCGATTTGAATATTGCATACAAACTTTAAAATAACTTAAGTAATATAAGAATGAAATATATGTTTTCATTGGGAATTTTAAATTATTCGAAATAACTCTTACGGCGCCGGCGAGAGAAAGGCTAAATAAATTCTTTCGTCATCATCATTCGTATCCATCATCATCATTCGACAACCCAGGGTGGCCAAGGCCTTCTGACCAGACACTAAAAAGCTTTAGAGATCGGTTTAAAAAAGTATCTCACTTTATTATTATGTAACTTATAGGATAAAACTATAATAAGGTTAGGTCTCGTAAACACTTTCCATCTGGTTTTATAATTTTATGTAAAACTAAATGGTACCTATTCGTTTATTTAATTTCACAATTAAAATTATCACCCTTAAACGAAAAAAGACGTTTTGGTAACAAAAATATTTGTGGAAAAGTCTATTACTTCCATTAGTTTCGAAGTAGTATAATAAAATGTTCAGATTTATAGGTTTTACAAACTCTAAATCTAAACCAATATCTAAAACTAGTTTTACTCAATTTGATATCAAAAAGTAAGGTTTGTTTTAATTTTTTTCAGATATCTGTATTTTAAGAATTGAAACATGTTGACAGCAAAAGCTATCTTGGCTTTGTTTTCAATACTAGCTGGAGCAACTTTACTTACCGTGAGAAACATTGATGATTTAAACTCTGGTAAGATAATACGGTGTCCTATGGGACCGTTTTGTGCTTAAAATTCTGCCTACTGCTAATACTTATTAGCTTTTATAGACAATGCGTCCGTGAAGGGGTTTTTCCATAAAACTATAAAACTGTTTTCTAACACCTTAAATATTTTAGATGGAATATGTAACTATCTCTCATTAAGGTATTTAATATAAAAAATACTTGCTCTCAATTCTAATTATCTTATATTTTTGTCATGTCTTTTATAATCCGAATCTTAACATGAATACTAAAAGCCTTCGTCTCACAAGAAGTAACAGGTAAAAGTTTAATTTTTCTATTTTAATCTTAACTGTAACATAAGTTATGCTTTGCATACAGCGAAAATTCTACTCACGTTTACACAAAGAAAGTCATGGTTCGTAACTAAACAATAAAGTATATGATAGCTCATTTTTATGGACACATCATAAAATGAGCACACATACGTATCTAAATACTCAAACAATTATTCAAAAGGGGTACTTCATGGGATTTGTAGTAGCTTTACAGGATGTAATTCAATCATTATTTTAATTTCCCAGAACAATTCTTTCACATTAAAGTTGTCGTTAGTTTTTTAAAGTGTTTCTAAATTAGATTTTTTTAGAGTTTGGGGCTTTTTAAAATATTAAAATAAGATACAAAATGACATTTTTTGAAGTTTTTTGTTAAAATGAGACTTCGTACGAATAATATAAGATTTAAAGTCATTTTTAGAAGTAAGAGAAAATTGGTTGTTGTATCAAAGATGTCACTTTCACAACAGGCTCAAATTGTCAGGTTGCAAAGGTCAGGCGGGTTTTTCCGATGCTTGATCCAAGGAAATACTCATTGAATTGATTTCTGATTTAGAAAGTTCAGTTTGAATCTCAATGATCCTTGACAACTTTCGTATACTAAACTTTAGGTGGAATGAAATTTTTTAGAGAAGTTTAGGAAAGAGTTTTTTTTATCGAAGGAATGAACTAGTTTAATTAATACATTTTTATGATCGAAAAATATTGATATATCGATATATTACTTGCTACCATTTATTTCATAGTTATCACTTTGCATAATTTTGTTTAACCTTTAGCAGACTGACTTTTACTTTAAAAAAATTTAAGAAATTTTTAACAAAATTTGTATAAATTAGATTGATTTAAATAGATTGCCTATGAAGTAATATTTTTCCCCATATTTGCTTAATACTACAATAAATAAAATTTTCAACTTTATGTGAAATGTCACTTGATTTATGAGGGTGAATTCATCACGAACCACTTGAAAAATTTGAAGTTTTTCACCATATTTACTGATGACTGACTGAAAATAATAGACTATTTAAATTTAATAAGGTAAAAAATTTTGCTTTTCTGTACAGCTAAAATCTAAAAGTCGTGTTAATTCCAAGGGCCCTATATACCCCTTGTGCGGGCTGATTCAGGGTCAAGATGGAATTTAGAAAGTTAAATAAAATTTAGAAAGCGGACTGTATATTTAAAATAATAACAATTTTGCGGTGAGGACTCGAACCCCTCACCTTGGACTCTCCACCTTAGGCGAATAATCGTGTGCCCAGCTCTCTGCAGCTTGTGCTGAGGAGATCGGAACTGAAAGGAAGTGCCGAGTCCTTGTAACTTATAAATACTACTGTTCATTTTGTTGTTTACTACTTTTTACTAGATGTTTCAATTTATTTTCGCCTGCGAGCGATTTTAGCCTTTTTACTAATTCTTAATAAAGTTATTTATAAGTAAAGAATCGAGCTTCTTTAATTTATTGCCCCGAAGGCAGAGCAAAGTTACAAGCATCCGCTCTCGACGAGCGGGAGAAAGGTTCTGGCTTTACACATAAACAATAACAAAAAGGAGCTCCCCGTTCAGGGTAGGGAGAGTGGGGAGGACCCAGTTGATCCTCCGAGAGGGGGTTGTGTGCGACGGAACACCCCTGATGTCCTATTGATTTTAATTAGCTGAGTTTCATATCATTCTCACGATTTATATCTAATCGCGTCTCCTAAAAATTTACTTCAATTTATCAGAAACCTCGCAAGAAGTTTATTTCCAGTCCGCAAGGGAACTTGCAAAATCTGTTCCCTTATTCGGACCCCACAGCGTTTATTTTAGTGTTTCATTTGCAATTCAACAATGCTTCAAGACCATTTTTGGAAGCCTTCCCAATATTTCCCCTGAGTGATAGTCATAAAAGAGATGCTCTGCCCTCACTGCCACGAGCATAAATCTCCCGGAAAAGAAGCCTCCATTTATTAAGAAATCACCTTCCTCCAAAGAAATCTCGAACCTTAAAGTGAGACACCCCATTTGTAAAAAAAATTACAGCCCCCCTATTCGTGGCAG
The DNA here is from genome assembly GCA_024610705.1 of Tetragnatha versicolor. Classification (NCBI taxonomy): domain Eukaryota; kingdom Metazoa; phylum Arthropoda; class Arachnida; order Araneae; family Tetragnathidae; genus Tetragnatha; species Tetragnatha versicolor. Next base: position 13,100,911 of record JANDEH010000012.1, on the reverse strand, counting down.
TAATGGTTTCTTTAAGGGGTTCTCTTCCAATAACTATTGGAAGGAAGTTATTGGTATTTTATTATTTTTAGAGAATCGATCATCCTTGAGATATTTTGTTAGTTTCGTTGTTATATCAGATTAGATTGATCTCGAAAACTATCTGTTGCAAGAGTGGGGTGGAGTTTACTCGGAATGGGGGTAAAATCCGTCTTGTGCTATAAAAAAATCACATGTTCATTTAGAGTTTGAATGTAACTTATTTTAGTGTGGAATTGGTATTCAATATTTTTTTGGAGTCACCTTTATTTATTTTTGAATGTTTTAAAGGGGAATTTTGGTTCACCTTTGAACTTATAAGAACCTTAATGACATCTTATGGTTTAACTGAGAATCGAAATTATTCGTAGTAGTCTGGAAATCTAGTAAACACTTTCGACTGACTTTAGTACAAGTATTTGCAGCTGTTCAGGAAACGGCTCTAGAAAACTGATTGCGCATGGAAAAAACAAACTTTAACAGGATCTCAAGCCTTCAATATTGATTGCATTTACTTGAAACTTTGGACTTAAGGGTTTTCAACTTATGATCTTTCAGATTATCAAATCGAAAGAAAGGATTTCAAAGTACAAAATAAGGTTTTTAGCAGAGTTTTCACATTTTTTTGTGGTTTTTTAACTTTTATCATAATAAAACAAATTTTATAGTGAAAACTTTTAAGATAATTTTAAAGATCATATTAAACCACAAAATTTGAGACCATAATTAAATTTTTACCAATAGTAATTCTTCTACAAATTGAATTTTTTCAATAATTTTTTGGGGGTGTCGCTCCATTTTGAACTCCCTGGGATTTGGTCTGGGACACCCAAATCCTATGTGATTCTGACTCGTCTAGATGTCTACTATCCCCCTAGAAGTTATGAAACACTTACCTGAAACACCATTATAGGTGATATAATAGTATAATCCTTTCCTATAATATAGGTGAAAATTATTTTAAACTAGGAAACAAAACTTTCTCCCTTTGTCTTCAGTATTTTTATTGAATTTGAGATTTGAAGGATAATAAATGCAAGAAATTTTTAAACTTGATGTAATTTAAAGAGGTAAAAATAATTTAATAATGATATAAGTCGAACCTTAACTTAAACATCATTAGAATATTTATTTTTGTAATATCTAGCTTTGTATTTTATTTGAAACTGTTTTCTTAACATAATTTCATAATTTAAGAAACTTAGGGAGACTCTCAGACAAAGTAATGCTTGTACTTAATTTACAGTCAAGAGAAGGACTTCATGGCTGTAATATTTCACTGGTCAGATCTTAAAACTGACAACAAAACTTTTTAAAAGTCTTAAGTTATGAAGCTTAAACTTTTATCATAGACAGATTGGTGTATAGTGCATGTTAGTTCTTAAAGGTTAACAAAAGCAAATAGCTTGCTAAGGGAAATATCCGACATTTCTCTTGGGCGTTACTCATGATTTGGGGTTTTAAAAGTGATCATAGAGATAATATCTAAGAGATAAGTATCTTTGCCTGAATCTAAAGTTGGCACTCGAGACTGGATGATGAAAAAGTGTACTCTACTTCCTGCATTAAAAAAATTAACAGAGTTTCAGTCATTGATTGTCCACAAACTATTACATCACCCTTTGCCCCATTAGGAGAGTAATTATATAGTGAAATAAATGGAGTGATATATTCATGAGTTATATTTTTACTATAATTGTGATTTGTGAATGTGCAAAGTTTGAAAAATGGTTAAAAAGTCTACAACTTACACGCAATGTAGAAAATTGTATAACCTGTTTTTAAAGCCTTTTTTCTGATGTTCTTATTTATTTTGATGTGATACAAAAAAATTATACATATAAATATATAGGATTAATACTAAAATAATTATTTTGCGTAAAAAAACTATCTGTTAAAAACAAGTAAATATTATAAAAATATGTATCGACGATTGGTTTAAATCAGGGGTTTCCAACTTCTAAGGGGCCATCCATAAATTACGTGAGGTCAAAAAGGGGGGGGAGGGGTTTGGAAAAATCTCACCAAATCTCACCAAGGGGTGAGGGGGGGATCGATTAAAATCTCACGTCAACTTTTTAAGTTGGAATTTATACGATTTTCTTTTTTTAAGTATGAAAAAGGAATACACACAGATAAGATACTGTAAATTATTTTAAAAAATTTGTAGGGAAATCTCACTTGGGGGGAGGGGGGGTCCAGCAAAATCTCACTAAATCTCATCAAGGGGGGAGGGGGTCCAGATTTTGGAAAAAACGCCTCACGTAATTTATGGATGACCCCTAAGTACTCGCGGGCCGCAATCGAAATCACAAGTCAAGTGGCGGGCCGCAAAGTAATGACGCTCCTTTTTAACGATGATAATTTTTTTGGGGTGAGAGTCTTCAATATGAAACTTTTCCAGAAAAAGAGGGAAGATTCTATATGAATTTTTTTACTCTTTTACAACTCGTAGGAATACTGAATATATTTAATATTCTGAATATTCTTCAAGAAAATATTTGGAAATTTTCCTTAGATGATTGTTTTACCTAATTTTTGGAGACTCCATTTTGTCCCTCCTCATGATAATGGTTATAAAAGCCTCCATACTCCCTTGCTACGCTCAGGGGAAATTTCAGGTTTTACAAATGATCTCTCGAAACTTCAAACTTTTTTAATTCTTGCACCATAGAAAAGGATCTAAGCTTGTCCGTAATCTAAGAGGTATATGGGGGGGTCGGGGGTTTTCCCCCGAAAAAAAAATTGAATTTTAGTGTGCTAAAAAGTGTTTTGAAGCTACATTTTGGAGGGTTTTCAGAGAGCTTCGCGGGCCGCACAAAATGACCCGGCGGGCCGCCAGTTGGAAACCCCTGGTTTAAATCATGATTTTAAAATATTATAATTCAGATATGTTTAATAAAAAATATTAGAATCTTTTATTAAACATATCTTCATAAGTTAAAACTATAATAAATATTAAATGAATACATAACTGATAAATGTGATAATATAGATATCTTAACCAATAATTTAAAATCTCAATATTAGGCATTTTCCAATACTAAAAAGATTTAATCTTAGATTTTTACTTATAAATAAGAAAAATTTAAAACACTGTTTTTCATATAGATGCCAAAAACGTATGATCTGTCCTGAAATGATTCTGTGTGAAAACAGAAATCAGAACAAACTTTAGACTGTACTTTTAGTCTAACACACTTGGATGGACTAATGTAAGAAATATAAATAATGTAGATTATTTTCTCTAATTCCTCCCTCAATATTAGCTATTCATATATTTTCAGTTGAATATGTCATTGAAGGATGGAAACCAAATCGAACTCACGAGAACCTTTGGGCTGCCCCAGAGACCAAAGTGGACATCAACGAGTTTCTTGTTGGGGTTATTGAGAATTTCAGGTTGGACATGACCACTGGAATCCCTGAGCTCAAGATACCAGTGCTTGACCCTTTAAAGCCAAAGAAACCAGCCAAAGTGGACGTGGAGGATAGTAAAGCCTCCTTGCATGGAAACTTCACCGATATCTCTGTTGAAGGTTTGTTCCTGATTTGTACTTAAGAAACATAAAATTGTAGAGGCGAATGTCTGTTTTGCTATGCCAAGGATAACGCATAATAAATCGCATAAAAATTAAAACTAATACAAAGGGGTTGTTATTATGGCTCAAATTCACTTAATTCTCTTGAAGACTCTATAAGGAGCTATAAAAAGATCATTAAAATAACCGAATTCAAATTTTTAAAAATATATACGTATACCATTAAATAAAAAAATGAGGAAAAACCTACTTAAATAAAGATGAAGAGGTCTGCCTTCCAAAACTTAGCATTGATAAGAACAAATTTGAAGTAATGTATGCCGAGCCTTGAAAGGTCTTAGGGAATATGTTACGGGCAAAGTGATTAATTGGGCATTATTAATAACACCCGGGCAATGTGATAAATTCAACAAAATTTATGAATGAAATTTATCACTTTGCACGTAACAAATATACCGATTAGCACAAGCACATAAGAAGTTTGTATCGTAAATTGCCTACCTTATTTGAGAATGGAGAGTTCGATGGCGATTATAAGAAACACAGAACAAACCATTAAAAATACGTTGAAAATGCATACTATACACACTGCACAACAAAATACAAAGCTAAATTGATTTCTTTCCACATTGTATCCTACTTTGTCAAAACAAAAACGAAAAACTTCAACTTCTCTATATCTTAAGAAACTAAAACCTCTCCCAAACCCACCCAGTGCTTTCTTCTCTTAACCAACACATCCATATCAGTCTGCATCTAAATAACCTTGCCTCGAAAAAAGACGAAAAACCGCTCTTTTTCCCCAATAAAACCGCACTAAAAAACCCACCCAAGGACTTATTAATGTGCTCTTGCCCTGGCATGCTTCATTTCCTAGGCCTGAGTAGGGGTAAAAATGGCACCCGGGCGAACGCTATCAGAATATTTAACCGTAATTCAGTCAATATTTAAGAAATTTCGTATTCAAAACACAGGGAAATGAAAGTCTGCCAGAGAAGTCTTCGTGACTGGTTTTCAGGAAAATCCTTTTTAACAAAGGGAGAGACGTTAATACGAACTCTCATGTTGGTTGGGGGTAATTGGGGGGAATGCGTTCTTGTGCACAAAATGCAGGTATCCTTCATTTTTGGAGTGTGGTGTTAGTTTTAATTTTCGAGGGATGTTTACAAAGAGGTTACTCAAAATATGGTCTGAGACCCGTATTCGGAAAAAAAATATTAAATAGAAATTTGATTAAATTAGACAAACAATTTAAGCTTTTTTGGAAAAAAAAAAGTTAGGAATCCCTTTCCTGGAAAAAAAACAGGATTTAAGAGTGGGAAGTAAGTACCATCTTTTAAAAATTTTAAATGTAACTAAACATGCGCTGGAAGTAATTAAATTAATTTTACTCAAATCTTTGCAATTTTATATAGTATGTAATAAATGATAACGAATAACAAAGGTACACAGAAAACGAAGATGGCTTTTGACCACCATCCAACTTAGTGCAAAATAATGTTCTTGTGACCACAGCGTTTTCATAATAACTTCATAATAACTTGCTTTACAACAGGTCTATCAGACTTTATATTGGAACACTTACATGCGGATTTGCACAACCTGTCACTTGAGTTCCACCTTCGAATTCCATGGATCGGGGCCAGTGGTAACTATTCCATTGACGGCAAGATCATCAAAATCGTCCCGCTGAGGGGCAAGGGAGAGTTCAGGGTTCAGTCTCACAATCTTAGCGTGGCTGCCAAAGCTTCCATAGAGAATACGGAGGATAACCGTCTGCAGCTATCTCAGTGAGTTAATTAATTAATACCATTGAAAACTTTTTGAAGGTAACCTTTATTAATATAATCGGTACATTCTTAAAACATTATTCATTAGTTTTTTTATTGATGCTTACTCAGGGTTCATAGTTGTCCTATATTTTCCTTCTTCTTAATTTACATTGTTAATTTGTCTGTATTTATAAAAGATAATTTTTTTCTGACGTCCTAAATTTTTGGTGCTGCGGCGAACCAACAATACTTATTGTAACTCAAGTAAATAGCACGTATTGCATTAAACACGAAAAGCTTGAACGGAAGGAATAACAATTGCAAACATAATTTCACATAGATTATTTATTGCTTGATTCAATTCAAAGTATTGAGTATACCTATTTAAAAGTTGCTTGTAAAAAAATCTTATCAAATCTTGTAAAGAAGGTAGTTTTAATTATTACCTTATGATTTAAATGGAGTCTCCATAGTTCTGTATTTTCTTTATGAATCTTGCTATCAATTCAAACATTTTTATAATTAAGATTAAAATTGAAGTGAAACTCGATTTTTCTCTAATACTAAGGCATTTAAGGATAAAATTATTCTAAGGTGACGACAAAATGCATTAACGCAATTGTTTCACTGTCACCAAAATGGCTCAAAATATTTATTGCTTAATTACTTCCTACCGTTTAACCCAATTCATTCCAACCACGTCTTTACCTCTTTACTAATCTGGAAATGAATGGTTTCTTCTTTGAGAAAGTGGGAAAAACTTGTGAATATCTCAATCACGTTCTATACATTTTGTGATAATCAAGTATTAATCATGGTGTTTTAGATGTAAGAACAATATATCAATATAAACTCTATAGAATGGCATTTCATTACTTATCAAACAATAAAAATTCTGTTAAAACAGATAATTGAATAATTCCTGAATATACAACTGATAGGACTGGAGACATAACAATTTTTATTTTATGCTTTGCCTACATTTTGAGTGGTCTATAAGAGGCTTAAAATCTTCTTAACCAAAGTATATACAAATACAAAATCTACAGAGACTTTCGAAAATGAAAATTTTAAATTTATGATTATTTGTATTTTTAGAATTTTGTGTTTCTCTCTAACTCTACTTGACAACCATTAAGCTGACTGAATGAATTATTTCTATAGGGATTTTGATGTGGAAATCGATTTTGATAAAGTAGAACTATACCTTGAAAACTTCTTAGGTGGTGGAAGATGGACAGAGGTCCTGTTGAGTATTGTGAATGATATAAGCAAAGATCTTTTCAAAAAGTTTCTTCCCTTACTAAAAGTAAGTACATTTTTTTAGGTAAAGCAACTTTATCTATTCGTTACACGATGGTTGAATTATAAGAATGACTTTAGATTGTACTGTCTTCACTGATATAAAAAATTTTTAAACTTCAAAATTTTCATTGGTATGAGAAAGTCGTATTTTTTATTATATAGTACTGAAAACTGTTAAGTTTTCAAATTAATATTTTTAGAGCTATAAATCAGTAAATAATGTTATGTATAAACTTTTCAATTGGTCCTCATAAAGACATTAACATTTTTTACCCATATACCCATACTCAATATTTCAAACTTTTGAATTTCATAGCGACAACCAGAAATAAAAGTAGAAAAGAAAAAATTAATAGTTAAAAATATTGTTAACTCTAGTGTAAACTAGGGGAGAGTGGGGACGATTGTAACAAAATTGTTTATTTGATCTCAAACTAAGCCATTTTTATGTTAGAGTTATGAAAATTGGTATGAAAATAGGTTGATATATCCCAATTACAATTTTGTTATGAAAACCGTCCGGTGGACATGCATTGCAATTTAGTAAATAAAACATCGAAAATCGAAAAACGTTACAATCGTCCCCACTTGAAGGGTCAATTGTAACACATATAAGGGTCAATTGTAACACAACACAAATTCATAAAAATAGATAGAAAATCATTCAAATTTATTAACAATTTATATTTCCTTGTTAAATAATAATTAAATACATGGACTAGAATGGAAATAATGAACTTTTCACTCAAATAATGAGTTTTAAATAATAATGAATGTTGATGAGTAAATAATAGTAAATAATTATTCACAGGGGCAATTAGGGTATTCATAACTTTATTCCCTGTAGTACAACGAACGTGGGACCATTTTTTGCACAAAAAATGGTTCCTCTTACTGCCCTTGATCGAAAACTTTATTGTGTTGATTATAACCCACTTTAGGATTTTCATTTTTTATTTTCTTCTGACAAAATCTGTATAATGTTACATTAAAAATATCGTGCTCACGAGCAACACTTCTAATAGACTTTTTAGACAAAAAACGTCAACAGCCTCTCCCTCCATTTTTTCTAGACTAATCAGCCCTCTTTCAGTTTTCCTTTTACGTGATCTCGGCATCCTAAAACCGTAAAAATTCATAATTATATGCCAGTATTAAGGGTAAGTATGAATTATAAATCAATACATCGAAAATACTTTTAAAACATGTTATCTTCTACATTTGGGTCACTTGTAACATGTTACAACCGTCCCCGGCTCAAGTGTTACAATCGACCCCACGTTGCCATTTTTAGTTCAACCCTCGTTTTCCGAGAAACTAACAACAGTATCATCTTGAAACTAAGCAGAATAAAACTAGGATACATGTTCATGCAATACATAAAATCAGTGTTGTTGTGCTTCATACCTGCAGTGCAGGAGAAGAAAAGTTACACAAAAGTAGAAATTTACTTCGATGCTCGAAAAACACTCTTTTCTTAATTACACAGCCACAACTCAAATGTCAGCCTTGGTAATCTCTGATATTCTTTCATTCACCTGCCTTTTACGTACTGTCATCTCCTTTTGTCCCAGGCAGCCTCTCATTTTGAGGAAATCAAAGTGTTACAATTGCCCCGCGCAGGGCCGGACTGGCTAGCAGTTGGCCCCGGCGGGAAAAATTCCATGTTGGCCCCCTTTTTTCTCCTAACATTTCTTTTAAAACGGATTTTTGTGTCGAAAGGCAGTGATGGCGGATGAAGGATTTGTGTTTTTTGGGGGGGGGGGCTAATAATGTTCCAAATCAAACTAAATGTTATCCAATGATCATAATTTAAAAGGGTTATTAAAGTGGTATTGTAATTACCTAAAGGGGGGTCCTCCCCCAGAAAATTTTTGGAAATTTAGATCCAAAACGCAGGTTTTAAACTCATTTTGGTACACTTAATCTGAATATATAGCAAAATACCCTTTTTTTTCAAATTTATTACATTTCTTTGGTAGGAGGAATTTTTGCATTATGACGAACGTTTTATAAAAAACAGTGAATGTTACAGGCCGAAGTACCAAAGGGGGTCTGGGGGTCCTTCCCCAGAAAATGAATGATTTGGCCCCATGCCCCCATGCATATAAGTGTACGCAATGTTAGCTCTGTTTGGAGGATTTTTTTGAGGATTTGGAAAAAGAGAGTTTCTTGGGATTGCTCATTTTGTATTCGCTGAAGATCTAATTTTTCTGAACTACTTTTAAAAATAAGATGAAGTTAATGATTTGGCCCCTGTCTGCCTGGCTTTACCCAGGTAGCCACCCCACCCGGGCCAGTCCGGGCTTGAATTTTGTAGGAGTACTGCTTTTTCCTATTACACTACAAACGTAAAAAGTTGAAGTTCAAAATTTGGCCCCCTTGGGATTTGGCCCCGGCGGGGATCGCCGCCCGGCCACCAGGGCCAGTCCGGGCCTGGCCCCGCGTTACAATCGTCCCCCCTCCCCTACACTAACTACAAAGTAAGTCTTACTAAAAACATACTACTTAAAAAGTATCCATTTCACCTTAATATCAATTAATTGTGAAGGAATATGCATTAATTTATGTTAGGAAAATTTTTAAATATATATGGGGTTATTTGTAAGAAAAGGAACTATTGCATCAACATCAACAAATTTTAAAAGATAAAACCTTTAGAACAGACAATATAGATACTATTAAAAATATGAAGATTAAAATATTTCAGTATTAAAAATATGCAACCGTAAGATACCTTCTCAAAACATTTTACAGGTTTCCCAGCTTTAAATCCCAGATTAATAGCATAAAATTCTACCCATAGTAACTAGTCAAAAATTAGGGTAAGTGAGAATAACATAGCTTCACAAAACCAGAACACAACCTTCAAGTACATTTCACTCTTTCTGCGTGTTCAAAAGAAAATTTTTACTCGAAGGGAACTACGTGCTTTTAAAGCATCCATTAAAACTTCGGAACTTAGGTTCATTAAGTGAAATTGAGAAGTTCGGTAGAGTGAGGACAGTACGAGAGAGAAAAATAAAACTTCACGACTAAAATTAAATAAAGAATTAGGGAGTGCCTCTGAAAACGCCACACAAAAGCCACCCAAGTCTGAAAAGAAATTAGGAAGCAAAAATTAAATAGGGTTAAGCTAACCTTTGTTCAACGCAACTCAGAGTAAAGAATTTACTCTCCTTGAAAGCAAGAGACCCAAGCTAATTATGCGCACAAAAATATGAAAAAATATTGATTAAGATCTAAACAAAACATTTTCTATACCGCCTTCAAAACCATATTGCCATATTTATAGGACAATAACTTTCAAGGTACGTTTGATAGAGTTGGGATCTTAATGAAAAGTTTTCATGAACAATGCTGGTGCTAAAGAATTATTGGACAGTATAGTATCTTACTGATAGAATAATATTTTAAAATTAATTTAAGTGACAAAGTTCAAAGGCTCGGAAAAATTGTATTGTACATTAATTAGTTTATAACAAAGACTGTATAAACTAGCCTTTTAAGACTCATAATAACTGCGTTCTGGAGTAATAGCGATTTTTTCAACAGGTTTTTCTGCAAAATCGCATAGTTATTAGTAGAAAAACCTTTAAGCATCCATTTCACACTAGCTCACATACCTTAGCTTTGCACATAATGAAAGTTATACTTAAACTTTTTTTATTGGTTTTCCTTCTTTTATATACGAGGTCTAATTTTTTGGAGGGAAACTCAGCTTCTCTGTAATATTTTTTTAAATTATTTCAAAATACTGTCTTTAAGCTTATAAAATTATTTCGTGTAAGAACCCAAAGTTAACCAAGTGAAACAATCTCTAATGTGTGAAAATGCAATTTTGATGGTTTACCTCTTTTAAAGGTTTTCTGTCAGTGGTGGGATTAAGCGGATCTTTGTTCATCAGATCAAAGCACATATTTAATCTCTTATAAAGTATTGCGTCATCCAGTTAACAAAAAAAGTTATATTGCCACATCACTGCACCATACCTCCTTACCCCTGATTCCTACTTTTTAAGAAGACAGTAAACAAATCCAGCACTACATTTTTTCCAATCAAATCCCTGCGTTCACGCAATCCTACCTTAAGTGAAACATATCGCGCTGTGCAGTCACACCGCACAATTCGAAGGGAAAGTCTGAAGTTTTATGTCTGAAAGAAGCCCCTCGAATCCATCTCCCTGGGGCGAAGGGACAAATCAATCACGGGAAGCCTATGATTCCGCAGTCGGCCCAGTAATCACCCTCGACGAATGACGCCTGGCATCGATTGGCCATCTGTAGCCCAGCTCTCTCTTTCTCATTCATTAAAACACTTTCGCTTATTAAATTAATCACGGGGAGTTCTTCGGTATCGGAAGATTTAGGTAATAAAGTGTTCGGGGAGCTGTTGTTTCGTAGGGAGGGAGAAATTGTCGGTTTCGTTAAATTTCCGTGGTAGCACCAGAAAAGGAGGTTTTATAAAAACTTGTTTTTTTTATTTCATTTTTATTGCAAATTATTAGTTAAAACAATTTGTGTTTTTGTAAAACATTTGAATGTGTTTAAAAAGGTTCAGTTACTCCAAAAACCTGTAGTGAGCAGAATAATTTGTAATGATAGGTATAAAGTGAAACAAAAACTAAGTATATATTTTTAAATTTCTACCTGATTTTTAAGAACTTTACTAAACTATCTAAAATGGGATAGTAAAAAACTAATGTTTAACATGGAAACACAACATATATAGAATCAGATTCTAAATTGTACTAGTCCAATCTAATCAGTTAAGCAAATGCGTTTTTATAAGCTCAAAATCATGACATTATCAATGTTTTCACCCAATTTTAGATGAAAATCACGCAAAAGGAAACGCCTATTTGCTTTTCTTTGCTTAAAGTGTTTGAATTCAAATCTATCACTGTTCTGTATTTTATATTAGCTAACACTTACTTTTTCCTACTTTGATAAAATTTAGGAACTTAATATATCCATTATGGAACAATCCCCACCATTCACTGATGGATTCTACATATTATATACTCATGATCTTTCAAGTAAAATCGTTATCACGTAAAACAATGAAAACTGTGTGAAAGCTTTTCATCCTTTTAAAGTCAATTCAACAGTCACCTTTGAAATCTCTCTCAGGGTGAGCTGAACAAATCTCTGCTGAAAGTCATCAACAAGCAGCTGAAGAAGATGCCCATCACGGCCATCGTGCCCGGGTCCTCCGCCAACGAATACGTGGACCAGATCCTCGCCAACGTGCAGGCTTACGTCAAGGAGAAGGATCTGGATCCCATGCAGCTTCCGGATTTCATCTCCAACTTCACCAAAGAGGTCTGTATGTGGGCTAGTTTTTTTTGTATAGCTCCAAGTAGAGTTTTAATGTGATGATTTAAATTAAAATAGGCTGGGATTTTATGAAGAATAATCCAGAATTCTTATACAGTAAAAGTTGGGTTTGGTCTCAAAGTTATGAACAATGCAAGTTGCTCTCTAGTAATATTAAGTTTTTAATTTTCTTAAAGGATTGTGAAATAGTGCTTACGTTTTCACATGTTCACTTGTTACCTATTCTTTGAATACTATACACATAAATAAATTAATAGTTAATTGCCTCGTATAACCGAATTACTCAGATAGTGAACCTTCTTAACTATTATTAAGATAGAGTTTCATACAAGCACATGCCAGAACAAAATTTAGGTGTAGGATATTTTTTAAAGTATTTCTTTTATTCATAAGTTAGTTGAAAATACTACGTACAGTGAGGTGGGTACAGTAAAGACGTTCTACTTTATTGGGTAAAAAACACATTTCTTCTCTTCTCATTTTGTACAAAATGAAAATAATTACAATATTGTTTATGAAAAAAATCAAGTAATTATAAAATTATAATTTTTTTCTACATACAACTAAAATAAATACTACCCCCTTAATTTCTGCTCGAAACATTAAAAATTAAACGTGAATACATTTATCACAAAGCAATATTTAAGAAGATATAGACAATAAGGGGACTCATTAAAAAACCAATCACGAGTTTTTAAAATAAGATGATCATTACTACACACAAGAGGGTCTTTATACTTTAATCTTCCGCAGAGTGCATATTAATTAAAGCTTATGCAAAAAACCCTCCCTCCGTTATCTTTGGTTTCCATGTAAACGCGAGGTAATTTGTTTTCTTTCAATGAAATATTCACGGGTGCTCAGAGCGATTAGCTAAATTAGGAAACTTTGAGGTCCTTTCTATACTTCAGCGAAGTTTCTCTCGGACAGTTCGGGAATAAATAAGTATCGAAAGGTGAGATTTTCTCGAGAGAAAGTGGAATTTGTGTAAGGATTCTAGTTCATGAAATTTTAGCCTTTATTGTCTTACACGTGAAATTTTGTGTGTCAAAAGGTCTAGCAAGAAATTTTGCTGGGGCAGTAAATGTGGTTCTAAAAGTAAAAACTTGCAGTAAAACGTTTTGGCTTTGTTGTTAGACTTTGATTATATTTGTTTAAGTATTTTGAGCAAGAGGACAAAGCACCGAAATTTCAGCCAAGCTTCTTTGGTGAAATGTTGGATGAATAAGTTTACCGAGAAAGGAACGGTCTTTTTTAGATGTAATGGAAGTTTGGAACATTCAAAAAAACATGTGTATCGCTTCAAAGTAGGGTTTAACTTTTGGCTCCAAAAATTTTAGAAATTTTTTTAAGAATTGAGGTTGTCGGCAATTTTTTACCCATAAGGTTCTCCATGGTACCTAATAGTGCTTCAGCTCAAAACACTTGGTGTGCGTGCGGTAAGACTCAAGATAAAACACTCCAAAAAGGGCGTTTTACGGCAAAGTGTCCAAACCTAATTTTGGTGTCATGTTAACCAAAATTGAAGTGGGATTTGTTTAAAAGAACCATTTCTTATCGTTAATCATGTGAAACTATTTTTTGTGGACCCCATGGTAGCTTTATGCACAGATGGAATTCCATCGATGGAGCGCTGTAAAACATAACCATAATTCGTGAATTTCGGTGCAATGACGACCGATTAACTGCTGGAGCAGACAATGATAGACCTTAAGCAGTGTTCTAATAATTTGAAACATGTCCGAAAAGTCGAATTAAGGGGTCGAAATTTCAAAAATTTATATCTCAGAAACTAGGCTACGAAAATACTTGATATAAACGTCATTCTTCATGGTTTTTATTTACTATTTTAATAAAATTTAATCTCAGAAACGTGAGAATACTTCATTTAAAATAAACATTGAAACTACATTTGCAGTATTTTTTTTGATAGTGACAAATGGATTTAAAATTTTTCTCGCAATCAGTCTTAAATAGAATTGCAGCAAATTAATGAATTTCTCAATAACCAGTGCATTTTTTTAAACTTTTGAGAAACAGTTGAATTTGAACCTCGAAGAAATACAAATATCCCAGATGTTTTTACAAAATATATTTTGCAGGTGATGTACGTTACGTTCACGGGAGAAGCAAAATTGTACGACGGCTGGCTCGCCGGAGTATCTTCCATCCACAGAACAGACGAGTGCGACTTGCAGACGAACAAAACGACCATTTCTGTGTCAGCCCATCTGGGACTTAAGGACCTTCAACTGGCTTACAAAGGTCAGGAAAGATTTTTATACACTTTATCATTATTCACTAAAAATAGGTTAGTCACAGATAAACTATCTTTACTCTTTCCCCAAACCGTCAGAAAATATAGAATTCAAAACAATGATGTAGGTGTCGACTTAGGGTCACTTTGTCTTCGACTTTTTTCTATTAAAGTCTCTTATTTCTGTCAATATCGGATCGTTAACTGAAAATAATATCATTATTTTTGTAAGAGAAGTATAAAAACAATCAACAAAAAATAGAAACAATTGTGTGTTCTCATAACATAAATGTTCTTAATAGTCTTCTAAGTCTTTAGTTCTTAATAGTCTTAAAATTAGTATCACTTATTGAATTTAAAAAGTCACGTATTTTCTTAAATTTCTATAATACATCAAAAAGTGATAAAAGGTATAAAAATAACATTAAACTATGGAATTTGTATTTTTTAAAAATCTCGATATTGGCTTTTTAGTGATAGATAAGGAGTTCTCTCCAAATGTGAAGCAGTCAATCGTGCAGATCGATCCAAAACCCAAAAGTTTCTTTGTCCGAGGCTCAAACCGTTTTCCAAATGTCCCTCCAAAATTCCCGTGAGATTTTGTAACCGAGAAGATATTTTGAAAAGAAGGATCGTTTAGCCACACTGGAAAGAACTCCGATCTCACGAATCCGCAGTTGGCAAAGCAGAGACATTCTTCGTTCATATACCCATGACTCCGAGTACTCAATTGCATGAGTGGGAAACAGCTGAATTTTTTAATATTATTTTTGAATATAGTATATCAGAGCGTTGATTTCTTTTTTTAAAATAAAATTGCTATTTCTTAAGTAATTTAGTTAAGTGAATTACTGTTTCCAGAGGTTTCTTTGATACTGTGCATCTCCATTTCTCCATGTGTGCATATATTCATAACATAAAAGTAATCATTACATTTTTCACAGCTAAAAACGCTTCTTTAAAAACTTTTCTCTACTCTTTATACTACTCTTTTCAGAATTTTGGTTTTCTGTCAAAGTTTTTCTCGTGGCTGTATGGCTGTAGTCGTCCTATTCGAAACAAAAAGTTTTATATCAATAACATCAATTTCATTATATTTGAAAATGCCATTTCTCTCAGTAATGCGAGCCAAATCTGTCGGACTAAAAAATTCAACCTTATGACTTTACCTTCTCTTCCAGGGCATGCGAAATTCATGACTTGGGGCCCCTCCCTGACTTGCGGAGGCAGCGTCAAGAAGGTGTCCTTCTACTTCCAAATCGAGCAATCCAACAGGAAAGGCGCATTCCCGTACCTCAAGGAGTTCGAAATCACGGAGCTGTCCACCATTTGGGTGCAGATGACCGGCCTCGGACCCCTCACCTGGCTCCTCAAGTGGCTGGTCACGGGGACCTCCAAACTCATGGAAGACTTCATTGTCGAGAAGGTCACCCTTACTGTAAAGGAGTATATGGACAGGGAATTCCAGAAGCTGTCTTTTCCGGTGTAATTGATTGGGTTCGGTGAAACACATTTTTCAGTAAAGAGAGCTGTTTAAGGTGACGAAATTTTTAACTGCATATGTGAGAATTGTTATTCTGAAGTACAAATAAATATTTTTTATTTCATGTTTGTTGTACTAGAGTTGTTTATTTCAATCCAAATAACTGTTTTTTTTCTACTATCGGCAGAGAGTAATCGGAGAAGGGAAAACAGTTCGAGGAAAGACTTAGGTGTTTTCACCGACGAAAAAAGCAGTTTCGGAGTTTTGAAGATGTATTCCAATATCATCCGTGCGCGATTTACCTTGGATTTTTCAAGAAGATTGAATCCTATATAGTTACTTAAAGAGAGATGATATGAGGGAGGAATCTTTAAACTATGAAGGCAGTGGTGTATTTTTTCTATTCCTCCCAAGTTTTCAGGATGAGTACTTTTGGCATCACGTATAATCGAATGTTCCATACTATTGTAACTGCCGATATGTCTAATTTAAACTAAAAAGTACAATTAAACTGAAAGATTAAATTATTTTCTTTTATACTAATTTTAAAAACATCTTGTCCCACACCAAATAAAGAATGCGCTCTATTATGATAATCAACAAAATCAAGTCAAATATACTCAGGCTGTCAAATTAGCTTTGAATGAAGGGAATCATTAAAGATTCAAATGCGTCACGTTTTATTCATACTCCCACCAACGCACATGAATCCTGCAAAAACAAAATAATTTAGATATTCTTTTCGAAAAGATCAATCAACATTTCCCGAGACAACATCTTTCACAGAAAAAAAACAGTCTCCACGTTTCTTTCTCTGTTGCTTTTTTGACGAGGGGTTAAAGAAATTTAAATAACTCATTACCCACCGAGAGCAAGGCGAGTTCATTTGAATATCACCATACCCACAAAAGCTACCTTTTCCATTCATTCCTCATCAAAAGGGAAATGAGCCAATAGGATCGTATTTTCATTCATAAATTATCCCACTTTTTGCCCCGGCGATGAAAACAAGCCAGCCGACAAAACAACTAAACTCTACTCGCATACATTAGATTCGAAATGCGTATCACCATCTTGACACGAGCGTTTAGCAGAGAAAAACGCTTTTAAACTCTGTTGTAATAGAGCCGGGGTAATAAAGCATTTAGCGTGCGATGGAGAACGGATTCTACGTATTCATATCTTTTCTGCTCCGAGGCCTGTGAGAGATCCTAAATCTTACTTGGATATCCTTCGTTTAGGATTATTTAAATGCATTCGGTAGTCTTTTTCCCGGAGCTTATCAAAGGAAAATAAAGAGCAGACATACATTTCGCTGGTGCGAAGCGGGTTCTTTTGGTTTTTGCCGATAAATAAGGTTTTTTTTTTGAAATGCAAGGTAAATATGCGGAACATTCGAGAGGAGAACTTGCAGAATAGGATTTTTCGTGTTTATACACTTCTCTTTCGTTTGGGTTAGATTTGGCGAAATTGCTGCCAGCTATTTACGGTAGGATTCTTCGGGAGATATATCTAAACCAGGTAGCACTAAAACCCCTGTAAATATCGGTCCTTTAGTATTTTGCCTCTACTGACGACATTGCTCCAAATTGGTTTTTGAAGGCCAATATCGTTTCTCCTTCATTCATTATTAAAAATAAAAAACAATCCAATTTCATTTTTACAGGTTCATTTCTTTCAAATTGTGATACTTTGATTTTTGAAATTTTTGCCTTAAATAATCAAAACTTCCACAAAATGACTAACCTTCATGGATATTTGTAAAAAATTGGCCGATATTGTAACAATATAACTGGTCGATGTTCCGCCACTTTACTCAGGTACTATCGGGTGGTACTTCAAGCAAATGGCGGCTCTTGGGTAAGTCAAATGGGGGTTCACAATTATATTTTAAAAGAACAATTATTATTCCAATTATTATTATTTACATCAATGTTTACAAAAATAAACCTAGGTACTTCCAACATGAAGTACCTACCATTTCAATTAACTATAACTGAAGGTTTAAAAAAGGACCTTGCATACAGAAGTATATACCCGTTTTGAAATCTAGTTAGTCACTCAAAGTATTTTTCCAAAGGTTATAAAAAATAAAATTGTTACAAAACGAATTTCTTTAGAAACCTTTTAAAACGCAAAAAATTAAGAAATTTTAACTGAAATAACGGTGATTAAGGAAAACTTGAAAAAAAATACCGGCAAGTAAACGAAGAAGTGCTACGGCACGCTAAAAGTATGATCTGGGTGGGAAACCGCGCGAGAGCGGCTTCTCGCCGCGCCGCAAGGAAAATTTTTCTCCCAAGCGAGTTCGGCCCGTTGGCTTCCCTGCCTGCCCTTTTCTCGGTCGCACGTACTGCTGGAGGCGAAAAATTCGTAAAGCTTTGAAAGATCACAGAATTTTTGTAAAAAAAATTTTTTTTTGACGTTTTGAATAGAAGGGGGCATGGAAACGCACCTTGAATTGAGTACAAGTTGGAATAGATTTTTATTACTTTTTCATTTATTTTAGTTGATCGACTTATTTCATTTACACTGGAGGTTCACATGCTCATTTCTCCTATGGACGAGCCGCTACTGCTTTGAGGTATGCCACAGATGAAGCTAATGAGTTTCACTGAAGATGGAATCAGTTTTTTTTGTTATGGTGAAGATAATTACAAAAAAAGAGTGGTTATTATGAAATTGCTATGGATTGTTTTTTTCTTTCCTTAAAATCACATCTATGAAGTCTTGATTAAAGTATTTAAAAACGGTTTCATCGAATGTTCTAGTATATTCTAAAATATTTTTTCTTTGGAAAATGTAATAGGTAGCAGTACATAATAAAAATAATAAATTAATGAATATTTTGAGAATAGAATAATATGAATATATAGAGAATAATGTAGGAATTTTTTTCAGTTGTAAAAAAACTTTTAAAAAATGTAATTTCTGGGGTTACAAAAATATTACGCATAGTAAAAAATCTTTAAATTAGCTAATCATTTTACCATTCTTAATAATGAATTAGTTTAACTTTTCAAAAACGCTTAATTAGCAAATGTTTGTAGTAACATCATTATCAAAGATTTGGTTGGTATTGCTTTCATATATGATACGAAATAGATTTGAATCCTCTAATAAAAAACAATCAAATGCAACATATCCCGTTACTTCTAATGATTTAGTTATTCAAACAAAAGCTGTCTGAGCCGTCACATTTTATTTAATGAATCCAGCGACATTTACTGGTAATGGTTTTAAAAGGATAATAGGATAATAAAACTCTTTTCACAGATGTTGAAGTTTATTAAGCCCTTTCTATTCTGAATTCATTAGAAACGCAATTAATGTCTTTAACAGCTGCCATCTTTCAATTGTTTCTGAAAGGATTAGTAATCATTTGAATTTATTCGCTTTAGAATGACGAATTTAAAATAGCAACATTTGTGTTTAACGATCAAATACTGGACATTTTTACTGCTCCAGTGCATCGGTTATTTAAATGTTTGTTAGAAAGTTGGTAAGAAAAGTTTAGGTGTTATAATCTGAGAATAATAGTAAGTTTCAATCTAGTGGATAATATTATACATGTTCTACATTTTTATTTCTTTTTAAGAGTTAAGAATTTAGCATAAGAAGAGAAAGAAGTAGAAAACAAGGACTTGACAATCCTCCAACCTAATAATTTCCAGAAAACGTATAACCCACTGAAAAAAAACTGGTTAAAAGGAAACGGGATATGAAAATGAACTTGAATAAAATTTGACCCTTTAATTTTTTTATAATACGGATAAAGTGAAGAACCGTTTTAAGTCTGTATCCAACGAGAGTTCCAATATCCGACTATTGCTGCATAAAAATAAAACTGAGGAAGAAATTTCATTAATTGGAATAATAAATTTGGTGTGAAAGTAAAACAAGGAACTCCTTAAAATGTGCAATTAGGAAAGATTTTTATCCAAAATGTTGCGTACTTAGAATTTAAGTATAATTCAAATTCCTTTTATCCCATTTTATTGTACAGTTTTTCATTCAAAAAAAGTTTTACATAATTTAATTTCTTAATTTTAACACTCAGTTTCAAAAAACTAAGATAAGTATTAATTTAATAATCATTATCATTAAAGATATTATTTTAAAGAATATTAAATCGTTCTCTGCAAAAAGCAAAATTTCAAGATTAGTAAATAACTATTTTGATACTGGGTTTATTAAAATATATACATTTTGTATTGAAAATTTATCATTTTCATAGATCATAGAGAAATACTTATTGTATTTTAAATTACATGATAACATATCGCGGTTTTTCAACACACAGTAAAACTTTTAGCTTAAGTTAAATTATTTTTTAATAAAATTTTATAGATGTGAAACAATAAAGTCTTACTTTTGGTATGGAAAACACAGTAAGTAGTTTAAATTATACAAACATGGCAGCTGATGTTAAAAAATACAATTATTAAATTGTCTAGGTACTAGGTAGGTTTATATTCTTAGATAAAATATTAAAAAATTATTGTTTAGTTAAGGAACAAAAAATTCAGTTGTCCCATTAATTACCTGTTCTATTCACCCCCTCTCTTCCCTACTTTATTGAAGACAGAATAAGCTTTTTTGGCCTAATTAATCGTTCTGTTAAAAATTAATTTTTATTTTATATTGATTCTTGGTTTTTAACATTTTAACAAATATCAAAAACTCAAATTCTACTGCCAAAATAAAATAGCAATAACTTTTTGTGCCAAAAGTTTAATAAAAATACAAACTGATTTTAAACTAACTTTTCTCTACAAATTAAACCCCCAACGATATTTTACGAGTTTCTAACCAAATACATTTCGAGATGTCATTTCAAAACTTGTAAAAAGTTCGTAAAAGTTTCAATATCACTTGACCGGATTTTATATTTCATCTACTCAAAGACAACAGCCACTAGGGGGCACTGCGGAGCTAGACCGAAAGCGCGGATACTGTGAAGACCTTTAGTTTTTCAGAAATTTCCGGAATCCAAGTGGAACTCCGGAGAAACTTTTCGGCGCGGCAAACTCCGATTTTGTTCTACGCGGATTTCTCCGTTCCTTCATCTTCCGAGCGTTCAACTCAACTCAACTCCGAAACGATGAAATCTATAGAAGTTAATATTCCGTGAAGAGATTGAAAAGATGGTGTGATATCAAATGGTGGTGATATTCGAGTTGTGTGTGGAAAAAAAGTTTTAAAAGCTTCCAAAAGACATTCACCCATTTTGGAATTAATTTTTGGTTTCTGAAGTTTCAGATGCCAAGTAAAAAGTGATTGAAAAAACAATTATTTTTCAAGGTTGTCAAAGGTAGTTGTAATTATTGCAGAAATTTTTCCAATCTAAAAATGCCAAGCATCGTTAAGTTCAGCTTTGTTGCCTGCTTCTGTGCTGCACGTAAGTATTGATTAAAATGATCTATGATGTGTTCATTCTCTTTTAATTAATTGTCTTACTGTAATAAGATTTCCCTAAACTTCCCCAAAAGTTTCCAAAACTATTTTCCCTTGTTCACATTTATCATCGGTAGCCTATCATTGTAATGGGCGTGTGTGTCCAACTACTTTAATTCTTTGAATTTTAGCTTTTGAATCTAGCTTAAACTAGTAATTAAGTACTCCGTGTAGAGAGGAACAAAAAATTATAAATTTCACATATTCTTAAATTATTTTAGTCTATTGTATGACATTCAAATGAAATACAATAACAAAAAAATTAGAAGAATGTTTCCAATATAATCTAACAAGGAAAGAAAAGTACTTTCTCTAAGGCCGTATAGTTGTAACTTTATACTATTAACTACACTTTATTTGCTTACTTTGTATTTTTAGCTGCTTTTTAAAAATAAAAGTAGTATTATAACCGTTTAGAAAGAACTATACTTAATTCTATAGCCAAAACTAATTATAGCTAAAACTCATTAAACTAAATTAATGTTTACGGAGACGGATGAAATTAAATAATACTTTTTATCATTTTTCTCTCTAAATAATAATAAAAAAGTAGTTGAATGAAAAATATATCTAAGGAATATATATTTAATGTAAATTTTCATACTTGATAGAATATTTAGGTTTCTTCATAAATTAAAACCAATGCATTCCATCTACTCGTAACTAATCTGTCCAAATAATTTTTAAAAAATCCTTTTTACACATTTAGGTTTTGATTCTCCCAAGCAACAATTTTAAATTATTTCTAATCTTATTTTTTTATTTCCTCAAACAATTTTACAAAGAAAGTATAATAGAATTGCGAGGACAGAAAATATATAAGATTTCGGTACCCGGTAAGGCTTTACGAAAATCTCTTCATGGACGAGGTTTTTAAGAAAGTTACGAGTTTTTTTAAAAATAGAGTAAAAATTTCTTTTTAAGATGTCTCCCTTTAATTCAATTTGCGAAAGCATTCAAGCTCTCGAATTTTTTCGTTGTTCTTTTTTATCACAGGCCGTTATTAGATTTGGTTTACGGATTGAACATGCTTGTAGAGTTTTTCAGTTACAGGTCAACTTTTATAGCGCAAATTTAAGATTAAAGACTTGTTTGATGATAAAAATAAGTAAAATACTCCGTATAAAACAATCTTAAAAAAATGAATAATTTTTAGAATAGCTTTCTTTGATCATAAAATCTTTTGAGATCTTTCAAATAACTGCATGCTTGTAAAAGTCATATGTTTATAATTAGATAAATTTATTAGGAAAATTGTTTAATGAATTTATGTAACTTTTCACTTTATGCTTTACAAAAAGGATTCTGAATTAAAAAAGAATGTTTTGATTCGAAGCATATTGCGTTGAGTTGAAACTAGCTAGACACTATACTTAAATTTATTTTCCTGATAAAATTGGAGTTTTTCTAGGTGGGAAAGTGTCTTTTCGATTTGATGAAAAAAGGAAAACTTTGCTATTACTTTATAAACACATTTTTCTCAAAAAAAGTACTATTACAAATTATAGATTTATGTCAAAATTTTCGTCCTTGTAAAAAAACCTTATTCAGCTTTCGTTCGGAGAAATCTTCAGAAATTCATATTTATCTTATAAAAGCTTTTGTTTTCAAACTTTTAGAACTAGCATTAAATACAGAGGCTGGTCATAAAATAACGTCCCTACTTTAAAATTATCTACAGACGAAGCTATTGTAAATTTTTAAAACTACCCGTAAAATATTTTAAAGAAAAATATTTGACATTTTTAGAGAGCTAATTTTGAAGGAATGGGAATTTAAAAAAAATACAAGTAGTTAGTAGTTTTTAGACCGTCACCAGAAGTCTAAAAGGTATTAAAACCAATTTAGGAATTAAAATTTCAGCTTTTTAATTGGTTTTATGAAATAAATGCCTGAATCGATGGTTTTAATTCGTTCTTAAAAGGTTACGTGTCAATTTCAACTGGGAATTGTACAACTTCCCATGCCCGCTTATAAAACCGCTAGTTCAGAATGGATTTCCAGCCCCTCCCCCTATTCCTATGTGATTCTGATTTGTCTAGGTGTGCCCTACCCCTCCTAGAAGTAACAGTTATCTGAAGCACCCTGTACAATTTTAAGTGGTTTGAAAAATTAAGAAAATACTGGATGAAAGTGGGGGCGAGTAAGCTTATTAATATACTTAATGCTAGTTACAACTTAAGTTGAAAAAAAATTGTTGAATCTGATGCATTCAGTAAGAAGCCGACAGGATATCAGGCAAATCCAGTCGTCTACAACGAACAAATTGTCGAAATGCCTTCCGAATACATTTAGTTTGATCCCTTAGTGGTGAAACAACACGATACAAACAAAAAAGAAACAGCTGTAAGAAATGTTACGGTACATAACATTCAAGACAATTTTGTTATTTCTTTCTCTTCATTGTCCCTTTTATTGAAAAACCGTGCTTCGGAAACAGCATGCAAAGGCTGGGGGTTGCGCAAACCTTTGTCGAGCATTACACCACCAGATGAACCCGGGTTTTAGTTTAGAGTTATTTTATGCAACGCAATCTAATTTAAGACAAAGAGAGGAAACACGACCGATGCATAAATAGAGAGAGGTTGCGTATTGCGGGTTTCCAATTTTGAGTTTCACAGATGTTGAAATTCTTTGAAGAGGAAGGCGCACAGTTTTGTTTCCTATTGCCAAGATGTTTTTAAGCTTTGTGGAATGCCATAATGTAAACGTTCCCCTTTTCTCTCATAAATATATCTTTTCTACATTTCTGATAATGTTATGATCATAAGCAACGAATTAAGGAAGTATCAGATAAAAAGTTAGAAGTGGTAAAGGAATAACGTGAATACCCTTTCCATGATGATGAAATTTGGTAATGGTAGATGGGAAATGGTAGTTAGCGATGAAGATCGTGTGTAGGTGAAGAAGGTCACGCTGAAAATTTTTAAAACACTAACAAATGTTTGCCTTTTTGTTGATTTTCTGACATTATTGATTGTTTCTACTTTTCTGAAAGCTTTTTCAGAACCCATGACTACGTGCTACTTCTGGACTCATTCCATACTCCTTTTCATTTGTTCTTCGAGGGAAGGGTTTGTGACTTACAGGAGCCATTCTAACGCTATTTGTGTCTTTTCACTTCAGAGATCACAATTGCAAGATTCAAAATTTTCAAAAAAAATCACTTTAACCGTAATTGATAGAGTTTAAATGCTTCATTCTCTATCATTCCCGTCCGCATCCCTCAAAGTATCTTCCACCAAAATTTCATTCAGTTCCTATGAACGGTATGGTAGCTATAGAAGCTCTTAAATAGGTGAAGTTATTTTATATTCACCTCATACATTTTGTCGTACCTGTTTTCAAACTTCAGTAATTTCCATTTTCATCTGCTGCTAAGTCATTAATTCAGGTGATTATTGCATCATCCAACGCCTCATCTCTTTGAAAACTCTTCACACTCCCAAAAGCAAGGTCCGGAAAATAGGGTGGGTTATAATAAGTTTTTCACCAGAAATTGTAATCCAAATAGTGTTGGAAGGGCTTGAAGTATGGTTTTCGTGGGTATAGTAAGGGAAAATATCTCAAAAAGCATTTTAGGCCTGATTTTGATGGTTTTACATTATTTGATTAGACTCACATTAACATTTTGACGGCCGTATTCTGTGCTTTCAGGTCAGCGGTTAAATAACAATCAAAGCAGGATTCCACCAATCAGAGTCGGCGATTCCTTCTTTGATCGGTGGTACCGCTGAACCGCTGAACAAGTAGCACAGAGTACGGCCGTAAGTGTCTTTTGGCATAAAAACATGTTTCAAGAAAGGGAATTTTAAGAAGGGGAATGTAACAAAATTTTAAAAATAAATAAATAAATTTTTTTATTTTTATAACGAGGGCGTAGCTCCTTATATGACCCTGTTTGAAAAGAGTGTACATAAGAACAATGGAATTCATTGGTACACAAATAAAGGATTATGGATTACAAACTTTGGAAACTTGAAATCTCTTGAAAGAAAAATCTTATCTTGGGTTACGGCTAATGCGTATTTTAAGCACTGGAGTTTAAAAGTACATTCTTTGAGGCTTTTATGAATAAAGGGCTTAGAAGGGGATTTGGAGGTATGTCAGGAAAGGCTTTCTTATACAAAATTCTATGCAACTTCAAAAACGTTCTAGCGTAACGTAATCGGAATTCTTCCATTCTGAAACCGGAAGTGAGGTAATATAAAGTATACTAGAGACTCTGGAATACATGAATACATAAGGTTATTTAAATGAACAATACATTCATGAGTGTAAGAATAAAAAACTACAATAATTCAGAGTAAAGTTTAGGTTGGAACAATTTTTCCCTTTAGATTTTTTATTTAATTTTTTAACAATACGTAAGTCTACTGCTTTTCAATAAATATTAAGTTCTTTATTATATTTGATTTCCGCAGTAAAACTATTAAATCCTGCCTTATAAAAATCTGCCTGTTTTAATATTTCCATTACTTTGGTTCTTAAATAAAACGTTGTTAAATGTAAAAAAATATGAGCACAAAGAAATTAATTCTGATTTTCAAAAGTAAGAAATAAAATACTAATATAATTTTTAAATTATATTAGTATTTAACCAAATATTTTAATTAAATCAAAAATTCTCAAATCCTACCACTTACTAAACTGCAATACATTTACACTGAGTGGTGCTGTCGAGATGTTAGATTTAGCGTATTCAGGTCACCAAGAAATGTCCGAAAGATTGATTTCTGCTAATACTCCGATCAATTTTAACTAAGTTTAAGTGTCACGATTTAACACAGATACTATGATTGTAATCCTATCCATTGTCACTTCATGATTTATTTGAACCCCGAATCTTGAACGACTACTTTCTCTGAAAGGGTTAAATGATGGAGTTTGTTTTCCAACTTCAATATAGGAAGTAAGGGAATATTAAATCACTCATTTTATTTATTTCACCAAGTATATATGAGGAGCAAACAATCAAACCGTGTTTTCACCAAAAAAAAAAATAAAAAATGAGTAACTGCTATTTTCATAATCTCCACATTAAACTACACAAAATAAGGCTATTATCTTCAACTAAAACAAGTTTTAAAACCTATTCTAAAACTACTTAGAAAATTGATGTTTCAATCAAAAAGTGTTTTCTCTAGAGCCTGTTTTCAGTCAAACAGTGATTCCTCCAGTCACAGCCAATCATAGCTGTTCTTACTCGTCACGTGACCCACTCATTTGTCAAAGTAAAGTTGGTGATGTAAAAATATTGGTGGGGACTTTTTGATACGAAATCACCTAATTTTTATTTTAAAAATTTACATTGTATATCAGAAATAAAAATAATAGTTTTTGAGAAGAGTAGGATTAAAATTATTTTCATTAAAAAGTGTTTTGTCCATGTTGGAAACATTCAAACCATGTGATTTCTCCAAATTAGGTAAATTATGACTACAAATCTTCTCAGTTACTCGTTATAGAACTAAACAAACGATAATTAGGTTTTTAAATTAGTTATTTTTTAAGTTATTAGTTTTTATGTTTCCTGAAAATTTGTATTTGAAGGAGAAAGCATGGTTTGGTTGTTTGCTCCTCATATTAAAGGGCAATGTGATAAATCGGGCATTATTAATAATGCTCGAATTGGAAGAGGGCAATGTGATAAATTCAATGGCATTTATCTATGAAATTAATCACTTCGCCCGTAACATTTACATGTTTTTAAATGAGTTACTATTTTTGCTCTAAAACTAGTAAAACCTCACTGAGACACCCGCACAGCGACAACCTTTTCTAATAACCACAGATTTTGAAGTCTCCGATTTTCCGATGTTGAAATACCTCAAAAGAAAAGACTAGTAAAATAGATCCAGATAAACTGGAAACCAATTTTCTCACTTAACAAAAACATTTCACACCATCTTTTAAGACTGGTAAAGATTAATAAATAATTTTCCCCATTCAATAAAATATAATACAACCGTTCCACCATTGAAAAGTTCTATGGTTAGGTATGGTTAAAGCCCTGGATGGAACGAGCACTCCTCGCTCCATATGGTAAAGTTGGTGTTGGATTTATAGATCAAGTATGTCTTTATTAACATATAGAAAAAAGTCAGAAACAATCAGATATATCTTCTTATTTTAATGTGTGGAGTAACCGTTGCTATACATTGTGGTGCACTGGGAGCTTTTTGTTTGCTTAAATAAAAAAATATTTAGAGTGGACTGTAACTTTTATATCCTATTTTTTTTGTTTTGCATTGAACAAGTAATAGTTTATATCAGGGGTTCTCAAACTTTTGAACATCGCGACCCACTTTTCAGAAACAAAATCTAACGCGACCAAGACCCTCTATATAAAGGCCTCCCAACTCGGCCGTGCAACGTCATAACTTTCACTCATCTTTGACGTCACTCCATAGACTTAACATGGCAATTTTCACCCACGTCTGACGTCATCACCCGGAGTTGGATGGCCATGTATATAGAGGGTCTTGACGCGACCCACCTCATTTTCAGTTAATCATCTCTTGCCATTAGAATATAAATAAACTTTTTAGAAAATTAAAAAATAAATATTTAATTTGAGCATATGAAATAGTTTAATAGTGGTGTCAATGAGCCCCACAATAAAAAGGGGGGCTGGGGGTCCTCCCCCAGAGAAAATTTTGAAATTTGGCCCTAAAAACAGGGTTCTAACTTGTTTTTAGTAATCTGGGATAAATTGCAGTTGCATCATTTCCCAAGAAAATTCTTAAAATTTGAATTGCTCCCAGGTGTAGATGGGGAGATGGTGCACTGATTTTTTTTCCTGAATAGTTTGTTTTCAAAGCCTAAAGAATCAAAACAAAATTAAATTTAGTTTATTAGAATTCTACGCAGTTAAAGTTAGATAGCGGGAATACAAAATAAATAAAACATGCTTATTAACTTCTCGATCGTTTTGCATTAAAATTGTAATTAATAAATACAATTTTTGAATTAAACATTTAAAATAATGTTTTTTGCCTGAAAGATTACTATGCTTAAAACTTTTGAGTACTAAATTTAATATTAAATACTTTTTACTTTGCTGATAATATTTTATGAAAGCAATAACATATTAAAATACTTTTCTTGGGAATGCATAAAATCCTAAAAAAAATTAATAAATAAAAATATAAATGAAATTTTAAAACTTGGGTCAAGAGATGAGTTTTATAAACTTAAACCCTGTCCGAATGATTTATACTAAATGCAATACGGATCTATCAAATAGTTATGGGAAAATTGTGTCACATTTGTTTAGCACCCCGCAGATATCCTCTCACTCTACTTTTTTTAAATGAGATATTTCTAGAAAACTTCCTTCTACGCAAATTCTATTAACTTATATGGAACTTCATAAACAGTTCCTGCCTAAAATATAGTTTTTACTCCTTTTTGCTTTACAAATAAAATTGGTAATCTAATTTCAAAATCATCGAAATACATACTCACCAGTAAATAGTAATGAAATGAATACATTGATAAAGAACCTAAATTGCCTATAAGTTTGAATATAGTTTATTTTATGGTTGCCTATATACAGGGTGTTTCAAAATTGCGTTGCACGGCTTTTATTCGGAACCAGCCCCTCCTAGGGTCATGGAAGTAAGGTCTACCTCTAGGTAAGTGACCCTGGAGAATCCATTGAGAGGACTTACAGCGCCCCTAGCGGCGAAATGAAAAAGTTAAAAAAATTAATTCGCGGAGATATTAGCATGTGAAAATAGCACTTTTTCAGGGGTCAAAAAGTAAAAAGTTCGCATATTTGCAAATTTTTCAGTGAAATTGTGTAGTTTTGTGTTTTTTTAGTTGAAAGAACACAAAATTTAATCAAAAAATCAAAAAAATTTGTAAATATGCGAATTTTTTACTTTTTGACCCCTGAAAAAGTGCTATTTTCACATGCTAATATCTCCGCGAATATTCAAGATATTTTGATCAAATTTTTTTCAATGAGTTCTTCTGGACGTTGGTAACAATACTCTCATTGAGGTTTTTGCTCTATCTCCTTTAGTTTTTGAATTAATTTTTTTAACTTTTTAATTTCGCCGCTAGGGGCGCTGTAAGTCCTCTCAATGGATTCTCCAGGGTCACTTACCTAGGGGTAGACCTTACTTCCATGACCCTAGGAGGCGCTGGTTCCGAATAAAAGCCGTGCAACGCAATTTTGAAACGAAGTGTATATTTGGACGGCCAAAACGGCCAGTGGCGCATGCGCTGTAGGTCTCGTGATTACGTAGCAGTCTCGGCGCTTAGTGATGGAACCAATGGAACGCCGAGCCGTGGAAATTAGAGTAGAGTTTAGTTGAAAAAAGGCCGTCCAAATATACAGTGTCATTTTGAAACACCCTGTATAGGTGGTTAATTAACGAATTCATTTAGTAATTACATAACAATACTATAGTAGATGTTAATTACACCATGTGAATTATAATCATTAAAACATAATGTATTATTACATTTACAAAACCTAACAAATACTGGTGACTATTCTAATTAACCATTAATTGGTGCAAACAAAATATGGACTATTCGTTTAAAAATATTCAGTAAGCAATCTTATTATCAAATCTTATGTCAACAGCAAGTAATTGATTAAGTACTGATATCGGAAAAAGTACCCGCAGATTTGATAACAAAATTACGGATCTCGAAAAAAGTATCAGTATGTGTATATTATCATATCAGTATCAGTAAAAGTAAAGTATCAGTATGAGTATCAGTATCAAGTTCGAAGTTCGAACTTGATACTCATACTGATACTCATATACAAAGTGAGTCAATGTGGGAAGAGTTGAGTCGAGAGGTGGATAGAGGCGAAGGATTTGGCGGGGGAAAACCTGGCCGCGTCAAATTTCTCTCGCGGATGCGACTCGGGTTTGAGCGTTGCAAAATGAAAACAGAAACGGGCTGCGTTTGATCTACAGTAGGTATTTTAAAGATTATTTCATTGAAAAATTTAAAACGAAATATGTCAATAAAGTATCGATACTTTTTTGGGTATCGAATACACTCGATACTTTTAGGTATCGAGTACTTAAGTATTTGGTATCGATACCTGCCCATCACTAGTTTTGACTTCGAAACCAATTAGGATAGTTCTTCTTATTGATATTATTTTTAATATTTTTATTATATGGTAATTCGATTAGTTTCAAAAGTCAATAACATGGTTGTAAAAATTATAAAAGATATACTTTTTTTCAGAAAAATTCGAAATCTTCTCGTGACCCACCAAAAATTAACTGGCGACCCACAAGTGGGTCGCGACCCACAGTTTGAGAAACACTGGTTTATATAATTTCAATTTTTATAATTCTTTTTTATAAATAGTAGTTCGGTAAATGGTTCGATTAAGTTGTACAACATTCTAATGTATACCCATCTAAGTGACCAAACTTCTTTACACCGATATTTCTCTGATTTTTTATTATTTCTATTGGAAAGGTTTTACTAATTATATTATTCTGGGTGATGAGATTTTAGCTTATGTATTGGAACATTTTACACACTATCTTTGTATCTTTACTAACTACAATACATATGGCATTCATATTGTTAATGTAAATTAATGGTCTATTAGAGTGCCTGTATATTAAATCCTTAGTCTGTAGCATATTATTGTCATGATGAAATTGTAAATGGCTGAAATAGGGCTTTTAGCGTCCAACCGTTTAGCTTTCTCGATAATCATTCACAAATGATGAGTTTCATAAAGGTGACAAAGACCATTCTGTTGCATACGTTAATAAATATATTGTAGGTATAAATGGATACCAGCTGTTCGGTGCAAGTCCAATGAGCTTTCCATTGGGTTGCATCATCTTTACAAAGCAATCGAGTCCTTCCTTTATTTTGAAGTTCAATTCTCAAGAAAGATGTACTGCTTTATTGGAATATTAGATTTATTAGACTGAAGGAAGTTGTGCAAATCTTTTAACAGGATTTGAGAGGTTGTTTTTAAATTTCACATTTATTTTAAGTAGATATTTAAAAGTAAAAAAAATCAGTTATTCAGATAGTAGCTAATTTGCTATCGAATATTTCATTGAGTTTAAAACTATATATTTTTTATTTCATTTTGAAATGTAAAATTGTTTTCAGATCCGCCTCAAAACTGGTTAAACTAAGAGTCTGTTGACTCTTTGCTTTAAAACTATAATCAGTGATTTATTTGAATATACACCAGGAACGGTGTTTTAGAAAATATTTACTCATCTCTCAAACTAACAATAAAAATGATGCGTATTTAAAAAATACCAACAGGAAAAGTTGGCATACTTGAAACAGCTTTGTATGTAGTTTTATAAATACTCGCTGCAAATCCTTTAGAAAACTACGGAACTGGAAATGTTTCATTAAAGTTTTTTTTTAGATTTGATACCACAAATAAAGAAAAATTTAAATGTAGTCGATTTCCTAGTTTTTATTTCATTTATATTTTAATAGGTGCTGGATACGAACAAGCAAATCAGTGAATCATTACAACTAAATCCTGCTTTTGCTATGAAAACTAGAAAAGTTTAATGTTCTAAATTAAAATAATCTAGAATAGCATAGATGTCAACTGAATAAAGGACTTGCATGTGTCAGATTTTCATAAACATTCAAGTGTTCCGTATAGTTTTTTCTTTTTTGTATAGTAAAATGAAATATTTTGTCAATTTTTCAAAAACGTGTACAAGTAATTAAATGTTTTAATTTAAAAGTAGAGAAAAAACACGTGACTGAAAACACGAAGTGTGTTTGCATGCACAGTAGGGTGGATCGAAAAAAACTTTTTTTGTAAATCTCTCGGGCTTGGAGTGGCAAAAGTTGTGCATTGGTATCAATAAGACGTGTGCAAAATTTGGAGGGAATCAAACCATTTCTAAAGGTTGCGCATTGAGCTTGAAATCTAGAAATATTAGGAAAATACGCCTTTTGTCTAGAAACAAGTTAAGGATAGCAAACATTTTTTACCGATTAACTCTTGCTTTAATATATCTTAGAAGATGTTTAGAAGGTAAAAATAGCTCGTAGCTTTTTCTACTATAGCCACTATTATAGTTTGATACCTTTAAAAAGTATTAGTTAATGACGCAACTCGTAACAGAAGTGAAAAAATAGCTCAAAATAGAGCGAAACTCAGATAATATTCAAACACAAGATTTTTCATCAGTTTTCAACTCTATCAAGTGAACTTACTGGCAGGAAAAAATTTTATCATTATGTGATGAACGGAAGGGTGTTTTTTCCAAGATGGCGGCCAATACTAATGAAAATCATAATATATCGTTCAAATTTTGATTTAAAAGCAAAAATAGCAGTAATTTTTCGTAATGAAATTGTTTTCTAGGTAGTATCAGTTCTTTCTGTGGATATTTATCCATATTTAACTAGACTTTAAAACAATAAAACCGGAAATTGTGTTTTCCAAAATGGCGGATGAGAAAAAATAAAGGGATATAGCTGATGTGATTCCCTAAAGTATTTGTCATTAAGTCATTAAGTAAGGCCATTTGTCAATGTTAAATTCCTTGTAAAACATCAGAATTCCTTACGTTTTAAAATGTTGTATATCACATAAATATGATTGCACACAAAGAACCGTAAAAGTGCATGGCCATTGGCGCGTATTAGCTGGCAAGAGCATGTAACTGATTTTCGGTTTAAACTGAGTAAAAAATTTTAAAAATGGGGTTGAGAACTGATTTTTATTCAATGAACTGTAAACATGGACATAAGGGTGTATCGAAAAAAAACTTTTTTTCGATTTTGATGACGCATTAATGCGGAAAATTTGTCTAAGGTGCCAGAGTACCTGTGAATTTTTTCAGAATTTTTGGATAATTTCTTAAGGTGCCACATTGGCCCTGAAGTTCCCCATGTTAATCCTATGAGGCGCGCAGCCAAAAAGGCCGAAAATTCGTTTTTCGCCCCTCATTTCTGCCCTAATCAACCGAGGAATGTTTTGTCTCGAGTTATGGACTCTATATGATGTTTGCTACCCGAAAAAGCTTGAATAATAGCCTAAATATCTATATTACGTTTTTTTGTATGCTCAAATTTCGTCGAAAATCGCGTATTTCCTCGTTCAAATCAGAGCCCACAATCAACATAATATAAAGATTTAAGTTATTATTCAAGTTTTGTCAGGTAGCATACATCATATAATAGAGTCCATAACTCGAGATAAGACATTCGTCGTGTGATTAGGGTAGAAATGAGGGGCGAAAAACCGATTTTTGGCCTTTTTGGCTGCGCGCCTCATAGGATTAACATGGGGAACTTCAGGGCCAATGTGCCACCTTAAGAAATTATCCAAAAATTCTGAAAAAATTCACAGGTACTCTCTGGCACCTTAGACAACTTTTCCGCACTAATGCGCCATCAAAATCGAAAAAGTTTTTTTCGATACACCCTAATGGACATATCAAGGAGTCTACTTGAATCTGATCTACTTGAATCTAAGTGTAAGATTTCTAAGATGGAATTCGATTAGAATACATATAGTAAGAAATTCACACATTTAAAGCTTAAAATAGGTTTTTCTTTCCCAAAATGAAACTTAGCGAAGTGCTTAGAATATATTGAATGTATCAGCATGCTAAAAGCAAATATTAAAACTAAAAAATTTTACATATTTTTATTAACACATATTATAAACCCTTATTCATATTTTTACTATCCGCTATTTTGGAAAACACAATTTCCGGTTTTATAGTTTTAAAGTCTAGTTAAATATAGATAAATATCCATAGAAAGAACTGATACTACCTAGAAAACAATTTCATTACGAAAAATTACAGCTATTTTTGCTTTTAAATCAAATTTTGAATGATATTATGATTTTCATTAGTATTGGCCGCCATCTTAGAAAAAAACACCCTTCCGTTCATCCATAGCCATCTAGAGCGAGGAGGCCGTGACAGAAGAATGATGAGTCATACCTTCCGACGAAAGCTATCATTGCGTTCCCATAGACGCGTCGATTTTGGAGGGGAAAAATCGTTATAAATCATAAACAAATGATCGGAAAAAGAAAAAAAAACCTGTGTGTGATGTAGGAAACGAATACTAATGATTCTGAGTGAAAATGTTTACATTACCGCGGAAATATTTTGATGGATGGGATTTTAAAAAAACCTTACTCAGAGAACGATCGACTTTCACAAGCTTTATTCGATTAAATTCGCCATAATTTCAGTTAAATTACTTCTTGTATTATAAAATGAACATGTTTGGTTAGATTGTATTCGTTTTTGAGTCATTCAAACCAATATTAACATTCGAAAATTTGCTGTTAAGTTGAGATTTGAAGCTAGCTGTACCGGGCAGGGTATTAAATAAAATATTTCTGTTTTATAATAACAAAAATCCTGTCTTTATTTTAACAACTAATAGATCATGTCCTATCTTAATATTTTTAATCCTTACACAGATAAATATTAACCCCCGCCTTGTAACTTTAAATAGGATTTAAATATCAAATGAGTATTCAAAATCAGCAGCTCTCTCTTTGTGGTACTATACTATATCTCCCTTGGGGTTTATAACCTTTTCCTTTATATATGAATAATATAATATTTGAAATGGATAAATGTGATTTCCATTTTCAGTCAATAAAATGTTCTTATTTATAAACTTTTAAAAGGTAAAAACATAAAACGCAAATAACTGATCTAATAAGTTATAAGCATAACATTTAATTAAATTATTAATATCTTTTAAAAAACTGTTTTTTTGGGAGGCAAGATAATACCCCCAAAACTTTTACTTTACAAAAACATATTTGTCTTACTATGTGTATTAATAAAGCGAATTGAGCTCTCGGTATTTTCCGAAGCCATAACTTTTTCCTTTCTTCATCTTTCGGAAAGGAAAAAACACTCACACTGCTGGCACCTTTTGTGTAATTACTCTTACATCCAGGCACACAGCAATGCTTAGGCATAGTCAAAATGTGGGTGTGAAAAGAGCCCGGGAAACACGAGAAAAGCGCGGTTATTCCAGATTCGCGCGTACGCTCACAGCGAATCTATCGACGCCTTGAATGACTCATTGCGCCGGAGACGCGGAATTGACCAGGCCTCTTCATTCTAGAAGGCTATAGTTCATCACATAATGATAAAAATTTTTCCTGCCAGTAAGTTCACTTGATAGAGTTGAAAACTGATGAAACATCTTGTGTTTGAATATTATCTGAATTTCGCTCTATTTTGAGCTATTTATCCACTTCTGTTACGAGTTGCGTCATTAACTAATACTTTTTATGGGTTTCAAACTATAACAGTGGCTATAGTAGAAAAAGCTACGAGCTATTTTTACCTTTTGAACATCTTCTAAGATATATTTAAGCAAGAATTAATCGGTAAAAAATGTTTTCTGTCCTCAACTTGTTTCTAGACCAGGGGTTCTCAACCTTTTTGACTCCGCGACCCCCTTTTCAGAGAAAATATTTTGGCGACCCCCTCAGATCTAAAAATGTTAAGACTTTAATAATTATTTACCATTTAGTAGTCATTTCACTCGCAATACGCTGTCGATGCATCCTATATTTACTCTTTTTCAAAATAGTTCATGCATGAAACGAACTATTCTCTCTAATAATCTATAATATATAAGTTTTGAAAATTGCTGTGCCTGTATAAAAAATAACTCTGAAAGTAACTCTATAAATTTTTGTTTCGCGACCCCCCTAGGCATGCCCCCCCAGGGGGTCGTGACCCACCGGTTGAGAACCCCTGTTCTAGACAAAAGGCATATTTTCCTAATATTTCTAGATTTCAAGCTCAATGCGCAACCTCTAGAAGTTGTTTGATTCCCTCCAAATTTTGCACACGTCTTATTGATGCCAATACACAACTTTTGCCACCCTAAGCCCGAGAGATTTCCAAAAAAAAATTTTTTTCGATTCACCTAATGCACAGTGACGTAGAATGCTTTAGTTTATTTCTATGCTTTAGTTGATGATTTCTTTTTTCTGAAGTGTCCGATATGAGTGTTTTAATAAATATTTACCTTCTATAGACACCTCTGGTGACGGTCAGAAATCCAAGACAAACATTTTAGGCGAAGTCAATGTATTGTGACGTCACTGTGCATGCAATTAAGCGTTTTCAGGCGCTTTGAAAAAGACGATTTTTGATAAATTTTTTTTACAATCTTGAAATTTCTCAATCGGCCTCAAATTTTGAGTAGTGGCCTTTTTTGCGTGAAGAATAGATTAAAAAGTTCCTTATTCGATCTGGAGAACATAAGGTTATGAGTTGCACACTACCGTCTAGGCCAGGGGTTCTCAACCGGTGGGTCGTGACCCCCTGGGGGGTCGCGGGGCATGCCTAGGAGGGGTTGCGAAACAAAAATTAAAAACAGTCATATTTACAGAGTTATTTTTTATACAGGCACAAAAAATTTCAAAATTGGAGATTATTAGAGAGAATAGTTCGTTTCATTCATGAACTATTTTGAACAGGAGTAAATATAGGAAGCATCGGCAGCGGTATGCGAGTGAAATGACAAATAACTGGTAAATAATTATTAAAGTCTTAAATTTTAGGTTTGAGGGGGTCGCCAAAATATTTTCCCTGAAAAGGGGGTAGCGGAGTCAAAAAGGTTGAGAACCCCTGGTCTAGGCCATCAGAGCTGTTGCCAAGATCGTTCGCTATTAAAATTTTATACGGCTCGTAATATGACGATTCCTGGACACTTTAATTTATTACGCTTGCGTCATTCTGCTTGTGCGCATACACTTCGATTTTAATATTACTACTATTTTTTTCGAATGCGATACTGTACCTCCCATTTACCATTTTAATTACCTTCCAAAAAAGCGTACAAATTGACTTTTTTCATCATACTTCCAAAAAAACCTAAGATCGTAAATTACCCTAACAAAATATAAGGAATGAATCTAACCACGGGACCACAAGGGTCCCATTAATCTGTATTCTACCAAATCAACGCATCATTTGTAATTCCCCTCGTTTAAACGAAGTCAATTCCCTCTAAGAGAACACCTCAGATTAGATTCGAACGAACATTCTCGGACAACGCGGTTCCCAAGGCGAATGGAGAGATTCGAGACTTCGATAAATTAGTCATCAAGTGTCCCCATCTGGAATATTCATCCTTGCCGAAACCGTCCAGAACGAACTGTTTTCCGATCGAGAAATGTTGACTTAAAGGAATCCATTGAATGCCAATAGAAGGAAAACAGGATATCATGGTCCCGGAATGGTGCGGGACAGATGGATCCCGGGTGTTCAGTAATAGCCCATAAAAAGTTAATCCGCCTGGGACAAATATCTCGGAATTTCCATCCTCTTTATTTCTCATGGAGAGACTGGGTCTAAGGACAGATTGGGGGAATTTCAAATGGCAGAAACGTGTTAGGCCGATTCTCGGGCTGAGGTGGTCATAAACAAAGAGGATTCGTTTGAATAAACGTTCGGGAGGAAACACATTTTTTAACAGACGGTAATGTCTCGGGTGTTTATTTGGAGACATGTGTTTTAGCAGAGTGGAGAAGGGTTATTTTGAATGCGGAATGTTCTTTTCTGGAGGTTTTTACAAGCCTGAAAATTTCTGTATGAACATAGGCAATGATTATACACATGGTTATTGCCGTGATCCTAGGTCAATGTTCCTAGTTGCTTTTCTTTATTCCCCCTTTCTGCACCGCACCTATTTAAAAAAATAAAAGCAAAAACTTTAGTGGAATAAATTGGAATTTGCTTACATTTATGAAACACAAAGAACATTTTAAGTATCAAATTTGTGCGTGAAAAGGGAAATTTTCGATTGTTGTATTATAAAATTAGAGAAAGAGTTACATGTAAAATTTCTATTCCTGTATACTTTTTAGACAGTTGATTATACAATATACGTATAAATTTACTTTGGTGGAGTACAGAAAATTCTCCCCTTCAAAATTCAGTTTTCTGAAAGTATTACCAAAACATATTTTATTCAAATATAATGTCTTAATTATAACTATCATAAAAATGAATAGGTCAAGTTGATATGGAATCTTGAATTTAATAAGTTTCTTAACTTTTTTCCCAGATAAAAATAATTTAACTATTAAATGTTTTTTTATTATGATTAAATTCTAATAATTTATTTTTGTCCATTTACCTGTGTATAATATGTAGCAGTTAATGTGCATAATTTGGTAATGTGCGGATTACCTAGGTAAACTATAAAATATTTTTACTTTACCAGAGGTAATTCGCATTTACCTTAGTCTGCACATTATCAAATTTACACATTAACCAAAACTGTTATACAAACATGTTTCTATATACCAGATGATTGGATTTTAATACTAATCTAATGCATTTTTAAAATTATGTGATGTAATTTAGGTTACTTTTCAAGCACTGGTCACAGAATTTTTTGCATCAGTAAAAATTTCATTATTTATCCTGAAGAGTACCATTGATAATAGTTATTATTAAAACAAATATTAACCCTTCCTATATGATGGAGATAAATTTAAATAAGAAACTCTCCCCCCTCTGTAGATCGTTTTAAAACACGGTCATCAATTTTCTTGTCACCAAAGTTAATTATATTCATGAAATGGTGTGGAAATATTGTTTTTTCCTCACGCTATTCCAGCTGCTACCTGGTAGAGTAACTTGCACCAGCTGTTTTGACAGATATTGGTTGCCCTGGATTTGATACATTGATAGAGATATATCTCGATTTTCTCTTTATGTTATAATTTATTTACAATGGACACGACCATAAACTTGACTCTTTAACTATATCCATGCATATTTTTTAAAGCTGATAATTATATTAATATTTTTGCCTTAATTTTATGATTGAATCCTTTTTAATAATAATAATAATAATAATAATAATAATAATAATAATAATAATAATAATAATAATAATAATAATAATAATAATAATAATAATAATAATAATAATAATAATAATAATTTTTATTTTAAAAATACCATCTACAAAAAATAAGGATTGGTCACCAAGAGGCAACAGAGCCAGTACTGGTGACTACTAAAATGATATAAAAATACAAAACAACACAAATGATAGAAAACAAAATAAATAAGGTTTTTGAATTAATAAATAAACACAAGATATAAATTTATCAAAATATACATAGATAACAAAATTTTTTTTTAAATGTTAAAGAACGATATCCTTTTCATGAAACATTATAATAATTTTAAGGATTACTTCACATGGAATGTATTCTTTAAAACTTACAAAGTATATTGAGATGCGAAATTTTCCTTAAGTCCCTTTAAGTATAATTGATATCAACTTTTACAAATTTTTATCTGATCAAAAATATACGATATTTATAATGCAACTCTTATTCCGAGGAATATAACTTATATTTATCTGTAAATTCTACATTAAAATAATACCAAAAATATTATCTTCTTCAGTACTCAAACTCATACTAAAATTGAATCGATACTAAGTAAAATAAATCACCAAAAATCAATAAAATATAAAATGAACTAAATTTATCGATTGACATCATTATTCAACTAAAAAATTTGAATTGAGAATTTTAGAAAATACGAAGGAGGAATCAGAGAGACTAAATAAAAATAACCAAAGAATGGTAAATCAGTGACGAAGAAAAATGTTTTTCAGTTAAAATAATTTATTAACACATGACGCATTTCAGTTAACTTACAAAAACACTTTAACACATACGTTTATCACCAATCTATTGAGAATTCCTACAATTGATAAAACTTTTACATGCACTATCAATGACAGGAAACAGAAAGTTTTGCTACCATTAATTTTACAGAATCGTAACAAATTTAAAAAGAACTACGCACACGTTTCTTAGCCTATAGACGTTTTCCGACCTATCCCATAGACCCTGCAAAGTCCCATACATGTCCCGTCTCCGGGAAATTGCACGCCATCAATCAGTCTGGCCGCAACTACAGTCAAATAGACCGGATTTATGTCGGTTAAATCAGTAAACCATTTAGCATAGTGTGGTTGCAATTAGCATAGCAAGCCATTCCATTGTGTATACCGCATAATCTCATATTCAGGTTAACTATTGGTATGACACCCAATCATCGAGCTTGGTTTGTCACTTTACGAATAGGCGGAAAAGACAGTGAAAAGAGGGTTCTAGGGACATAAAATGTTTTGTGACAAGTGAATATAATATGTATGAGTAATATTATAGATTTAAATTAGTTCCCCACCTTTTAAGCTAATTACAGAGAAAGACTATATGAAAATAGTTTTTAAAAGTATTTAATTAAAATAAAAAGTTCTTCATTTTTTAAATATAAAAGGTTGCATATTTAAGGAAATAATATTAAAAATACACTTTTCATGTGTAATAATATGTTAATATTTTAATTTTTAAATAAATGTGTTTGTTTATTTTAAAATTTTTAATAATCTCTATAATTGAATTCCAACAAGTCATTCATAGAGATCTCCCAATCCATCTTTAAAAAAATAATTATTCCTTCGTTTAATCCCTTTAATCTGGAGAAAGTTAACGGTATATTTCGAGTACAATTCATACCCTTAAAAATCTTGCATAAAACTTTATACAGGTAATCTTATAAAAATCAATGCTTGTCTGTATGTCCTTGATATTTCTAAACTTTTCTAACCTACATTAACTATTGAACTATGCCACGTTGATCTACTTGCTCACGGGAAGGAAGAAAAGTTATTTAAAATCGAAGCATCCTAATAATTTTTTTGGTCAATTTTATGCTTGAAAACCCATATTTCATACCTAACTTCATGGCAAAACCACATTGTTATAAATATAATAATAGAATATGTAACATTAATTATGGTAGGCATGATATCGTTTGTTGTTAGATTGAAATCGATTGTTGTAGTTTAAAATCAATTGTTATAGCATAAACATAAAAATCGATCCATTTTTTTTAACTATTTCCACATTTGGACTGGCGAAGCTTATCTGTAACACACCAGAAATGGACTGGCGAAGCCCATCTGTAAAGCACCAGATGATATTTATTAAAAAACTGAAACCCGGGCTAATCCCGGGTCTATCGCATCAGCGCTAGTATAGCGATAAAATTAATGTAAAATTTCATACTTCTGTTCAGTTCTGTAAATTTAACTCAATTTCAATGGTTTTAATGGTTTAACTTTAAAAATTTGAAAAATAAAAACATGACTACTAAAATTAAAATTACACCATTATTTAAATAAATTCAAAAGAAAATAACCGGAAATTGTATTTAATAAATGAGAATTTAAAGAATAACTTAAATCCATTGTTCTTACTTGTTTCCATTACTTCTTGTTACATAAGTATTGATTCAATCTGTTCCATGAACAAGAAATATTTTTTTTTCATCTGTATTATTTAGTTTATCCGTAAAACAACGATTTGTTCAAATATTTTTCCAAAACAAATCGGAAAAGCAATATAAAGAAACTATTTGATGAATGTATGGTTACCTTATTACTGATTGAAACCATTTCTTTTTTATATCAAATTCGAGATATGTTATCTGCAAACTTATATATGAAGTAAACCATTGATACACTATTAAAATCATATTAAAGAGGGCTATAAGACTTTAAAATAAATTTTATGTATGGATAAGTGAGGTGTGAATTTGATTCTTTTACTTTAAGAAACAGGGTTAACCCAAAAAACTATAAGGAGAAAAATCAGAAAACTTAGCATTAATTATCGTCAAATGATTATTTCCTCAATATTATAATAATTTCAAGCATCAATAAATAAACAAGAACGTAGATAAATGCAAAAAGGGATTATAAAGGAGTTACATGTATTGATAATTAAATTCCTTTTCTTAAAAAGCCGCACAATTAAAGAAAAACTTTCTTTTGAAATGAAGTACAAAAAACAGACGTGATTTATTCCCGGTTACGATTTTCTAATATAATCGAAGCTCAAGCTAATCTTATTGTTAAGTAGATCATTATGATCTTAAAAGTCTTTTTGAGAAAGAAATGTTAACTTATGAACTTAATTCCCAAAGATAACATTTTCTGAAACAAAAAACGTCTCTTATTAATGTTGCTTTAATAAGGAAAATGGAATCTGAAAGTAAAGTATCCTATTTGAAAGCAGATGAACTTGAAGAGATGCAGACATAATAAAGCTCTTTTAATTGACGGACCATAATGAACGCTTTTAAAAGAAATCGAAAGGTTATGAATTAGATGATTATTTCCCTTTTTTCTTTTATAATTTAGAAACGCTTTGTTCTTTAATGTAATTTTGAAAAGGGATTATTAATTTTTTTAAGATAGCATGTACTACACCTTTTAATTTTAAATATTTAATACTAAACTAATCTAAGAAATGTTTATTTTAGAGGGTAAATATAGATTTGAAAAGTTTCTTCTTTATAAAATCCTTTTTTATGTCCCATGAGTTTTTTTAAGGAAGTTAGTCATGATGCTCATTTATTTAAAGAGAATAAAATTATGAACAAATTGTCTTTAATTTCAAGTTTTTGGATTTATTAATTGGATCTAGTACAACGGTCGGCATCTGGTGGACCCCGGTCCATTACCTTTACTTGTTACTGTAGATTTTTTAATTTCTGGATAAATCTAAAATCCAATAAAAGCAATATGTCTCTCCAATCTTCCAATATAGTGAGGGGGACACACACACCGTTCCTATTATATAACTCTTGTATAAAGTGATTTGATTTTTTAAAAATAATGCTGCTGTGATGTGATTTTATCGGCATTAACAACAATTTTTCTTAAATTTATCAAAATGTAATTAAGAAGGTAACACACGCAAATTACATGTATGTAAAAATATGGTAATCTGAAAATAATGATAATCTGATAATAAATTAATAAAAACGTGTTTTTCTCTGAACCTCATTAAAAATTTTTAAAATAATTTTGACTACTCGCAAAATTACATGCCGACCCCTGTTTCCAGACCCCCTAGAATTACAATCGTTATTAAGAAACAGAAAAACTTCATAGAACCTCTTCTGTGATTATAGATAGTATCTATCTTTACAGAACCTCTTCTGTAAATCATAAAATTATAAATTATGAAACCATGTTGATTGAAAAAATGTCCTTTTTTATAACAAAAATTTGTAATTTGGACCAGTAATTAAGAAGTTGTTTATAGAAACACCCAAAAAGCCCGAAGAATTCCATAAAAATAGAGAGATAATTCTTAAAAGAATATCTAAATTGATAGACCCTTCCTATACTTTTATTCATGTTTTTTTAAATGTTTTCTTTATTATACAATACGTTTTTTTATTTTTAAATCTATAACTCTGAGTAACTCTGAATGTAAAGATATTCAATTTCATGCGTCTTGAGAGGATATAAAATAAGATTTGTGGAAACTCTGATAACCTATCCTTTTTCTGTTGCTCAATTTTCCGTCGGGAAATCTGGTATTGAACTCTAAACTGCTTTTCCTTTGTTGAAATGTAAATACAGCAGGCAACATTAAATAATCTTAAAAGTAGCAATATTCTATTTTATGGATGAAGGATAACTGATAACTTAAAGAAGGGCAATTTACCATTTTCTATGCTTGAGGTACTCGTCCGCTTATTTGATATCTGTTTATTTTCATTGTGTAAAAAAGATATATTGCCATTATTCTCAGATTACGTGTGATCCCCCTCGACTTTCAGTGAAGGCTCAAAAGAAAAAGGCGACTAGGTTTATTGTCCGAAGGTTTGGCATTTAATGTTCTTTTCGACTTTGGAATGTTAATAGTGAATTATGCAAAAGCTATGAATCTTTCAGATACACTTGCAAATAAAAAAACATAAAGCACCTTGTAATTTTGTATTTGTTACCTTTTCATTATGTTTAAGTTTAAGCATTTCTTTAAAGTCAACATCTACAGAGTTTGAAATTTTAGCAATTTAAATCTAATAAATTAACTGTAATATTTTTGGGAATTCTTTTAACATTGAAATAGGATTAGGTTTCTCGCATAACTTATTCAAAAAGTATGAGGACAAATAATAAATGCTTATTTAAAACTCAAAGGTTGGTTGGAAAGAGAGAATGATTTTTCACACTCTTATTAAACATACCCGACTTGATAACATTTATCATTTTAAAAATGTATCAGTTAAAGTGT
The DNA here is from genome assembly GCA_024610705.1 of Tetragnatha versicolor. Taxonomy (NCBI): domain Eukaryota; kingdom Metazoa; phylum Arthropoda; class Arachnida; order Araneae; family Tetragnathidae; genus Tetragnatha; species Tetragnatha versicolor. The sequence goes on along the minus strand of JANDEH010000012.1, from coordinate 13,056,607 downwards.
TGCAATTTATACCTTATAATTTTTTCTATTTGTTTACGTATCCTGTTCCGGTGTCATAACTTACCTCCGCAATTCCAATAAAAGATTTATTGAATAAAAGAAAAAAATTATGTGTTAATAAATCCTTCATCATTATCACATTTAGCATTTCTTTCCAGCGTTGTTTAAAATTTAACAAATGGGAGCAAGGAAATAACAACTTTATACGAAAATAAAAAAGTTTTTTTAAATTTAAAATTGTTTTTTAATATATTTTATGGATTAAAATCATTTAAATAATTCTTCAAACCAGTATAAACAGTTAATTTTGACACCAAATAATTTTTTAAAATGCTCCATAAATTTTCCTTTTTAAAATTTTAAATTCAAATCGCGATTGTTTAAAAAATGATACTTTACACAAAACTTTAAAATTTAAAAAAGAAAAACTAAAACCATCTACATAAGAGAAAAGCATACTAATTTATCAATTAGTTTATGTGATAATTATGTTTGTAGTACTAAAATAAAAAAGTACCTACTGAACACTGAGTAGTTTATGCTATGATTATTACGCTGTGATTTGAATTATTTTTAGGATAATTGAAATGATTAAAAAATGAAAAACCCCTAAAAATATGTTATGTAATCTGCAATCAATGTATGAACTTATTATGTCTAGAAAATAAGCATTTGTTTAAAAATCTAAGCAACCATTCTCTTGATAATCACATTCTCACTCTCGTTTGTAACTTCGGTCCAGCCTTGTAGCAATCAAATTTAGAAAGGTTTTTCGAATGCAAAAGGTTAATGATGCCCGCGGTGCTATTTTTAATCCGGATTCCATTGTATCCCTGTCTGTTTTGATTTCGCATATGGAGATAGTAGGAGAGGGCGTGTTTCCCAAAAAATCAGAGTTGGTTGCCGTCCAGTCTCCTAGGACATATGTAATGGAAGGGAAATTCTTACTCACTGTTTTTAATAATAAGCGTGATGAGGAGAAAGAGAAGCAATCGAAAACTAAATTGGAAGGAGGTATAAATTAAGCTTACTATGTATGTTAAAGCACGGCAGAAAAAAATAAGCAACAACTGAAAAATCAATACTGGGAAATTACTGCTTGGCGTTTTCTGGTTTTGAAGGAAAGATCTTAGCATCTTAGTAGGTAAACAAAAAATATTCAGTTTATCAGTTTTTTCAATAAATTTTTCTATATACGTACTTAAAATACTCTCAAAATACTGAACAATGAAAATTTAAGATAAAACATTAAAAAACCATGATTTAGTGGTATTTAAAAGTTTAAAAATAGTGTTGACAAAGCTCAAAGAATTTACTTTAACTTTTAACATTATTCACATACCTTACACATTATATACAAATTAAATTTGTGATTAGCTTGTAATTGTATTTATTCACTTTTTTGGGGGGGAAGCACAAGATTTTCAGTACATTATTCCATTACCCTTTTTAATATGTACATGAAAATTTATTCGATACCATTTAAATGTCAAAACATACTCTAAGAAAGAAAAAATCCTAGAAATAATCAGCTATGTTTCTCAGGTGCAAGAATTAAGAAAGTGCTTCAAGAAATTTGACAGTTGCCTTCTCCAACAAATTAATGTTTAAAAAGAAATCCCGATTTTGGAAAACAGCCAGAAGGCCGATATAAAATCAGACGTGTAAATCCGTCCCAACCTTAAAACAGTTTTTGAAACTAAAAACAGAACAATCAGAGGTTTTGTTTGTTTCCATTTCGGTGGAAATCGATCATATTTGATTCTGGCAAATACTTTACTGAAGATTTAGAAAACTTAAAACCCGATTGCAATTTTAAGTCAGAAGATATCCGAAGGATCTAAAATTTATTCAATTCATTAAACAGTGAAAACCATTTTTTCATCTTTCAATAGTTACAAAATTGTTAATTTAATTAATTGTTAATTTTTTATTTAATCTTTATTTTTTAATTGCAAGGGCTTCCATACGTCAAATAAGGAAATCTTATACCACAACAAGTTAATAGTTGAGATAAGGAAATAGTTAAGATAAGGAAATCTTATACCACAACAAGTAACAAGACTAAATACATCTCATGACTATATAAAACTCAGTTACAGTATGTTCTCCCTTTTATGTAATTTCACTTAATGGTCCAGGCAATGGGGAAATGCATAAAACAGTACACCACTTGATATCCCTTATTAACGCTACAATTCTCCGCATCAAAAACGAACATTACGTTAAAACATTAAATAGTTTTGCCAGAGGCTAAGAGATACTTATAATAAGAATGTTACCCTTTTGTGACAAAAGTAGACTTCTCCCTTATTAATGAAATAATGCCTGATGGAGCTTCCTGAGAGAACCATGTCACGGCTCAAAAAATATTATCTCGTTGTGTAGCAAAACTGATGGTTCAGAAAAGATTTAAACAATTAAGGGCAGATAAAACAATCCTCGATTGTAATTTTTTGTGAGAAAATAGTATTAATAGCAGTAAAGCAAAATTTTAATAACTGTTAGCAATTTTATTTAGAAATTACTAAAAACTAATTTACTAAAAATTAGCAAACTATTTCATGAAAAGAAAATAATTGCGTTTTTGCACTAATTTTATTTAAATTTTCAAATGGTGTATACATACTAGTTTATCAGCGATGTAATTTAATACTGGAATGTTGTGGAAAATAACATTATCATTCTTGGCCAGTCGTATTACAAAATGAAAGTAAAAAGTCTGAAGTTAAGTCTAAAAGTAAAAGTTTTCTGGTATCAATTGCTTTTCATTGGTGATTATTATTGAAGGAAGATTATTAAAAAAGCCTCACCCCCTTTCTTCTAAAAAAAACCTTTCTAAAAAATTAATTATCTTCCCAAACAGCTAGGAGTACCTCCAGTGTAAATAGCAGATTAACAAAAATGAATTTCGGCAATTAGAAACATGACACAATGAACTTTCTCTTTGTTGTCTCTCCCCACAAAAAAGGCGACCAACTCGAAGAAAACTTTCCAATCGAAGTCGAAAACAAAAAGGCAGTATCCGAAGTATATACGTCAGACACCGAAATAGCCGATTTCTTTGAAAGCAGCCATTCCCATCGATAGGTGAGGATCATCGAAATAAAAGGGGAAACGGGGCTAAGGAAGTAACTACCGCTTTGATCGGGGGAGTAACCCCAATAAGGCGTCGCAGACAATCTTCCTTATAGAAAAGAAGTCGGGCGACTCCCAACGTGTAATTAAGAAAGTCGGCGGCGACGAGTTTTAGACGAATTAATTCTTCGGTTCGGAGTTTTAATTCGACGAGTTTGCTTGTTGTGTTGCCGCTAGTATTGGTGGGAAGTTATGAGAATTCTTTAAGGGGAGAATTTTCAGGTAAAATTCGGTATTTGACAGAAAGACGTTAATTAACTGTAATTTGAATTTTAATTCGATTGCGTGTCGTTGATTATTTACCTCATTAAAGGAATGGTTTTATTGTATTTTTTCTCTCATTTCTGTTGTCATCATCTATTATGTCTTTCACTATTGATCAAAAGAAAGGAGAAATATTGGAGCATATTTATGAATTAACTTTTCTCTCATCTTACTTCAAAGTTTTAATGAAAAATCAGGCGGGCAAAGTGATAAATTTCATTGTTAAATGCCATTGAATTTATCACATCGCCCTCTTCCACTTCGTCGATTTATCACATTGCCCGTAACATATACTTTTATCTACTAAAATGTTTTTAAATTATAAGGGTGAAACAAAATTACGGTTAAAGTTAAGAACAGCACTGTAGTAAAAGTGTAAACAAAATAAGAAACTCATTTCAACTAAATTTTTTATCATATAAATATCCTTTTGAATGACCTAAACACATGAAATAAGCCATTACTAAGTTTTCACAAAACAATATCTTAAAAATTTCTAGCAGCGTTTCTTCCTCTTTTCATAAAGATTTTTTTCATAAAAATCAATATCTTAATTCCATTTTGAAATAAAATTCAGTGCTTACCAATAAACACGTTAATGAGTTAAAAAACATTTTATTTTTGTGCATTTTAATTCTAAAGTGATAAAACTAAAATATAGGGGAGATCCGTGCACCTAGATCCACTTTTTTTCAAAGACCCCCAACTAAGGCACAAAATTTGTTTTAAGCTGTGAATCTGATATACGTGCATCATCACACTATTTACTTACCATTTTGATGATTAAATACTCATTATGTAAGAAATATATTAAAACAGAAAGCTTTTTTTTAATTCCAAAATTTATCTAGGTACAATTTGTTTTTGTACCCAGGGCTGGTAGCTCTAGTACCTAGGGTTACTGTGCTGCTCTTAGCTAAAGTTAAATAAAATAACATTTGAAATTTGCTTTGAAAAACATTGTTTGATTTGAATTAAGCAGTATGTTAATTTTCATATCTACACTTATAAAAAATAACATTGAGTTATCATAGTACCAGAACTATCATAAGCATTTTCATATTGCAAAGCTTCGGGCATTGAAATCTAATTGAGAAGTTAAATAGAAGATCTGTAAATATTGAAGCGAATTTTTGGATTTTTGACCTTACTTAAATATGTAAATAGGTTATACACTGTTGGAATAAAAAGTTTAAAGGCACTTATTAATTAACTGAAATTATTCCTTTTTTTTCACCTATAAAGAAACGAAGCATTTTTCTCATGTTTTTGCAAATGTAAATAAATTATATTTATTTCTCTAATTTCGTAAGCTTACCATATCACTTGGAAACTCCCGCTTATCTTATTTTACTTTCCTTCATTAAAAAAGTAAAATGTGAGAGGGATGCAGCTTGCAATAGCCGTTGTTTGAAATTGCCTTGTAGCTAAGTAAAAAGAATATTAACGAGGAAATATTTTAAAAAGGAACATACCTATTCCCAATTTAATTGTTTTTCTTTTCTTAAAATCTCAATGTTTTCTTCTAATGAAAACAAAATTATTTGGTTTTCTTTGTTTGCTATAGTTAAGCAGGTAGATAATGAGAAAGGTATTTGAAGGAAGAAATTTTGTTTCAAATTTATAGTATTTCATGATGAAGCTAGTAAATACATTTAAAGATTTATAGTTTTGAAAATACTGTGTATGTTATTCATCGAGAGTACTTTGCATTTGAATATCTGTAACCTTGGATATTTATAACTAATCGAGAAGACGTATTTATGGTGTTTAATATTTTGTTGAATATGTATTTAAATTTAGATAAGATTACGTCGCTTAAGGCGCAAAATGACATAACTGACATTTTGGCCATTTTGAGTTATGCATCAATTTTTATGCAAATCCCGGCCCCGGATCACCTGGCACCAACGATTTTGCGAAAAAATGACTCAAATCGCTGCAATCGTCAATTTTGTCATTTTAGCATAACTGCATTCGTAAGGCAAAATGACATAATTTCTCGCCTTTCATTGATATTGTTAGGGACGCCGCCACAGAGAAGGGTTTCATATCAATCCCCGGTCAAAAAGGCCTAAAATGAAGGTTTAAAACTATAATAATATTATTTTCTTTAATTAATAGCCAAACTGTTTTTTTCATCTCCTTCAAAATAGGGAAAATGCAGTTATGTCATTTTGCGCCTTAAGCGACGTTTAAAATCATATATCTCCAAACTAGCTTTTCCTATGATAGAATTTCTAAGTAAGCAAATTGAATGAAATTATTTCTTTTGTACTGAATGTATAATTATCCTTCGAGGGAAAAACTAGTTACTCTCAAAACGAAGTATTTTGAAAAAAAAGAAAGAAAGTAAAACATATAAAAAAGTATATAATCGCTATTTTAACCTTAAATTAATTTATATCCAATTAAAAGAAAATTCTAAAAGCTTTGAATTTTAAGTTTAATACTGGAAGTAATTGAACTAATTAAATTTATGTTCCGTAAAATATTGTATTGAAAGTGTAAAAATGCGATCGAAATCAAGAAAAGGAATTAAAAGGGTTTTTTGAACTGTTCGAATGCACCTTAACATTTTGTGTTTGAATGTTCCTCGTCTACCATCCAGGCCCGTAGCTACGGGGGGGCCAGGGGGGGCTCTGCCCCCCCTGGCATCTTCATTTGCCCCCCTAGAAAAATTTCAGAAATTATATCCACAAGCACAGTCTTGGGGTAGCCAGGGGGCAGGGAGGAGCAGCTACCCCCTTCTAAAACACGAGTAGTTTACTTCAATTTAAGTTAAAACCCAGTTTTTTAATGTCAAATTTTCAAAATTTTTCTGGGGGAGGACCCCCATACCCCCCATTTGTATTTAAGCCTTTATTATTCACAATTTTTTTAAAATAACAAGTTCATCAAAATCAAAATTATGCTTAAAAATGTATGTCCGAATTTTGGTCTACAAGTATCAAAAGCAGTTTAAAACCTTGTTTTTATAGGGTCAAATTTCCAAAAATTTTCTGGGGGAGGACCCCCAGACCCCCCTTTCACTTATATCCCCCACTATTACAAAACAACTGTTCTTATATTAATATAAGAACAGGTCACAGGAATTAATAAAGTTCCCTTGAGTGAAAATTCAACCAAAAAATGTATAACAAACTACATTAAATCTATTATATATGCATGGGAGAGGGCTGACAAATATTTTTAGGCCCCTACTGAAATAAACTTTTATATACCCTAGCACAGACTGAAAAAGGAGGTTAGGGTTTCGAGTTTTCTTTTTCAATTCTGGAGCTTACATGGACAGTTCCTTCTATACTTTAACCCAAAGGATCTAAAATGGGCTAAAACAGTAATTTAATCTTCAAATTTCTAAAATTTAAAAAAGGAAAACTAAAGAAAACAGGAAAAGTAAAACTAGAAAAATTTAGGACTAACTCCTCCCGAAACTAAAGTCTTGTAACAGCTCCTTAGGCCTGAGGGAGAGGGTCTTATGGGTTTTGTCCAATTGTCAAACAGTTGAACTTACGCCTATGATACCTTCTGAAAACCCCTTTGCCCCCCCTGAAAAAGTGGGCGCCCCACCAAAGGGAAATTCCTGGCTACGGGCCTGCTACCATCTACAGATACGATGAAGATTGATGGAACGGAAAGTTTGTAGGTTTTGGAGACTGAATTAATCAGGGTAAAATAAAATAATATAGGAAGCCAAGTAAAAAATATATGGTAGCTAATGAAGAATAGAGGTAAAAATGCCTCTGCACTTGAAAATCATCTCACTTTTTTACTGCAAATTGAATTTTGCGCTCATTAAACTATTCTTTATAAGATAAAGTTAAAGTTTATGTGACAATTAAAAGTGGGTTATCTTATTTCCTCTTAATTTACTAAATACTTTCAATTTTTTAAAAATAATATTGTCCTAATAGCAACATATTTTCAAAAATAAGGAACCATATTACGAATTTGAATACATTTTAAGTGGATATATTATAATATCTCTCATATAAAAGCCCACGTCACTCACTGACTCACTGACTCACTGATTCTGGAACGCTCGCACACTATGATGCCATCTCGCAATAATCAGAAAAATAATTTAATAATGGAATGTTTGGGGAGAATGCCATTTAAAATGAGTTTATATAATATAAGGGTAGTAAGATTTGATTTAAGAATAAATTTGCCCAAATCAGCTCGGTGGTGGTCAGCCGAAATTGAGTGACTTATTTGAATATGATACCTGTCTAGGAGATAAGCGATAAATATAGCGCCATCTATATGATGGCGCTGTATTTATTAGCTGTTTTATGTAATGAAGCTACGTTAATACCGGTTATCCGATTACGCCGGCCACGGACTGCCCGCGAACGCTTTAATTTTTGGATGGAGTAACTTAAAAAAATCATGCAAAACTTCTTATTTAATGTATAATTAATAGGAACTTGAAGTAGTAACGAGGGAAGCTCGCATAAAAGGCTAGCCTAGCTGTAAGACCCGGCTTTGCCGGGTCGTAACAGCTAGTATCCATATATTATACCAATTATAATTGATATCCGATTAAACGAAACCTACTTTTAGTTGGGATATGAAAAAAATGAAGACTAAATGTATCTATGCCACAGTATAAAAAAAGTTTCCCAATATTTCCACCTCTTAAAAATTATTCAAATTAGGAATATGGTTCTTTATTTTAAAAAATGATAAGTTGTTATTATTAGGGCAATATTATGATACTAAATCGAAAGTATTTAGTCAATTAAGAGGAAACAAGATCACCCACTCTAAATTGCCATAAACTTTATCTGTAAGAATAGTTTAATGAGCGCAAAATTCAAACTACAGTAAAATATTGAGAGGATTTACAAGCGCAGAGGCATTTTTACCCACATTCCTTCATTACCTACCATATATTTTTTTCTTGGTTTCCTATATTATTTCCCCTGATTAATTCAGAGTCTCCCAAACCTACATACTTTCCGTTCCATCGATCTTCATCGTAAAAACTCCCTCCGACGCTTTTCTCGCACCATCCCAACCGCATCCCTCTCTCGAATGCCTTTAAATCACGGCGAATCTCTTTTTACGAGCGAAATCTCAATCACGATTTCCCTCTAAGCCTCTCGATCCCGGTTATGTTTTCATAACGCGTCGTAACTGTCAAGCTTTATGATGCGAAATCGAATCTTTGTTTGAGGAGAATAATAGTTCTCGCGTTGTTCGAACGCGTCTCGATTCTAATTTCGTGTCACACTCGGGCGAGCGGAATGCATCAAGAAATTATGGTATGCGCCTTCCTCGAGGTAAACAACGTTATATTGAACTTCGAGAAAAAACGTTAGGAGCAAAAGCTGAATACTCTGTTTTTTTCTGAATTGGAGGAAAATTTCTTTGGTGTTTGTTAGACGCCTTCTTCAACATGTTTTTCAAATTCTAATATTTGGGTATCAAACTCGAGTTTGTTGTAGTAGCATCGTGTTTTTTATTAGAGGATATCTACCATTTAACAGTTGGCTTTTGTTCAGATCAAAAACTGAATGGCATTATAGGAGTTTTATTTAAATGGGATAGGGACAACTTAGAACTTTATAAAATGGATGTTAATCTTACATTCTTTGAACTAAACCTTAGTTCCTTCTATGAAAATTTCACACATGATAAGAAATAAAATTTTAATTTTTAAACAACCGAAACAACCATGTAAATCCTATAGATTACAGATAATAATGTAAGAATTCAAAATGCTTTTTAGAACACATATAATTGAATCATTCATGTAAAATTTCTTGTTCACTCTTATTCAGGGGACTAGGGTGTTTCAAAATTGCGCTGCACTGCTTTTATTCGGAACCAACGCCTCTTAGGGTCATGGAAGTAAGGTCTACCCCTAGGTAAGTTACCCTGGAGAATCCATTGAGATGACTTACAGCGCCTCTAGCGGCGAAATCAAAAAGTTAAAAAAATAATTTAAAAACTAAAGGAGATAGAGCAAAAACCTCAATGATAGTATTGTTGCCATCGTCAAGAAGAACTCATTGAAAAAAATTCGATAAAAATATCTTGAATATTCGCGGAGATATTAGCATGTGAAAATAGCACTTTTTCAAGGGTCAAAAAGTAAAAAGTTCGCATATTTGCAAATTTTTTTGATTTTTTGATTAAATTTTGTGTTTTCTCAACTAAAAAAACACAAAACTACACAATAACACTGAAAAATTTCTAAATATGCGAACTTTCTATTTTTTGACCCCCTGAAAAAGTGCTATTTTCACATGCTAATATCTCTGCGAATATTCGAGATATTTTGATCAAATTTTTTTCAATGAGTTCTTCTTAATGATGGCAACAATACTATCATTGAGGTTTTTGTTCTATCTCCTTTAGTTTTTAAATTAATTTTTTTAACTTTTTAATTTCACCGCTAGGGGCGCTATAAGTCATCTCAATGAATTCTCCAGGGTCACTTACCTAGGAGTAGACCTTACTTCCATGACCCTAGGAGGCGTTGGTTCCGAATAAAAGCCGTGCAACGCAATTTTGAAACACCCTGTATAAGGGGTGGGGATGGGCGAGAGAGTTCAGCCTCACCCCGAAATTCGGAGTAGGTGTATTAAAATTAAGGGCATGAAAATAAGTAATTTAGATTGCTTGGCAATAAAACAACAGTTTCCCGAACAGATTGAATGTTCAAAAAGATTTATATTGGATTCATGCTTATTATGTAGAAAACGTGACTCTTTTAACCGAAAATAAGGAAAACGTTGACTTTTAATAAGGTTAAGGGGAAAGGGGGGACGAGAAAATTGTGTTTAGTGTTACTCTAAATTTTATACTTTAAAAGTTTACTTTTTAAGTTACTTTTAATTTTATACGTTTTTCTGCGAAAACTGTCTGGTTTTCCGTAGATATCTCGCATGCAATTACAATAAAATATATCTGAGTTTTTCACCTGATTTTAAATCTTTTTGAATAGAAAAAAAAGCTTTAACTATAGTTACAGTTTTAAACCACTCCTTAACTTCCATTTAAATATTTATCAAGCCATTTATATTCGGATTTTGGAAGCCGGCAAAAAGCTTTGAAATACCAGAGTCAATGAAGGCAAATGCATTACATAAACACAATCCCAGTCCATTACTAAGGAACCAGTTATAAATCATAAGCGAGATGGCGAATGGTTTCTGACGATTTGGAGGAACAAGAAGAGCAAATGTTATCTGGAATGGGAAGCACAGCATCTGGGATTAATGCGCCAAGTTTCCACGGGATCTCTTAGCCTAACGCAAACTTTTCATGATGCGAAATGTGTGGCCTCTCTAGTGAACACTATACTCACCAAGAGAAAATGTCTGACTGCGGAACTTGAGAATTTTTGTCATTGTCTCGTAAAATATACCTTTAAATTATTCATGAATGATTGTGTGATTGTAATAAAAAAATCATAAAAATTTGTATAATTGTAAATTAAAAAGTCGATGTTTCGCTTTTAAAAAGATGAATTTCGCTAATTTGTTTACAATTATAATTCATTATTTATAAGTAGTAAAATCAGGGTTGGCTGGATTGGACCTAATAAGGTTGGTTTTTTCACATGGGTTTTTTCAAAAAAACCCATGTGAAAAAACCCACTTTTTGGACCCATTTTTGGGTTTTTTCAAGATTTTGGCAGTTTTGGCAAGATATTGAAGAAAAACATTTAACGAAATAACATATCAAAAACTGAAGTTGAGTGGGTTTTTTCAAAATTTTAACCGGGTTTCAATAAGTAAGGGTTTTTTTCATTATTAAATGGGTTTTTTCAAATTTAGGAAGTCAAAGTTTAAACTATATAAAAAATTAAGGAGGATTTTTTTAAAATTTCAGTGGGTTTTTCAAAGTTAAATAGATTTCTTTCAATATTGAATGGGTTTTTTCAAAGTTTGGGGGTATTTTTTAAATTTTAGTAGGTTTTTCAAAGTATAAAAAGTTTAACTTTGAAAAAACCCACTTAACTATGGAAAAACTGACATTATTTTGATAGAACACATTTAACATAGAAAGAACTCACTAAAATTTGAAAAAAACCACTTACTATATATAGAAGAAAACCACTTAATTTTGAAAAAACCCACACTTTTTCTGAAAAAACCCAGTTTTATATGGTTTTTTTCAGGGTTTTATTGAAAAAACCCAACCCATTTGGGTTTTTTTTTAAAAAACCGGGTTTTTGCCAACCCTGAGTAAAATATTGAATCAAATTTTGCAGGTTTATTTTAGGTTACACAAAAGTTTCTATGATTCGTAATGATATAATATACAGGGTGTCCCACGAGAAGTGGCCCAACCCCTTTAACTTTTGAACCCCTACAGAAGTATAGGAAATTTACAGTATTAAATAGAAAAATATACAGTATAGGAAATTTTACGTACTTTAATTTGGTTGCATGGTATGTTTCGTAAAATGAATATTTGTTTTAAAAATCGATGAAAAACCTAACAAAAGAGCAAAAATTTGAGATTTTTTGCAATTTTTGATGTGAAGATGACTTTGAAAACGAAAATAAACTTAAAATTCGGATTTAGCGATGCAAAAAACTTATAAAATCGTTCCTTTAAACACTCTCATAATTTAATATATGAATTTAAAATATTGATCGAAATTCCGCCTAAAACACACGATATTTCATAAATAAAATAAAAAATTTATTTTTTTAAGCATTCTTAGTCATCAATGAATCCAAAACAAACCATTTTATTGGTAATATACCGGAAATAAAGCTCAGATTGCAGATTAACAACCACGTAAGTCCGTTTGGTCTGCAAGGCGCGAGAGTTTTATTATCGATCTTTGCTATCCTCCCTCCCCCCTTCTAAAAAAATAACAATGTAAAGCATGTTATTTATAGAAAATTAAATGCTCTTTCACGTGGTATAAAATTTTTGTTTATAACATGAATAGTTTTCATTTTGTAGAGGGTAGAAGTGCGCGTTTTGCTTTTTTTTGCGGAAAAGCAAAAAAATCGATGTTTTTCAGCGCGCTCTAGCTTCAAAACCACTCTTCAGAAAATCAAAGTTGATTAGTGCATTTTGTAGGAAATTTTGTTTTCTTTAACTTTGTAGTTAGAAAGTTTTTTCAAAAACTAGTTCTTTAGGGTTATAATTACCAAAATTTGAAAAACAACTCGATTTTTCCGCGGTTTTTTCGATTTTTGACAAAGTTGCGTTCGGCGCTCGGGGTCTAAAACTTGGATTATTCATTAGGCCAACATCATAAACAAGTCTGCAAAAAATCAGAACTACCGGATTTGACGCATACGACCCCATGCATTCAGGCGACAAAGTTACTGGACTATAATAGTTCATTAAATTGAAAATTTCTCATTTTTGCCTCGTGAGGAGAGTTTTAAAACGTTAAATCTACGTAAATTCAAGCTAATTGAGAGTGCGTTTTAGGGGTTTTATTCAAGATATTTTTCTGCTTAAGGTGTCTTTTTCTACTGAATCGATGCTACTCTACAAATTAGTCATTGACTTTTTTCACATACCTCGCATAGTTTTCAAAATAAAAATTATAACTCCTAAAGTTTCCACTAGAGGGCGTTCAAAGTTATCTCATCAGATATAGCATGGTCACTTTACTATACCTAGACCCCACTTTCATAACTTCTGTAGGGGTTCAAAAGTTAAAGGGGTTGGGCCACTTCTCGTGGGACACCCTGAATAATATATTGCTAATTACTAAATAAATTTTACTATATTTTAGGGAAATGTTTAGCATGAAGGAAAAAGCTGAAGGGGGAAATGATATCTTTTAAGTATTTTTATAGATTTTTCACAAACGATACCATTTTCAAGAAACAATGTTGAAAATCTAAAATTTTATTACTTGAAATTAATTTAAAAACTAAAGTTTTAGAGTTACGGAGTAAGGAAATGTGTGTAATACGGGGAATATCCTATGAATAAGGAAATAATGAATTTCTTCAAAGTAATCGATGCTGATTTAAATTACTATCCCAAATCACCCACATAGCCCGATTTTATCTGATAATTATATTTTTCCAACAAATCTTTAAAAAAATATATTTAAATTTCATTCTCAAAAGTCAAAAGGTTTATTTAAAAATGTTTCTTTTCTACAACGGATAGAGAAACTATTAAAATCAAAAGACATATGATTAAACTCTAAAATTTTATAATTTTATTTCTTGATCAGTAAAAGGAAAGCTTAACATTTTCAGTACCAACACAATGAGATCGCTGATACTTGATTGGCAATATAAGAGTTGAAAGGAGGTTTTAATTAAAAATATGTACCAACTATATCTTAAAGTTCTATCAAGATATCTGTGAAAACTACCTAAGTAATTACTTAACTGTACAATTAGTTACTTGAGTGATCATTTGAGTTGAGTTGCTCATGAATTTCTGATTGTAATCAGCGAATACTCAACAAAACCATCAGTCGAATACTTTTAAGAGATAACCCAGCCGCCCCAATCAAATCGATGTAGGTTCATCCGAATTCCTTCCATTAATCGTTCTTGGACACAAAACCCCGTTAAGTTCTTATCCCCACACAAAGGATTACATCGTAAAACAGAACTGTGCGAGAGATATTATCTCTTCAGTTAACCGAGGCATTAGAAGGCCTTAAGTACTTTGCCGACACTTATGGAATGACTGCGAGTAAGTTTATCGTTTGCCACGGACTCGTAAAATGCCTGTAGCGGAAAGACGAAAAACTCTGAAAGTCATTTTGTGGATTGTATTTCTGTCTAATCCCTCAGGGCTGGTAAGGAGGGATTCGGATGCAAAGATTGTGATCTTGATTTTTAAGATTATAGTTATACTTGAAGATCAGCAGTGCAAGAAGTGTGATAGTGTAAAAAATGTGTTGGATTTGTTCTTCACTCGAGTTTTACAGCTGAACCTTAACTATTTCAAGAGAGAGAAATGAAATTGTGTTGAAAAAAATATTTTTATGTCTTAAACTTTACTTTAGCTATTGTAAAAATAATGATAGTTAAATATTATTATTTGCTCCCTAAGTAGAGAGCAAGTTCTAAAATAAACTCATTTTAAAGAATTTTTCAAAGTTTGATGCGTGAGCTTTATATTTTACCAATTTTATAAAAGCTTTTAAGTAATTACCCAGATAGCATGTAACCTTACGGCTAACCTTCTCATTTCATTGGTATTGGGTTGTACCAAACCATGATTGGCTATGCAACCCTTTTCAAACGTTATAAAAAGGTTGTACAGTCGTAGAAAAAAAAAGTGAGACAGTTCGCATTGTAAGCGAACTACTGGGGTTAGAAAGATACTGTAAACGCCAATTTTCATTATTTAACGTCTACTTTAAAAAAAGCTATAGTTTATGTCCTTAGGGGGCCGTCTACATATTAAACGAAGCACAAACTTTCGTTTTTCCTATGGGCGACATCAAAGATTATTCCCGATTCTGAAAGAGGACCCTCTAAAACCCCCCAAAACCAATTTTCATGTCATTTGGTCTCCAAATAAAGCCAGGAGTGGGGGTTGAAGTTCGTCGAATTTACGTTGAAATCTCGTTTTTTACGTTGAATTCTCGTGCGGGGTTGATGGTTAAAAGGATCAATATCGAGAATTCAACGTAAAGAACGAGATTTCAACGTAAATTCGACGAACTTCAACCCCCACTCCTGACTTTATTTGGGGACCAAATGACATGAAAATTGATTTTGGGGGGTTTTAGAGGGTGCTCTTTCAGTGTCGGGAATAATCTTTGATGTCGCCCATAGGAAAAACGAAAGTTTGTGCTTCGTTTAATATGTAGACGGCCCCCTAAGGACATAAACTATAGTATTTTTTAAAGTAGACGTTAAATAATGAAAATTGGCGTTAACAGTGTCTTTCTAACCCCAGTAGTTCGCTTACAATGCGAACTGTCTCACTTTTTTTTTCTACGACTGTACTTCCAACTCAGTTGAGTTGTTCCGAAAAAGGTTTGCCGTATAACGTTTTCTCAGGTGCTATGAATAATATTATCCCCTTTACAAAGTCGAGAAAAACGCCATAGGTTTGAAATTTAAGAATTTTTTAGACTCTTATTTCACCTACAACTTCTATATACTTATGCTCTGTGATGAAAGTGTGACATCTTTCATGATACTATTTAGATTTTTTTGCTTTATTTTATCCTTTCAAGATAATTGCAACATTAAATGTTTTACCCCGTGTTAAATCTTAAAGACATAATCTCAAATAACCCACTCCCGCCATGGTAATAAATTCGTTAAACACCGAAATCATTAATAATATATCCCTTGAATTAAGTTTTATATCATGCAAAAACAATAAAATTATATTACACATTTATTTTTAACTTCACTAACTTTATTCAATAAATGAAAATGTTCTTTCCAGGTGTAAAAGGAGAAATGTATCAAAACATTCAACAGTCACACTAATAAATCAAATAGAAGCACCATCTCGAAAGAGTTATTCTTAGGTCAGGACACCTCAAGCAACCTTTTCGTTGCGTGCTCCAGTTTCTGTTCGCTTGCATCATCAAACTTGTTTGGTTATATCCAGGATCATTTACAAATGGCTTTTGAATTAACAATACCTAAACACAGTTACCGAGAGCAATTCGGGGTGGGTTAGAATTACATTACGTGAGCTATTGGATGCTCCAGAATTTGAACTTACGTGAGCTATTGGATGCTCCAGAATTTGAACTCGATTGATATAAATTGCGAAGATGCTATCCGACGCCTCATGTGTGAGGGCTTAGGTTACGATTTGAATGAATATTTTATGTAGCAGCATTCATTTAGAATAACTTCCTAATGTCGATATCCGATTATTTTTAGTTCCTTCAATTTGATGAGTTGGGAATATTTTACGTTCCTGTTAGTTGTTGGAATGATCAATTCTAATTACGGCTAGGAGTTATTGCCATAGAGGTATAAGAATAATAGAGACGGCATGGACGGCAACCCTGTGTTCCAAAGATCAATGCTAGGCAAAAAGAATTCTTTAACATTGGAGCTCCCATAGACGCGTCGATTTCGAAGGTGAATAATCGTAATAACTCATAGAAAAATGATCGGAAAAAGAAAAAAACACCTGTTTATGATGTAGAAGGAAAAGACTAATTATTCTGAGCTTAAAAATTTATAATATCTCCGAAACATTTTTATGAATGGGATTTTAAAAAACTTCGCGCCGAGTTCGTTCGACTTTCACTAGCTATATTCAATTAAATTTGACAGAATTTCAGTTAAATTACTTCTAGTATTATAAAATGAAGATTTGTGATTAGATTGGATGTGTTTTTAAGTCATTCAAATCAATATTTCTGGTTGAAAATTGTTTTTTACGAAGTTAAGTCATGAAATGAGCTTCGGCGGCCGTTGGCGATCGAGCTTGGCGCTTGTTTTGTGTTGGTGCGGGTTTAATTTTAGCGCGTTATTATTTTTTTATTTTACCTCTTTCTCAAGAATTCAAGAAGATAATTTCCAATAGTCATTAAGGAATAATACAAATGCATATTCCAATTATTGAGATGCAGTTTCTAAATAATTGTGATTTTTTAAAGTTTCTGTGGATTTTTTTTGCCATATTGTAAAGACTATTTTTAGATTGCTGCTATATTAATGCTAATTGTATCAAAATAAGTTACCAATATTTACATTTATGTAATTTTTGTAACAATATTGTTAATAATATTATTATGGATATTTGTACAAGATTTGGGTACTTCTTTTAGAATTGTAATACCTCAATAAAATAATGTAATAATAATTAATGTCTCCATCACTGGGGCTGTTTAAAAATATTTTCGCTTTGATATCCTTGAAATTTCATAACACAAAACCTAATCAGTAGAATGTTATCTTATTAATTTAATATACTAGTTCAAAACCCATCAAATGTTTAATTCAAAAATATTTTTTCAGTTGCGAGTTTGCCATTAAAAAAACTGCAATCAGCAGATTGGTTGGTTGGGGTTTTATGGCATAAGACCCCCCCCTATTTTCAGAAAAATATTATTTTGAAGCCACATGATCTTATGAATGAAGATTACCGTCACTCTTTTTCCTATTAGTTTTTGGGTATTTATATTTTGAAGTTTCAAGCTTTTCGGTGCTTTTTCGGTTTTTGCAACATTGTTTGCTAAGATCGCGAAGTGATAAGTAGAGGGGGTTAACGTGCTTTAATGAGAAAGGGGAAGAGTCTCCAAGAAAAAAGGTAAAAAGTAGACCATCAAATTTCAAAGTGATAATTCACTTAACAAATCCATAATCTTTTCCCTGTATGTTTTCGGGTGTAATTCGCTATTCAAATCACACAATTTATGCACTTCTATATAAAAGCAAAATTAATTAACTATTTTTTAAATCTTTCTAACCACTTAAAGTAACAGTTTACTTTAATTTTTGTATTCATCAATTTAAAATTGCTTTCCTTTAAATATTGCGTGTGCTTTATCGTTGTGAATTAGAATAGGATATAGAGTAGTGTTAATTTCATTTATGTTTCAGATAACAGATACTGGAATTAAAATTACTTAAATAAAATGTAACCTTTAAAAACAGAAGATATCACTAATTTATATTTTAACTGTAAAAAATACGATATCATTGATACAAAAATACGAAACTTATAAAGCAACAAAAAATATATATATTCTGAGCGCCATGCCAAACAGCGCGATAACCTCGCCAATTAGCGTGAAATCTCGTAAATCATAGCTTTGACATGCTAGGCAGTCATGGGATCGCTCGCTTCCGTTGAAATCGGACCCGATTCCTCCTCTATTCTTCTTTCCTAACTCTATGGTTATTGCCGAAGGTGCGTTATTGAATTGGATATCTATAAAAGCAAATCAATATCTCAATGGATGACAACGGATATTGTGGATTTTCTGTTGAGTTCGTTTTAATCTGTAATCAATAGCTCTAAAATATCCATGTCTAAGAGTAGCTATAGTCATCAGTGAGACAACTGCATTTGTTCATTAGACTCCCAAAAAATACATTTGTTTAAGTTTAGTTAAATTGTTAAAGAGCTTTATTAAGATTCTTTTTCAGAATGATGTTAGTTTTACAATAAAATAACGTTTTAAAGAATGTATGAAATAATTTTTCTACAGTGTTTCCTCCAAATACCCCTTTTCCATGATTTAGAGATATTCCTTCCAAAAGCTGAAAAAATAGTTATGAATCATTAATTTTGTGGGATTTTAATAATTCCTTTTTATTTAACACAAAACGGTAACTATTAACATGATAAAATGAAAAAAACTACCTTTATGAGTAGACTGAAAACATAGCTTCAGGATGTTTTTAACTTAACAAATATCTTCCAAAGGATATTACATTTTCAGACTTACAAGAAGGTCCTTAGTGTACAAGCATGAAAGAAGCATACAAATTAACCTATTTCATATCATAAGGGAACGTACCCATACTACGTGACCCATTCAGGGGAGGGAGGGGGGTCTTCAAAATACCACGCTCGGTCACAGGGGGGGCTTAGGTTTCGTTACGTAGTCAATTTCTTCTAGTCAATACGACAAAAATAAGCCAAATTAATTTTTGAAATTTGCCTAATTAAGACTAATTAAGCCAAATTAATTATTGAAATTAGACAAATTAAGCAAAATTAAGTTTTTTAAACTTTCTGTTTGCAAAAAATGATGGCAAACCGTATTTATGAATTACTACGTGACAACTAGAGGGGGAGGGGGGGTCTTGGCATATACTACGGATGGTCACCAAGGGGGGGGAGGGGGGTCAAAAATGCCAAAAAACGGGTCACGTAGTATGGGTACGTTCCCTAAGGGGCAACTCAAAATTTAAGGATTCTTATTTACATTAGAAGAGGAAGAGAAGGACCACAAACCCTACAGCAAATCCCCAAAAACTGAAATCTCACAGATCTTCAAAAGTTTCATTCCCTTTGCCTTCTCACATCCCCCCTTCAATTGATCTCCCTCCACTTCATTTATAATTTTTTCCTCTCCCTTTATTACGAGCCTCCCTCTCATGAAAAGGGCCGCCCCTGTGTGCGATTGTCACCCCTAATCGGGGAAAAAGATTGCCGCCGGGGCTCCTTTCAAGGCGACAAAGCCCCCTTCCGATATATCGACGCGGTTTTTGTTTCGGCTCCGCAGCCGGCACACGCCCTTCGCTCGTCACGTGTCATGTTCGGATGAGATGGATTGCGGGTCGTCACCTGGCCGAATCATCTATTGGGCAGCGGATATCTTCATCTGCACTTCATCATTATTCGTAGCTACACGTATTCGTCATCTTCACTTTTGTTGTGAACTTTAGCTGATATGCCCGGCCTTGCACGGGTGAAGAGTATAAATTTATTATTTATGGTGTTTGATATCAAAACCAGCTCATTCCATATTTTTTTGAAATCCCTTTTTTGCATGTTTTGAAAATTTAGAGGGTCCTTCATAACCTGGCGAAGGGATATATCTCAAATCCAGCTCATTCTATCCCAAAAATTAGATTAAAGGGTGAAAACTATGATCTCGACAGTGAAATTTTGGATCATTTGAAAAAGTTAAGTGAATGTCATTTATTTAAACTCGTAAAGACTCAAATTAACTGGTTTACTGAAAAAACCAATTTACCACAACTTTATTGAACAAAAAACTGAAAAAAAGCATGATAAATCGTGTTTTTGCATCAAAACAGCTCATTCCAACCTAATTAGTGTAATTACGCCCAAGGTAATGCAACTGGAATGAAAATAAAAAACTAATCAAATTCTAGGTGGTTGTACCTACAATTAAAAATTTAAAAAACAAATTTAGCTTTAGAACTGTGGACGTGAGAAGTTTTTTTGTCTCCTCCTGTAAAATTTCCAAAAATGGAATAAGCTGGTTTTGATAGCAAACGCCTCATTTTTAAGTTTTCCCAAATACATTTCTAATTTTATATAATCAGCATTTACCAATCATCCCGGTATCCCAGGCGTCTTTTTCATATTCCAGTGCTCCCGGTAACTTTTCCTATCCCGGTGTTCCTAGTAATTTTTCTTATCCCTGTGTTCCCGGATGGACTAAAATTCCTTCAGTACTCATTCGCAATACTATAACTTTTGAATGATTTCCACATTTACAACATGGAAAAAAATTCTAAAAATTATTTAAAATTTCTCAGATTCCTTAATTAATCATTTCTTTAAGAATAAACGTTTTCGGTGAAATTATTCAATAATTAAAGCTTATTCCGTTTTTAAATCTCTCTATATTAAAAAAAAGTAACAGTGACCGCCGCCGCTGTCGCCGCCGCCGCTGATTCTGAAAATTTTATTTTTGAACATTTTGAACTCTCACTACGCGAAAACTATTTTAAGGAATATTATGAAATTTTGACCATTGGTAGACAAATGCATGATAATCATTTTCGTTTCAAAACCTAATTAATTAGATAATTAGTTCTGGAGTTAATTAATGTCAAAGTCGAAAATTGTTTTTTTCTGCTGCGAGTTCGCCTCCAGCAAAATCTATTTACAGCAGAAACGTGATTTTTTGCAGACACATACTCTTAGGCATGACGTTTTGCACCTCATCGCCCTTTTTTTGAATTTCGAATTATTTTTTGAGTAATTAAATTTTTAAGTTTCGAAATTTTTGACAATTGTTCGATTTTTTCGTTATAAAAGAAAAACTAATCATGATAGAGGTTTAATATTTTAAACCCATATACAATTATTTTTTATAAATATATTGGCGTTTCGTTTTTTAAAAAATTCGAATTAATTTTAGAATTATTAAGATTCAAAGTTTCAATTTTTTTCTTCTCTTTCTGGTCGTTCACTAGGGAAACAGTCTGATTTCTTTAATTTACGATGGTTCACTAGATAAAATTTAATGTTTCTTAACGGCTTGTTTTTTTCTCTAAGTTGGTTGATGATAATTGGTAGACTTTCTTGATATTTTTAAAAACATTTCTATTCAATAAATTGAAGAAAGAATTGAAGTTAAGAGATGAATATTTTACAAATAGCTTTATTTTGATATCTTTAGGTTAATGATTCGAGTTAAATCATTGAAGATAAGTAGTTTCGATACCAAAGGAGCAATAACTAAGCCGACGAGCCTGGATTGTTGAGATGAAACAAGCGAGCTCTGCTCGCTAAGATCGCGAAGCGATCTGAAAAGAACTGCGAAGCAGTTCCGGGGGTTGGTGAGCGATAACGAACAGGGGGCAGAGCCCCCTAGTTTAAGAAAAAAATCAATATTTTCTAGTTGAAAGGGAGTTTTAATGGTTTTTGGTTTGTTAACCAACTTTCTTAAAAGTTAAAATATTATCACTTTTTGATTTTACATCCTCGTTTCCATGGACACTATTTTAACAACAATTATATTCCATAAAGCTTTTAAAATATAAAACTTAGATAAACTGTCAAATAAAAATATGTTTAACTATACATAACTTTTAAATTTCATTGAAATAGATTTTTAAAATATTAATATAATTTTTAAATATATTTGTACCTAGTGTTTCTATTAAAAAATTGTTGTTTAGCATTAAATTTTCTTTGTAACAATGGAGTAAGCAGATCTCTTCTTGAGGGGAAATGAAGCTATTTCAGCAAAATGACCATAAAAAGGGTCAAAAGAGGGTCAAGGGGACATTAAAAGTTTTCGAAACATAGCCTATGTTTTTTCTGGAGTTTTTTTACGTAGGTATACCAAGTTTGGTGCAGATCGGAAGAAAACTGTGGATTTTTATAAAAGACAAACACATATACACACATTCAATTTTATTATATTAGACTAGCGGATATGCCCGGCCTTGCACGGGTGGAGTGTATAAATTTTTTAAATTAAATTTTCTCAAAATATATATTTATAATTTTTAAATCAGCAATTACCAATCATCCCGGTATCCCAGACACCTTTTTCCTATCCCGGTGTTCCCGGTAATTTTTCATATCCCGATGTTCCCGGTTATTTTCCTTATCCCGATGTTCCCGATCATTTTCCTTATCCCGATGTTCCCGATAATTTTCCTATCCCGATGTTCAATATAATTTTCCTATCCCGATGTTCCCGATAATTTTCCTATCCCGATGTTCCCGGTAATTTTTCATATCCCGATGTTCCCGGTTATTTTCCTTATCCCGATGTTCCCGATCATTTTCCTATCCCGATGTTCCCGATAATTTTCCTATCCCGATGTTCCCGATAATTTTCCTATCCCGCTGATCGAGGTAATTTTTATGTCCCGGTAATCCCGGTACTTTTTTTTTCCTATCCCGATGTTCCCGGTAATTTTCCTTTTCCCGGTGTTCTCGGCAATGTTTCCTAGTAAATTAATGAGTCTAGTGAACAAAAATAACAAATTTGAAACAATAATAAAAGATCTGGTAAATTGAAAAGTCTAGTGAACCTCTTCATTTGAAACAATGTTTTATTGTCGTTTTCCATGAAGAAAATTTACACTTTTCCATAAATATTTAAGTTTTAAAGGAAAATATCTTAAAATAGGGGAAACTAACGTTTCAAAATTAATTATTTGAATTTATTTTGGTGTTTTTACAACTGATATAGTTTTTAAATGGACAATTATCGAGTTTTTCGTATTGAAATATATTTATTTTTTGGAGGTTTTAATCTCGTTTACAATAGTGAGTCGAGCAGATCTGCTCTAGTAGAGAAATGGAGAAATAAGCGTTTTCGGCTATAAATTCGCTAATTACTCGTAATTATACGATTTTAAAGCTTTGAAAACTATCCCAAGTTACTCCCCGACTCGGAATACGTCTATACGTCGAGTTTGGTTTCGGTCCGTGGCCTATTTCAAGAGATTACCCCGGACATACCCACATACACACATACCCACACACACACATCGCCCGTTAGCCTTTTATTTATACAGAGACTAGCTGATATGCCCGGCCTTGCACGGGTGGAGTGTATAAATTTTTTAAATTAAATTTTCTCAAAATATATTTATAATTTTTAAATCAGCAATTACCAATCATCCCGGTATCCCAGACGCCTTTTTCCTATCCCGGTGTTCCCGGTAATTTTTCATATCCCGATGTTCCCGGTTATTTTCCTTATCCCGATGTTCCCGATCATTTCCCTTATCTCGATGTTCCCGATAATTTTCCTATCCCGATGTTCCCGATAATTTTCCTATCCCGATGTTCCCGATAATTTTCCTATCCCGATATTCCCGATAATTTTCCTATCCCGATGTTCCCGGTAATTTTTCATATCCCGATGTTCTCGGTTATTTTCCTTATCCCGATGTTCCCGATCATTTTCCTTATCCCGATGTTCCCGATAATTTTCCTATCCCGATGTTCCCGATAATTTTCCTATCCCGATGTTCCCGGTACTTTTCCTATCCCGATGTTCCCGATAATTTCCCTATCCCGCTGATCGAGGTAATTTTTATGTCCCGGTAATCCCGGTACTTTTTTTTCCTATCCCGATGTTCCCGGTAATTTTCCTTTTCCCGGTGTTCTCGGCAATGTTTCCTAGTAAATTAATGAGTCTAGTGAACAAAAATAACAAATTTGAAACAATAATAAAAGATCTAGTAAATTGAAAAGTCTAGTGAACCGCTTCATTTGAAACAATGTTTTATTTTAAACTCGTTTTCCATGAAAAAATAATTTAAAATGTTTCATTAATATTTAAATTTTAAAGGAAAATATCTTGAAATAGGGGAAACTAACGATTTAAAATAAATTATTTGAATTTATTTTAGCGTTTTCACAACTTATATCCTTTTTAAATGGACAATTATAGAGTTTTTCCTGTTAAAATATTTGATTTTTGGAGGTTTTCATCTCGTTTACAATAGTGAGTCGAGCAGATCTACTCTGGTAGAGAAATGGAGAAATAAGCGTTTTCGGCTATAAATTTGCTAATTACTCGTAATTATTCGATTTTAGAGCTTGGAAAACTATCCCAAGTTACTCCCCGACTCGGAATACGTCTATACGTCGAGTTTGGTTTCGGTCCGTGGCCTATTTCAAGAGATTACCCCGGACATACCCACATACATACACACATACACACATCGCCCGTTAGCCTTTTATTTATACAGAGACTAGCTGATATGCCCGGCCTTGCACGGGTGGAGTGTATAAATTTTTTTAAATTAAGTTTTCTCAAAATATATTTATAATTTTTAAAGCAGCAATTACCAATCATCCCGGTATCCCAGATGCCTTTTTCCTATCCCGGTGTTCCCGGTAATTTTTCATATCCCGGTGTTCCCAGTAATTTTTCCTATCCCGGTGTTCCCAGTAATTTTTCATATCCCGGTGTTCCCGGTAATTTTTCTTTTCCCGGTATTCTCGGCAATGTTTCCTAGTGAGTCTGGTGAACGAAAATAACAAATTTGAAACAATAATAAAAGATCTAGTAAATTAATAACAATAATAAAAGATCTAGCGGATATGCCCGGCCTTGCACGGGTGGAGTGTATATATATATTTTTTTAAATTAAATTTTTTAAAAATATATTTATAATTTTTAAATCAGCAATTACCAATCATCCCGGTACCCCAGACGCCTTTTTCCTATCTCGGTGTTCCCGGTAATTTTTCATATCCCTGTGTTCCCAGTAATTTTCCTATCCCGATGTTCCCGGTAATTTTCCTATCCCGATGTTCCCGGTAATTTTCCTATCCCGATGTTCCCGATAATTTTCCTATCCCGCTGATCGAGGTAATTTTTATGTCCCGGTAATCCCGGTACTTTTTTTCCCTATCCCGATGTTCCCGGTAATTTTCCTTTTCCCTGTGTTCTCGGCAATGTTTCCTAGTAAATTAATGAGTCTAGTGAACAAAAATAACAAATTTGAAACAATAATAAAAAATCTAGTAAATTGAAAAGTCTAGTGAACCGCTTCATTTGAAACAATGTTTTATTTTCAAGTCGTTTCCATGAAAAAAAATTACACTTTTCCATAAATATTTAAATTTTAAAGGAAAAAATCTTAAAATAGGGGAAACTAACGTTTCAAAATTAATTATTTGAATTTATTTTGATGTTTTTACAACTGATATAATTTTTAAATGGACAATTATCGAGTTTTTCCTGTTAAAATATTTAATTTTTGAAGGTTTTC
This sequence comes from Tetragnatha versicolor, assembly GCA_024610705.1. Classification (NCBI taxonomy): domain Eukaryota; kingdom Metazoa; phylum Arthropoda; class Arachnida; order Araneae; family Tetragnathidae; genus Tetragnatha; species Tetragnatha versicolor. Next base: position 13,031,126 of record JANDEH010000012.1, on the reverse strand, counting down.
ATCTCGTTTACAATAGTGAGTCGAGCAGTCTACTCTAGTAGAGAAATGGAGAAATAAGCGTTTCGGGCTATAAATTCGTTAATTACTCGTAATTATTCGATTTTAGAGCTTGGAAAACTATCCCAAGTTACTCCCCGACTCGGAATACGTCTATACGTCGAGTTTGGTTTCGGTCCGTGGCCTATTTCAAAAGATTACCCCGGACATACATACCCACACACACACATACATCGCCCGTTAGCCTTTTATTTATACAGAGATGACTAGTAGACCCTTTCACTATCAATAATAGGGCTGAGAAATGTGTAAGCATTTTAAATTATAAATCAAATATGGATTTTATTATTATATGCATTGGATACCGAAGAGGATTTAATAACCTGTAAGAAGCCATAAAGAGTAGTGTAGGTGGGGGTAAAAACCCGCACGGGGCAAAACTACGCACCGCGATTGCTAATAATCTATTCAAAAGTTGAAAACCAGGTGGTTGGTTTGTCTTATTGTGACCTATTGTTCTACGAAAGTTCGTACCCCTAAGTCACTCACGAGTTTAAAAAATGCTGTAATTTTTTTTTTCGTCAATTCGATGTAATTTTTCTGATATTTTACTTAAACAATACATAAAATAGGGCTTTAGGAGGAATACAAACAAATAAGCCAATGATAAGGTAGCATTTGAACTTCAGTTTCGTCTTGAAAGAATTGTCTCAACATGTCTCTAAAAATAATGAGGCTTGTTTTTCAAAATAAAGTGAAACGGGGCAAATACCCGTAGGTGTTTTGGGGAAAATACCCGCAGCTTCAAAACTTTGGGAATTCACCCCAAAAGGAAATTAGAACCTACAGGATCCCTAAAAAGTTGAATAAAGGTTTCCGAGATGTCAATCCTCAACCTGAAACTATTTTTTCTCCCTTTTGAAAGATATTGGGCAATTTGTGAAATGAGTTGCTACAACAGATTGACAATTTTCATTAAAGCGGATTAGATTTATGTTTAATACTAGCTGATATGCCCGGCCTTGCACGGGTGAAGATGGAGATTTTTTCTTTAAAATTTTTAAATCAATCATTCATTTCTACTCAATCATTTCATTTCAATTTTTCTTGGGGACCCAAAAAGGTTGTCAAAAGGAGTAAAACCCTACTTTTACTGGTCTAATTTTCCAATTTTTTTTCTGGTGGAGGACCCCCATACCTCCCATTAGTACCACCAGAGGATCTTCAGTGATAATTTTTAGGAAATCCTCAATATTTTAACATTTTGGGTTAAAAAGTAAAGATAATACTGTTGAAAAGTGCCCCCCTTAGACTCAAAACGTTTCTAAAAACGCGAGTTTAAACCCCTATACCCCAATGGGAATTTTGTCTGGAAAAGTGCCCCCCTCTTGGAGGCGTGCTGGATCTGTGCCTATATTTTGATGAGTGAAAGGCGTGAAAGGTGTCGAATCAAGCATTTTAAATTCTGAACGATTTCTGCATTTACCACATGATTCCCATAAAAAACAATAAAATATTAGAAAAATATTCTTCCCAAAATCATATCCTGACGTGGATCACGTGCCATAAAAAACCAATCCAAATAAAAAAACCTTTCCAAAATCACTTAAAATGCTCAATCAGAGCTCTTAATTAATCGTATTTTCATGATTTTATTATATCTTTGGTATAAAATTTAATAAATAAAACATATTCCTGCAAAAATACAATATTTCCTCTGGTTTTTAATATTAACTCTAGTTTTTGGTCTGTTAACCAACTTTCTTAAAAGCTACAATATGATCATCATTTGATTTTTCATCCTCGTTTCCATGGAGATTATTTTAACAACAATGCTATTCCATGAAAGTTTTTATTTAAAAACTACTCTCAAATAATAATATTTTGTACTATACTTAATATCATGTTTTAAAATTTTAAATTTCATTTAATTATGTTTTTAGATTATAGTTATAATTTTTAATTAGACTTATATCTAATTTTTCTTTTAAAAACTTGCTATTTTGCATTATGTTTTTTTTGTAACAATGGGGTGAACAGATCTCTTCTGGAGGAGAAATAAAGCTATTTCAGCAAAATGACCATAAAAAGGGTCAAAAGAGGGTCAAGGGGTCATTCTAGAACTTTGAAACATAGACTATGTTTTTTCTGGGATTCTTTTAAGTATATATACCAAGTTTGGTGCAGATCGGAAGAAAACTGTGGATTTGTATAGAAGACAAATATACGCAACCACATACATACCCACACTTGATTTTATTATATTAGATTGTTTGTTCACTTAAATATTTTAAAACAACAGTAGAAATCCGATTATCAGCGAGCGGATGATCCGCGATTGCCACGCAAAAATTTTTTTTAACAAATGTGATTACAGAGATTTTATGAGATTGCAGGATTCTGCTGTACTGTACACATTTTAAAAGCATATCATGTTTTTTGTACAATGAAACATAGTTTTAATACTGAAATATTTTGTTTCGTGTTTTCACCTCATTTTTAATCTTTTTTCGGGTTATCCGCTTTTTTGGCTATCCGCGGTACCCTCCTTGCCACCCAATTCCGGGGATAATCGGGGCTCTACTGTATTAAGATGACTATTTCTAGTGTTTCTGTAATGAAAAGTTTTGTTTATTCATGTTTATTTCACTTGAACACGAAGATTCAAAAGTGCGGGTCTTTGCCCCATTTTGCGAGGCAAAGCCCCGCAATTTTTTTTCTACTAAATTGTCAATTTCTCTTTAAATGCCATCGATAAGAGTTTAAACTTGGATTGGTTTTGTAGGTAAGATATCAATCTAACACCTCCAATTGAAATTTCGAGATTATCTACCCCCTTTCGACCACTATGTACCCTACCGGTAAAAAATGCTCTCTTTAGATAAATGCCACACATATTTAATTCAAATAATTAAACAAAATGGCATAAAACATTTATAATAATAATCGATAAAATATGACTTAAAACAACTATTATCACAAATAGTAAAAAAAGCATTATGTATAATTTTATAACATCTCGATAAAGGCCGTGAAACGAACTTTTGAAACACCTGTATATGTTTTTATTTTATGTAGTCAACTTTAACAAGAGCAAAGTAGTTAGAAGTTGAATAAAATTATAAATATTTATTTTTATTTTATTAAATTATTTTTCTAATTTATAAATACCTTTTAAAAATATCCTGGTATAAATAACACTTGGACTTGGAAGTAATTTTAATTTTGTTTTTCATGACTATTTTATCAAATCTTTCTGAGTGAACTGTTTTGAATTATGGGCCTTCCTTAAGCATGTCTTCAACTAAAAACTTATAACAAAATTATACTACTTTAAATCACAAAATCTGGATATGCGTGAGCTTCAATTTATTACTCACAGATTTCTCCGAAACATAAATCCATAAATATCTGCCCTATTCCCATAAAACATTTCTAAGTATTTCTGGAATTGGGTCAACCATTTTCATACCACAGAGCACCAATATCCAAAGCAATCTCCGAGTTAATTTAACGTCATCCCTTTTCAATACAGATGCATATTTTGCTTGTTTCCTTCAAAACTCTGGTTCCAAAAGGATTTTGTTCCATTCAGTCGGGAACACTCGCCCAGAGCTTTCACGAGATCACTTGGGTAGAAACTTGTCATTGGCAGGAGACCCGAGAATGTCTTAAACTTCAGACGAAAATTCCCTTTTGAAAAACTAAAAAGTATGCGCGTGCCTCGAAAATTAACCCAAAATGGGACGTTGTTGCTCTCTGAGTTGTTTTCGAATTAGTGTCAGAAATATTCAGATTGAAGTTATAGTTCTATTAAAATGATGAGAGGGGAAATTATGTTGAAACTAATTTCTGAAACCTCAATGAAATGAATAATTATAAACTATAATGAAACTTATTCAGAGTCAGACTGGGTGACTGGGATATCGGAAAATGCAGAAGCTTACAGATTTATAAAGCATTGTTTTCTCTTCTTGCTATTGATTTGTTTGTTATTTGAAACCATAATTTATTAAGGAACGTATCCTATAGTCTGTGCAAATAAAATTCGGGGTTAACTACTAGTCATTTCCCAATGCATTTCTATTGCGTTGCCATGGTAACGATCAGCCAATTTTATTTACACGGACTTTAAGCTTTAACGTTTGTGCAACACCATAGGTGGTAGTTGTTTTCTATAGGTACAGACTTACGATAAAACCGGTTAAGTTCTCTAGTTATTAAAATTTATTAGTGTAAGCTATTAGAAAACATCTAGGGAGGTCTAAAGAATTTTTTTAAAAAGACTCCAGCTGTGAATATATTTTATTTAATTAATCAAAAGATTGCTCAAACCTGTTAAAAAAACATTGATTCGGTTTAATTACAACCATTGCCCAGGGTGAAGTGATACTTTAAAAGAAAATAAAGATGCACTTTTAAATTTTAAGAGTTGAAAAATGTGTTGAAGTTTTTTATGATGTAGAAGTATGTAGGAAAGGTACATTGTTTGTAATAATATAAAAATACTGCTAATAGGTTCCAAATAATAAACCATTAAAAATTAATTATAATACTCAAACTATCTGTTTTTGAAAAGTACTCTCATTTCTTATATTCATACTTTAAGAGTGGATATGTACTAGGTAGTCTACTCTAGATTAGAAACTAGACAATTTATGCGGTTAGAAACCTTAGCTATATCGAATGGATAATTCAGCTGCTCGACATTATGATGCCTAACATGGACCAAACTTTTATGAAGCTCATAATTAGAACATTTGAAAGTTTAATGCTGATTGAAACTTTGATGAACTAACCCCAGTGCAGATAGGAACACTTATCCAGGAAACCAAGTAATCGTAATTTAATCTGAAAGCCCCAAACTAGCTTGGCTTAACCTCCTGGTTTCTGATAAGGGAGTAAATGAGTTATTAATACAGTACCAGATGTATGCATTGGAAGGTATAGGATTGAAAAAAAATTGTTTTAATTAAATTTAAATTCTCAGTTCAGTGGTTATAAAGGCTCATTTAATCTTACCACTGTTGATGCTCATCTTGAAGGAATGAATCATCTAAATCTAAATGAAAAGTGTAAATTGTCTCTTTTCACTCTTCACTCCTCTTATTTACTACACTAAGGAGGGATTCATCAGAGAGAATCACTTAAAATGGACATCGAAAGTAAATAGTGTAAATTAGCCTTAAGGTATTCATTCCACGAGTCTTAAATATTAAAATGATATTTCATGTTCATATTTTTGAATATTACACATTGACACAGCTGCTATGGAAAATTTTTGCTGTAAAACCGTGTTTTTGTGAATTTTTAATCTTTGTAATTATAATAGTGCAAAATTAAAGGTTTTTGTAAGATATATGGAGAAGACGATTTAGAATCAAGTTCATGTAGTAAGGAAATTTTTACACGGGTGTACACTAAGAGTGGGCCGGAAAAGCACTTTTATTTTTATTCTGTTCTAATAGTGCGGAAAGGGACTTCAACTTGGACTTGGACTGGATGGAAGACTTGGATCCAATGAGAATAGTGTAAAATATTTTTTTCTATTGGATAATATCTTCTGCCCCCGCATCGCACTTAAACTTTGAAAAATTGGATGACTTTTTACAAAACAACTAAAAAAACAATGACTTCGGTATGAATGGAATTTTTTATGAGTATAAGCTTATAAAGTTATAGATATAATGTGTGTTCCAGGTTCCATTTTTCTATAACTCCTCTTTCGATAGTAATAATTTTTTAATGTCGAAAGAACTCTTGTAAAGTTGTTTCCCTTGCATTTTTAAACAGCTAATAACTCTAGATCTAGAACTATACTACCTGAAATCAGTCCCAGTTTGTGATTTTGTTCTCTTAACCAGCATTTTCAATTTTTTTTTAAAAATTGAATAAAAAAACATTTTTTAAAAAAATTTTTAAGGAAATTTAAAGCTTTATAACTCTTAAAATAAACATTTCTACCAAATTTCAAGTTTAAAATAAAATTTAATCACGTAGAAAAAAATAAAATTTTTTTGAAATTTAGGGAAGTCCCTAAACATTCTCTAAAATTAAAATAAATATATAATTTTATAAATTATAATAGCTTCTCATAAAAAACCATGAACAATATGTGAGGGTTTAATCTTTATTCTTTTAGTTGTTTTGTATAAAAGTTAATTTTTCAAAGTTTAAATGCAATGCGGGGGCAGAAGATATTATCCAATCGAAAAAATATTTTACACCATTCTTATTGGATCCAAGTGGCACCCTTTCCGCACTACTGGAACAAAAATAAAAATAAAAGTGCTTTTTCGGCCCACCCTAGTGTACACACGAGTCAAAAGTTTTCTAACTGGTTGAATGCTAACGCCAAAAGGCATTTGAAGGGATTGTAGGTAGAAGGCTTCCACAGAAAAAATGACTTTATAGACTTAGATATCTGGATAAAAGTGTCTCTTTTCTTTTCAATATGAAATCTCTTTGAATATTCATTATTTTTCTCTTGAACATATAGGGACCGATTTCACAGCAAACTTTTTCTTGGGCACGTTAGTTTATATGTAAAGCAGAAATGGTAAAATCAATAAAAGCAAACAAGTTGGTGCAAAATGCAAGGTGATACTAATTAAAATTGCATTTTGAGATGGCTATAACAGGAAAACTACTCGATCAAATGAATACAAACTTGGTCACAGGTCTAAAAATTATGTTTTATTTTCTGCAAGAAAATATTTTTAAAATATTGAAAATGAAAATCGGAAGTGCAGTTGTATGACATATTGTCGTTCGAAAGAAGGGCTAGGGATCTAATTTTAATCTTAAAATTGTTAAACATAAAGTCTGGGATCGCGCAAATGCATTCATGTTTCATAAATTGCTAACTTCTTAAATTTTTGATGATTTTCTTCTTATAAATTGCCGAGATAGTCACTGATTAAAAATTGTTTTTTTCTCTAGTTTCCGTGACTGTCGCCTTAAAATGCTTCAGATGTGGAAAGTACACGCCAGACGGCGCAGGATCAGTCATCCCGTGCTATACCTACAATCAAACGGACCTTAAAGAGTGCCGAACCAGGGACAGGTATTGTTTAGTGAGTATTGAGATTTGTATATGTTGTGTTTGAGAGAGATGGATGTAAAGATTCGACAGCCTCTCTGCATGGACTAACTTTAATATAAATGTCTTTAACAGCATATCAAAATGTACGGTATAATTGGTACAGGTGGTTATTATATAATTCCCAATCATACAACTTCCAAATATGCCTTACACCCAAGGGCCCTACGGTCAAGAAAACGAAGGTGGGCATTGTAGGCCTTGGCCCACTGGGCTGAGTTTAGTTTATTTATTTAGTTTATTTATTTAGTTTGTTTTCTTTAAACTCGTCAATGAGTTCAGTTTATTTTAGTTTGTCCCAACTTTCTTAAAGTCAGAATAGTAACGTATATTTTTTTTCGTTTCGAGAAACGTTTGGAAATTCCATTCAAACACGGCCATCTATCCCGGAAAATCAAATAAATGTATCTTCAGGTCGTGGAAGTTTTCATCAATTTATAGTAACGTATATTGTTTAACTTTTTCCTGTTTACCTCAATTACGTTTCATCGTTTAAATGTTTAAATTAAGTTTGTTTGATTATATATATATATATATATATATATAGTCTCTTATTAATAAAATTACCTGTCTCAAAACCTTTTCTCTATTTTCAAATTATATTTATTTTAATTATTGTTATTCATTGTTCCTGGTATTTTCCAGGAACATTACTTAAAAAAGTGGCAAATCAGCTACCCAGTTTTTTTAAGTAACGTTTCAGAATTTTTTTACAGTGTATAGAGAAAACTTTTTAAAAAGCTATTCAAAAAACAACAAAATGTCTAGTTGTTCTTCTGCCGACTTAATCTTTTTTTAAATCTTCTAACTTAATTAAGTTTTCAAAGAAAATATCTTCGTAGTTTGCGTTCTTCCATAGAAAACGAGATTACCAAACTGAGTAAATCAACTAAATCTCTCAAGTAAGTAAGAGTTCACAAAACGTAACACAGTTTTAAGCAATGGACTATCTCAGATTGTTTTTCTCCTTGTTTTGAGAGTGTAGTCTGCGCTTCCTTCAGTGTATTGATTTGGCGTCAGGCAGCAGTGTGTTTTCCCTGACAGCTGTTTAACGTTTTAATGCGATAACTTTTATCAGTTCGGCTTTTTCTGCTTTTTCCCTACTACTTCACCTCTTTAACTGCCCCAAGTTAGTAAATGAATAAAGGAAAAACTTTAATTCAACGAAATCGACTCGGTTATTGAAATGTACTGCTTTAAAGAGTTAAAATATTTTCATTTGTTTTGACTCAAAACAAAAACTTTCGAATGTCACTGATGATATGTGGAAAACTTTATTAATTGCAATCCCCCCAAAACTTTTACTGAACTGAATAAAAAAATTAAAGGATGCATTAACATAAACGCAATCCTCTACATTTCACCATTGGACTCCATGTAATAATTCTCCAGTGCTGGCTCTGTTATAAGTTGTCCCAGGCAGGAGTAGAGTTGCATAAGGAAAATTCGCTTCCTGAAGCTATCATGATTTTTTTATGCCAAATCATTTACATTCATATGTTTTCAATGAATAGGGGATTTTTATTTTTTTTCAGCCAAAAAAGTACAATAAACAGATAACTAAAGAAAATTTTTAATGTTGTACCCAGTGTTATTTCTTATTCTATTTTCACAGAAATACTTGCTTTAAAACACACAGTTTTTTTATGTCAAGGATAAACTAAATTAAATCTTCAGAAAAAGTTCCGTTTTTAATGTAAATCATAGAATTGTTCCTTAATAATTGTTAAGAATAACCTTGAAACATTGGGAAAATGTAGGCCATTTTTGTTAAACCACATTAAAATACTATAAGTTTGGTTAAATATCATAAATTTGGGAATGTGTGGATGTGAATCTTTTGTTTGATTTAAAAGCTAAGATTTTTTTAAATTTAAAATTTTTAAATAAACATACTATAAATAGATTTAAAAATAACTTCTGAAATTTATTTAACTTAAATAGATTGATTGAAGAAACAGAGCTTTTAAGTTATTTTAAATAAATTTCTTCAGAAGGCCATAAACCTTGTACTAATATAAACAGTTCTTTCGTTATTTAAAAACAACTTAATAAATAACTTATTTGACATTTATCAAAAGGTAAAATGTTTTGTTTTAAAATTATCATTTAAAAATTCTACTTCCAAATTCAATGATTGCTACCATGTTTATCAGACGATTACAAAAATTCAAATCGCATTCCAATATTTTCACTCCTATTCAATCTCGAAAGAAGCAGGTGTTAAGTCCTTCATGCAATCGAATATGCTTTCATTTCTGAATAGTAACTGAATTTGGGACCTGGAGATGAGCTCACGCCATAATACTATTAAAATAACATGAATTAGAAAACCCCATCCTTAAAGGCACGCAAAGTGAGAAGCTTACGAAAATTCCATTTGTGATCTTGGATTCCTAAAATTGCAAGATGGAATTCTAGACTCAAATGATGCTTCATATTTCATTTCAGGCTCGTAAACACGTTTATGAGATTCTGTTTTAAACGGAATTGTTCTCTTCATAAACCTTCACAACATCCCAATTTAAAACGTAACCTTAAGTATTTAAGATATAGTTCAACACATTTTCACCATATAGAAATCAAAACTGTACCTGTTACTAACGCTATCTATTTACAAAACAAAGGTTAGAATTTGCTTGTACCGTACACACGTTTACTTACTTACTTCTTACTTCTTGTTACGAGCATCCGGCTAATTGTAGCCGATGTATACACACATGTTTATAGATATTAATTTGATAATTTCAACTTTAACTTGAGCAAAATGTTTACCGATTATTTTATTCTAAAGGAATGATATAATATGTCCCACAGAGGATGCATTAAGAACTTTCTGTTGTCTACAGTAGATGTTGGTTCAATTTATAGTTATGAAACAACTATTTCCAGAGCTTATTTTTTTATTTTTGGAAAAATATACTTTTTCTTTTTTATTAGAAGTATGAGCCCATGGCATAGTATTTGAGACAGATTTTGAAACGTCCAACCAATTTAAATTCGGCATTTCTTTGGGATTTATTTCTGTGATATGCTCTATTTTTAATTATATTGACTTAAATAAAGAGGAATTTTAGGTTCTTAAATTAGTAAACAAAGTAAAGCTAGTTTTCTGCTCATTCAAACAATACAAATGTGAAATTAATGAAGTCAGTCTCCAAAAATAGCTTCCAGGGGGATTTTTTTCCTTGCATGAGAATATTTTTTTCATTTTAAATTGGTTACATTCTTTTCAGTGAATAAAGTTTTAATTAAAGCCAGGTTAGTTTTAAAAAATAACAAATTATCTTTGTTTACGATTTTACTGTGCTTTTTAAATATTTAGTTTTTTTTAAACTTCCTGAAAAATTAGTTCTGACACTTATTTAGTTAATCTTTTTAGGTATCTTCCTACCTAGGCAAATCTTAGAATACAAAGCATCTTTTTATCAAAAGATATAAATATAGGTTATGTGAATACAGTCAAACATTTAAATGTTTCCAAATTATTGTATTTTGATAAATGTTTGCGCTGAGATAATTTTTAAATCTCTTAGGTCTCCTATCATTGATAGAACATATATGATAGATGAAACGTCCTAATTGCTTAGTTCTATGTAACAAGAATTATTATCTTTATCTAGAAAGATTAAGAAAACATATCAATAGTTAAACAATGCGAGCTTTGTATTTTCTGACCTTAAAACAGTTTATAAATTCTATCCAGAAATAAAATATATCGAAAAATTGGATTATGCACGCATTTTAAAACTCAATAGTTTTCTTTTTACTTTCTGGAGATTTTGATTTCTTTAAAAGTTGAATCTGGAGTTATATAAATCCGTGATTCTTTTTGAATGTCTCGGAAGAAAAAGAGTGCAAACAGGAAAAATGAAAGCATAACATAAGTCAGATAGCTGCAAGCGTCATTTTTAATATATTGGGACCCAGAAACTGAAGATTTAAAATCGCATATTTGATACGTTCTCAACAGCTGCGTTGAGGGAGCTATCAGAAATAGACGTTTCAAAAACTCCTTTAGTTTGACGAACAAGTAAAAGAATGGAAATAGTACTTGAAGAGGATTTCTTCAGTAAAACAATTTTTGTGCCTTTAAAAATTATTTTGATTCCCAACTACTTTATATTGTCTATGAAATTGTCTTATTTTAAGTGTGTTTTATTAAAAAATAATTTGTTTTAAGCTATTTATTATTTGAAAAACACTAAATAGTTATAAAACCAAATAGTTAAAAGTATATACTATTTTAAAATAAGCTTCACATATTGAAAAAATACGGGGACCAAAAGGTTAAATTTAAAAAATCGACTTCCTTAAATTTTCGATTTATCTCAAAAAATTTAAGGAGAATATTGAAATTGCGCTAAGAATTAGAGGCAAGGAATTGAAGTTTATATTTAAATTAAAGTTTTTAAATCAACCATAAAAATATTTAAGGCCAAGTTCAAAATATTTTGCATCCTATTCATTTTTTAAAAAAAATTAATACAATGCCTTACCAATAAAAAATAATAATGCTTGCCACTTAAGTTTTATTTTATTTCTAAAACCATTAATTCAAATGATGAATTAGATAACTTAGTGTTTTTTAACTCAAAATAAATTTACTTTTTTTCAGAAATATTTAAATGAAGGTATTATAGTTCGGGATTGTGCGTATGATTGCCAACCCGGAAGTAAGTATAGTTCCAAATTTTTAGTAAAGCTAGATTTTATTCTACAGTTCTCCCCCCGTAGTTCTCAAATAATGTAATATTATTAACCAATACTTATAAAGAGAAATAATATTACCTGAAAAAACATCCTCTAAACTATAAATGCAAGCAAATACAAATGCATTAAATTTAAATACATAAAATTAAATCATTTGTATTACAGAAAAATTGAAAAAAAGGAGGTGTGTTGATAAAATAGGATAATAATCAATATATTTACAATAACCAGTAAAATTAAATGAAACACTCGTTATACACTAAGCTATAAAACAAACTAGTTTGTTTTATAGCTCAGTGTCGTTATATGACAATTTTCTAAGATAAATAATAGAAAATTATGAGTATTTTTATACTTGGATTTTTTAATTTATGTAATAGTTAACTATTTTAATTCGTTAACTATTTTCACGTGTAACTTCTTTTTAGTCATCTAAATGGGTAAATCAACCTGACATTTCTGTATTGCTTTTATTCTCTACATGTAACAGTTTAACTTATGAAAACGAAGTATTACTCTGTTAAAAAAATCCCATTATACTTTTTTGATTGATCTAAAAACCAAAACTGTGTAGCTCTAAAACATTCTCTTGAGTAAAGCAGAAATACAGTGCGTCTTTAAAAACGCTGTTTTCATCGTGAAACTTTCTTTCCCTCTGCAATAATAGATTCCTAATTTTCTTAAAATCCTCTGAAATCCCCCTCTGTTATCTTCTCTCTCTCAAAAAACATAGGCTAACCCTATTCCTTTCCTTGCAGTCCACGAACTGTCCGAATTCTTCTGTTGCCAAGAGGACGGCTGCAACGCCGCCCTGTCCCTGTCCCCTGGCTGGACACTGGCCCTGCTCCTTCTGCTGCACTGTCTGACAACATAGGACGACATCGGCCGCAGCCTCTCTCTCAAATGGTGTATGCAAAACACAACAATTCACAACAATGCACAAGTGCCACCCATCTCTCTTCTTCCAGCGAAACGTTCCGACTCGCGAGGGTTTGGGGGCGCTCCCCTCTCAACGCTCTTCCACCCACCTGATGAAATCCCCAGAAGTTGTTCTGCCATGTATTTTATGCCCCTTCACATGTTTAGTTTAAGTGAAGTTACAACACACCCATGTCAGGGTTTCCCAAACCTTATATAGGAGGTTTATATCCAATATCTTTATCATCGACTCTATTTCAAATCGGGTCAAGTCCCAAATATATCTTCATCTGATTCATTTAACCCTACAATGCATGATTTTTTAAATTCACTTGAAAATCATTTATAGAGTTGTCCATCATCCGGTGGCAACCCTTAGCAATCAGTCTGTTTGTCCTGCAGGATCAGAGTTTCGTGACGTCATCGTGGACAACCTTATTGGACTTCTATTATGGAGTAAATTAGTAAAAAAATACTAAAAAAATTTTATTTAATTTTTTTTCTACTTTTAATTGACATAAAACTTTGTCTTTGTGAAATTAATTTGTCTCCCTTGTGAAATTAATTGTGAAGTGAAATAAAACCAAATGCTCTAAAAATATAAAAAAACAACTTATCTTTTCAAAACAATTTTGTTTCAAGCTGAAAAAAATTTATTTTAATTTATAAGGTCCTTTTATTTTGGCGTTTTCTGTCTCTTGACTTTCGTCTCACTAGCTACTAACAAATGTCTCAAAATAGTACCCCTGCTGCAATCTACTGGCATGGAAGTCTAAAGTGCTAATACAATGAAATGTTATATTTATTGTACTTATTGCATGGTGTTGCCGTTTGGAAATGGAAGATCGAGTAGGAAATGGGAAAAAATGTCGTGTTGCCGAATGGCAACAGTATGCACTGTAGGCTTAAGTTGTCTACATCCGTATTATATCGTAGTTATGATAAACATTTTTAAAATGGATGTATGATGGAAACTAACTAAAATCGATCATTTTAGGTATAGATAGATATTAGGTCATTTCAACCATAACTAAAGGAAATTAGACCTCTTTAAGTACCCAAAACCTACAGAATAGGGATACATTACTTCTAAAGTTAGAGATAGCTAAACCGTTTGATACAGATATTTTCAATAAAAAATATTTAAAATGTTTGAAGAATCGTTTTAAGAGTCGATCCAAACATTCCAGTCAAAGAAGTATTACATAAAAAAATGAAATTGAAAATTCATATTGTCTCTGGTATAATTAATCTCTATTTAGTAAAAAATAATATTTGTTATCACCCAACATGTTGCACAAAAATGTCTCTACTACCAACTCCTACGACATAAGTTAACCAGGTTTTGAAATAAGGAATTTGCCCTCTAAAGTTACTTACTAAATTAAACGTGATATTACTCAGTCATTTTTTGTCGTAAAAATATGAAACCTTTTCTGTTATAAAACATATTAGGTAGTACTATAGTGAATAAACTTTCCCATCTACCGCTGCAGTGTAAAACGTATTTCAGGCGTCAAAAGAGATCAATATAGTAGATACTTATAACTTTTGGGAAACCCAGACAAATAAAAGAAAACTTATGGCTTTATTTTAAGGAATCCCAGTAAGTATAAATAAGAAGTATATCGTTCCGTATTTCTCCACCATGAATTTGCGAGCTAATATTTTACACCCTGTCATAAAGCTAATTATACAAGGTTTAAATCATTCGTGCTGTAACAATTTTACACTCACACACCCTTGAAGAGCTTGCTTCGGGGATATCTTCCAAATCAACCTCTTTGCGATTTTTGATAGCAACACATTATCCGCTCCCTACAATCCATTCGATTGATTAGAATCTTCCTCGAAAAGAATTCTCACTTTCGTGTAGACTGTTTCTGCTCCAGTTTAAAAAATTAATAGATCGCGATATTCAAAGTATGACGCGAAAGCATTCCTGTTCTTTCAACGAACTAAGAAAAAAGTATAAGCTTCTAGGATTTTAAAATAGACGAAATATCTGTGGATTTGGTTCACGGATTATCTTTAGATGGACGGGTATGATTTTATTTTTAAGGAAAAGAATTTTCATCATGCAGTAAAATAAGTCCAATACAGAACCTATGGATGAGAAGGAAACTTGTTTGGTTTGTGTGAAGAAATTGTTCCTGCTTTTATTGATTTTATGCATAAAATATGTCTCAGATGAGATAAAAATTTTGTCAACTTAGTATTTTTGAACAAGTGTTATTGAATTTTTTATGCGAAATATTTAGGCTGTTTAAAATCAGGTCAAATAATGAATTAATAAAGTAATGAAAACACTAATTTATACCAAAGGTTATTTTAAGTGGAAAAGTCGAAGTTATTCATGTTTTAATTAGTTTTTGAAAATTAAATTACAATGGAGAAAAAAATGGAAAGAAAATATAAAAAAATATTAATTGATTAAAAATATAAAACTATATTTTTATAAATTTTGAAGATTTAATTAAACTTTTGGTTGTAACCTACACACACACATTTGTGATCTTGTGTTTTATTGTTTATTCTATAAATGTGACAAGTAACAAATTAAGGTCCACCAAAATGTTCTCTTTAGTGGCTCAGTTCTGGTTGACTTAATATTTGAATTCATCTTACTATTTCAGCAACTCATTTTTCAAGTTTTAATCAATGTAAAGTTTATTTTTAAAGGCATCATGTGTGATACATTATCTTACTTATCTCCAGCAAGATAATAGCAATGTTTATGAAGCCATGAAGAAATACATCTCTGTTATAATGTGACAATTATCGGATATCTAAGAATTTAGTTCTTCTCTAAAAAAAATCCCGTGTTTTGACTGAGACTTGCAACAACAAAAAAAACCTTCACCCGGGTGAAAATATGTTTGTATTGATTTTTTAATAACTTGCACTTTTCCTTTAAGTCTATATAATAAGCTTGTAAAATGTGCACAAGAAGCATTTCTGATCAATGACTTTTGACTGAATGAAAGTGGAACTGGTTTTGTACTTTATTAACGCTTGGGAAACGAATTTTTGTTTTGTATTATGCTTCCTATAGAAATATTTCCAATTTTGTGCACAAGTTTGAAGCACAAATATATGTAACTATTCATTTACTCATTTCTTACAAATGTTCCAGGAAAACATTTTCGCTCATGTAATGTAGAGAAGTAGTTTCTTTAAAAATAAAAAGTTTTGTTTTTACAGTTATGCCTTCGTGTGTTTCAAATAAGTTTCAAGCTTTTGATTCACCATCCTTCTAGCTTTCAAACTATTTTTTTTCTCTTTAAATCCAAATCACAATAAAAAGATACACGAAAAGAATAAATACCCAATTTCCCCCGAAGAGAATAGTCCAACTGCTGACTTCCTACCAATTATATACTTCACAATACAATGGGCCTAGTAAAGAATTCGACTTCGTAAATACAGTCGGTGGATTCATTAACGTGCTTAGAATTCCACAAGAGAAGGAATTCTACCAATACTTGGCGGCAATTCCACCAGAACAACAGTTTCTCTATCTGCGCTGAATTATTAAATTGTATAAGAGACTTCTATATGATGCTTCAAAGTTAGTGGTCCGTTAGATTTATAGAACCAGTGACAAATATTTTCAATGTTGTATTATGTTTACTTTTCTATTTTTTTCTGGGAGGGGAATTGTGTGATAAAGTATTTTAAATTTGGGCAAAAATTGTAGGAAAATGAATAAAAACATAACTCACTCGATTGCTACTTTGAGACTGTGGGTAAGACAACTTTTACAAAGGTTTCCACCTTTTCTAACCCTTTTTTCCTTTGTTTAATGAATACAATATTGAAAAAACTCAAGTTATAAAATAGTAATAATGGTAATATGAATTTTACAAAGAAACTGAAAGCAAATATTATAGGTATCCTTTTCAATACCTGACATTAATGAATTATCTATGTCATAAATAATCCATTATCATCATTATTTGAATTCATAGAGTATTCATTAATTTTACCAAAAATGAAAAACGGATTTTTTTCTGTTTTTGATAAAAAAAAGTAAGAAGACCACTTGAAAAATTTCAAGCTCTTCTTTACTTATTTATATCTTCTTTTAGTAATCGATAGAAATCGGGCTCGGATTATAGGGAATGGAAGGGATGGAATTTGAAAAACATCTATAAAAGCACCGTGATTTCTACGACAAAGCCATTTACTCTAAAGTTTAGAGTTCCCAAAGTGGTTCATACGGACCTCCAAGGGTCCACAGCGACTTTCAGAGGTCCACAGGAAAAATTTCATTAAAATGAAAAATTTTAATGAAAAATAAAAAATTTTGTCTTTTTTATATCAAATTTTAGAAATAGGAAAAGGTTGGTTTTCCCCGAGTCCTTATTGCATCGCAAGCAGGCTGTTAAACGTCAATAATAAAGGCATGTTTTCAAGATTTGAACCCAGCTTATCCTTAAGAAGTACCTAATTTTTAAACTTAAAATATAAGTTTGTAAATATTTTAATGTTGATAATTGTTTTTTACAATTGAATATTTTCATTATGGTTCTCCTTTGGTGAAGCTTAACCATCACAATGTTTTTTCTGCTATGAAAAATGTACCGTTGAGAATTAATTCCAGTTAGGTTCTTAATTAACTAAAACACGGTAGCTCCCCCCAGGTTCGTTTTACTAAAAAAAATTTAAGAGATAAGACCTCTAAGACCACTGACTAGCGGGTTCCCCAATCTATTTTGCATCCAAAAATCAAATTCTTAATTTTATCTAATAAAGTTATAGGTTTAAAGAAATAACCTTAACATTCATTTTAATTAATTATTTATTCAAACTAATAACACAGACAAAGTTTCCGAGTAATAATATCAAAACATGAGAATGCAATGCAAATACAATTGAATACTAAATAACCTAAATTAAGTCTGGTGATTGACATTAAAAAATATATATATTAAATGGCCAAAAATTATAAGAAAGAAAGAAAGGGAAGAAGGAAACTTAACTTGAAATGATGGCGTCCCATCAACAGCTTTAAATATATCGAGTACAACTCCTCGCAACCACCTGGAACTCCAGAAGGGAAAAGAAAAAGACCGAGTCCCCTCGTTCCATGCCTTATATAGGTTTTCTCTAGATGAAGTGACGTCTACGAGGGCTATCGCCCCCAACCAATTAGCGAGCGAGAACACCAGGGGGGAAGACCCTCCTCCTGGGTTCAAGGGAGAAGTAATGGCCGCTCACCGTCGACTAGAAGGATTACAGACAACATACGACGAAAAGTGGGAAACTAAGATAGTATTGCGAGAAACAAAGGAATAAGGTTATTAAATATTTGTCAATCACCTTCATAAAATCTTAACCAAAATTATTATTAGTCAATCACCAAACTACATCATACCATTAAAACTAAATTTGGTTTTGCTAATGCTATTCTTAACCAAAGGGCACAATCCTCTGAGCGTGAAAGGAACCAAATAAAATTAATTCAACTCATCTCAATACATAAAGAACCCCCAAAAGAAACAAACAAAGAATAAAATTTCTTTCCCGACCACAAGTGTTTCCAACCACCCGTTCAATTTGGACACGTCCCCCAAACCGATAAGAAGATGGCGAGGCAAGCGGAAGCTCGCGACTCGAAACGAATACAAGGCTGACCCACGCGTTCGGGAGAAACTCTACATTCCATCACGCTCAGGGTGAAAAAAATCATTTTTACAAAGTAAAAATAATTTTTTTTAAACAACAATTTAAGTGGAAAGAAAATTTCAGGATTAATATACAACACTTAGAACAGTTTCGTGCGGATAATTCAGTCACAGTAAACTTTCCTCTCACCATAAGAGATGGTGAAGCTCGAAGCCTAGGTGTCACATCAGACCTCAGCACGTACGATCTTCACGCCTGGAGAGAAAGGGAGCAGGGCTAGCTATGATGTCAAGACGCATGCAGGAGAAGGGATAGAAGTAGCCCTTTTATCAGGAGCAGGTGAAGATGGTGTGTAATGGCTTCACTGTGGCTCTCCTGCTGCCAAGATTGATGTTGGGATCTGCGGGACCCGTCATCTGAGATAACCGGCAACTAGCAGTTGATTCGCTTGAAAATCCGGTACTTTAGGGGCAAAAGCATTGCACCTCCTCATTCTTCTGGGGTTGTTGTCATCATCAATGCCATGGGTGGTATAATAGTCAACTCTGAATGCCTATTCAGCAATTGGGAAAGTTCTATACTGTCACCAGGTTGTAGGTATAGCGCTGGATCGTATGTTAGCAGCGTTCATGCCGTATCTAGACAGCAAACAGGAGAGTTCAAGGCGACCATCCGGTCAGCAGGTAGAGCGTTGGCTCGCACGCTGTCAGTCTCTATGCCATGGGTGGCAAGGTCGTCTCTGTTCCCTCAACCGCACTCACCTCAACACCACGCCTGCCCACTCCCAATTCTCTTTTCAAGCGGCTTCTGTCAGTTTCTCAATGTCTTTTTTAGATATCACTACCGAGTTTCAACTTAGTCACCCCTTCTACAACTTGACATCACAGTATACTTTCTTATTAAGGTGACTTATTATTTACTGTTTACCTCCTATGTGGGACTCTCCCATCCACACGCTGTCGGAGATCATACCTGGGCATAATAACGGGACACAACACCCCCTCTAACATGGGAAGAATGTTGCCCTGCCTATTTGATAGACAGTCTCTATCACCTTCTTGCTCCAACTCATCCTGTGAAGGGAACCCATTATCTGACTCAGGAATTTGACTGGATTCTTCTCCCAACCCACCTGTATTATCCCCAAGCTCCTCCAACCTCGGTACTACTAATGCAAGGTTTTCAATATGAGCCAGCTTAGAGAACTCAGGGTCACACGGATCTCTCAGCCTAAACACGACAGGGGATATCTGTTCAGCTACAACAAAGGGACCTTCGTTAAACTTGTGTAGCTTTTTTGTTAAACCCGGTTTCATGTGGGGATTGTAATAATACACCTCGTCATTCACCTTTATTATTTTCACATTACTACTCTTCTCCCTACGTTCCTCGTTTTTAGCAGCTGCATTTTCCAAATTTCGTTTTACTAACCTGTAAGCTTCCCGGAAATTTTTTAACATTTTGTTGGCAAAATCTAACTCATCTGCATACGAAAATGGTTCATTTATTTCTAATAACTGCCTGGGAGTCAGTAACTCTCTTCCAAATACTAGATAAGAAGGGGGGAAGTTAGTTGCCTCGTGGCACTGATTCCTATAGGCTAAAAGTGCAAAAGGGAGTTTTTCATCCCAATCCCTATGGTTTGCGTTTACTAAGTGGGATAAAAAATTCATTATGGTTTTGTGGCTCCTTTCTATTAATCCGTTACTTGAAGGTCTATAGGCCAAAACTTCAATTTTCTTTATATTAAAGGCCGCGTATATTTTTTTCATCCCTTCACTTAGCAAGTTCTGACCCCTGTCTGAAACCAAGGTTTTCGGAGAACCAAATCTACAAATTAATTGTAACAGAGCTTCAGCTACATTTGGGCTATCTGCCTTGGGCATGGGGTAAGCCTCCACCCACCTAGTAAAGGTACAGATGAACGTCACTATATACCGGTTCCCTCTTTCCGAAATGGGCAATGGCCCTACAATGTCAAAAGCAATTTTCTCAAACGGTCCATTCGATATAGGTACCCTCTGAAAGGGAGCCTTGGTACTAGGAAGGTGAGCTTTTCTGGCTAAGCATTTCGTACAAGATTTTACCCAATTAGTTACGAGTTTACCCATTTTTGGCCAGAAAAATTTGTCTTTGATATTTACTAAGGTTTTGTTTATTCCGGGGTGACAAGCTGCATTAGAATCATGAAATAACTCCAAAACTAATTTAATTAGTTTATTAGGTATTACTATTTTACTCCTCCCTACTGAATTATTTCCCTCCTTTGTTTTACATTTTAAAATATCATCCTCTAAAAAGAACTGTAAGTTATTATATTTGGTCTGGGTATCATCACTCAGGTGTTGCTTCACTTCATTACAAAATGGGTCATCCCTTTGCTCACTGACTAACTGGTCCTTAGAGATTTCTTCCACAATTACAGAGGCTTCCCTTTTTGGCTCTACATAGAAAAGTTTTGCGTTCACGGTTTCACAGTCATTCACACTTCTAGAGAGGAAATCAGCTACATTATTTACATTCCCTGGGACAAACTTAACCGTGTATTGAAATTGGGATAGAGATAGAGACCAACGAGCCACCCGGCAAAATGAGTCTTTTACCTTAAAGTTAGATATTAATGGACGATGGTCAGTAAATATTGTAAAGTGCCTACCTAGTAGGTATTGCCTATAGTAATTACAAAAATAGACAATAGCTAAGGCTTCTTTCTCAGTCACCGAGTAACGCGTTTCAGCATCGTTAAGCTTTCGACTTCCAAAGGCGATGGGTTTAGGGAAATTATTTTCATCTAGCTGAGTTAGTACACCTCCAATTGAATACTTGCTGGCATCGGTGTATATTTGGAAGGGTTTTGACATATCGGGCAATTGCAAACAGGGTTCCTTAGTTAAAGCTGACTTTAAATCCATAAATTCCTTTTCTGCCCATTCATCCCATTTAAACACTGCCTTTTCTTTAGTTAGTTTAGTTAAATTTAAGGACCTCTTCGAAATATCAGGAATAAATTTCCTGTAAAAATTCACAGTTCCCAAAAAACTCCTCACATCTTTCTTATTTCTAGGTGTTCTGCAATTCTCTAATGCATCTATGTTACTTTTATCAGGATACAGTTTCCCTTTACTGATAGTATGCCCTAGATAAGTTATAGTTTCGGTGAAGAACGAACATTTTTTTGGTTTTAATTTCAATTTATGTGTTCTTAACCTATCAAAAACATCTTTTAACCTCTCAAAATGATCCGAAAAGGTTTTAGATATTATTACTATGTCATCAATATACACCCCAACTTCCAAGGGATCTAATCCCGCCAACACACAATCCATTAGTCTTTGAAAGGAATTAGCGGAAGTTCTCAGGCCAAAAGGGGAACGAGTAAATTGAAACAAGCCTCTATGGGTAGCTATAGCAGTTTTTTCCTTATCTGTGGATTTTAAAAGTTGTTGAAAAAATCCTGACGTTAAGTCCAAGGTGGAAAAGATTTTTCCATTGGAGAGATTATCAATAGCTTCCGAAATATTTGGTAATGGGTAGGAATCCGGTATCACCTTGGTGTTAAGGGCTCTAAAGTCAGTGACCAAACGGTAATCCCCTGATGATTTTCTAACTAATAGTACAGGGGCAGCATAAGGAGATTTTGAAGGCTCTAAGATTCCCGCTTCCAACAAGAGGTCTAATTGTTTATTCATTTCTCCCTTCAAGTTGTAGGGGATTCTATAGGGGCGTTTTTTCACAGGTATATTGTCGGTTAAATTTATATCCTGCAATATTGTCTGGCAACCCGGAAGGTCCAATACGGAAGATGAAAACACGTCTTTGTTACTGTTCAAAAACCGCAAAACCTCCCCTCTCTTCGTTTCCTCTATGTGACTCAGCTCAAAGGAATTTTCCCATTTTACCTCAGCCTCCTCACACTCCCCATACTCGTTATTAAAGGACAACTGATACAGTTCCTCCACTTCATTACTTGATATTATAGGCCTACAAGTAGCTACTTGAGTTAGTTTATTTAAATGAATGTTTTTATCAGTGGGGTTTAGTATTAACACAGGAATCTTATCTTTTGGCTCGCATACTGAACGAGCCACATAGTAATTCATCGAATTATTTTTAGGTTCAGTTATTATGAGATTATGAGTGGTTTTGTTCTTTAGTTTAGCATATAGTATCAATTTAGAAAAGGGGGGGATCACTGTTTTCCTGTCTAGATAGGCATACATTTTACCCATATCACAATTTATCTCTTTTATTTTTGTTTCCCCTTGGTCCCTATCAAAGTCGACCCGACTCCCATCAACAGTTATGTAACTCTTCTGAAAGTTTAGTACACAGTTATTATTTGATAGAAATTCTTGCCCTAATATTAAGTCAAAATTGTTTGAAATAGGGGAATCGGTTACAACAAACTCTACTATTTTTTCTACTTCACCTATTTTTATGCTTAATTCTACTTTCTTGCTTGCATTTACTACTTTATCCGCTATTGTCTTTATTTGTATATTGCAGTTCATTAAGTTAGACTTTTCAGGGAGATTACTTATGTTTATTAAATTTAGTGAGGATCCCGTGTCAATTAAAGCTTTCAAAGATTTTTGTTCTATTTCCACCGATATTGTTGGTAAATTGCTATTCGTCGCGAATATTTGATGTTGCACTACGGGCCCCACATTCTCCGGACGTGCTGCCGAGAGACCCACCTTTAGTTTCCCTGACGGGAATTCTGGTTACCCTGCCTGTTTAAGTTTTCCCAGCACTCCCGTGCATAATGCCCTACTCCGCGGCACCGGTAACAGGTTACCTCTCTCCTGTTTTGCCTATATCCCCTGCCTTGCCCAGGTTGCTCCTCAGCCCTATCTTTTTGGAGAGACTCAATTTTCACGGTTAACGCCGCTACCTGTGTGGTTAAGGTATTGACTAGAGTTTCTAACTGCCTTATTTGATTATTTTGGGGGTTAAGTGTCTCTAGATTGAACGTTTGGGTGCTCTCCAAAAAAGGGTTAGATGAGGCTTTACAGACCTTATAGGCCTCCTCCTCCAACTTCGCACACAATTTAAAGTCTTCCAGGGATTTGGGATTCTTTGAAATTACACCCCTTAAGAGTTCAGGGTGGAGGTTAGCCTAGAGCATTGACAGCAGCAAATGTTTTCTCTGGCTCTCCGAGGCTTGAGCTGAACCCGCATCCAATTGCAGATTTCGGCTCTTCGCCTCAGCTTGAGCAATAAACCTTTCGACTGGAGTATCTAATTGGTGTTTAAAGGACATAAACTCCAGTAGAGCTACATTCAAAGGAGCGGTTTTGAGATACTCATTTTGGAGGGCCTTTACTGCTCCATCAAAATCTGTGCCTAGCGGCAAATCCACCACAAGTCGTCTCGCCTCCCCTCCCAATCGGTCCTTAAGGGCAAAAAGTTTTTCACTCTTTGACCAACTGAATTGGTCTGCGGCATTATTTAATCTGTCTAAAAATTCCTCTAACCCAATACCACTTTCAAATCCCCGGAAGGAGGGCAAAATTCCCAAATGCATTATACTGAAGGTATTAGGGATAAATGTCCCCGTGATAGAGGCGGTATTGGTCCCGGTTTCAACCATTATGAATATAACTAATATCGATCACACAACAAATAAATTATAACAATATCCTCCAATTTAATAAGCTATTCACAACTAAAACCAAGGGAGTCAGTAGTCTTGAAAGGTCACGGCACCATTTTGTACCGTTGAGAATTAATTCCAGTTAGGTTCTTAATTAACTAAAACACGGTAGCTCCCCCCAGGTTCGTTTTACTAAAAAAAATTTAAGAGATAAGACCTCTAAGACCACTGACTAGCGGGTTCCCCAATCTATTTTGCATCCAAAAATCAAATTCTTAATTTTATCTAATAAAGTTATAGGTTTAAAGAAATAACCTTAACATTCATTTTAATTAATTATTTATTCAAACTAATAACACAGACAAAGTTTCCGAGTAATAATATCAAAACATGAGAATGCAATGCAAATACAATTGAATACTAAATAACCTAAATTAAGTCTGGTGATTGACATTAAAAAATATATATATTAAATGGCCAAAAATTATAAGAAAGAAAGAAAGGGAAGAAGGAAACTTAACTTGAAATGATGGCGTCCCATCAACAGCTTTAAATATATCGAGTACAACTCCTCGCAACCACCTGGAACTCCAGAAGGGAAAAGAAAAAGACCGAGTCCCCTCGTTCCATGCCTTATATAGGTTTTCTCTAGATGAAGTGACGTCTACGAGGGCTATCGCCCCCAACCAATTAGCGAGCGAGAACACCAGGGGGGAAGACCCTCCTCCTGGGTTCAAGGGAGAAGTAATGGCCGCTCACCGTCGACTAGAAGGATTACAGACAACATACGACGAAAAGTGGGAAACTAAGATAGTATTGCGAGAAACAAAGGAATAAGGTTATTAAATATTTGTCAATCACCTTCATAAAATCTTAACCAAAATTATTATTAGTCAATCACCAAACTACATCATACCATTAAAACTAAATTTGGTTTTGCTAATGCTATTCTTAACCAAAGGGCACAATCCTCTGAGCGTGAAAGGAACCAAATAAAATTAATTCAACTCATCTCAATACATAAAGAACCCCCAAAAGAAACAAACAAAGAATAAAATTTCTTTCCCGACCACAAGTGTTTCCAACCACCCGTTCAATTTGGACACGTCCCCCAAACCGATAAGAAGATGGCGAGGCAAGCGGAAGCTCGCGACTCGAAACGAATACAAGGCTGACCCACGCGTTCGGGAGAAACTCTACAAAAACTCATGAAGTTAATTTAAAAATTCATAAATGCTGTTCAAAATCATATATAAATGCACATGTTTTTTAATGTATGTATAAAAAACAACACATTTTTTATTGCAAAAACATTTTTTTTCAATTTCATAAATTAAAACTAAATTTCTGTAATGTATAATTTGATTTCTTTTCATAGTTGAACTTAATTAGATATTGTTGGTTAACATGCCATATATTAATTGTAACTATTTCTGAACATTTATGATTTGGTGAAAGAAAAACTCACTCATAAGCCATTAACTTTGAAAAGCTTGCTACCAAAACCTATGGTTAAAATTAAAAGTTTTTGTGTCTTGAAGTGTAGGGATATTAAAAGTTTAGACTTGTTTTCATTTCAAGCTTTTTAAATGTTTAATTGTTACTATTTCCTTAAAAATATCGTGTAACCATATGAATGAAAAAAAAAGATTTCTTAAAAAATATTTTAAAGTGTGAAATCAAATGCTTATCAATGCACGAAAAAACACTTGAAAAAAATTTAAAAATTTAAGCGTGGTTTAGAAATATATATAATAAACATGAGATTTTTAGCTACTTTTTGAACGATCCCTAAGACAGGGGGTCCATGGGATACGAAAAATGTCGTCAGGGGGTCCATGGGCAAAAAAGTTTGGGAACCCATGGTCTAACTCTAACTAAACTAAACATAATAAATTTTAAACTTCACTGCAACAAATATACTATTGCAATGAAACAGGTTTTACAGGTTTGCAATTACTTAATTTGTGCTTCTCCCTGTTACAAATGTATCCAAACCATCGTATCTACACTAGATGTTACAGATGTAGAATAAGGTCGGAGTAAAAGACAAAAAACGACTATTTGTTTTGTTTAAAATTGACCTTATTTAGGCCTTTAAATAGTTTCAAATAAAAGAGCAGTATACCAATCAAAATTTTAGACAACAGGTAAAATTAAAGCTACAAATACACATGACCACTGCAATTTAAAGATTGTTAATGATGGAGTGGATAAATTTGTATTAGTAAAGCACCAGTAAGGCAGTTTTCTGCAAAAGCTGCTTAGTTACAATGACATTTAGCTGCAGTGAAGCGTATATCTCTATGTGTAGTTAAGTTTTAAAGACGTTTTCTTCCATAATATCGGTACATAATAATTAGTCATCTTCACACAAAAGGAAGGATATAGAGATGGGTGAATCGATATTTTAAAATAAAGTACTCAGTAAAGGATCCCTTTTATTCATAAAAATGTGCATTTGTGGACTAAAAAGCCTTAGTTTTTTTAAGTATTCAAAACCCGCTTAGCCTTTACAAAAGTGGTCAATTTTTCGCTTCAAAGTGAACTTAGAAAATAACTTTAAGAATGAAGATAAATGGGACTTAGTTTGAAAGTTTTTATATTTAAAGATAATATCACAGTTCTGCATTTAGAACTAATGCTGCAATATACAGAAAAGGGTTGTGCTGATTAATGACAGAGTAGTTTTAAACATAAGTCAAAAAACGAAAGGGTTTAGATTATTTTATAGATTTATGTAAAACTAATGATTGTAACATTTTGAAAATGAGTTAAAAGCTAACGAAATACATGACTATAAATTCGAGAATGTCAAGGAAATAATTTAAAGGCATAGACATGTTAGATCGATAAAATATGTTAAAGGCAATACTTTAATGTTTAAAACAATTCTCATGCAGTGTCAGTACAGTTTCCTAACCCAAAATATTCATTCAAAATAAATGAATTTTTTGGAACCTTTAAATTTGATAGTTCTTTGAAATGTTAATTAATGCAAAAATTGAATTAGATATATTTCGAGAAATTTTGTGGTAAACCTAAAAACAGGTCATTAGAATTTCTAAGAAAAACTATGAAGTTTAATGTAAAATAACTTATAAAACTTTAATATTTTGATGTTTTTATCCAAAACTCACTTTAGTTCATCATAAGAAACGCAATTTCGTATACTTCTTAAGTAATTAATTATATTTTCAAGCACTTAGATTATAGGAAAAATTATTATCAGAACCAATATTACTTTAAACATCCAATCCTATCAATTAAAATCTAGTTTTAAGTAAAAACCTACTAATCCTTAATTAGAACCAAGGAGAGTCAGTCCACATCAATCTGGCTTTTGAAATGAGACTTTTTGTCCTTTGCTTGTCAAATGTCGAAACACTGTCGGTGTAAGTCCGGAACCCTAGGAGAAAAATGACTTTTTAATGGGCCTGAGTGTTGACATGTTCCCCGCTCCAGGAAATTGAGCTCACTTTTGGTTTGATAAATTAAAGAGAGTAGGAGAACCGTTGTGCGAGAGAGAAACACGGATTAATAAGCTTTTCATTGATGGAAGCCTTCTAAGATTTGTTCGTTTTGCTAGAAATCACTCTTAATTGGAAACCAGAGGTTTTACCCCTTTGTGAAAATATCCTACTTACTATTATAATTGTGAATGTTTGTCTGGATGTTTGTTACTCTTTCACGCAAAAACTACTGAATGGATTTTAATGAAATTCTACCATAATGTAGCTGATACATCAGAATAGGACATGGGCTATAATTTATAAAGAGAAAATCAGTCCTTCATTCTTTTTTTCCCGTTTTTCCTGCTTTTTTTCACTTATTTTTCCGTGTTTGAAAACCTGTTTTACCAGTCATACAACGAGTTAAAAATAAAACATTGTTTCAAATGAGACAGATCACTAGACTTTTTCATTTACTAGATCTTTTAGTTTAGTTTTAAACACTGGTTTTAAATTTGTTAATTTGTTCACTAGACTTACTAATTTACCAGACTTTTTACTATGGTTACAAATTGGTTATTTTATAAAGGCACCAAGATATTAAACATTATCAGGAACATCGGGATTGTAAAAAGTGACAAGAACACCGGGATTGGAAAATTAGCGAGAACATCGGGATGGAAAAATTTCCGGGTTATAAAAATTACCGAGAACACTGGGATAGGAAATTTACCATAAAGACACCCAGAATACCGGAATATAAAAATTACCGTAAACACTGAGATAGGAAAATTACCGGGAACGCCGGGATTAGAAAAATTACCGTGACCACCGGGATAAGATTACCGGGAACACACTGGGATAGGAAAGAGGCGCCTGGGATACCGGGATGATTTGTAATATTGCTAATTTACAAAATTATAAATGTATTTTAAGAAATATTTAAAAAATTAATTTATTCACCCCACCCGTGCAAGGCCGGGTATAACAGCTAGTTAAGAAATAATTTATTCTATTTTAATTTATAGGTTTAAAACGTAGAATTTTGCATAAAATAAAATTAATCTAAAAACATAATTTTAGATAATAAATAAAGAAGAGAAATATTTATTAGAAAAAAGACAAATTAATTTAAGCAATATTTAGGTTGTGAAAATCGATAGAAAAATCGTGTTTAGGTATCATGGTTCATTGATGTCGAATATGAAAGTTCTGTTAAATGATTAAGCCTTCTCTAAAATAACTAATATTTACTATTTTTCATAGATTTTACTCTTTAGTGCCTCCCTCATACATATTTAAATGCATTATTTTATCATTATAATAACTACTTCCATATATTTGAAAATGAAAAACGATTGAGTGGTTATTGAAAATGAGTCTAGCATAAGGTCTAAGAGAAGTTATGAATGTACATATATTCCCTTAAATTGTAAAGTTTAAAACACTAAAGCTTCCTTACAATTAGTTCCATTATCGTATAGAAATGACGGTTGTTCTTACAATACACATTCAGAACACAGGATTATTATTTAGCTAATTTCCCCATTATTTCTTAAATAGTGTCTGTCATCTCATCACCTACTCTCGTGTATGTAATCATACTTCTGAGAAATCTTAACAAAATTATGTCTTTCAACAACTTCGGATGATTATATATGCTCCTAATAATTCAGAAGTTGAGATAAATCTAATTAGTGCTTTGGAAAAAGGAAAATTAATTTCTATGCATGAAATATATGGGATCCCTTTGCTTTGTTACTTAAGTTCCTTATGCACTGGAAGCTTTGAAATAATTGCTTATTATAGGGCGTATGATTCTTCAAAGAGTATTAATTACTGGGACCACGTGTGTCAAGGTAAGAAGAGTTGGAACTGAATATAGAAAACTAATATTGAAGTGCTTACGTGGAGAGTTAATCAGAAAATTAAACATCGCTCTTCTCTAAATGATGGGGTAAAGATATTGTAATTTGTTCACACGTGTTTTACCATTATTTATCTTCTTTATTTTCAGAATTTAAAAAAAGTATTTTGGGTTTGCTATTGGGATAAAACTGGCCAATATATGTTTTTAAGAACTTATTTAGACAGAATAAATTATTTATAGGGGAGAGTGTTGTACCTATGGACAAAAATCACGTTTGGATTTTTCTAAGACAGGTAAAATCACATTTTGACCATTTAAAGTGCCGAACCTATAGTCCTAACCTTTGTGAGTAG
This sequence comes from Tetragnatha versicolor, assembly GCA_024610705.1. NCBI lineage: Eukaryota > Metazoa > Arthropoda > Arachnida > Araneae > Tetragnathidae > Tetragnatha > Tetragnatha versicolor. The sequence continues at coordinate 13,001,494 of JANDEH010000012.1, read as the reverse complement.
AGAGTTATTTTTTATTAGTCAAAATCTTGAAAATTGGATTTTGAATAATTTATAACAACTTGGAAAAATTTGTGTCCAAAGGTACAACAACCTGTTGTACCTATGGACAGACCATGGACAGACCCAGTTGTACCTGTGGGCACCCTTAAAAAGGGAAGTTTTACTTGAAAAAAGCTAAGAATGAACATTTTTATTGATGAATTTCCTTTTAATAACCTATTTCAAGCCTTTTTAAAATTGAAAATAGATTTTTTAAAGTAATGTAGTTTTAGATCGTAAATGATCATTAAAACGAAGTTGAATGATAAAAGTCTTATTTTTTACCAAAAACACAAAAATCACATGGTATCTTCAGATCAGAATTTAAGGTAATAGTTTCATCAAACATGCTGATTGATCTGACAACTTCACTGATCCAAAAAAAAACAATTCGATCGACACTTAGTTGTGCAAGCATTTGGTGGTAATAACAATAATAATTTGGTGGTAAATCTTCTTCAGTGGAAATTTTAAGTTTTTTTAATCATCATATTTAAATGCGATAGGGTGCTTAGGGTTTTACACCGTATTTTAAATTAAATTCCAAGTAGAATCATAAATTTAAAAAAGTAGTTTAGATCACAAAATATTTGATTTTTCATCTAAAATTCACTTGAAAATAATCACTGACAAATATATTACCATTTAGAATTAACTTAACATTTATTAAAACTTATTCAGTTAAATGAAACCTGATTCTAAAACTCCGATTAGCTACAGACACCCACAAGAACGTGTCCGAAGGTACAGTCGCAGAAAAAAAAAGTGAGACAGTTCGCATTGTGAGCGAACTACTGGGGTTAGGATGACAATTCTTGTGTCATTTTTCATGATTTAACTTCTTCTTGAAAATAAATATAGTTTATGTCCTTGGGGGGTCGTCTACATATTAAACGAAGCACCAACTTTCGTTTTTCCTATGGGCGACATCAAATATTATTCCCGATTCTGAAAGAGCACCCCCTAAAACACCCCAAAACAAATTTTCATGTCAATTGGTCCCCAAATAAAGCCAGGAGTGGGGGTTGAAGTTCGTCGAATTTACGTTGAAATCTCTTTTTTTACGTTGAATTCTCGGTTTTGATCCTTACAACCATCAACCCCGCACTAGAATTCAACATGAAAAACGAGATTTCAACGTAAATTCGACGAACTTCCACCCCCACTCCTGGCTTTATTTGGGGACCAAATGACATGAAAATTTGTTTTGGGGGGTTTTACGGGGTGCTCTTTCAGAATCGGGAATAATCTTTGATGTCGCCCTTAGGAAAAACGAAAGTTGGTGCTTCGTTTAATATGTAGACGGCCCCCTAAGGACATAAACTATATTTTATTTTCAAGAAGAAGTTAAATCATGAAAAATGACACAAAAATTATCATCCTAACCCCAGTAGTTCGCTCACAATGCGAACTGTCTCACTTTTTTTTTCTGCGACTGTACAACACTAATGGTGTCCGAAGGTACAGCATCAGGTGTTTTTGCATTCAAAGTTCTATAACAGATAAAAGAATTGAGATCTGACTATTTCTAATATCAAAACTAAAAAGTCAAAATTTTGGGGATTCCCCCCATATATCCCATTTTATCATATCATAATCATAGAGGAAGAAAATAATTAATGTAGTGATGCACTAAAAAAAACTTTGGGCACCTAAAAACAGTATTTTTACTATAGAAAATTTAAATAATATTTTAAACAGCTGATTTCACGTTAGCAACTAGATAGCTTCTGTTTACATTCAAAATCGACCACAAATTCACATTTTTCCCCGAATTCTAAAATGAGGTGGCTGAAGGTACAACCGTCCGTAGGTACAACACTCTCCCCTACTTATAAAATGTACCTCCTAAGACCTATTTTTTAATTTTAAGGCGAAAAGTAGGGTCATTTCGCTCAAAAACGATTAATACCAATAATAGTGGTTGAAACGAATAAATTTCGAATTTTTCAGATGCAAGTCTTCAAAAAAGATGTCCTTTGATGTAAAACTGATAAAGATCCGTGAAATAACAATATAACCTATTCAATAGCTTGCCTAATCACATTAAATCAGAAAAGTCTCCTCTAAAATTTAAAAAGCTTTTAAAATTATTTTTATACTCAATAGTTGACATTGAACAATATTTTTAAAACATGCTCACTAAATAAGATAATCTGAAGCTCACCCTACAGCACCTCACCATCATTTATAATCACAATTAGATTTATGCCTTGAGATTACCCGTAATTTATTAATTATTCATCTAAACTTTTTTTCTTCCTTCCTTTCTTTCTTTTCTTTTTCTTGAAAACCCATTGATGTATAATTTTCGGTCACCTGTAAGAGTCAATTAGACTCCTTGGTGTCTCATACGTGTATTTTTGTCATTTTCCCTTATATTTTTTGTTTTGACCTTAACTATGTATATATATTAGTAAAATAAATTTTGATTTGATTTGATTTGATTTGAAGCTGCTCCCGAGCTTTCAAGCCCTAAAGTTTGAAAAAAGTGGAAAAATTCCCTTTTTCTGATCTTTATCATATGAAATTTCAGTTTTACATCCAAGGATATTTTTTTGAAGAATTACATCTGAAAAATTCGAAATCTATTCGTTTTAACCACCATTATTGGTATTAAACGTTTTTGAGCGAAATGACCCTACTTTTCGCCTTAAAATTAAAAAATAAGTATTATGAGGTACATTTTAATATATCAAAAATAATTTATTCTGTCTAAATAAGTTCTTAAAAACATATATTAGCCAGCTTTATCCCAATAGTAAACTCAAAAATATTTTTTTGAAATCAATGAAATGGAGTTTTGGTAAAATTATGTCTTGTTTCTGAAAGCTGTGAACTCATATAAATAACAGTATAACCTCGCTTATCTGCACTAACTGTGGCCAAAATGTGACCCAATAAAATTATTGTAATTGTTTAAAAGACATTAAAAAATATCAAAGAATCTTTGGTTTCAAAGAATCTGATCTTGAGAAATAAAGTTTGAGGTACTTATATTTTTAAAAGATCTTGAGGATACTCATTACTATCGACTCTAATTGTAAATAATTATAGATCTTTCAAAAATAATTTAGTCCGATGCAATTCCTAACTCAACGTATTCGTACAAATGTGTTAGCACATTGGAAAGGTAACACATACTTTTCATCTATTTCTCAAAGGAGCCATAAAAGGATCATTTGACTAACAAAGGTAGAGTAAAGTTGCACAAAATCCATTAGTCAATGATAGTGAGAAAATGATTATTCCAGAATGACCACATCAGTTTTTTTTTCCTTTTTTAATGTTCAAGACAGATTCCATCTAACTTGGACCGTGGACACCCTATCTTCTGACTTATAAAAACATCACTTTGAATTTCCTTTTTAAAACACGTTATAAATCAAAAGTTTATCAAGTTACACGAATTATTGCGACACACTTCAAACAATACATTTTTTTGAATATTAAATGCTCAAAAATATTCAAATACTTAGTATTTTTTGTACTTATTTAGGCATATTTTATCCTAAGAAGTTAAACGTTTTTTTTCAATAAAAAGAGAACGAAAGCCTACTAAGTAAAAGAAGAATAAAATTTAAACTAGTCTAAAACAAAGTAACAGCTCATACATCTATTTTCAAATTGGGTAATTTTGAATAAAATGGATTTCTCAAGACTTATTTTCATAATTATAAATTTTAAAATACAACTTTTAACAATTATATAATATGTGTGGGGTTCTTTCTAAACTTCTATATAAAGTTTCAAAGTATATATTACCACATTTTATAAAACCTCTCTCAATTAGGTACACTCACACCTTTATTTACTACTTTGATTTAAATTTATACTTCAAAGCAAAAAAAAGCCTGCCAATAGTTAAATATTTTTTCAGGAACTTGAAGTATAGATTTAGATTCGTGTTTGAACTCGATGTTTTGCCAAGGAATTTTATTTCGTTTATTAAATTTTATTCCTAAATAATTTGAGATTATAGAAAAATTTCAATTTATTTGTTATTAAATTTTAAGTATGTTTTAAATGTTTTTAGAAACAGTTCTTAAAACTATTATTTTTTCTTTAATATAAAAAGGATTAACTATCTTTTTTATTTATCATAATAATTAAATATTTTTATGGAATAAAATTATATTTAACTTCTATTCCTTATGTTTTGAAATTTTTGAATGATTTACATACCTAAAAAATCCATTTTACACCACGTCATAAGAATTTTCCTTATATGATGAAATAGAATTTTACTTCATGCAAATTACTTCATTTTTTATGAAAATTTATCCATTAAAATCAATTTAATAAGAAAATCAGAAAAACTTTTTAATAATATGTAGGTGAGTTATATAGATCATAACTTTAATGAATCGGAATTTTATAAAATCTTAATTTTTCTAAGTTTTATAACACTGGGGAGCTAACGCCCCCTTCTCGCCATCGCTCACCAACCCCCGTTAACTGCTTACGCATGACCTTTCGGATCGATTCGCAATTATCTCAAAACCCTGCTTACTGAACTCAACAAAACAATCATTAAAAACAATTAGCAGAAGAAACGTCAACCAACTTTCCAACATACGACACAGGTCATGACCGTGAATAACACTCTCTAATAAATCATAATATTTATTGGTTCAAAATCAACAGTTTAATCAAAATGTTTTCCTTCAAAAATAGCCTGCAAGTCTGCTTGTTTGTCGACCAACATTTTGAAAAAAAACCAATGAACCCAATGAATCTTTTAAATTTAATATGGTTCCTTGTAAATCCACAGTATACCTAGTGTTTTAACATTCATATTTTTTCTATCCATACTTGTTACCTAAACAATACCTTTAAAGCCATTCAAAATAATTAGTATAGACAAAATCTACATGACACTCAATGTTTACAAACAATGAGGAAGTTGCATGATTTTTTAATTTTTTTAATTGATTCTTCATGCAAAAATAAGCAACTACCCAAAATTTGAGGCCGATCGAAAAATGTCTTGATTGCAAAAAAAATTACTAAAAATCCCCTTTTTCAAAGCCTGCGAAAACACTAAGAGTTTTAGATGTGACGTCGTAGTACGATGACCATTGTTGGAAAGCAACGGAGTTGATGGTATGATTGTTGATGTCATCGTACGATTTAAACAATACACGTTTTCAGTCACGTGTTTTTTTCTCGACTTTTAAATTAAAATATTTGATCACATAAAATTTTTTTTGAAAAATTGACTAGATATTTCATTTTACCATACAAAAACCATACGGAACACTTGAATGTTTATGGAAATCTGACACATGCAAACTTCCTTTTTGATTTTGATCGATTATCAAACTAAAATTTATACAGATTTTAGGAAAAATATGTGAAATTCTAGTATTTAATAGTAGAGTATTAGTAAGTTTTTAACTATAACACCCTTTTATGTCTTTCAAAGATATTCTAAAACACATTTTAAAACGTGAGAAATTAATTTGATTGATCATAAAATATGGCGCCAATTGATCGCTGTGATTGGATGCGTAAAACATAGAGGATATACGGGGTGTCCAGTCGTGAACCTTATCTAGGAACTATTTCCATAAATCTGGTGCCTACCACTAGTAAAATGCTTATGCTTTCCAATGACACCGCTTTTAACGCCCCTGGCGGAAAGTTTAGGAGTTTGCATACCTATCTCAAAAACTGTTAGAGGTAGAAAAAAATTTCAATTACAAATTTGTAGAGCAGCATCAATTTAGCACGAAAAGACACTTTGTGTAGAGAAATATTTTGAATAGAACCCCTAAAACACACGCTCAATTAAGTAGAATTTTCAAAGTTTTTACCTCCCCAAAATGCTACTTATAACCGGAAAATGAGAAATTATCCTTTTTATGACTTATGTAAATGTGACTTAAAGTATTTTTCGATCATAAAAAGAAGAATTATGAATAATTTTATGTTGATGAATACCATTATACCAAATATATGTTACGGACCGTGATAAACCGGCATTATTAACAAAGCCCAAATTTTTCACATTTCCCGTAACATTATACATGGGCTGTTCAGATCATCACACTGTTTCACAAAACTGTTGTAGATCACACTGCTGTAATATTCCTCCCCTTCTCTTAATTATTAAAATATTGTAAAATATCATGTAAAAGTTCACCTTCAAAGGCAATTCCCACTGGCAATTTCCGCAACTCCAATCCACAACGTCTTTGTTCCAGCCACAAAGGACCGCCGAGACTAGTTTGATGAGTGTTAAGAACTAACTCGGTAAAAAAATCATTAAGCGCTATTCTGAAGGTGAATTGTGCTCAACTGGACAGTGGAAAGACTAATTCCCCCATTTGTATCGAAAGATTCTATTTTTGGCGAGTCTGGGCAGTGGATATAATGCAGTCTCGTGAAATGAAAAGGGGATAGAGGACTCATTCGCGATTCTGTGAACTTGCAGACGTCCATGGCTGGCCGGTAGCCATGACCATCGGATCTCTGTTTTTTGTGAGATCGTTGCTTTTTATAATTTATTTTAACATAACAAGTAATCGTTTTAAGGCTTGGTAGTACTTAAGAACTAAATAAGATTGTCATGTCTAGGTATATATAAATTTTTACATCATAAGCATCGATTCCCAAGGTGGACACTTTCCCCGCAATGTTTAAAATATTTAATAAAGAGGCAAGGTTAGTTTTTTGAAAAAGATTCATTTTTTCAACTTTTGTGGGAGATTCTCAAACCACGCAGTGCTTTATTCCCTTCATTTTTTTCATTCGCTGATGATCTATCTAACCTTATTTTGAGTATGCCATTTTGATTGGCTGTCAGGTGCACCCACGAACTTATCCGCTTCTGAACCATACTGGTGTATTTAACTATGTAAAGGCTAAAGTTCCGTTTCAATCCCAAAGGTTTCAATAGTTTTCTTTGAAATAAAAAAATACTAAGTTCAAGAAGATTAGTCTAACAGCTCATGTGAATTCAACCGGAGATGTTAGGGTTAAAGCCCTGGATAGCAAAGTAACGTAGCTTCATCTAGGGCTTTAGTTAGGGTATGTGGGGGTAAAAGGTCGCACTTTAGAAATGTTTTCAAAAGATGGGAATTTTCAATTTAATATTTTTTAATTTTCTAAAATGATAGTCAAAATAATAAATGTTAAAATATTTTACGGAAAATGATTGATCGAAATTCGCAAGTCCTTTAAAAAGACAAAAATAAAGCACAGATATAGGAAGTTTTATAAGAAATATTTATTTTCAAAATAAAGAACTAAAACAAATTCATTTTTGGTAGTATATACAAAATGAATAATGAAAGTTCTGGTTAGTATAAGTAACATGGAAATGCCAGAATTTTAAAACAAGTGCATGAAAAACGCTTAGTTCTTCAGTTTCCAACTTGCTGTCTAAATAATACGTTTTGAAAATTTACAAAATATAATCAACATAGGCAGTTTAATAAAACTTAAATTTTGACTATTACTTTTAAATTTCCTTTATTATTTTCATTTTAAAAGCTAAAAAATATCGATTTGCAATTTAACTAGCAAAATGACATACATGACATATTTTATTTATAATGTATTTATATGAAATAAATTTTACATTTAATATAAACAGCTTGTTGAATTCTGAAGAGGATATAATTAAATTAATCAATAATATTTTGAAATTATTTAATTTCATTCATTCCACTTAATTACGAGTATCAAAGAAATTTTTATAAAGAATGAAATTTTGGCACACAGAAGCGTGTTAAAGTACAACTTATACATTTTTACAGGTTTACAGTAGATGTATGTAAAAGGGGTTATTTAAAACATTTTCTTGCCAAAAATTAAAATTATAAAGGTTTGTAAACAGAATTAAATATAAAAAGATACAAACCTAAATAATATATTTATGGAATAATCACCAAGCAAATGTTTTGATTAATGTAAATAATATGCAATACAATTTCTACAACAAAGAATAAATAATTTATAGTATAAAACAAATTTTTAAAAACAATGACTCAAAATTTATTATAAAACCAGAACCATTGGTACCATATAAGTAAGACTAAAGATGGGAAAGGTTTTACAGTTGTTTCTTACCTATATTCTAACAAATAAGTTGTTTTCAATATGAAGTTAAAATGTAAGCTTATTTATGATTTCAGTTCAACAGAGTTAGAAAAATTAGACCTGTATAAAACACAGCTAAGATTTATGTTAGAGAAGTACAGTATGGCACTCAAAGCTAGTAAAGCATAGTTTATAAGATATTTCAGCTCAGATAATTTTCAGTAATAAAGATTTGGTCTGGAAACATTTAGATAAAAGTTCAAATATAAAACACTTTTACTTTCTTGATCACATTTTGCAATTTATGAACAGTAAAATACAATGCATCAAGTTTTTCAGAAACTGATTTTCATGTTTTAAGAATACAGCACATCTAACTACTTATTTAAAATCACAGCAAAAAATATAACCATTTAAGGACATGTGAAAGGACTAATATTGAAGCCATACTGATGCTTTTGAATTTGTTAAGGAAGTTTTGTAGCAGAGATAACACCTAAAGGTTCAACAAAAGTAGAAAGATTAAAAAATAATATATTTTTAAATTTTGACTGTAAAAACGAAATGCTTTCTGAATTTTCTACAACCATACCAAAAACTATAGAACTAATTTACCTTAAACATGCAATCAATATTATTTTAGTAATCTTTCACTGGCCTATGTGAGTGTAATGTGTACTGTGCACCACAAAACATTATATTTCAATAATATAATTAAATAAAATCTTTGTGAAAGCAAATGTCTGAATGGACTATGTTTTTTACTATTTTAACCTAACCTAAAGTTAACAATTAGCATGATGATATCACATGTTCTATAAATGATACTTAAAAATTTCATTTGATCACAAACTGTTTAAGTGAGTATCACAAAGAGCACAATGTTACATATCACCTTGGGCAAAGAGAGGCACGATTGAGCACTATAACTATTTGGAAAAATAAAAATATCAATTTGAAAATCATAAGTAAAGTAGTTGAACATATCTAGAGATGGTTTATACAAGGAGACAGCACTAGAGTGGAAAATCAATACTGGGATGAAATGATGTTGTTGGCAAAGAGGAATGTTGGAGAAAGCAGCATTTATGTTTGATAAAAACTGCCAAGTATGACAAAGAAATCATTTAATAAAATAGATTAATTGAGATTCAGTTAATATGAATTTAATAATTATCTTATGTTTTCTCAAAATTAAAGAAAGAACAACAATAAATAATAATGTATATACTGCATTACCTAAATTAAAATTGCATAACTAGAAAATTATCTTTAATTTTGATAATTTCCATAGATTTTTGAATGTACTGCATAGTTTTGTTTTTTGCTGGGATATTTTAATAAACTAGAAAAATGACCAAAAACTTGGTGGGATATTTTAATAAACTAGAAAAATGACCAAAAACTTGGATAGTTTCTCAGCATTAGGATGGTAGTATCATGCTTAAATACTTAGAGGTTGGATAGTGGTTACCCCCTTAAGAAATATCTCTAATATACAAAGTTTCATTCTGATATTGATGTATCCCTCCCTATCCTCTTTTATTGTCAATAAAAAAACTAAAGTTCTTTCAGAATAAAATAAAAAAACATTAGCTTAAACAGTCCCAGACCAATTTTCAGTTTATTCTGAAAAATTCAAAAGCTAGACCACCACACAATCTACTCTTTCAAACTCTGAGTACATTTATTAAATTATGAATATCTTCCAACCAAGTGAAACAGAATGGATGTTAAGCTTTTTAAAAAAAGGATGAAAATTCTACATGTTAAACAGTGAAATTCTTATGAGGCAATAAATTCAAACTGTTGCTCTCAGATAGAAGCAAAAAAATTTTAAAACTTAATACCAGTAATAGTATTTTAGTTTAGTGCATCAGTATAAGAAGCACACACACGCACATTACCCTTGAGCACATATTTGGTTTTATACATATGAACATTGGCATCCTCCCCAACAAAAGAACAAACCACCAGAAAAATTTCAGGTTCCACAGATGTCAGAAATTTGCTGATTACTGGAAAAGTATTTTCTTATTTAACATCTCAAACATGGTGTCTCCTCATGATAGATGCCCATGCATATGTATTTAGCTTTATACAGTAAAAACTTCATATAACAAATTCGGAAAATGTATTCAGAGATCATGGTAAGTTAGAATCAATCTTATTTAAGGTATGTTCTTAGGGTTACAAGTTAATCAATAAAATTAAATTGAATAATAAAAGTAGTTTGGAGTTTAATTTATCGCTTATTTCCTGTTTAACTCTTTTAAAACAATTTTAATACTTTTAGTTTATAAATTGTACATTAAAACATCCATTTAGAATGAAAAACGTGGTACAGAATCCAATTTCAACAAATAAACAGAATGCAGAAATTTTTGTTAAGATCGATTAAACTTGGTACAACACATCTGCAACACAAAGTTAAATACAAAATAATACAAAACATACAAAAGATCACAGCATTTGTATGAACACATAACTAAGGAAAATTGAAGTACAAATTTAAGTTACTTAAACAAGTAAGTTTTCATAAAGCCCCCCTTTCCCTTAATATGCACATTCATACTGACCAGCAGTAGTGCAGATTTTTTACAGGCTAAAAAATGGCTGTACATGAAATTTACAAGCATGTGTGCATGAAATAATCCAAATATACAAGAAAACACTCATTGCTAAGAACTGTTTCCATTTAGGCAGGTTTTGGTAATAAATCTCCTTTTTTTATCCTCAAATATTATAAAGGCAGTAGCCTACCTAAAAGGTGACAAAACAAACTTCTCCTTTCGGAATCTCCAAATTCCTCCTGATCTCAAAGGTCTTTTCAATAAGCATAACCAGGTACATATTCATTCAAGAAAATAAGGATATATAGCAGAATATTTGCAATTAGCACTACCTGATCAGTTTTATGACACATAACATAGTAAAGTTAATCATCAGTTATAGTTTTTGTTTTAATTTATAAACGTTTTTCGGAGGTATTCTTAATTATCATATTGAAATTTGTGCAGTATTAACTTTTTAAGAATTATGCAAAATACTTATTGCAACTAAAATATTCATAAACAATAACCACAGCTTCAATTAATTGAAAGGTTAACCCTTTTCAGAAATTTAAAGCTATAATCCAAAAAACTTTCTCAGTGTATAAGTCAGATTTAAAATTGCAATAAAATTTCAAAAATTACAACAAATATTAATTTTTCCTCACTTTATCTAAATTATCTCAAAGAAAACTGCATGTAAAAATGAAGTTTTATACAGTATACAAGAAAAACATTTAACATCCAACAACATTTTAAAAATTAATTTCAACTTTTAACATCCAGTCCCCGTCCCTTACACACAAAGCAAATTTTGCATAACATTTAGCACAACTAAGCAAAAAAATTATACAGTTTCAATGAACCTTGGAAAAAGAAAGCTTGAGCATATATTTAGAGAGGAATTGAGTCAGAGAGAGGAAGTCACCCAGAAGCCACCGGTTCACTGAGTATGAATATGTCAAGAGCAAGCTTGCTTCAGGGCAAGATCAACGTTTAAAAGCACAAGATCATGAGAAACCTCACACAATTTCCATACATTGACTCACACCCTTAGAATGGACCTCTGTATCCAGAAAAAATAAAGTGAGTAAAGTAACAGTCTAGGTGATGTTTAAACAGTACGATAGGCACGTTTGGAGTCATTGTTTCTGTTCCTCCCAGCAAAGCAAAGACACCCACTTGTACTGTTGTTTCTGTGGCGCTTGAAGACTTTTGGAGGTTTCTCCAACCACTGACGCTCTCTTACACAGCGCTCGTAGTAATCGTACTCTTTTAGGTACCTGGAATATTGGCATACGATTATGGGATTACACATGAAAAAAAGTAAATAAAAGAATTTTAAAGATGGAAAGCTTTATCAAGAGATAGGAGTGTGAAAAAGTTAAATATATCCAACTGATTATGGTAAATAACATTTATACATAGATATTGAAGGATATTTATTTGTAAACCAATTAATAAGGCAGTAACTATTTACTTACCAAACAGGAGGCCATCTATTCCTGTTTAAGTATGCTTGATTTTCTGGATGCAAATTTCTGAGCAACTTTGGTGTTTTTCTACAAATGTCATTATAGTTTACAGCAATGTGGTACAAACACCAATCTGCCAGTTGATCAGCATTATGCATCTGAAACAAAATGTGAAAAGTTATAAAATTTCATCTATTTTGAATATGAACAGCTGTATGCCTCCTAATTAAATAACTTTTTAAACTATTTCATTATGTTAAACACACAATGTTTGAAAACTGAATTTTATCAAAGAGTAGAACTAGTTATGATTTTTTCTCTTTTACATCTGTAAAATGGTCAATTTTCCCATAAAATTTTCAGATGCAATGGTTTGAGATCAAATTTCTCTTGAAAGAACAAAGGTAAAATTTGAGCAAGTACTGCTTATTCAAACAAACATCCTAATCTCCTAGTTCAGGGGTTCTCAACGTTTTAGATACAACAACCCCTTTTATAAATCAAATATTTTTCTGATCACTCTGAATTATAGTATGTTAAATTTTTTACAATCTACAATGTTTATAACTCATAACAATCACATGTAACCTATTAAAAAACAGGATTACGCATAACTTCAAGTAAGACAAGAGTGATAAAACCAGTGATTTTATAATGTCCCAAAAGTTTTATTAAAGAATTCTGAATCCTACGACCCCCAGGGGAATCACGACCCACCAATCAAGAACTCTATCCTAGTTGTTAAAATTGAATAGTGTTTTCTTGAATAATATTAAATTGCTTAATACGAGAGTACCTGGCAAGGCTCCAGTAATCGTAATGCATGCTCTGTAGTATCCTTTCCAGCATTGGAGAACTTCACAAGGTCATGGATGATCTTTTGTTCAACAAGACCAACAAGTCTAGGCAAGCACAAGCGGTTTGCAAGCTCCAAAAGCTCTAGACAGTTAGAGGGATACACGGTATCATCTACATCATCTGTATAAAGGTAAACTAAGAGTTGCTGGAAGCAGCACTTTGTCACACCAGGAAAATGAACCTGAAATTATTACTGGGGTGAGAAAAAATAGAAACCGAATACGCCCGAGTTGAATAATTTTTCAAAAAGGGAAATTAGATACAGTAAAATCCCGTTATAACGAACTTCACGGGACCGTAAAATTTCTTCGTTGTAACGGTATTTCGATAATTCAAATAAAAACGGTTGGGGACTTCCTGGACTTTCGTAATAACGGGATTTTTCGTTGTATCGGTTGTATCCGTAGTAACGGGATTTCACTGTATTATTTTGTACTTTGCTAGTGGATTTAAAAACACATCAACTTCTTAATTGCTTTTAAAAGTTTCTCCAGTAACATACGACTACTCACAACTTTTGCTGAGCTTTCTCTGAAATCTCCCCGAAACATAGCAGCCATGACATCACAACGTGCCATTAATATGGGTTTGTGTGCACAGCAAAGACCATCTTCCAGTTGAAAATACACATCTAAAGGAAATAAGATATCACATGAGGAATTAATATTGCAATGATAAGATTATGATATCAGTTAATATAACTCTGATAAAATCTCACAAATTCATTTTTAAATTTTAATTCTAATGGAATGAATTTGGCCTAAAACGGTTTTTCAAGCCGTCAAATACAGTTCAAACTAAGTAAAAACTCGCCAACATCAAAAATTTAAACTTGCTCTAAAAAGGCCGTAACCAGTCTAAACCAGTGGTTCCCTACTAAAAGATATTAGCAGACCACTTATAGCATTTAGGTTCAAGAGCAAATGAAACCTCTATCTGCTGTTCAGCATCCCTATAGCCTTAAGGATATCTGATCTTGAGCATCTATTTGCTATTCAGCATCAATATACCTTTAAGAATCTCTAATGCTCTTCAGCCTCTCTCTGCTATTCTTCAACATCCCTAAATCATTAGGGATCGTTTTCATCTTGAGCTTCTCTCTACTTTTCGGCATCCTTATACCCTTAAGGGTATCTTGAGAGAGAGAGAGAGAGAGAGAGAGAGAGAGAGAGAGAGAGAGAGAGAGAGAGAGAGAGGGAGGGAGAGAGAGAGAGAGAGAGAGAGGGAGGGAGGGAGGGAGGGAGAGAGAGAGAGAGAGGGAGGGAGAGAGAGAGAGAGAGGGAGAGGGAGAGAGATGTCCTGATCTTCTCTTTGCTATTCAGCATCACTAAATCCTAAAGGATTCATTTGCTCTTGAGCCTTTATCTGCTATTCTGCATCCATAAGGACATCTTTGATTCTAAGCTTTTCTCTGCTATTCATAATCCCTATACCCTTAATGATCTCTTTGATCTTGAGCCTCTCTCTTCTATTCAGTATCACTATACCCTTAAGACTTCTTTGCTCTTGAGCCCCTTAACGTTATTCAGCACCCCTTGGCTCTTCAGCAATCTTTTGGTTTTGAGACTCTGTTTCTTGGACCCTTTTCTAGTCTTTAGCATCTATTTCCCTTTCGGATTCACTTTTATTTATTCCCATGCATGGCTTTTAACAAGGGTATCTCTAAGCACCTCGCCTCTTAGTGAACCAATTGCGATTATTACAAGGCCACTTATGGTCAGTGGACTACTGATTGGGAACCATTGATTTAAACCATCACTTACACTTTCTTGAATCGCTATCTTTTTTCTTTTACTTTAGATACTTAAAGCATTATTACACAAAAAAAACGTGAAATACCTGAAAATAGTCCCTGGTGCAAACAGACCTCCCTCAAGCGATTCCTGACCTTCTGTGCGTATTTGTCGTGCAGAGCAGTGCCTAAGTCTTTCTGCCCGTTGCCAATAAGTAGCTGCACAGGAGAGCACAACTCCTCATCAAAAGTCTGAACAATAACAATTTCATTCGGGTGTCATTTAACAAATATGATATTTACAAGAACAGAGAAGAGTTGTGTGCGACTTACCTGTAGTTCTGGTATTTCCATAAGTTCTGCTGCCTCTAGCAGCTCAGTCATGTTAATACACATTTTCTTGTCCAAACCTCCAGTATAGAGGAATCTAAAACAGATGGCCATTTTGAAAATGCACTGTTACTAAAAGCTTCCATTTTTAATTTCAAACAAGTGCAAAACTTAAGAGTGTTATTCACTTTTTAATTTTGACGATTTTCCGGACAAAAGACTACCTACTCCAATTAATAGTAGGTATATTTTTTTCTATCCCAGACGTAAACATGCGACCCAGACATTAACCCTCTGACTGCTACATTTCTGGACCGAAATTGCTTCAAAAATTGCCCAGTGAATGAACACTTAGCATTTGGATTTGCGATTTTCATACTTAAAAAAATTTCAGGGCTTTTTCTCGGTCAATTTTAAAAAATAAGGTATGTTTCCATACAGGCTTTTTCTCAGCAATATGATCAAAGTATATCCAGATCTCAGAAATTAATAGTTTTGAAGGAAAAACGGGACGCGCTTCTCAATAAAGGAAGAAAAACACATGCACGCGGAAATCGCGGGATGAGCAGATTTTGTTACACTTGAGTTGGACGCGGAAATCGCGGGATGATCAGTCAGAGGGTTAAACATTAATGATTTTTAGTTTTTCTTTAGGATTTTCCAGGTTTTAGTCAAAAATAAGCAATTTTTCCCTGAATATTCCCATACTTTTTGGATTAAACTAAAATTTCCTGACTTTTCCAAGTATTTCCTGAGCCGTGAGAGCTCTGTCACTATAAGTAAGAACGATTGATCAAGATAAACCACTAAAAATAACCATATAGCATCATATACTAGCGGAAATAAAAATCCCAACACCAAGAAGGAAAGGAGATATCAAAGTCAAATTTATTTCTATGATTGCACATAGTATCAATGTGAATTGATTAAAAAATCAGCCTTCCTGGATGTTAGGGGGCCGAGAAAACCAGGGAGGAGTGTTGTCTCCATAGGTGTCCATTACCGCCGTCACACGTAATTGTATTGAGTGACAGGGGCTCTAAATGGCTTTTGAGGGATTACAGGACCATGTTGCCTCCTCAGGTAGTCCAAACTCATATGGTGCACCAGCGGACGTTGCATACCGGGATAGGGGATTTTTCCTCTTTCTCCGGACATGTTCTGTGAGGGTTGGTTCTTACGAACGGATAGGTCAGGGTAAAAATGCAACATAAGGGAATAAGAAGAAAGCTTGGACAATGCGTTCATCATGTGGTCGTGCATTTTTCTCTTGAGACTTGTCCGCAGGCGAGGGCTAAGGGTAAGGATAGACAGCAGGTTGCCAAACCTCAATGATGTACTAAGAAGGTGTGGGAGGGAAATCCAATACTCCTTTACTCCTTTATCCTGCGAACACAAAAAATCTGACGATTATAAAATCAACAGCCGAGTGCTCTTTTTTCTTGCTGTCTTACCCCTTTATTTACCGACGGTACTTACAAGTACCGCCAACTTTAAAATTACATAGAATAACCATCCTTGCGAATATATTGACGATAATTTGCAGGAACACTCTTTCAGTTATCCTCTTCCAGGATAAAAAGCAGCGAAGGTATTTTAGTGGGAAATGCGAATAGATTTAACTGAAGTTGTAAGTTTAGCTGCCATTTCGATCGGATTCACATGATTGTCATTTTTGTTCCCGCAAAAAAGTAGTTAAAGTCAAAAGTTAAGTGTATTATTTTTTAAGACTTATTACTGCGATAAAAAAAGCTATGTTTTTCTTGTATTGTGAGAATATTTTAGCACTCCGTGTACTGACAGTACCCGAAAGTATCAATTTAAGTAATTGGCTCGAGCGGATTCAATTTTCCAAAGATGATTATTTTATTTATGTATATCCCTTAATTTTCAATTTAGTGACTCAAAAAAATTGCAGCGAATCATAATGCGGTAAATAAAGGGTTAAAGTCCATCTCTAGTTATCGTGGTGTTCCAGACCGAATTGGGATTCTCTCATAAACTCTGTACCATGTCATTGAGATGCTCATTTCATTATTTAATGCACTATTGCCAACGCCACTGTGTTGAAGATTGAAATTTTTCTGAAGCTATGTGGGCCAAACGGGCAGTCCCCTACTTTTTAAATGACATGCACTCTACTCTCACAGCTCCTCAGTATGATTTACCGGCACGTTGACCAACCAGAGCTGCTTCATTGAGGTTTTGCAGCCGGTTGTCCGTTCTTACCTTCAGACCTGTCAATACCATGACGTGTGACGACGGTATTGGACACCTATGGAGACAACACTCTTCCCTGGTTTTCTCGGCCCCCCCTAACATCCAGGAAGGCTGATTTTTTAATCAATTCATATTAATACTCTGTGCAATCATAGAAATAAATTTGACTTTGATATCTCCTTTCCTTCTTGGGAGTTGGGAATTTTATTTCCGCCAGTGTAATTTGTTTTACTAGAGATCATTTTATATGTATACCTATACGCATGGGTTTCATCAATTAACCTTTTTCAGTAGAACTCCGAACCAAATCAATTGAAACCGGACCCCATTCGGATATTCAATAATTCGGATAATTAGATTTAAAAAAAAGGGGTTTAGGGTGCTTAGCCCTAGCTATTTTAAAGGATGAACAAACAAGCAAGATCTTAACTTTTACACAAAGAATAAAACCCTAAATTGTATTTCCCATAACTTTTTTGTGCAAAACCGCTTAAAAACGGCATCTTCAAAATATCTGTTGCTGCCTTCATTGATTTGCTTGAAGAACTCCCATCTTCGTTTTCAAGCACGGACACGAAGTTTAAAAGTGTAGGTTTGAATTCTGAAAGCAATTCGGATAGTCGGAGTTCTACTGTACTACCATATAAACCGAAAATCCTTAAAATAAAGCATTCCCACTGCTTTAACCGATTCCTGCTCACCTAAGACAATTCTGCATTGCACTGGGAGTGATACCGTTAGCCAACGTAACAATTGTCTGTATGGACGATGTGAGCCTGCCCCTGTGGTCGAGCCCTTCGCATCGCTCGACGCTGATGCACTGGAAGGCGCGGTGGTCGAGCACCCGCCGCACGCCCGTCGCAGGCGCCGCCGGGCCCCGCGTCAGCGTCTCCGGGTGGATCTGGCAGCTGGAGCGGCGACGCACCGAGCCACCGCTGTTCTGGTGGTGGCTGCTGCGGGAGAGACAGAACGAGGCACACGTGATGACGGACGAGAGGGGGCTGTCGCCGATAAGCTGCTCCGTGTCGGTGTTGAAGTTGGCGATGGAGCTGTCCGAGGAACTCACCTGGAAGCGAGGAGGAGACATTAATGACAGTCGTCGGTGTTAACCGTGCAAACGGGAATTGACCGGCAGCCGGTTAATTTCTGTACTTTCAGAAGATATCTGTTGTTTTTCTTTTCTGTTTAATGATAGAAACTTTCCGTTTCTTGAAGAAGCTACGGCCGTATTCTGTGCTTTCTGACCTGTGGTTATAAACTGAAATCAAAGTAGGATTCCACCAATCAAAGTCGGCAATGAGGAAGTTGCATAATTTTTTTAAATTTTTTAATCGATTCTTCTTGCAAAAATAAGCAACTACCCAAAATTTTAGGCCAATCGAGAAGTTTTTTGATTGCCAAAAAAATTTTAAAAAATCCACTTTTTAAAAACGCGCGAAAACGCCAACATTTTTGGGATCATCGTACGTTGACGTCATCATACGATAAACATTGTTGGAAAGCAATGGAGTTGATGGTATGATTGTTGACATCTTTAAGCAATGAGAGTTTTCAGTCACGTGTTTTTTTCTCGACTTTTAAATTAAAGTATTTAATTACCTGTACATTTTTTTGAAAAATTGACTAGATATTTCATTTTACCATACAAAAAACCATACGGAACACTTGTTTGTTTTTGAAAATCTGACACATGTAACTTCCTTATTCCTTCTTTGATTGGTGGTTAACTGCTGATCAAGTAGCTCAGAATACGGCCGTAAGAGTACTTTTAGATAAGTTACAAGAGGTGGCCTTTTATAACAATCAGTATAGTTATAATAAGTTTCACAATCCCGAATGACCTCGTGACGTCACCGGCAAACATATCACACACCTAGTTAAAAAGGAGATTGTGGCCTCCGGCCTCTTTTTAAATTATCACGAGTAATTTTGACTTGCACATACAACTTTTTAAAAAGTTTATTCTTTTAGTGGTGATTTTATTTATCATAATATTCTTTGTGGAAAAATTCATGGAAAAAAATTCACGTTTTTCTCTAAGCATACGGAAAATTTTCGTTAAAAACAATAAAAATTTAGTGTGAAAAGACAAACTTTTTTTTGCTGTGTGACTGATTGGTGAAACTTTTTTTGGACAAGGATTTAATAGAAATACCAATGCTTGTGAATACGGCCGAAAATATAGATCAAGGCCTCTAGTCAAAAACAGTAACAGGATAGCCAGGCCACTCTCTATTTAGCCTTACGAAATTCCCTGATGTTTTTAAAAACTTCGACGTTTTCTAGAGCTAAAATAGTTTTGTTTTCTCTAAACACAAACACTTCTTCAACAAATGCATGTTTTAAATAAAAATTCTATGCAGTCAGATGCTATGGCTATATAAGAATCATTAGATGTCTTTGGTCATAGAGAGATGATGTCTGAAATCCTATTCATCCACAATAACTTTTTGGTTTTATTAAACACATCCCATACCTTCTTTTTCCACAAATCCTTCACTTATTACTGGCTATTAGTAAAGCATAATTCCTATCAAAGAACACAGACAACTTATTATATAAAATCTGGATGTAAGGTAAATTTACATATACAATGACTCTTATGCCAGAAAATTAGATTTTTTAAAAAAAGGTTAACCTTATTTATACTACAACAACCGGAAATTTCCTGAGTATTCCCTAAATTTCCCATAACCCTAAAATTTCTTCATCTCAAGTTTTGCAAGTTTCCCTATTGGGTGGACACTTTGAAGTAAATAAAATGACATTCACTTAAGATTTTGAGCATTTGTTAAACTTCTCCACAGTGGCACTTCAATACCCATAAAAAAATTAAAGAAAGAAGCATTTAAAAAGCATCGCACAAAATGACAAACAAGTAGCACTTACTACACTAGAATCACTAGCACTCCTCCCTCCTAGAGTTCCCTCAGAAGAAAAGTCTATCGTAAATAACTTATACAGAGATTTACACACAGCAGACAACACTGACTTGTGAGCAGCAAAGCCAACTTTCCCAGTGATGAAGATGACATCGGTGTACATCTGGCTGTGGAGCAGAGACAACATGTCATCGTCGAACTGAGGAGGAGGAACAATGACTTGAGGGGGTCTGGGCTCAGGAGGACAGAAGGGAACCTGAGGGAAAGACCATTATAAAAAGACCATGGATGGACCAAAAAACAACAGAATATCACATTATCAGAAAAATAACTACCGTATGTTACCGCGTATCAGCCGAGGGTGCCCTTTTTTATGTAAAAATTGACCTAACATTTAAAACCCGAGTTTTAGCCAAGTGAAAATTTACCACCTTCGCATTTACTAACCTGTGGTTTTTTAACGTTTTAAAACGTCAAATATCGTGCTTTATCCATACCTTAAAAAATTTTCAAATCTGTTGTGTCACGAAAACACACCATCTGAGCTCATTATAGAAACAGGTGATATTTCTCTGTAGTTTTTGTCTGTCCAGCCCTATCCATCCCTTAGCATTCAGTATTCATCCCGTATTGGTGTTAAAGAAGGAATTCTGTTTATGATTTTCAAACGCTTTAGATCCGCGTATAGAGCTTCTCGCGATGGCGTCACGACCAGTTACGGATTCCAGTTCATTTTCATGGATTACAGATATTTTCACGGCCGTGGAGGGCCCTCGTATGGTGGAAAACAATAGCATGTGCTTGCGCTCAGCATGCGCCTGGTTCTCCAAACCTGTTGCTAGGCGGTTGTTTGGGCTGTTGCTAGGGCCAAATCACGTGATGTGAAAAGCTCTATAAGCCCACTCTTTGAATCGGAAAATTTCCCAAAAATTCTCAGCTAATATGCGGTAATATACAGCAGTAAGCAAAAAAAAAAACATTTCATTTTTAAGAGACAAACCTGAAGTAAAGGACGCTGTACATGTTTTAAATTGGTCATCCAAAACCTCTGTTGCCGCCTAGACAGCAGTGCTGCCCTTATGACATTCTCAAATACTTCGTTTACTCCAAAATGTGTTAGAACACTAGTTTCGTAATATGGGGCTCCAATCTCTTTAGCAACGGACCTGCCTTGCTCTGGAGTCAATATATCACTTTCCCGTAATGGCCTGGGAAGAAAAATTATCTTTTCAAATTCATAATTAATGTTTAATGTGGCATAAATGAAATTACAGGATAAAAATGTTCAAAATAGGTAAAATTTGAAGTTTTAGCAATATAAAACCATGCAAGCTTTTAAAATTTAAGAAATAAGCTTCTAAATGGTGTTTTGAGTACATCAAAATCTAAACTCTTAGAAGCATTCGATTTTAAAATAAATTATTTGCTTAGCTGAAGTAAAAACATTCTCATTTAAAGGATTGTTAATTATTTTTATTTCAAAAAAACAAATTTAACTTTTTATTTGAAAGAATTTACAGTATCATATCCCATTAAATTTAAGATTCCATTAACCTATAATAGAAAAATATAATCCATACGACTCAATGAGTATACAATATTCAACATCCTAAAAAGCTTTGTGTTCTTAAGATACTAAAATAAGCTAATATGATGTTTCCAACCGTGATATATTTAGATGTAAATTGCATAGCATAGGGATAGACATATATAATTACATTTAAACATGCATGCAGGAAAGTAATAAAAAAAACTATAAATAAACAGGAAAACAGTAATAACAGTACTTGACTAATAAGTGTAAATAATATTAATTGTGTTGCAAAAATGTGTTTTCTTTAAAAGCTTTGTGCTGAACTGAAACAAAACATGTTATTTTCAAAGGTATATGAATAAAAATACTTCATTCCTTCCCATTTCAAAATCAAACACCGGTACTAATAAATGTAATAAGAGCTTTTACTAAAATAACAAAATAAAAAAACAAGTTAAATAAAGCGGCACAAGTTTGAAGCAAGTCCCTGCAAAAAAAATCCCTGCCACAAAACAAAGGTAAAATCTGGTGCACTCAGTAAAACCTAAGAAAACATGTCAGTCAAATACTGTGTGAGTTAGTTTAATATGAGGATCTACTAAATATCAAGGGGGTGACTACATTCATCTAAAAACCCATAAACTACGGGAGAATCACTTATAAGAGTGATACCTTCCGAATTCTGGAAATCTGCTTGAGACACATGGATGATTTCCCCTGTAAAACATAAAGCACTTAATAACAAAGCCCTAACCAGTTCAATTTTTCTGAAGGGGCGAGCTTAGGGTGTATCGAAAAAAACTTTTTTTTGATTTTGATGACGCCTTAGTGCGGAAAAGTTGTCTAAGGTGTCAGAGAGTACCTGTGAATTTTTTCAGAATTTTCGGATAATATCTTGAGGTGCCGCCAAGGCCCTGAAGGTCCCTATGTTAATCCAATGGAGCGCGCAAGCCAAATTGGTTTTTCGCCCCTCATTTCTACCCTAATCACACGACGAATGTCTTCACTCGAGTTATGGACCCTATATGATCTAGGCTATCCGACAAAACTTGAATAATAGCCTAAATCTCTATATTATGTTGATTGTGGGCTCTGATTTGAACGAGAAAATACGAGAAATTGGAGCATACAAAAAACGTAATATAGAGATTTAGGCTATTATTCAAGTTTTGTCGGATAGCCTAGATCATATAGGGTCCATAACTCGAGTGAAGACATTCGTCGTGTGATTAGGGTAGAAATGAGGGGCGAAAAACCAATTTGGCTTGCGCGCTCCATTGGATTAACATAGGGACCTTCAGGGCCTTGGCGGCACCTCAAGATATTATCCGAAAATTCTGAAAAAATTCACAGGTACTCTCTGACACCTTAGACAACTTTTCCGCACTAAGGCGTCATCAAAATCAAAAAAAAGTTTTTTTCGATACACCCTAGGCGAGCTACAGGGAACCAGACCAGGTGAAAAGATTTTGCTTTACTTATTTGTCGTAAATGGGGAGAAAGCCCCGAACAAGAATACACAAAAAACTATTGGAAGTCGCAAAAGGGTGTTAAATTATAAAGTTATGTTATATGTTATATAAAAAAGGGTTTATCATAATAACTGCTTAAGAAACAGAACTTTTTAAATAGTTTTAAAGTTTTTATCTATTAAAAGGGGCCATCCAGATCTATATTAAAGTAAAACAAGTATTTCAATGAAATTAGAAAAACTAATTTTTATGTTGAATTGATGACCCTATGTAGAACTGTATCTTGAATTAATAGACTTATTTACTTTTTGTATTGAATGAAATCAAGCTTAAAAATTAGTGACTGCTTACTGAAATAATGTCTTTAAGTTTTCGATTAAATTTGATTATGTATGAAGTTGTAATTTAATTACATTTTGGGGATGTTTCTATTACTGTATTTTATTTATCAAAGGATTAAGTAGTTAATTTTTTGTATATTGGCTTCTGTGAATTAAATTTTATGTAAGCTTAATTTTTATAACTAAGATGATTATATACATTACAACTACTTTTGATAAATAAAATGATGAGTGAAGATTGCATGCTTATAAAATTTCGCCAGCGAGTGCACATGCAAATGAAGAATAATTTTAAAAAAAGAAGATACAAGACCACAAAATTGAGATTACCGTTATTAAATTTCTGAATAAATGAAAGAAGTTATATTTACTTTAGAAGTTTTATGAACTAACTATATGAATAAAGAATAGTAACAATAATAAAAACCAAAAGTGGATGGAAAAATTATGTTTTATTTTATTTAAATATATATTCCTTCAGAAATGAAATCCTTTCAATTCGAAGAAAATCAGTAGAGATGGAAATAGCGACTCTCCTTTTGACTAAATTACAAAAATATTTTTGACATCAATTGAAACAATTAAGTATTTGATTAAGCTTCTCACTGTTTACAAAATAAAATACCCTTGCAAACACAGGATTTTCAGTAAAATACCTTTGTGTAGCAACCTGTTTAAAACTTTGAAAGACTATTTTATCTAGTGGTAGTAAAAGAGTGTAGATAAACTTATTTTTTTTTAACTACAACGATAAATTTAACGAGATTTATTTACTGAGGAAGCAGTATTTTAAGACCTGAAAAATAGTAATAGTAGAACAGTATTTACCTGAAAAATGGACTACGGTCTCGGCAGAGGCTAAGAAACTGTTCATCTCTGTACATGTATCGCAAGTCATTTTTGCAGCCTACGAGCACAATGGGCGTACTTGGACAAAATCGCCGAATTTCAGGATACCATATCACCTTGCAATTTCGTAATGACATTGGATTTGCAATTGAAAAGCAAAGCAGCACCACGTCTGACCTTCAAGAAGGGAATCAAGCAAAATGAGAATGATTGATATATCAAATTAGTTGGGGTATTTATTACTTTTACACAGTTTATTACACAGTTCCAACACTACAAAAGTTGAGTAAGCAAGAATAAGTTTCTATAAGAGTACAATTAGGAGATGTTAAAACTTATGGGGTTATTATTATTGAGTAAATTTCTTTTGTAATTTTATTCGCTAGAAATTTCGAACAAAAACAAAACGTCAGTTTTAGTAATTTGAAAAAATTACCAAAAAGTAAAAACTGCATTTTTAATAAATGGGAAATGCCCTTTTTTAACCTTCTGGATCAAGTAAAAATTATCTCCAAGTATCCGACATTATTAAAAAATACTTCAAACACAATAACTTTAGAAGTATAAAAAAGTGGATCTTGTGTGATAAGACATTAAAACAAGTAGAACCTACCTTCCATATGCAAATCTTCTGTCTTTATCATGATCTCCAAACGTATCCCACAATCTCAGAGATACATTCACACTGTCAACTACTTCACAAGACCGTTCCAGAACCTTAGAGAAAAAGAAGGCATTTAATAAATAAAAATGATATATAATATATTTGGTTTCCTATATAAATTTCAATTTTCTGGGGTAGAAATTAAAAGTTATGTAGAAAATATCTTAATTTGTCTACCGTTCTATAATCATTAGGCATACAGGGTGTTTGTTTCAAAAGTCCGTTTCGCGGCTTTTATTTGGAACCAACGTGTCCTAGGATCACGGAAGTAAGTTCTACCCCTAGGAAAGTGACCCTGAAAAATCCATTGGGATGACTTACAGCGCCCCTAGCGGCGAAATAAAAAAGGTAAAAAAATTAATTTAAAAACTAAAGGAGATAGAGCAAAAACCTCAATGAGAGTATTTGTTGCCAACATGTGATTCATGTCATGAAATTTTTTTTTCAGTGAGTTCTTCATAATGTTGGCAACAATACTCTCATTGAAGTTTTTTCTCTATCTCCTTAAGTTTTTAAGTTAATTTTTTAACTGTTTTACTTCGCCGCTAGGGGCGCTGTAAGTCATCTCAATGGATTTTCCAGGGTCATTTACCTAGGGGTACACCTTACTTCCGTGACCCTAAGACACGTTGGTTCCAAATAAAAGCCGAGAAATGGACTTTTGAAACACCATACACTTGTACATGACAAAGTAAAAAAACACTGTAAAAATATGGAACGTTACACAATAAAGTGGTGGACAGAAATTGACACCATATCATTGAGAGACATTACACCGCGACAGGGAGAGAGGTACCACGGTGGAACCATGGAACTACCTTCTACCGAGTCACAGAGGGACCTTCCTCCGATGATATGCTGGTCATTTCTTTCTATCACTGGTAAACCACAAAAAACTGGTATCATCTTATTTACAACCTCAGTGGTGAGTTTTTAAAACGTGAAAAAACTTATATCGGTTAAACTTATGTATATATGTTACGGTGAATGTCCGAAATTGGAGAAATCACAGATATACCCCGTTCGCACTGGCTTTTATTTTTGCCACTATTTTCGTTAGCACTTTGTTGTCATGGAAACACACTAATCCACTAGTCAATAAATAATCTTTTATGTATTTTTACTTGTATTTTTGGTGATTTTATTCATTAGTTTAAAGTTGTATTGAGAAATTAAATTTTTAATTATTTTACAAATCATGCTGTTATTGTTTAAACGCAGTAAAGTGCTTATTTTTGCCCCTTGTCAGTGCAAACGCCGTTTTCAAAAGATGGGGCAATTTTGCCAGTTTCCATGACAACAGAGTGCTAACGAAAATAAAGGGTATTTTTTCTGCCAGTGCGAACGGGGTATAAGCGAACATGTGATTGTCGACATTCCCCGGTGAATGTCGACAATCACCAAATTTCGGTCTTTCACCGTAACATATATATTTAATGTTTTAGTCACAACTGCGGGTTTTGTAAGGTTTTAAAAATCAATCTTCAGAATATCCAGATCAGAATTGCCGACTTTTTCCAGATTTTTGAAATGCCCCACAACTGGATCTATTCTTAATTAAGAAATTATGTAAAAAGTTATGTGAAGGTGTTTTTTATTCACCTTAATCAATTATGAAACAAAACTTTGTTTCGATTCTTTTGTACGATACTTACGCGGATTATCCAGATTTTCGATTTTCTAGATTGCTTTCGGTTCCAGTTAATTTTGATTATTCCGCTATGATTTACGCTATGATATGGTATAGTTCATTTTTTAAAAAATTTTATACATGCTGTTCCGAAGGGGAAACATAGAGGGGGAAAATATATCTAAAATTTTGGTATGAGCCAAGGTATATAAACTAACAAGGTATGCTCTTCCGGCGAAAAAGGCGTGGCTTTTGAGAATGACGTCACCCAGAATATATTCCCTATTCACAGCATGGTAAAATGCTTATTTTCGGCTATTTTTCTTAAAATATGGGCAAAATATACTCTTAAATAAGCTTAGACTGGACACAATTACGAATATATTTATAGGTTATTAAGTGTTTTGAATAAGAACAATAATAGTTTAATAATAAATTTAGTTTAATTAGCCGGAAGAGCATACCTATACATTTATATACCTTTTGGGTATGAGCAATGTTTTAAGTACGGTAAAGGCACTGTATATTTGCACGGCTATTTTTCAACTAAACTCTACTATAACTTCCACGGCTAGGCGTACCATTGGTTCCATCACTAAGCGCCGAGACTGCTACGTCATCACGAGACCTACAGCGCATGCGCCACTGGCCGTTTTGGCCGTCCAAATATACACTTCGTACGGTAAACTAAAATACTTCTATTCTTTTAAAAAAATTAAAAAGCTGTAAAATTTATAAAGGCGATGTTTAAAAAAATTATCCCAAAACGTCTGTCCCCAAACGAGTTTCATGAAATTAAATTTTACTTTTTGAAGGAAAAATGATTATTACTAAAAATATGAACTACTAAAAAATTATGATATTTTATTTATTGTATTCCTACTTTTACAATTAGAATAAAATATTTTTTCCAAATGGCAACAAATAGTAGGTAATATCTAAAAAAATTAAGAAAAAGAATAATTTACTTTAGAACCTATTTTTTTAACCATTTTCTGCAAAAATATCTCTTGGTCTCTGAGTTATAGGTAAAGTATTTTTATTCATCGTAACTTTTAACATTAAATAAGCATTTTTAAAATTTTAAGACTCTATGAATCGTCAGTTTAAAAAAGGGAATAAGTCCAAAAACCAAGTTTTGAGAAAATTGAGAAAAAAACTCTACAAATACAGGGATTTCCGTTGTATAACCACCAAATTTTTACTGGAAATTTCGGACCCTATTTAGAAAAAGGGCAATCATCAAAACAAATATAAATGCATTCAAAAGTATTTTACAGTTGAAAAAAATACAATGAATGGACATTGATTTCACAACTTCAAGATGCTATATCTATCTATAGGGGGCATTTATTTTCCCCTTTCCACTCATATGTAGAGCAAAGCTTGGCGATTGTTTTGAGAACAAAAGGTAAATTTGTAATTTTTTGGACTTCCTTTGGATTCCCTTTTTCAAACTGGCTATTCAAATATTATTGATCAAATTAATAAAATACTATCTGTGTAGTATGAGTTTCTAGCAACGCAAGCATGTTTTAGTCGATTATTTCATTAAAATGTCATATGTCCTAGTAGTTGTCAAAATTTAAAGCTGCATCACTTTATTTTTTTAAATCGATTATTTTTTCAGTTGTGTATGTTAGCAGAGAAATGACATTTTGTAATGAAGTATTATATTATACACTTTACTTTAAGAAATAATGTATGACCAATTTCTTTTAACAAATAAAAAAACATACGATTCTTTTATTTAGAAATTCTTAAATTTGGGAAAACTAAATTTGAATGCAGAAATGTAAATGTACGGTGAAAATGCTTCACATGTTTAAACATCATTTTTCACGATGCCTAACAAATATTCAAAATTTAAAATGTTACATAAAATAGATACTCGACAAAATACCAAAGAAATATTTCTCCGGCACTGTATATTTGGACGGCCTTTTTTCAACTAAACTCTACTCTAATTTCCACGGCTCGGCGTTCCATTGGTTCCATCACTAAGCGCCGAGACTGCTACGTAATCACGAGACCTACAGCCCATGCGCCACTGGCCGTTTTGGCCGTCCAAATATACACTTCGTATTTCTCCTTTTAATTATGGCACTGTCTAAATCCACGAAAGTAACAACTCAACTCTTATGAATTTCGCTATTAAAACCTATGGCACTGTCTAGCTCCTCGAAAGAAACAACTCAACTCTAACAAATTTCGCTAACACTTTAGCATGGGTAAACTTTCGTGGGTTTAGAAACTTCGTTCAAAAAAATATATTCAATTATTTCTGGTGTGAGACAGAAAATAAAGCCATGAGAAAGGGGGAATCTTCTCTTATGTAACCCACTGAAATGTTTTCGTAAACACAAGTTTTTAAATTGTGTTATAAAACAATGTAAATTTTCAATCTAAAAAAACCTTGCTTAAAAACATCCGCAGAATAAATTACTGCCAGAGATTATCCCTCGCGTCCTTGGCGCTCTTTTTCCCTTTTATTCCAAGCCATCATCAGGCATTCCGGCACCGTCCGAAAAATAAATCTGCATGCAACTGCAAGCGCCCCCTACGGTAGGTTATTGACTCTCCCGAACGTGGTTTTGAAGGCCAACACAGAGCACTTGGCAACAGGCCAGTAAGCGCTCCAATGCGGCTCTGTTGCCTTCTGCGCAGTCAAAACAAAGCACGCCTTTCCTATTGCCGGATTCTGATCCGGTTCCGTTTGCTGGGGTGTGTGAACTTTCCGGATAATGGTGTAAGGGTTTCTAGGAAAGGAGGTTTCCCAAGAGATAGAGATATTTGCTGCTTTGTATTTGAAATTTCCGAGCTTAATTAATTCTTAGGAGTCCACACGTGAAATATACAATTCGGAGAAAGCTTTCAAGCTGTAACAATTTAATGAACTCCACATGATGTTCTTTTAGATTCAAAGAAATATATTAATCAATAACTTTGGAAAACAAAGCTCTTATCGGACCAAGTATATGTCAAGGGTAGCATAACTTTCAAGCGAAGGAGACCATTTTAGAAAATAAATTTGTGAATAGTGATGTACACATAATGTAGAAATAGTTAAATGAATATGAATGACTTCTTATCTCCATTATTAACAACAAGCAATAAGTATTGCTTCAACTTAATTAAAAAGTACGTTAATTTGTAAAATAAACTCCCTTACCACTTAAAATAGTGGCGTAAAATAAATAAGTAAATCTCTACGTGTAGTAATAGCTTAAATGGGGAATTTCTAACGCACACACTTCAATTTCTCTTCTCTTACATATAGTACATCAGTTTTCACTTTATTCCATGTTTTTGAAAGAAGTGAAAGATTGGAAGAAAATTCGTGAACATTCTTCTGTTACATTCCATGAAACAATTTTGAAAAATATGCTAAAAAAAACTACTATGATATGATATGAGAGTCAACTTAAACATTGCATTATACTAGGAATGGGGAAAACTTTATTAACGTGGAATACAGATTAAGAATCGCTGAGGAACTGCAATTAAAAAATATAGTTGAAAATTCTTGGTTAGTTTCTGAAGGAATAGGGTAGTTTCCCATTTTCTGTTTTATTTTTTTCCTGGTAGAATATAGTGAAAAAAGTTGTTATCAAAAATCCCGAGGTCGCTACGACTTTAATTTAATTTTTTATTAATTTTTAAAGAGGATGCGCAGTCACAGTGCTTAAAAACGCGCCACTGCGCAGATACGTCATTTGGTAGTATCCGAGGTTTCGCCGATCGCGCGCTCTTATTTTTCCCAATAGAAAGCACGTGCATCAGTAAAAAAGAATGGATTCCGAAGTAAAAAAAGCTAATGAATACTGCATTGTGCCAGGATGCACTTCATCGACTGCAAAAACACATAGTAAAAGGTTCTTAATCGTTCCAAGAAACAAAAAATTGAGGAAGAAATGGTTCAAAGCCTGTATGAAGGATAAAATGGGCTCCGCTACTTCCAAACTCTACTGTTGTGAAGACCCTTTTAAAGTATCCATTTGGCACTATTAAAAAACATAGTGTAGTAAACATGTAGTGCTTCTTATTTGTTTCATAATTTATAGTTCTTTTGATAACACAAATTGCTCACGAAAGATATTAAGTTGTCCGAAAAGTTCTGACAGTTTTTACTAAGTTTTGGTTTTGAATTTTTTTTGAAAAACTGGTAATAGGTGGAGATTTCAAACAAAGGGGATTGTGGTTAACGTATATTTAAGAATACAATGTATGGTTTTGGTAGGGGTATTATTTATTTTCAAAATTGCGGCTACAAAAGAAGACCGCAAACGACGCTTTTCGTAAAATTTATTTGGCCGCTTTAAGATCTGGGAATGCATGATTAAAATGGCTACTGAAAGTTAAGTTGTATATTTTCAATGTTATTAAGATGTCAAAGTTTTGAGATGATAATAATAAGTTTAATAAGTTTAAGAGGAGAAATTTTTATCTCAAACAAAACATCTATTGGGAAAAACTTCTCTCGGTATTTGTTAGTCATTTGAAGAAAATTTTCTGTAAACTATATCAAAATCAACACAAGAAAGCTTACACATAGACACAGCTATTTAGTAATATGTCTTAAGTTAAATTATCTTAAGTTAAATTATAGATCCAGAAATCAGTGCGATATTTAAGCACGCATTATTTTAGCTTGTGAGAATTGCACTCGCTAAATTACGGTAAAGCGCGAATGAATATTTTTGAATAAACTAAAAATGCAACACTTATTGTTCGAAGTTGGAAACAAATAAAACATTGATATTATGGAAAAGACTCTCAGCTCTCAATGTTCAGAGAAACATCTGTCTTGATTTTATTTCATGCCAGCTGCTCACCGTAACGAGGGAAGTACTAAAGAACTATGGACAATTACTAGTTTGTACAGTTTTAGAGCCAAAATTACTATCTTAAACTTATCGAATCATCTCAAAACTTTAACGTATTAATTTAAACATTATTAATATACAGCAATCGAGCATATCGAGTTTACAAGTGCGCTTCCCGAACTTATTTCCCCCGGCCAATATGATAACACAGGTCCGCCAAAAATTTTTTTCCGAGCTGTTTGGACTATTTCACCTAAACCTTATGATTTTTGGTGCGCTGAATCCAAAAATGACCTCCATTTTGCCCAGGGACGTCAAGTTTTTTGACAATTCAGGTCTTTAGGTTTTTTGGAAATGCCTTAAAATTTTGAAAAATTGACTCTTAACACTATTTTTTTTATTCAAATATTTCCATAAAACCTTTTATGGTTTTTGATGTGCTGAATCTAAAATTGCCCTCCATTTTATCATAAGACTTCACCTTTCTTCACAATTTAACAAAAATGCCAATTTTTTTAAGAAAATGAAAGTATCTTTTAAAAAAATTATTTTTCGACTCAAACTTTATCTGAATATCATTTTCATGTGTTTTGGTGTGCTGAATCCAAATATGACCTCTTTTTATTTTTAAAACATCGCATTTTGTAACAAATTGAGCAAATATAGCAACATTTCTTAAAAAAAATGTAAATACACTTAAGAAGTAGATTTTTTAATCCAAATTTATTAATGAGGTGATTAGTTTTAATGTTTTTTGGATCCCTAAACTCAAAAATGATCTCTGTTTTGCCCTAGAATGGCATGTTTCCCGACAATTTAGGTATGATTGTAAAATAAGATAATATTTCAATTATAATAAAAATATGCTTATAAAATAAATTTTTTATTACATATTCTTCATAAAAATCATTATATAACTAAAATAAACTCATTTACACACTCTTCAGCTAATTTTTCCACCTTATGAAGCTCTTCTTGGTAAATTTACCCTTGTGATTATCAACAAGAACGTTTCTTTGAACTATACAACAAAAATCCTTCATTATTGCACGATTAAGTCTTGCTTAATATTTTATTTCAATCTCTATAATTATCTCTAAATATCCTGATTAGATAGTTTACTATGTGCATCATTCACAACTCCTAATTTTTAAAAAGGGAGGAGCTAGAAATGTTCAAAAACTATAAAAAAATGGGAAAATTAGAATACTATTATGTTGCAATTTGTGAAAAATCCTGACGTACAGGATTTTTTCAATATTTTTTTCGTTATCAGCACACCAAAATACATAGGAAATCGTAATAATTGTTCAAACAGCTTTTTCATTGCAAACCTGTGTAATTTCTATTCTTTCAAACTCTTTTCGCATTAACAAAAAACAATGGGCAGGCAGGTGATTTTTGCAGTATGCAATTGTGCAGGTTTAAAACCATATGCTGTGCATCAGCCAAGTTCCAGGCATTGGTGATTCATGGAGCTACAGCCTGCGAATCAACAAAAAATCTAACTTTTCAAGATGAGGGATAGAAAAACTTGTGAAAAAGGTGCAATAAATAGTTCATTTCAAGGTGATTACGTTGAAATGTAACTAAATATGTTTGTAACCTTCGATAATTATCTTATTTTTAAATATTCATTAGTTTTTCTTTATTTTTTAAACCATCAAAAAGGGGAATATGTCGAAAAAGAAGATTTCTCTATGGGTTGGCGGGAAATAAGACCGAGGTGCGCGCTTGTAAACTCGATATCTAATAGTTAAAAAATGTCTGATTTTTTCCAGAAAACATGTTAACTAATTCTCAAAGATGTAACTAGTTACCAATAGTAAAATTATTTCAAAATTCCTACTACTTTTTTCAGGATCAAAACGGGAGTTGAAAATAAAACTACCCTACCACAATGCTGGAGTGTACTCGAACTAAAAATGCTCTTTATTAATATTAATAAATATAATAGATTTTTAAAACTTTAAAAACAGAATACGAAATAGTACTCATCTTGCTTGTTTAACTCCTCTATTTCTGGTTTATTGAACCGTGTATCGTTTCTAAGGAAATCAACCGAAGTTAAAACCGAAATTTTCGGCGAATTATTCGAATCTGCTCGAATAAAACCAAGCTCAATTTGAAAACTAATCCTGTTTTGTGTACAGTAATGATGTAAAAGAACAATAAACGAAAGCTTAGTTTAAAATATTTATGATAAGCAAAGCGTAAATACTCAGTTCGAAAACAAAACACAAATGCAGGCAAGAGGCAAGGCAAAGGATCGGTACTTTTCGCCGGTTCATACCAAATGACGTCACAGCTGGCCACGCCTCTTTTTTTGCGGCTCCAAATTTTAAATGCTTTTAACTAATTAACTATTTGGTCTAAAAATTTTTTGAGCGTGGGTAAATTATTCTTTTGCATTTCTCTTAGTGTTTTTGGTGTTAAAATGATCAATTTCAGTTGAAGGAAACAACCCTATTGTGTATTACTAGATCTATCAGAACTATTCAACAAAAAACTTAAATAGAAACCTTCATAACTAAATAGAAAACGCGATTCAAGGATCAAGCAAAACAAAACAGAGAGGACCAAATCGATCGGGTTTTCAAGTTCACGGTCAACGACTACCCGCTGCGCCGTGGTGGGGCTTATGCCAACATAAAATCGAATAAAAAACCAAGACAAAAGCAAAACCACAGCCCAAGTAACATGTCATGAGTCCAATTCAGTCGTTAACGGATATCTTTGAATCGATTTGAGACACCTGATTGGGAAGACATGACGATTCGATTGACGTCACCGGCCACACCAAGAATACCTTCGTTTACACTCGTGACGTAGAAAGCGGTGGTTGCTATGGCAATGGAGGTATGATTTGGGAGGGAAAACAAGTCTTGCTGCTCTGTCTTAGAAAACATTTAAGAACTTTTGTTTCTGAAAACACTTAATGTTCTTCAGAAACAAAATTCCCTATTCAAACTATCGCATACATTTAGAAACTTTTACCGACATTTAGTAAAAAGGGACTAGCATGTAAATATTTGCCACTACTAGAATACTATTGTGATTGTGCTTGTCGAGTGCTAATAACATCCCCACATTTATTGTAGAATTTACCTCACGTGAATGTGTAGAAATAACAGCAAAATCATTAATTAAATTTAAAATTTAGGCCATATTTAACTTCTGAAGGAGCAAAAATAAAGAACTTATATGTGTATTAGGGTGGGTCAAAAATATTTTTTTCACATTTTCCCAGGGGCACAGCGACAAAAGGGTGCCAAATGGTCTCAAACTAACATGTGTAAAATATTATTCGATTATAATAACTCTTTTTGCCTCCGGATTGGCCTCAAAGTTTCGATTAATATAATAATTTCATGCAAAAATGGACGAACGAAAATCAA
Organism: Tetragnatha versicolor; assembly: GCA_024610705.1. NCBI lineage: Eukaryota > Metazoa > Arthropoda > Arachnida > Araneae > Tetragnathidae > Tetragnatha > Tetragnatha versicolor. The sequence goes on along the minus strand of JANDEH010000012.1, from coordinate 12,966,643 downwards.
GCTTTTACCTTGATTGCACAAATCCGTCATGAATATAAATGTGCACAATCGTATAAAAATCATCATTGAAGACTATAAAATAATTATAAATGAAACCAAAGTTGAAATACTTGACTTGTAATACAACATATTTTGAAATATCTCAATGGTTAGAACTGGCAATCAAAAATTTCTTGCTGAAATCATAAAAATGAGCGAAACCTTTATTGTCGGTTGAGTAGGATGGTAAAAACATTACATTTTTAATAAAAATGGATATGTCAGAAGGTGGATACCTATTTTGGGTTATAGGTTTCAACCCCATGCAGTGGCGTATATAAGGGGGGGCCGAAGGGGCCCTGGCCCCCCCCGAAATGCTGACTTGGTGTACCAAAACAAGTTAAAACCCTGTTTTTTAGAGTCAAATTTTGAAAAATTTTCTGGGGGAGGATCCCCAAACCCCCCTTTAGAGTGCTTGGAATTTTATTATTCAAAACTTTTTTTACAATAATTTCAAAATCCTACCTGAGAATGTATGTCTGAAATTCGGAAAGTGTATCGAAACCAAAGTTGAAATCCTGTTTTTAGGATCTAATCTCCAAATTTTTTCTGGGCCTATATCCCCTTCTGTACTTAAAGCCATATTATTTATAACTTTTTCATTAAATTCATCAAATTAAACCTGAAAATTTATATCCAAAATTCTAACTAGGGGTACCAAAACTAGTTAAAAACCTGGTTTTTAGAGTCTATTTTCCACAAATTTTCTGGGGGAGGACCCCCAGACCCCCCTTTTGTAATTGCAACTTTATACATCATAACTTTTTAATATTAAGTTCTTTAAGTTGCAAATTCTGCCTAAGAATATACTGAAAAAAAATTAAATATACATGAGAGGGGATGGGGAACAATTTTGGGCCCCTCCCGAAATAAATTTCTATATACGCCACTGACCCCATGGAAAACATTTGGATAATAGTTTAAAAGTTGGGATTTCCTTGAAATTTTTTGGCATATTAGGAATAGTCCAACCCAAGTATCCCCATGTGATTCCCTATGTCCAAAAATAAATTAAAACCACATTTTAAGAGTCAAATTTTGAAATATTTTCTTAAGAAGAGCGGTAGATCCCCGTTTTCAGCATAAACCTCAGTATTATCCCTTAAGTTTTTAAATATGCTACAATACTTTTCAAAACTTACTTGTAATTATCCTTAAAAGATAAATTTGCTATATTTTAACTTTTATGAACGCATAAGGGAATGCTAAGAAGCTATTTTGGGTCAATCCTCAAAGAAGTATAATTTCATGGGCCTGGGTTTCAGTCAATTGCTATAGTAAAAAATTAGGTAAATCATGACTGAGCAAATCATAACTGATATTGCCTATGAACGAACTATCCATTCGACAATTGTTTCAACATATTTTTGCGATCATATTTGGATCCCAAGACCAGCCAGTGAAATAACTGTGCGCTGAATTTCGAAAGCGCGGCATATTTATGAAAAACACAACTGTTTCTGTAAGCATGAAGACTTTCACAGCCGGTTTGATTTATTAAATTCATATCTTTCGGGCTTGTAGGCCGTGGTCTAAAATAAAATAAAAGGTCCAGACGTTTCGTCGGAAGCTGTGTCCGACATCATCAGTGGAAATAAAACATTAGTTCACCGATTCAATAAGTTTGGTTTGGATTGGAGATTGCCAGAGGCTTCAAAATACGGCCGTTAGTAGACTTGGCGAACTCTCTTTAAATCTCCTGCTTGGCAGGTGGGGGGTCGGGCGGAAATGACGTAGGGACTCGAATCACATTCCTGAGGGCCGGATGCCAATACTTCTGGAGGTGGACGCCTTCATCTTTACGATTAAAATTATGGGGATATTTATAAATTTCAATAGCTTCTCTGTATAAACGAGGATAAAAATGCGAGGTTGAGGCCAAAACTCTAGTGTTGCTAAACAAAATATCATGGTTACTCATCTGACTGTGTTCAGCCACGGCTGATTTCAGATATTGTCCAAGGCGGCATTGTCGTTCGTGTTCAGAGAGACGGGTTTTAACGGAGCGTTTTGTGGTGCCGATATAGACTGAACCGCAAGAACAAGGGATCTGGTACACTCCAGCTGTCGATAGTGGTTCTCTTGGGTCTTTAACTGAACGGTAAAGGTTACGTAGCTGTCTTGTTGGCTTAAAAATAGGTTTGATTCCGTGATCTTCTAGAATTTTCCCGATTCTATCTGTAACTCCTTTAATGTACGGCAAGAAAGCTTTTCCAATCGGAGGTTGAACTGGGTTGTTGGATTCATTTGGCGTTTCAAATTTTCTGTCGTGCAAAGCTCTTCCTATATCCTTGGAAGAGAAACCGTTCGCTTGTAGTGCTCGATCTAAATGTTGTAGCTCTTCCTCTAGATACTGCGGTTCACAAATACGTTCCGCTCGCTTGGCAAGAGTCTTGATGACGGCTATTTTTTTGACAACTGTTTCTATTTAAAAAAAATTAAAAATACCGTTTTATACTGACCAAACTTGACGGAGAATGTCTATGAACTACCAATATTTAAACTCTGTACCACTGAAAATCCACTATAAAAAGAGATTCATATTCTATTGCTCTTGCTAATATGATAGCATATTATATTGCCACTTTGGCAGTTATTTTTGTATTAATAATGCATGAAAGTGACTAATGTGATTAAAATTGCTTTTAAATACCATTATTTGTGAACTTTAATAAGTTTTCAACAAAAAAAGTTTAATTCATAAATTTTTTTAAAAATATTAAAAATTACATATTTTTGTTCTATTTGAGGCCAATCCGGAGGCAAAAAGTGTTATTATAATCGAATAATATTTTACACATGTTAGTTTGAGACCATTTGGCACCCTTTTCTTGTTGTGCCCGATAGAATTTGCAAAAATTTTTTTTCGCCATAGGAAAATGACCCACCCTAATGTGTATTTCGATAAAATATACCATAAATGGGCAATTCCACGGGTAACTGACTGACATTTTTTAAGAAAAGCGCTTAGTATTTGTTATTTTCTTCCCAAAAATAAATGATAAAAAAATACTTTCCACCCAGTTTATTGCTTTCTTGTTAGCTTAATCTAATGGAACAATTAAATTTCCAAAATATGTTTTTATTGATTTTTAAAAAACTTAAAACGACATGGTAACTGTAACTGACTGACATTTGTGAAACATTTATGTCAGTCAGTTACCATGTTGTTTAAAATTTTTCAAAAATAAATAAAAACATATTTTGAAAATTTAATTGTGCCTTTAGATTAAGCTAACAAGAAAGCAATAAACTGGGTGGAAAGTATTTTTTTATCATTTATTTTTGAGAAGAAAATAACAAAATACTAAACGTTTTTCTTAAAAAATGTCAGTCAGTTACCCGTGGAATTGCCCAAATATAGTACATAAACTAAGTAAATCCTATGAAAGAAAAACTAAATAGATGGTAAATCCAAAATCATTTAATTCTGTCATTGAAGATGGTACAATATTTTTGTTCTTAAGATAATTTTTCTAAAATATTTTATAAGACATTTATTTATTCCGCAGGATAAAATTTTACGTCATTAGTACTATACATATAATTTAGTGAAAACATCCAACATTTTTATGATTTTGTCGTTAAAATACATCCAAACAAAAAAGATCTACAGAGTGGTCCTAAATTCGTGGTACAAACTGGGTATGGTAGGTAGAGGAGACCTAGACAAGCATATTTCGAATAGGAAGAGGGGCGGAGATACACCGTTAAAGAGGAGTTTTTATAGGACCTAATGTAGTGCGAGAGCGTTACAAAAAGACGTTTTGCCAAGGCCAGTTTAACGAAAAAAAAACATAATGAAATGAAAAAAATTATTGCATGAGGTACAGCAGTTTCCGTACTACTTACACCATAAATTTGATAGAAATTGGACCACTTGCTAAACCATGGGGTGAGTTTTAAAACGCGAAGTATTAATCTTTTAGCCAAAGAATGGAGTTCCCTTTATGGTATTTAGAAAAATGATGATCGGGGAAGGAATTTTCAATGATCATACAGTTTCAATTATCAATATACGAGGGTTGTTTTTTAATTAACTTCCGTTTTGCTCCTGAAAAAAAAGTAATAGGAATTTCGAAATAATTTTGCTACTGGTAGATAGGTATATCCTTGAGAATCAATTTCACTCATTACTGGAAAAAATCGGACATTTTTTCTATTTTTTATCGATTTTAGAAGCGCGCTCCTCGAACTATTTTCCCGCCAACCCATAGAGAATTCGGCTTTTTTTTCTCCTTTCGCTCCGTCCACGAGCAGGCATTAACATTAAACAATGGGTGGGCAGGTGATCGCGGACGGAGCGAAGGGCGAAAAAAAAGCCGAATTCCCTATGGGTTGGCGGGAAAATAGTTCGAGGAGCGCGCTTGTAAAATCGATAAAAAATAGAAGAAATGTCCGATTTTATTCAGTAAGGTGGCAAATTGAACCTGAAGGATGTATCTAACTACCAGCACCAAAATTGTTTCGAAATTCTTACTACTTTTTTTTCAGGAGAAAAACGGAAGTTAATTAAAAAACAACCCTCGTATGATCATTGAAAATTCCTTCCCCGATCATCATTTTTCTAAATACCATTACACTAATTTAAAAGAACTCCATTCTTTGGATAAAAGATTAATATTGCATGTTTTAAAACTCACCCCAAGGTTTAGCAAGTGGTCCAATTTCTATCAAATTTATGATGTAAGTAGTACGGATACTGCTGTACCTCATGCAGTAAATTTTTTCATTTTATTATGTTTTTTTTTCGTTAAACGGGCCTTTGCAAAACGTCCTTTTGTAACGCTCTCGCACTACATTAGGTCCTAGCTCTTCAACGGTGTATCTCCGCCCCCCCCCATTCCTATTCGAAATATGCTTTTCTAGGTCTCCTCTACCTACCCTACCCAGTTTGTACCACGAATTTAGGACCACCCTGTATAGAAAGAGAAACGACTCAACACTTGGCAAGCCTCACGGGAAGAGAATAAAATTTTGTTCAATGTTTTTTTCCCCTCAATAAGACTCTCCTCGCTGAAAAACAACATTGCCGGTTTCACGCTCCTGCTCTGAGCTTCACGGCATAACTCTGACCTAAACGCTATGGAATAAGAAGTTAAGTGCTCTCGCAAACACATTTTGGACAAGACATTTCATTATCAAATTGCACCAATCATCGTATATTTTATAATGGTTCAAAATGTTACAAGAAACTTTTTTTAAATCTGGTTGATTAATATGAATACACGTAAATATTATATGCTTGATGCTTCAAAAACTTTTAGCAGTTTTGCTTCATAAAGATTTGAACCTACCAATTTTTAACTGATTCCTTTTTTGTTCTAAAGGAAAAAAACTTAGGGGAGGTCAAACATACCGAAAATCTCCGTTTCTTTCAAAGATGTTCATAAACTGTTGCTGAGAGATTAGGTAGGTTCATAATTTCATATCGTAGATAATATTCTTACAACTAACATAGTGCTAATAAGGAAGTTGCATGTGTCAGATTTTCAAAAACAAACAAGTGTTCCGTATGTTTTTTGTATGGTAAAATAAAATATCTAGTCAATTTTTCAAAAAAATGTACAGGTAATTAAATATTTTAATTTAAAAGTCTAGAAAAAACACGTGACTGAAAACTTTTATTGTTTAAAAAGTAACGATGACGTCAACAATCATACCATCAACTCCGTTGCTTTCCAACAATGTTTATCGTACGATGACGTCACATCCCAAACTCTTGGCGTTTTCGCGGGCTTTTAAAGAGGGGATTTTTGTAATTTTTTTTGGCAATCAAAAAATTTCTCGATCGGCCTCCAATTTTGGATAGTTGCTAATTTTTCCCAGAAGAATCGATTAAAAAAATCATGCAACTTCCTCATTCTGACTTTAAAGACCAACTGAGGCAACTTTGGTCTAACATATGAAAAGGATTCCATACTCTCACTGACTGATTATTCATCAACTATTTGATAACAGTAACTTACTATCAGTAATAGCTCGCTTAAATCTTCTTTTCAATGTTTGGAAAAAGTTATCCAATACGACGAGGGCGTTGCATGGAGGATAAGCTGTTGCCACCATTACCCCAAAAGACTACCATGGCCAACCCAAAGGATGTATTTCTAATCAAAGGGGCTCTATTCTTTCGGCAAACCAATCAGAGCCCTCGCCAACATTTCATATCAAATACATAGGATCTGTGAATATGTCTGTAGCAAAAAAGCTTCCAGAGTAAAATTGAGTTTTTAGCATATATTCGGGCCTTCGAAGAAACGGGTGTTTTTCTTACCTCCTTGTAGATGCGGTACTGGTCGATGGCCCAGACGGTGGGGATGTGGGTGGTGAGCAGCTGATTGAGAGTGAGGCGGGCGTTGCAGGCCCGCGCGCAGATAAGCCGCGTTTTGCCCACCGCCGTGTCCCCCACCACCACGCACTTGACATGCTCCTGGTGCGGCTGCTCGCTTTCCATGCTCCCATGCCACTCCGACGCGCAGCGCCCTAAAACACAAGATAAACGTTAAATTTCCATAATGTATGGCCAAATTCGTTTACTTCTATACTAGACTCCAACGATGTACTTGACCCTGGCCGAGAGCAGACAAAGAAAGTAGTTCCCAGCCGGGTGTCTGAATTTCGATGGAAATTAAGAACTTCAATTTAGAAATGTGGTTAGTTTGTTAAACCCGTATGGCGTCTTTTTATCACAATTTGCGAACTAAACTCCAACTAGCAACCCAACAGGATTCCGGTTTACTCAGTTTTTCCTTCCGCGTAGAGATGTCATAGGGTCAAGAAACATTGAAGTCTAGTATAATAGTAAATGTATACTGTATAGTCCCGAAACGTTTTTTTGGTATTTTGCACACATTTTTCTGCCTTTTTTATTCATCCCCTTTAATTTCTTATCTTTCTTATTTTGCCACGAGGAGTGCTGTAAGATTTTATAAGACTATAGACGAATAAAACCAAAGGGAAGTTTGAAATTGTGACGTATATTTTACAAATCCCACTTAGAAAGATTCATAATAACCAATCATTACTGAAAGACTAGCCTTCCTACCCGCAAACCAATTAAGAGCTCTCGACAACATCTTACTTAGAAGGATGTGTGGGATCAGTAAATATGCGTAAAATCTAGTGATGGGCAGGTATCGATACCAAATACTTAAGTACTCGATACCTATAGGTATCGAGTGTATTCGATACCCACAAGAGTATCGATACTTTATTGACATATTTCATTTTAAATTTTTCAATGAAGTTATCTTTATAATACCTACTGTAGATCAAACGCAGCCTGTTTCCATTTTCATTTTGCAACGCTCAAACCCAAGTCGTTAATCATCCGCGAGAGAAATTTGACGCGGCTAGGTTTTCCCCCCGCCAAATCCTTCGCCTCTATCCACCTCCAGGCCCGTAGCTACGGGGCTTTTTGATGGATCGCTTTCAGTTTTTTGAATATTAGTCTGATTATGGATAGGCCCTAAAAAAATTGTCCCTTCAGGTTCATTTCCCGACATTGAAAAAAAGTACTCGATACCTAAAAGTACTCGATACCTATAAGTATTCGATACCAAAGTATTCGATACCTATATGTATTCGATACCAAAGTATTCGATACCTAAAATTATCGATTTTGCCCATCACTAGTAAAATCTCTCTGGCCTTAATCGTCTAGTTAGCCATGCCTTAACCTGGTTGTTTTACTAATATTATACACCTCATTTTTCTCACCCTATGAGGTTTATTTTAAATTTAAAAGTATTAAATTTAATTTTGAAACTTCCTATACCAAGTTTCATCGACATCCATCTACAATAATGTATTTTACATTGGTTTAAAACGAAATGAAAAAAGCTAAAAGATAACAAAACTAATAAAAAATTTGAAATTAACAGATTTATAGAAGTACACATAAACACTACAGTTAACGATCAAATCGAAAAATGATTTGGCGATGAATCTATTTTTTCTCCACCAAAAACGTTTTAATAATGCAAATGAGTAGTTCCTATATTATCTTTGCCTAGCTATAATTTTGCATAGAAAATGTGTTTAGTTAATGCATTAACCATTATGCGTATCATAGTTTTCTTCCTAACCAAAATAAATTACAGATAAAGCAATTACGATATACCCACTAGGAAGCTCCGAATTAAGTAAAATTATCTTGTTCATAATTTATCCAAAAAGGATACTTAAACATGAACAATAAAATATTCACTTTCCTAATAAGAAACAGAAAAAGTAAAATCTGGCTTAAAGAATTCAAATGAAGTTTTTACAAGCAATAATAAAACATTAGATGAATTTAAGAGAAAACTAAAAATACAAATAAAACCAAATTTGTTTAAATTCTCTTCAAATCGCGAAAACAAATTGCCTAAAGTGAAAAACTTAAAACGAGGCAGCAACGTCGAAGAATAACAAGGTAAATGGCTACAATCCATCCTCAAAAAATAGAAGATCCTATAGAGACCGACAAAGTATGTATACTTTCGTCATATGAGGTGCCATAAAAAAAGAGTCATTTTGACATCATTTCCCAAACGTCGAAAAGTTAGAGAACAATAACATAAACTGAATTTCGTTGAAATTGAGCCAAAATAGCCTTCAAAGGAAAGAAACAATTCTGATAGAAGAAAAAAGACGCATGTCACGCATTAGGAACCCCTAACATGTACCAGAGGGTTGCCAAAATGCTAGAAATCCTAGAGATGTTCTTCAGGAAACTAGTTATTGGCACATATAATGACTTAGAGCGTGCAGAAAGCACACAGGAACGGAGCTTTGGAAGGTTTTTCTTTTTTCAATCACTCTCCCAAACTGTATCATTTTCAATCACTCTACCTTTTCTTATCGTACTTTGGTTCTCCTTTCTAAATCTTTCTCCTCACATTTTCTTTCCTTTCCAGACTAAGATATGATCAGGGAAAATTAACTAATTACTATTCAGAAATGGTATTTATCCGTATTCTACACATGGTATGCTCGGTGTAAGAAACATTTCTATGACCATTTATAACCAAACCATTATTTCTTAATCTTGCTTGATAAATTATTCTCCATACTTTCGTATTGACAGAAAATATCAAGTATAACACTTTTCACTTAATTCACTTCTGAATTCAACAGACCAAAATAAGGATTTTCAAACAAAACCCCCTTTATATAAACCAACGATGGGCAACCTCCGGCCCGCCTCGTCATTTGGTCCGGCCTGCAGACCATTTTAAAAATTGTACCAAAAAATCACTGGTTTTCGTCAACAAGAGCGAAAGAGGGGATACAGAACTTCCCCCGAAAAGAACTTAATTTTAGCAGTTCTACAACTATATTTCGTTCTTGGGAGGCGTCTATAAGCGTGGGAGAGATGTTACTTCACGACGGACGATCGCCGACGGTTAATATTCCCCTCTAGTCTCTGTTTCACCCTAACTAGGCAGTACAGAAAAGGCTTGTACGGACTATATTCGTTCTCTGCCTTTCCCAAATGCTGCTAAAGTTAATTTGTCCTCCTGAACATAAATTCCTCCTCCATTAATTCTCCTGTATCATGTAGTAAAAAATTGTTAAAAGTCTGTCCTGAAATATTTTTTCATAACTATGATATCTGAATATTATTTTAGCTCATATTAATATAGCTTAAACATTATAATTATTGTTTATAATCTTATTCTAGTCCAGATTAATGTAACTTTAACATTATAGTTTTTGTATGTAATCAAGATATTATTTTAGTCCAGATTAATGTAACAAACTTTATGATTATTGTATGTAATATTATTCTAGTCCAGATTAATGTAACAAACTTTATGATTATTGTATGTAATATTATTCTAGTCCAGATTAATGTAACTTCATTATAATTATTGTATGTAAGTCCAGATTAATTTTTAACTTTAGTATCAAACTTCGTAAATAATAATAAAACTACTCATTATATTTACTTAAAAAATATTACCTATTATCTACTCTATGGCCCTCCACGTCATTATAATCATTGAATCCGGCTCGCGGATTCGAAAAGGTTGCCCATACCTGATATAAACTATCCAATCTCAGTCAGTGATCTCCCCCACGAAACCTCCGAAGGCCGAGGCTAAAATTAAAAATAAAGCTTTCCCATAAAACGAGCTCATAAATCCAAGACGCGCAAAATCGCACGCATCAGAAACTGAGACGTCTGAATCCCTGTTGTGGACAACCTTGAAACCGATTTAAAGAATGCGCTAATTGGACCGCAGGTGAATCTCGATGTGCGTCTATGGTCTGAACGAACGCTGTCATTTCACGATGCAATTATACGGCACCGTATGTGTACACCTGGAGATGGATGGGCGACTGAACGGAAAAAAACCATGCGACCCTGAACACTCAAAAGGCCACCACACACGTTACATTTTGGACGTACGCTCCGTAAGGGTCCGTATACTAAGTAATTCCAGTATTTCGCCATAGAAACCTATGTTAAAATTATCTTTATCTCCCATCAGGAGCCGTGACCCCGCGTGACCCCGGTTTCAGAAGGTCGTCCATGCATTCGCCTTTATCTTGGACTTGACATTTACGACTTTTTTATGGCTTTTTCCCTCGACTTCTCAGTGTGGGGAGGGGTTTCGGGGGGTTCTGGTTGAAGGAGCGGGGGTGAAAAGGGGAAGAAGAAAACATCTCGTACACTGTGCGATCATACCGCGATAGCTTTTGCCTAATTAAAAATTTAATTGGTTTTATATCTTTTAAGTACTAAAAATAAATTTAAGAGTGTCTACTTAAAATAATTTCAGTTTATTTATATATCCATCTTATTTTTGTTTTAAATAGTAATTAACTGTTTAAGCAAAAGTGTTAATTACTTTGTCGCGTTCAATAAAACTGAGGGGAAAATGCGAACAAAAATATCTTAATTAAACTGCATTTTCCTTGTTTTTAAGTGGACAGAAGATGATCAATGATTGAAAAGAAAAGAATTTATTTATTTAAGAAACAATAAGGAAGTTTCTTTTTTCTTAATTTTTGGTTTGGGGTATATTAATAAAATATAAGTTGTAGCAAATTCTTAATCCTTGTATTTCTCCTTTTTGTGGCGTGAATTAAGCATACATATGATTTTAATGTCAATTTAACGGTTTTTTAAGATTTTTCTTCAGAAAAATATTCAAAGACTCAAAATGCGCTCTATGTAACGAAATATGAGCATCTAAAGAAATATCTTATCCATAGGATCACCAAAAGGGACAATGAAAATAACATTAACACATAACTTAACGTTTCTGAAATAAAAAATTCAATTTCTAGTGACATGCATAGTAAAATTTTTTTGAAATTTTGATAAATGTGCTTCTTAGGGCAAAACAATCAAAGCCAGGCTCAAAAAAAATGTATATATTAATTCACCTCTTAGGAGTAAACTTTTGTAAGAAACTGACGAATTTAAAAAAGAACTCTTAAGGGTATTTCTATCAACTAAAATACCTTATAGTTCCAGATGCGATCAGATTTTTGAATAAAAGGGGTCATCTTTCATCCTTTTTATCCCTATTAATCACAAGCCTACTGAAATATTTCCCTGTAAATTTCTATTCCATTCTAACGACAGTTTTTGTAAATGGTTTTTATTATATGTTCCCAAAACTAAATGAAAACTTGTCGTGGCTTTGTGTTACCTCGCTCTGTTGATATTACAATTTAGAAAATTCAACTTTATCAAAAAAACTCCCGTCTCGAGAAACAATTTTTTTTCTAGATATAATACACAATTTCGTGACCTTTATATCATGTATAAATGCCATGATAAAAGAGAAATAACGTTATCACATTGCAAGGGTTCCGCTATTCGAAGTTGTTTCAAAGCGTCAAGCAATGAGTCAAGGTCAGCTACCCTACACCCTAAAGATAACCGGTTTCACTCTGTATCCGATCCCCGGACGCCCTTCCCCAAAATGAATGGATCCCCCTGGAAAAACCCCTCGTGTGGGGAGACCCAAAGGGGCCTCTGTGTCCATGGTTAAGGTTAGAAGATAATGAAGAGGAGGTCATGCTTTTAAAATTGGAGAAAGTATAATTCAAAACACTTTTCCTTCCCTGCTTGAGGTATCTTACGGATTTCCGACATTACAAAGCAGGGGCGTCATTTCAGTTTTTCGCGGGGGTTGCCTCAACTTCATTTTTAAGGTAATATCATGTCAAAATTTGACATCGTGAACTCCAAGGAGAAATGTTGGTCTGGGGGTTCACCCCCAAGGAAATTTTGAAAATTTGGCTCTTAAAGCTCGTTTTGAGATCCTCATCCAAAGAGAATAATTTCTTGTAAACCACATAATTTTCTAGGGAAAATAGTTGTAAATAAACGTCAAAGTTTTAAGGGGGGCTAGGGGTCCTCCCCCAGGAATTTTAATTCCTCTTTAAACTAGTGTTTTATCTCTTTTTCAAACTCTTTGGGGAGCTTCTAAAGGGAAAAGTTTCTTGTAAGAGGAATAGTTTTCAAGGGGGAAAACACTAAATAAGAGACGTGGAAATTTTAGAGGGGGGCTGGGGGTCCTCCCTCAGAAAATTTTTGAAATTGAACCCTCAAAAGTAATGTTTTAACTCCTTTTGAGACATTTTGAGTTGCACCCAAAGCTCCTAGTGGAAGTTACAGAATTTTCAAGGGACTTGCAGCTATTTTTCATATTACAGTGGAAACCTTGGGGGGGGCGGTTGCTCCCCCCTGCCCCCCCTAAATGACGCCCCTGTTTCAAAGTTTTCTTAGACTTTAAGGAACGTTAAAACTCGTGCTATTTGACTACTAAGTGCATGACTGAGTGCATGTAGTTTAATTTTAGAAGGGAAACGCTGACGCAGTTGACTGCGAAAATGTGAACGCTCTTAAATATAACCACAAAGAAAATGAAAACCCCATAAAATAGACGAATAAGAAGTTGAGGTAATAAGGTTATTTTTCAGTTGGGCAATCCCTCGCATTTTATATAAAGCTTTAAAATTAGAAACTTCAACTTTTTAGCTTCTCTGCACAGAAAAGGGAAAACTGTATCAGTTCGCAGTTGAACATGTTAAAAGTCTTTGACAGAAATTATTATATAAATATTTTTTCAAATTGAAAGCTTTTAGAAGGCTTTTTTTAATGTATCCAAAATTTCTTTTATATGTGATTAAATCTTTTAGTTTTCTATAACAGCAATATATTTATAATCGGGAATTCACTAAGATTTGTATATAATGATTAAATTTAATGCATTTTTCCGTATTCATTTATTTTAGATGAATAGGTCAACTAAAAACCGGAATGGGACGATTCGGCGCTTTTCTAACGCTTACAATTTCATAGTACAATGAACCAAAACGAGCGATTGAGTATGTAATTTTTTGCAACAAAATAAACTTTATCACCGTTAAGCCCCGTTATTTTACCAAAACGGAATCTCGAACATTATCCCAACTTATATCAGGAAAGGAAGGAGAGCATGCCAATCCTTAACTTCGACGTCTTACACCCGTTGTACGAACGGAAGCTCTCAACAAGCATGAAAGAAAGGGAAATCTTCCCATAAAAGTTAATCTAGTTCCTTCAACTTTCTTTCTACACTGCGCTCGCCCTCACTTATCTTTTTCCGGTCATGGCCAGACATTATTGATCTCCCCAGAGACAGTTTCAAAAGGCTGCTGAAGCATCCGTCCTGGATTTCGATGATTCAAACTCTTTAAGGTTTTCCATTTTCCCTCAGAGAGGGTGAAAGACCTTTAAGGGCCATGTTTTCAGTCGAGAGCGTTTTCGAACCATCGCTGGAATCAGCAACTTTTCGAGGGGGAGAGACGTGTATTGGACGAACCTTTAAAAAGCGCAAGCTGGGTTACATTCTTATATCGAGAGCAGAGATTAGTTAGATAAGCTCATGAAAGCTGTGTCGGAAAGGCAATATTAATAACAATAAATTTATAGTTGCATAAATTATAATTGGTGATCAAAATAATTTTTTTAATCCTACAAATCCTTTTTTATCAGACCAAATAAATGAGCTCAATCTCTTTATCATCAAAAATATAAAATTGAGAATTTATAAAAAATATGCTGCTAAAACTTAATCTCCACAGCTTTCTCAATCCAATTCAGAATATCTGTTTGTTAAAATGTGAAATTTTGTGTGTAAAAACCTTTCATATATTTCAATAACTTTTCAAGTATTTGATGCACTGAAATAATTGGATCACATTTTTTAATCAATAGATTTCCCCCTAACAATGTAATGTTAATAAGAATTCATCGTTATGTAAATGAGCGTAGATATAACAAGATATATTTCGTGGAATCAAATTTAAGTTGAATTCGAACGAAGTATACATGATGCAACAATGAGAGATAATATAGCATTACGAAACTCCACGAAGCCGATTTTCTTATGGCTTAACCATACTAACTTCATTAAAACTAAAATGTTTCCTGCATTTGTTTCAAATTCTCAAAACAAATTGTCTACTTTCGCCCATAAATATGAAAAAAGATTATGAAATATGTCAGAAAGGAGACAATTTTCAAAAATATGTTTGCTAATTAACCAGGATAGCATTTCAACAATTGCGTGCAGGTTGGTTAGTCGATTAGCCTTGACCCTGAACCCATTGCCTTCTCATGCTGCTGTGTGCGCTAGTATTAGGAAGAGTGCCAGATTTCTATAGGTGTTTTGTTTCAATGACTCAAAATATATGTCTTACAGAGGTACTACCTCTCGGCCCATGTTCATTAAGGACCCTCGCGGGTTTTTTTGATGAAAAATAGCTTTATTTGGCCGAGATCTTGTATGATATATTCCTTTGTGCTAAGAAGGAATGTTCATCTTGTTTCATTTTTAATAATGGAATGGTTTAGATTGAAGGTGAATATGCAATTGTGAGAAAAACGAGTTTGAAACCTTTTCCCGTGAAGAAAACTACCTTGAAATCACTTCATCATTGTATGGAACCATGGAACCATACCATATTTTTAAAAATTGACTGAGAAAAAGCTCTGAAAATGATGTTTAAAGTGGGAAAACCGCAAATCCGAATGCTAAGTGTTCATTCACTGGGCAACCCATCCTATCTAGATTGGACTTGTTTATTTTTATCTCTTTCAATCAATACTTTACTTAAACCTTTGGCTAAGCAGGAATTTAAATGCAGTTTCTAAAGCAATAAAAGGAGAAACTGTAAATTTAAAAAAACCTGCAGAAATTACTTGTTTTTAGCAGATAGAATCCACTTTACTCATGAAATCTAAAATGTATCGCAGTTTTCTTTCACGCAAAGATCATCATAGTAAAAATTCAATCCACATCACATAGAAAATCCAATTTAACCACCGGGAAAATGCTCGCTTGATAAATTGAAAACCTGTTTCTGCTCAACTAAAAATCCAAAGCGTATACCATCGACACACAAAACAAAGGAAACTTTTTATTTACACGAACAGTTTCGTAGAATCCATGCTCGTGATGTTTACAATCCCAACGCATGCGCAACCAGCAATCCACCCAGTCCTCTGCATCCGGATGATAACAGAGAGGTTGCTCCACGAAACTACAACTGCATCTGAAGATAAAAGGGAGACCAACCTTGCCAGGAAAACCATCCCTCTCCGGTGAGTTAGTTTACAAGCGTCGAGTACGTGACAGAAAACGAACGGAAAAAACGGCTTTGAAACATGACGGCATGACGCAACCTACCCTCTAGGAGTGTGGGTGTATTTTTAAAGTTCCGTTGGAAAAGATAAAGGTTCGACAACTTGTCTAAAGTGAAGTTCGAAAAAGGTAAAATTTCAAGGATATCCTCAACAGAGAGAAAAGTCCAGAAGTCGTATTATGGAGGACCTGTTTTACCTACCCTGGATTAACAGCTTTAAGCGGTCGAGTACGCTGTGCCAAACAAACTTTAATCATGAATCAAATGAAAGATATTCACTGCCATGTTTGAAGATTCATATCCATGCTGCAATCACTCAAATAATCCCTGAGTAATTTCAAAAACTAAAATTTGTTTGTGCTGCAGAGACAGGAATAGTTAAAATTTCATAATATGTCATGTGACACGACATTGATGCCGGTTGACTATTAATTCTGACTGAAAATGACAGATAACATGATTCAGGAATCATCAAATTTATGTCAAAATAACATTCCAATGACAACTTAAAAAAACTAAATGGAGAAAACAATACAACACACGAAAATTTATGAAATCTGCCCAGACTTCAGTGGTGTTTTGAAATCTTCAGTTATATAACTTCATTCATGGAACATATTGCATCAGAATCAAAGAGAAAATAAAAAAAAAATTCCCCACTTCTAACTACTTGAAATACTTTCTCCGCCGTTTCACAAAAACAATTTAATCAATTTTTTAATCTTATTTCGGTATTTGTCTTAAACCTAACAGTCGTAAAGTAACTTTTAGTTTACACTATTTAAAAAAAATTAAACATATTTGGGTTTTAATTTAATCAAGACTATATATTTCAATAGCAATTTCAACACAAAAAAATAAAAAGATAGTGTGAAAATTTCCTACCTAAGAACTCTCTAAAACTTTCACGCCACGGGGTTTGCTGCATTCGAACGAGAAATATAACTACACAAAAGGAATTTGTTTCATTGTATAAGCTCGCAAAAACACCGAGCTTCGTGCATTGCAACCGAGATTAAAATGATGACATAAACCACAGGCAGACGTGCAGCATTTCACGTCCGTGAGGCCCGCTATCCTCTTAAATTTTCGGTAGGTAGAACAAGGTCCATTGTGTGTAAGGCCCACATTTTTCAGATAGTTCTATCCAAGGAGCAAACATGAAATGACTATAGGCAATAGATAAAATTTTTAGAGTGAGGAATTCCTGCATTGATAAGTCTGTGCTTACTTAGCAGTTAGACACTCTTTTGTAGCGTTGAAAGTTTTCTAATTTTTCTTTGTGACAATTCATTAATGAATCCATTGTTAATTGAAGCGGATAAAATCAGTGCAATTATATGTATGAAACAAAACTAGTCTCATAAAAATATTATGGTTTTCGTTGTCTGTACTATGTTTTATAAGTATCTGTAATTTATAATATACTCTCTTTTCATCTTTTTAAAAATAAATATAAATATTTTTTAAAAAGTGGATATTTAGGGAGAAAAAAAAGGTCATTTGCCTATTTTTCTCTTAAAACCCAATAAAATAAAAAATTAAATCGTAGAGAATAAAGTACTACAAGTCCATTGAGAAATCTTAAACTGTTTTATTTTCTGTTTTTATTCCCAGCAATTCAATTTTTTTAAAAATAGAAGGTCTTAATTGGAATTAAGTTCGATTTATTTTAAAAGAGATAAAAAAGAGAACTTATCCGGGTATACTTCCAAAAAATGTATTGGTTTATGAAAGTTAATTTCAATAACCATAACAGATCGGTAACAAATATAAAGCAATATTGTACAGATTAAATGGAATAAAAGTATTCCCCTTTTTTATCTTTTTGATGTATTTGAGAACAATTCTAACCTATTTAATATTACATTTTTTTAGTTCAGTTTGAAAGTCCCAAGGATCTAACCTTAAGAGCTCAAATCCTAAAATAAATCTTATCAGGAACAGAAACTTACTGCGGTCGTGGCTTATATATTTCTTAGCACTTTCATTTCGAGTGAGAGCTGTTTGCGATAATTGTCGTAAAAAGAAATGAGCACGAGTTATCGCAGCAATCCATTTGTCAGTTATACACGAGCAGGGCTGGACTGGGAAGAAATTTCGGTCCGGGCATTTTAAGTCTGAATCGGCCCACCGCATAATTTTTATGAAAAATATAACTTCATAGAATTAAAAATTTCGGGGGGGATCGTGGGTACCCCCCCCAAGAAATTCTTTTTGAAATTGACCCCTAAGAAATAGTCTAAAATCCAAATTAATAAAATCTAACCCTTTCATAGAAGACTACATGGTTTCCTTTTCCGATATTTCAGTTAAAAAAATTTTATTTCAACTTAGAATTAATCAGGAATCCTTATTTTTTGAAAATAAAATATTTAAAATACACCCTGAGCAAGTTTGTAATTTTTGTGATTTAAAAGAATTAGAATCCTGGGAACATGTGTTTTTCGTGTGTCCAGTTTATAATTTTTATCGGTTAAAATATCTCTCCTCTTTAATTCATTTCCGTAATAACATAAATAATTTTCTCTCCCTTAAACATGGAGAATATCACTCAATAGCATACTTTATTAAAAATGCCCAGAAATTAAATAATTTTTTAAACGAAAACATTTCCTTGGAGTTTTAGTCCTGTCACACTTTATACTTTTTGTTATTATTGTAATTTGCAATTTTTGTGTATTATGTATTTTGTAGTGTGTTTTGTGGTTTTTTCTTTGTAAGCGGGCTTCGGCCTGAAGGCAAATAAAATTATATTCTATTCTAAAATCCATTTTGAAGTCCCTAATTGGATACGTTATTAACTCAATATAGACTTTTAATTCTTTGTTGGTAAATTCAGTTAGTAGAAAGAATTTCTATCTTGACAAACTTAATATTAAAAGAAATTGTGAATAATGTAGCACAAAATAGAAAGGGGTTCTGGGGGTCCTCCCCATAAAAATTTTGGAAATTTAAAAGTACTGTTTTAACTCATTTGGGACCCTATTTGGGGTGACATCCGAAAAGGTTCGCTTCTTTTATGCCGTAGAATTTCTTAAGATGAAACCAGGAAAATTCGTTCATAAAAATATTTTAAATAATATAATACTTTTTTGAATTAAGTAATTTATGCCATCATTAATGAATTTAATTGCTGGTAAATTAATGGGTTAGATGGCCGCACAAAAGGAATTCGTGGGCCGCTAGTTGGAAATTCCTGCGGAGTGCAGATTCATTTTAACAAGATCTTTTTCATTCATACCACTGTAAAATATTTTGGTTGTAGGCGGCCCACAAGCGGCCCACCGGGCATTTGCCCAAATGCCCGTATGGCCAGTCCGAGCCTGTACACGAGTCAGTTGAATACGGAAACGGCACGAGAGACGTCACAAACATCTATTTACAGGGCGCCCACCACAGCAAAATGCAAGCAACACGGCGCGTGAGATGTCAGATGATTCATCTTGTCTCCCTTGTGCATCCTATAGCTGTACAAAGAAAATTACACAGATCTTCATCGAACTTTCGAACCTATAATGTTTGTGTTACGAAGGGGTTTTTTAACCAAGATAACTTTGAAGTTAAAATTTGACCAAATAAAATTTATGACAAAACTTAATTTTTTCCTAAGAAAATTTAAAACAGCCGCTACACGACAGATATAACATTAGCTAAATTTTATATTTCCTGTATCGCGCGCAAAAAAAATACAGAACTGTGCGCCTAAGTACAGAATGACTTTAGTACATTTCAATCGCTATATTTAGGGTTTTTTTATTTTCCAGTATCATTCAAAGAAAACAAAGCAATCTATTTTTGTTGCATCATTTCACAAAAACATTAGAATTTCGGTAATCCGAAACTCCTTTTAACCGGATCCGTCTGGTTTTTTTAAATGTTACGATATGTCGCCCAACCCAGCCTCTGATCGGAGAAAAAGATGCAGTTGAAATTTTTAGAGGAGAATGATACACAATTTTAAGTTAGTTTTCACAGATCATTTACCTCAGCCAAAAAAGGGTAATGATATCTCTGCAAAGAATAACAGGTCGACCTAACTGGCGTTCACATCCATCAGTTTCAGTCCATCATCAAAATGCCCAACCAAAAACTTCCTACGCTCAAAACCGCAGAAAAATAGCTGATGCAATATACAGTAACAACAACGCAGAAGGTCCGATGCTCTCGATCGAAATAGAACGCACTGCCATAACGAAGTAAGCGGTGCACGGGGAGAAACAAAGCGTGCGCTCAAGGCCTCTTCGAAGCGGCTGCTCCGAGAACAAAGAGAGTGACGTGAGGCGACACATCGACCCTTCAAGGTGAAGATACGGTTGAAGAGGAGCCCACTGGTCACACCGAACTAACACCAGGAAAGGATTTGTAGATCGCCAGTTACCAGGAATCCAACCACAAACAAATGGCCCCTAAGGTCGAGGATATACTTTTACAAGCCTCAGTTCTATGGTCCTCTAGTGAAGAAAACACATTTTTCAGGCCACAAATGGTCTATTACGAACAAATAAAGAAGCACCCTCCTCGAACGAAGGTCTAAAGGAGGGCCTCTATTTTGTACTCTTATCTCCCGCTACTCTGCTCTGGACGTTGTAAAACTCTATCCTCACCTTAAATGGTGTCTTGTCCCCACTAGGGAGGTATCTCGCCATAAAACCATCGTAGGGTAAGCTCTACGACTTGGTAGAAAGTTTTATAGCCAGCTCAAAAGCGCGCCTCACAGAGATAAACTGGAGATATGAGAACAACGAAAGGACAACTAGAGGTCAATTAAAGAATAAAACCCCTAAATAAAACAAAAATAAGCTCTACCTACCGGGGTCATGAGACAAAGGGTTGTAAAAGTCTCTACTGGCCCTAAGGAGAAGTAGATAGTTTTACAACCTCTGATCTTATGGCCCCGGTCTCTTTGCGTGGTTTGAAGGTTTCCCCTCTTACCCCCGTCCGAGGAGGGGTTTTCATCTTTTGTTCGCTTAGGCAGCTGCCACACTACAGTCGAAAAAGACGCCAGTGCCATAATCAAGTTATCAAGAGGAGGGAAGAAAGCATGGTTGAGCCTCAGTCTCCCCTATATATAACTCCATGCTTTCTCTCCTCCTCTTGATAACTTGATTATGGCACTGGCGTCTTTTTCGACTGTAGTGTGGCAGCCGCCTTACTGACCACACAAAGAGACCGGCGCCATTTAACCAGGGCTTGTAAAACTCTCTCCTAAGAGTCATGGAATGTTCTGAAAACGGAGATAGGGAGGAAGAGTTTTGGTAAAAAAAAAAAGGGTGAGGAAACGTGATCGGAATCACGCATGGGGAAAGTTAAGGAGATGTGAGGAAGCACGGTTTCATAAAGATGCAATGCATCAAAAAAGATTCAGCTCACCTGTGCCTGGAGCGATTCTAAAGGTACTTTAACAGTTATTCTAAACATTCAGTAAATTAAGTGAGGCCTGCTGCATACGAAGGGTGAACTTGAAGAAAATGGTTTTGAGAAGAAAAATAGGGGTTTCATAAGTTTCCCAGTAAATGGAATTCAATAGCTCAACGTCAATCGTTGAATATTTTAAGAGGGAAAGAAGGCTGAAATATCTCCGGGTAAAAAACTCAAATAGGTTAGTATTCAAATATTTTTACTCGGTAAAAAATTGTTCTTCCTATACGGAAAGCCTTAATTTATCCCAAAGAATTCATTTGAAAAATCTTATAGCTCTCTCTAAAACTTTCTAAGAAATACTCCTCTCCCTCCTTTATAAGAAAAAATATAATAAAGATTTGATCCTTAAAACTAGCATTTTGACATTTATTTGAAACTTAAAGCACTTTAAAAAGTGTGCGCTTTGACTCTGGCCTCTATAAATCCGTATATGAATAGGGTTATATCCTATATTTATGACAAGACCTATTACTTCATAAGAGGAAAGTAATGAAAATACTCAGCTACAAAAATAGTACTAAAAGATTATTCTTCTGATGTTTCTTTGAGCATGATACTTGATATAGAAAGCAAAATAAAAATCTAAATAGTATAGGCATGTGCATGAGCACCTTATGTGTTTGACAGAAATAAAAATAAGTAGCAATGTGTTGGTAAACCAGTAAAAATAATAATCATAAAACGTTATGTAAGCAAATATGGTTTTAGTATCTTGCAATTATAAATGTTTAACAGGTGGTGTACACAAAATACAATAATTCTTTTGTTTTTAGCTTTAATAGAGCGTGTACTTTTTCCAAACCGTATACGATATAAAACTCAGAACACTTTTTGAAAGAGTCTAAAGGGAAACGTGGTGTTTTTACCTTGGCAGGTGATAAAACTCACGTAAGAATAAAATAATCCGCGTTCGGATATAAGCTTTACGACATCCTTTGCAAAGGAAAGTAGAATTGTGCAGTTCGTTCGTTTCTCGACTCGAGGACGTATCATCTTTAATCATCTAACTTTTACACCATCTTTTATTCTATTTAAAAATTTTACTTATAATCAAGAGAAAAAAAATTTATTAAATGAAATAAAAAATCGGATTTTCTTGTAAATAATAAACTATGAGGTAGCAGAAGACATGGAAATCAACCACACAACTAAATAATATTATCTTTATACAATTATTTTGCGGGATAAATCTCTACAGTTAAGATGGTTAAGAAGAAAAAGGTATCAATTCATTGCGACACAATGTTATTATAGAGACAGTATTTGCAAATAGTTTGACATTTCAGTCAAATAATGCATTAAAATATACCTAATTGGCTATGACAGTATGACAGATTATCAAGTATGACAGCTAATCAAGATCTAATTTGATCCAATGACAACTAGAAATATTGTTCAGCATAGTGAAAAACTTGTTCTATGGGTAAAAAATACTATAGTTTGAACAGAATACTTGTTCTATGGGTAAATAAAATTAATATAAATGAAAAAAATTACACTTTTATTTGAATGAAAAGTCAATAAGAACGCAAAGGATCACATTCATCCGTCCTTTATACTTTTAAACGGAAAACAGTTTCTAAATTTAGTTCAACTGGAATCTTATTCACAGTCTAACAGGTTTTGAGTTCATTGAATTGATCTTTTCGTGGAAGAGGCCAGACAGAAGGCGAGACACTCTTAAGTCATCAGTCTAAAATTTGATTCTCCATACTCTATCAGATCTGATTATCCAATAACAAGAGGAAATAGAGCTATTCTACAGAAACTTTTGAAACAAGATAACTCAATACTAAATAAAAGTTTCAAGATGAAAATAACGATAAAATATTAGTTACACAAGAGAAGGATATGTTCAGATCCATTAAAAGTAATTTTACCTACTGTTAACCATTTCAAACAAGTTAATTTTTAAAACTTATTTAAACAATGGTTGTTACCAAAGTGGGCTAAAAGTTGAAAAAGAATGAGTTAATATAACATCTCTATTGTTAATCAGTTTTAACAAATGGCCAAGAAAGAAAATGTATCGTAAGCTCAAATTTTACAGAAAAGCGTAGATTTTTATCTAACTTGTTTTATGTTAATTATTAGTTTTTTAGATGAAATTTTTCAACTTCAATTTTCAACTTTCAATTTTTCAACAAATTTTTCAAACATACAGATACATCTTTTCGCTATACAGAAACTTCTCTGGATTTTATCCCAGTTAAATTTTTTAGATCCCCAAACTGTTTTTAAAACTATATACACCAAATACATTAAACACTTTAGTATAAAACATTAACAAAATAATTTATCGAGGTTATATGAACAATTTTTAAATTCTTTCATGGGTAAACACTTTTATCTGAGCACTTTAAAATGGAATAACGTAAAAAAAATTAGAAAGTGAATTTTTGTGACAAAAAATGTAATACGAATAACCTTAATTCAAGAGGAAAGTAGTATTTTTCTTAAACCTGTAAGAGGTGTAGCTCAACTCATGATTCCTCCTCTCAGTCACCACCAAAAAGATTTTAGGGACATAGCAGTTTGAAAAATTATCAAGAAATAATGATATACACGAGTTTAATATTTTTGTTTTCAGTCAAGAGTAAATTAGAATACGTATAAGACTGTTTGGATAGGAACCGCGAACTCAACAGAAGATAGTAGCGAAAAGTTTCTTATGTGGGAAAACTCAATACCTTGACAAAGTGGGTATGGAGTTTGGTACAAAAGAACAAAATATTTATAAAAAATATGCCAGTAAATTTCCCAGAGAAAGAACGTTGAAAAACAACTTTTTTGATGCTAAGTTTGCCTTAAATATAGACAATACAAAATTATTTCGTAAGGTGCTCCAAAACTACACTTATCCAGGTGAATTGCACAACAACACCCAACACTAAAACGAACATTACCCACCGGCTCGATAAAAAACCGCGCCTAATGTATTACTCGTAAACAAATCCAGTTACCTAGACTCGCAGGCACGAGCTATCAGCTGATGGGAAGAGCGCACTCCGCTGGCAACCGAAAAGCACGGAGAAACAAAAAACTTCTATAAATACTAGCGGCTGCGTTCGCATCGTTCGCTGGGGGAGTCCAGCTGAGGAGATGGAGAAAATCCTTTCCTTCATCCAGAGCGGTGTGGACGAGAAGTGTGTTTTCAAACCCCGCCAAAGTGATGCACGGACGGCGCATGCGCGGTGGAGGATCGCCTGTCAACTGGAGACGAGAGTGGGGGGAAAGCTTTCATTCAGAGGCGCGGGAGGAAGGGGAAAGTGGTGGGTAGGTGGGTGGTGTGTGGATTTATAAAGTGATTCTGGGACGCGTTTTCATTAACGCTCCCTCCGTTCTTTCTATTTTTGCTTGATTTGGGACGATAGAGAGGCGGGAAATAAGGTGAAAGGCGAATGAGGATGGAGAAGAGAAGGGATTGGGATAGAGAACGAAAGGAACAAGAGGTTGAAACAGATTATAAGGAGATAATAAAAGATTTAAATAGAGAGTAAGAAGATGTGAGACTAAAATAGAGAATAAAAGGATAAGAGAGGCTGTAATAAAGAATAAGAGGATGAGATGGGAGGAAGAATAAGAGGAAGAGAGACTGCATTAGATAATAAGGTTGAGAGTGTAAGAGAATAATAGAGAATTAAGAGGATGAGTCAAATAGATAATAAAAAGTAGGGTATATATAAGATACTAAAATAGAGAATAGGAGATAAGAAGGACTGAAATAATGAATAAAAGGATGTGAGGGAACTAACAAGAATAAGATTAAATATAGGAGAAAAGTAGAGAGAAAAGAAAAAGATAAAGAATGAGGGAGCGAATAAGAGGATTAACTAAAGCAGGGGTTCCCAATAAAATTTTGCCGAGGACCCCCTTTATAATAAATTTACTGACGAGGACCCCTTGAACCTAAATTTTTTTTAAAAATGTAGCTACAAATGAACTACAAATCTCCCAATATTCTTTTGCAAAGGATTACCGCTGATGGCAAAATAAGTTTTTCGGCAATCGTATGATCTTTACCTGATTTTGCAATAAGTTGTGAAATCTCATAAGATGCAAGGTTGCGTTTTCATTTACATTAGAGCCAGAATGATTCTCAATAACTTTACGAGATGATTTCAGCTCTTATAAAAAATACTTCATTTCTCGGTGACATTTCGTGGACCCCTTGGACACAGCCGGCGGACCCCCAGGGGTCCGCGGACCACCTATTGGGAACCCCTGAACTAAAGGAACTAGAGAGGTGAGTAAGAGAGAGAGTACGAGATTGAATTAGAGGAAGATAGTAAGAATTGGTGCTTGTAATTCAAGGCAATGAGAAAAACAGGGAGATAGTAAACAGCTGAAAGAATGGGAAAAAGAGGCGGTGAAAAAGTGGAGAAGGGAGAACTTGGAAATAGAGCGGGAGAAGGAGAGAGCGAATAAGAGAAGGAGAGAAACTAATATGTAAGTAAGGTCTCTAGATAGAGAACTATAGATAGACTCTAGATACAGACTAGTCACAGAGAGGTGAATTTTAAATACCCTTAAAAACTAATGTTTTCAATTGGATATTAGTGGAACAATAATTGAAATTTATGCTTCAATGTAAACTAAAATAAGTTTAGGGCAGTGTTTCTCAACGTGGAGCAATACGATTTTCTTGGGGGGCAATTTTAAAATTTTTATCAAATTGCCCTCCAAGTGGGGCATGAACCACCAGGTTTTATTTACTTTCCAAAAAGGATTTTCGAAAAAAGAAAGGTATGGGGGCATAGAATATTTAGGAAGACTTTGGTGGGGCCCATGAACCGAAAAAGGTTGGGAAACACTGGTTTAGGGAACATAGTTAAAAAGGGAATTTAATCTACTTACTTTTAAATTTACATTCATTGATCCCAGTTTTAAGTAGAATACTCTTTAAAAGCACATCAGTTCATTTATTTTAAAATGGACTCTAATCAAATTACTAATTTAATTATGGCCTACACATTTAAAGGAAATTTTTGCACAAAAAACTTTTGTTTGCATTTGAAAACTTTTTTGAAGTTCGAAGTTTATTTTCATGTGGTTTCCTAATACGTGAAAGTGAAATTATTCCCGTAAAGGGAAACAAGAACGAACTATACGAAGTTCTTATTGCGAAACAGCTATAAATTGGGGGAATCACGTGTGATGAAATTTGATTTCATGTAATAGACTCGAGGGAACTAAATTACACTGTTTTTTTCCGATTCACTACAAAGATAAATACGTGGATGATGAAAAATTCAGGTTATCATTATGGATTCCTTTCCCTGTTATTTGGTGACCGGTCATAGAAGACTGTAATGTCAATAATCATATTAATAGCCATCTCAATAATCTGTAAAGACCTATAATACTTCTAACTTCTATTCAAAGAGTCATCAGGATTACATAATCAATACCATCTGTCTCAGTCTATTTCTGAACCTTTTTAAGGAAACTGCCCAAACAGCATGCGGACCTAAAATGTGAAAGAACTGCCTCACGCAACACGCAACATTAAGATGTATTCCTATGAGCATTAAAGAATTCCGAAAAAAAATCGAGGATCGTTTAAAAAGAAGTTCCACGAAACTTAAAAGCCACATTAAATCCACCGATAATTAAATTCAAATTACAACAGGGTGAAGAATGTCCTATAAAAATTACAAAAGCATCTGTAGGAAAAGTTCACTAAACATGGAGATCCTATTGATTTTTAAAAAAAAGACATTTACTTTTTAATCAAAAGAACACTAGACAAGAAGTATATTTTGTGCGACCAGGACGGGTCCGATTGTTAAGGGTCGCTGAGCATGGCATCAAGGTCGGAATAACAGGGAGTAGAGTCAAACAAAGGTGTAACCGGAGGTTCGATGCGCCAGACAGAATGTTAGGTAAAAAGGTCCAAGGACGAAGAGTGGACAACTGAGTGAAAAGTGGGTAATAAGTAGGGGAGATCCGTGTACCTAGGACCCACCCCACTTTTTTTAAATAATATTTAAAGTTTTCTTTCTCAGATGGGTGAATGAAAACTCCAATTTTCATGTTTAAATCTTTCATTTTTAAATCTAGGGATAATGCTGTGGCTAGTTTCTCTCTATTCTAAAAAAAAGTTTTTGGTGAACGGTTTCCAGAGAAAGGCTTTTTAATTACTGAACCGAATGACACATATATGGTATCAAAATGACCGGATTCTTTCCGGATTTCCGAGTAGGCCCTTCGATTTTTCAAAAAATTTCTCAATTTTAAAATATTTCCATTTTTTTAGATAACGGATAAGGTCGCAGTTACAAAGCAAGTACTGTCAATCAAATTATTATGCATCCAATCACAACGACCGATTGACGCTGTATTTTAAGATGAAACATGTTTTTTCACCATTTAAAAAAGTACTTTCTTGATGAAATATCACTGAAAGACTGATAAAAACATATTCTAAAAACTTACATGTACGCCATCTCATACTAAAATTTCACACTTTTTGTCCAATATTTATAATTTTTAGTCTGATTTTATTTTATCGAAATTAAATGTAAACATAGAGGGATGTTTTGTCTCTTATTATTTTCAATTGCTTAAACGGTATTGTTTAACAAGTCTGGGTTTAAACAAAAATATGAATGATAAACACTAGGCATATTATACTAACGAGTTACTTTAAAATAATGGTTTTTGTTTAGTCCGAATATTTATAAAAATAAGGATTAGTTATTTTTACTTGAACGATAATTATCATAGATTTAAAATAATTAAGATGAATATTTCTAAAAAATATTTCGTTTAAATTTTTGATAATTTCGAGTTAATATATATTTAAACTTTTAAGGGAGATTTATTCATGGAGGGGATTTGGGGAAGTATTTTTGGAAAGTTGGTTGACGTTTTCCTGTAAATTGTTTAATTGTTTTATAAAGTATATTAAGTTCAGCGAGTTGGAATTTGTGGGAATTGCGAAGCAATTCCAAAAGTTCCCGCGTTAGCAGTTTACGGGGGTTGGCGAGCGATAGCGAGCAGGGGGCGGTAGCTCCCTAGTTTGGTTAAAAATAGTTTTTCATTAGGTGTAAAGTTACTTTTTGAAGCTTAGCTTATATGTCATTTTTTCCAAGGATAAATTAAATATTTTTCTTCTTATTTTGGTCATAATTTAATTTTTCAAGTTAGAAAAAAATGAGATAGTAATGAAGTTCCAACTCTGCGTAGGTTTTTTTTTCAAAATAAGAGATGTTGTACAAAACTGCATACATTGTACCTAGGGTCACATGTTTTCCTTATACTGTACCTAGGGCTGGCTTTAAGTACAACAACAATCATATCCTATGTGATTTAATACCACAAATGAGTGACCTGATAGTTTTATTTTCATGTTTTAATTCTATTAAAATGGTTTTACAGGTTGTATCTGAAATCGTGCAACAAACTTTGAGGGTTGATAGGAATCATCAAGACGAACAGGTATTTTAGTATAGAACAGGGGATGGGGATCCCTAATCTCTGTTGTTGTTGTCTTATGCCACTTGGATTATCCAAGCTCCACCGCAAAACGTACAGGATTTAATGCAAAGGGGGTGCGGCTCCTGAGAAATTGAGGACCAATGACTGGCAGGAGTCCTACTTTACTGACATTTACTTTTTTGAAAACGGTTCGTCTTATATTGAGAGTATAGTTTATGTATTTTTAATAATAATCTTAAAAGTTGCTTCACAGCCATAACGCATGCACAGCAGAAAGAAACCATTCGGTGCCTATCCATGAACAAGGCGAATAACACATTCCCTATTCTTTACACTTGATTGATCTCATACCCAAGCTCATCCCCATCCCATATAAGATAATAGAACTTCAGGAACAAATGATGGGCGAAATACAGCACAGCTACAAACCAGTTAATTGCTCCTCAGCCGTGACAAATCTAGAAGAAAACGAACAAGGTCTCTGTCCACCGGACTTTTCAGTCAGACTAGAAAAGTGTCCTTGAGATAACTGTGTGACTTGAGTTTTCATTCGAGAGGAGGCGAATTGTTTATCATCATTAATGTCAAAAGTTACAGATTGTGGGATTAAAGACAAGTTATTCTTAAAAGGACAAAAACAAATATTGAGGTTTTGAGATAAGTGGATTAGTTAGTTTTAAAAAGTACTCTTTCAAAAATAACTTTGAAAACAGTTTTATTATAACAACACGTGAATTAAATTGATATTAACGTTAAGTTGAAAGAGATTTCAGTAAACAAATATAGCGGAAATCATTCTCTTACGAAGAATTACATTTTAGTCACGATAGCGTGATTACAATAGATTGCTCAGTTAATTAATATCGTGGCTGTACAAAAAACTGAGCTACCCTGAGAGCAATAAAGGTTTACCTACTTCTTTTAGCAGTTATTCGGATATGTATGTCTTCTACCTCACTCTAACATTAAGGGTGATCGTAAAAGTCAGTTTCAAGCCGTTAAATTTTAGGCTAAGTCTCTTACCAGTCATTGGAAGTTACAGTATTTAAAAAAACTATGCTGAAGCGATGGGAGATAATTTTGTAAGATTTAAAAAGGTGATACAATCAAAAATTTAGCTAAAGATGCACGAAATATGATTAATTATCTAAAAAAGCAGGATTGGTTCTGAAGAGGCCCCATGGCATTAAATATATCGTCTTCTCGTTCAATAAAACAAAGGAACAATTTCAGATAATATTCTCTTTCGAAAGTTAACCATAGTATTCATATAACACTTACTTAACTGCAATACCATTCTCCATTGCATATTGTCTCCATTATTCAAGATCAAATATAACCTCTAATTGAGGTTATCATTTATCGATACACAAAGATAAATACACCAAGATACCAAAGTTTGAAATAGTGCAATGAAAATACGTTGAAAAATAACAATTTTTATCAGAAACTGATTCAAACCAGAACAAACAGAATAACAAAGGTATAAGAAAGACAAGCCGTTTCCTCAACATCTAACAACGTCTTCAAAGGTAAACTAAAGCTAAGTAGATTATAAGGATCGATTCAACCAGGCCTTCATCCGCTAAGCTATTGAGAGCGAACCTTATTTATTTGACAGACTATTGAGCCATGGTGTAATTGCATGTTGCTGTTCTGACACCTATATTTTGTGCTTCAATGTAGATTGCATTGCATGAGATCCATAGAAGTGTCAAACATGAAGCTCTGGTGAAAGGTTTGTGTGGTTCTCCCTCAGAAGGGTTTTTATAGATTGAAGCAACTGCCAATAATGTCCTACCACGCAAACTAAGATACGAAATACATTTTACTCAAAACATATGATGTTATTACTATTGCAGTTTGGAAATATTCTGGAACATTACTCTTATTACAGTTAGCTAATATGAGGATATCTTTTATTGATGCTATATTGTTTTAACACAATAATCTTATTTTTTAATATAAAATTTTAAAGAAATAACCTTGATTTATAATAAGGCTATTATTTCATCCCCCAACGAAAGAGGCTTTAGATATTTAGATGCTATTCATTTTTCATTGGACATCTCTAAACACCTTTGCCTAGTTAGTGAGTATGTTCTTTTCAATATTCAGAGAAAGTAGTTCCCACACACTCAAAAATATTATCTTCTAAACATCTAAATAAGTGCTTCCCAACGTGGAGAGCACGCCTCACCGGGGGGCAATTTAAAATAAATTTTCAACCAAATTGCCCTCGGGTGGGGGGCATGGACCACTAGGTTTTATTTAATTTCTAAGAAGGGTTTTCGAAAAAAACATAGGAGGCATGGAAAATTTAGAAAATTTTTGGTGGGACATGGACCAAAAAAGGTTGGGAAACACTGATGTAAACTAAAAGATTTTAAGAATGCTTATAACGAGATGTAAAAGTTTTTTCTGTGATTGATATTAAAACGCGCTTTTTTTAAAAGGTGGAAGAAATTAACATTGATGTGTAAATCGTTGTGGTATACGTGTAATCCGCTAGAATGCTCATTCACATGAACAATCCGGATTTAATAAATTCTATGGCATCCTTTGAGATAGCGGGTAAAGCTTTCTGCTTCACTTTATTAAAGACTAGCTGATACGCCCGGCCTTGCACAGGTGGAGATGGAGATTTTTTTTCTTTAAAATTTTTAATATATTTCCTACTTTATTTTGATGAGTGAAAGTTGTCGAATCAAGCATTTTAAATTCTGACAGATTTCTGCATTTACATGATTCCCATAAAAACAACAAAATATTAGAAAAATATTCTCCCAAAAATCACTTAAAATGCTCAATTAGAGCCCTTAATTAATCATATCATGATTTTATTATATTTTTTGTAAAATTTAATAAATAAAACATATTCCTGCAATTTAAAAAAATCCAATTTTTCCACTGGAAAGGGTTTTGAATATTAAGGCGGCCAAGAGTCTCGTCGCCTGTGCGCGCTCTCTAGCTTCTTGCAATAGATGCAATGATGCGAGAATGCAAGAATGCGTCTTGCAATAGCCAGGGTGATAATTTTGTCTCTGTCGCCGTGACAAAAGTCTCTAGTGCGCGCTTAGCCTAACTCTAGTTTTTGGTCTGTTAACCAACTTTATTAAAAGCAACAATATGGTCATCATTTGATTTTGCATCCTCGCTTCCATTTTTGAAATTTTGAAATTGGGGTACATAGATACTTTTGCTGACCCATCTGGGTCGCTCCTCGTTTCCATGGACACTATTTTAACAACAATGCTATTCCATGAAACTTTTTATTTAAAAATTAAACTCTCAAAATAAAAATATTTTATACTATAGTTACCAGTTTTAAAATTTTAAATTTTGTTGAAATATATTTTTAGATTATTAATATGATTTTTAAACAGCTTTACATATAGCTTTTCTTTTAAAAACTTGTTATTTTGCATTATGCTTTTTTTGTAACAATGGGGTAAGCAGATCTCTTTTTGAGCAGAAATAAAGCTATTTCAGCAAAATGACCATAAAAAGGGTCAAAAGAGGGTCAAGGGGTCGTTCTAGAACCTATGTTTTTTCTGGGATTCTTTTACGTAGGTATACCAAGTTTGATAAAAGACAAACAAACACACACACACACACATTGAATTTTATTATATTAGATTAGATAACAATCGGGCGCATGTAATATTTTTTAATAACTAAAGAAAATGCGTTATAACAGAACATGTACAAACTAATGCAAAAATTCGTGTAACTAGCACCCAAGTGGTAAATTTGCAAAAATTAATTTGTATCATTTTGTGTTCAGAGTTTCACAAAAGCTTTTTCCCCAATTTTTCATTTTAAAATATTATTACCCCGATGATTTTGATTGATTTTTGTGTTGCTCGGGAATATGTGTGATTTAAACATTTAATGTTAAAAGAAAGTGCTGGAAACGGAATTGAATAAAAGTTCTGAATTTATTATTGTGTTCATTTTACTATCGTTATTTTTTAAACAGGCTTTTAAAAATTGTTCTTTTTATAATACAACTACATGGCTTGATGTAAAAAAGTTTCAAAAACCCTTAGGCTAAGCACGCACTAGATACTTTTGTCACAGCGACAGAGACAAAATTATCACCCTGGCTATTGCAAGAAGCTAGAGCGCGCATAGGCGACGAGACTCTTGGCCGATTGCCAAGAGTCATCTCCATAGAAATATAGAAATGCATTGCTCTCGAGTGACCTAGTGTTTATAGTCGCCGCGACAGAAGTCTCTAGTGCGCGCTTAGCCTTATTTCGTTGAGAAATTGTTTTCAAAAGGACTTTGAATCTACATTGTGTCGACTGCATATTCACAAAAAAAAATATTTCCATTTTTTTAAAAGCAAACATACATACTTCCTTTCTCAACCTTTCCTGTTGCAATAAAATGAGAGAGAAAGAGAAAATGTGAAGTCAATTAAACAAAAGATAATAAGATAGGCAAAGAGCAAACGACAGAAACACAAATATTTTTTGAAATCCCGTGATGCGTTCGATTCCTATAGCTCAGGGGTTCCCAAACTTTTTTTGGCCCGTGGACCCCCTGACGGCATTTTTCATACCCCGTGGACCCCCTGCCTTAGGGACCGTTCCAAAAGTAGCTGAAAATATAATTTTATGATACTACATATTTTTAAACCAAGCATAAATTTTGTAATTTTTTTCAAGTGTTTTTTTTGTTCATTGATGAGCATTTGATTACACACTTTTACATATTTTTTTGCCATTCATATGGTTACACAATATTTTTCAGGAAATTATAACAATCAAACATTTAAAAAGTTGGAAATAAAACAAATCTAAACTTTAATATCTTTCACTACATTTTAAGACACAAAAAATTAATTTTAACATTAAGTTTTGGTCGGAAGCATGTCAAATTTAATGGCTTATGAGTGAGTTATTCATTCCCAAAATCATAAAATTTCAGAAATAATTACAATTGATATATGGCATGTTAACAAACAACTTTTATTTAAGTTCAACTATGAAAAGAAATAACATGTTACAGAAATTTAGTTTTAATTTATTACACTGTGAAAAAAGGTTTTTGTACATTAAAAAATATGTGCATTTACATGTGATGTTGAACAGCATTTATAAAATTTGAAAATAACTTTATGAGTTTTTCCATAATGGAAAAAAATAATGATAGCTAAGTTTCACCAACGTAGAATCAAAATGAAAATATTCAATTGTAAAAAGCTATTATCAACATTAAAATATTAACAAACTGATATTTAAAGTTTAAAAATTAATTTCCTGTGGACCTCTAATAGTGGCTGTGGACCCCCTAGAAGTTGCTGTGGACCGCCAATTTTCATTTTCTTGCCCGTGGACCCCCTGGAAGTCACCGTGGTCCCTTGGGGGTCCATATGGACCACTTTGGGAACCGCTGCGTATAGCTGGAGACGACCAACTTTTCATTGAAGGTCACCACACCACATGTTGTAAGGACAGGAATAATTTCAGCCTAAGTATGTAACCAAGTATTCCTCTGTGAAAAAAAATTAACCTGTCACTCAAAGAGACGATCTGAACGAAATCAAAGCTGTTTTCTGGAGTCGATATCAAACCATCAAAATCCATCCTGTTTAGTTGCCTTAACCTCACTACAAGCTATAAACAAACAGAAAAAACAACCACTCCTAACTTGGACATTAATGAATTTACCACCATTAAAAGCTAGGCTAGCGCCATTACGATCCCAAAAACAGCTTATTCAACGAACTGTCTTCGGCCCGAGATTGAGCAGACAATGTTCCAGAAGATGTTATTTTTCCCGCCGCAGACCATCACTCATCAGCGCAGAGCATCGCCCGTGTGAGAAGGTTAAGAGATTATCACCGGCACTTGATGCGATAGGGACAGATAGATTGATCCTGGGATTGATTTCTTTATAAGCCCATACGTTAGACTGTTTAGAGGTCGGTTTATGGGTTGCAACATGCGGCCGCCCGTCGCCAGCAAACGATTAATTAGTGGGGATGGTGATTGTCGGCTGGCTCTCCAGAAACCCCGAAGGGAAAACAGATAGTGAGTGAGGCAAGAGCGGAATAATAGACAAATGTGGGATTATTTATAAATAGAATTAAGCTGTTTGCTTCTTTTGGAGCTACAGCTTATTGTTCTGGCGAAAGTTAATCAGTTGAAGATCGAATGAAGATAGACGGACTTTCAATTTTATGACATAACGATTAAGAAAGCTTCAATTTCATTGGGTGTATTTCCCACAGTGTTCGAGATCTTAGATTTTTAAATATATCTTAGGTGGAAGGACCGTTTTATCTTATTTCTTGGTAGAGTAGGTCAGTACACCCTCTGCAATCTTTTATTCCTTGCGATATCAGTGGTCATGACAATTAAACTAAGTTTCTGATCTTTGGTATATTTAAATTGAAACCTCAGAAGAACTTGGGTTAAAAAAACTCTTATTTTTCAGATCTGTGGAGAAGAACTTGAAGAGAGCAATGGTTCCAAACTTGAAGAAATTAGTGGACTATATATACTTAACCTAAAATACCATTATATATTCACGAACTACTCTTACCCTGCATCACTTAAAACCGTTCTTCGTGACATTCATAAGCTGATAGTTCATTCATCCCATTAAAAATTTATGATGTTTTAATAGAGTTAGTACAATAACTAAAATTTAACTAGAGATGGGCAAGTATCGATACCAAATACTTAAGCACTCTATACTATACCTAAAAGTATCGGATGTCCTCGATACCTAAAAGTATCGATACATTATCTAAAAATTCTTTTAAAAATTTTGATGAAATTATCTTAATTTTTTCTGCCTTTGATTTAATGCAGCCTGTTCTCATTTTGTAACTCATAAACTTTTTCCGCATGGAGTCACGTATATGTCCCACTTCACCCAAAGTATCGGCTCTTGAGGTGTATCGCCAGAGATATCGCTCTTATGGTATCGATGCTTTTTTATGTGAGTACTTTTGGTATTGAACTTTCTTTCAGATACTTTTTTCAACACCAGTACTTTTGGTACCTAAATGGTTTTAGAGCGATGATTTGTGGTTAATTTTGTAAAATTTATATTAATTATTATTTGTATTTTTAAATTCCCCTTTCATTAATTTTTAGTTTTTATAGATTGCCCCTAGCACAAGGGGGTTAATGTGAGAATTGTAGATATTTTCAGTTCGCAAGTAAAATTATTGAAATTTTTAAACCATATTTGTACTTAATTTCAAAAGAGTGTTAACAAGTATTCGATACCTGAAAATACTAGAAATTAGAAATCTAAAAGTATCGATACCTAGGTGATCGATACCTAAAAGTATCGATTTTTCCCAACACTAATTTAACTATGTCAACCCTCAATAGATAGTGTAATGTTCACATTTTTATATATTGCACCTTGATAGGTTGCAAAATTCTAACAGCAATGCTCTTAAGCATAGCTCATAGCTCTGCTCTTTAGCATGTATCTGCTTTCCAGCATCTCTTTGCTCCTGAGCATCTTTTTTATCTTTTATCAACCGTTTGCTCTTTAACATCTATTTACTCCTGGGCCCTCTCTCTCTGATTTTCTCCATACCTTTGCTTTTGCACCTCTTTCTAATTTCATCTTTTACCAATGGTTTTTCTCCTTAGCATCTCTTTTCTATTCAGCATATGTTGTTCTTTAGCCCTCTCAGTTTTTAAGTTTCCTTTTACCTTTCCTCATCGTCCCTATATGAGCTTCAACATCCTGTTGCTGTTAAACATCTGTTTGCTCTTGAGCATTTTTTTACCTTGATGTCTTACCCATACCATAAGGCATATATAGCTGCCCCGCTCGGATATCTCAATTTCTCTAAGCGATCCTTAATTTTTTAAATGTACACTTCACCTCTTTTAGGACCACTTGTTGGGAACCAACGGAATAGAGGAATAGGATGATTAATTCTTCATTCGTTGATTCTAAGTTTAAAGCTTGTATTAATTAGCCATTTAAATATTAAATGTTACAATCGATGTGATAAGTCGAGGCATTATTAATAATACCCGCGTAATTCGGGCAAAACTGATAAATGTCATTGAATTCATCACTTTGCCCGCCTCATTTCGGGCATTATTAGCAAAGCCGGTTTATTACTTTTCCCGTAATATACTATTTTCGAACATAAAACACAGAAAACTTCTTGGCAGATAACTTTTTTAATCCAAATAACAATTGCGTTTTAAACAAAATAATTAATATTTTAAAATTATGTTTAACTTTTAAAGATCAGTTAATGTATTTTAAACATCTTTTAATGTCCGGCTCAACACCAACAGTCAATCATTACAACCAATACGAACGATCAAAACCTGCCACCAACTTAGCGTCGCAGCAGCTCTGCTCGAGTTTCCCGCCAGCCGAACTCCGCGTCGTCACAGAGAAGTCAACGACGCAGTGGATTCCAAAAGAACAAAACACAATGGCGTCGTAGCTGCTCATGAAGTTCATATCCGCTTACGAATCAATGGCAGTTCCGTGCTAACAGGTGGGGCGGCCCTGGTTAGAGTGAAATTTCACACGCTTGCGTCACATCCATTGCCATGGTGAGTCATTAAGGGGTTTCTTGGTCGATTCATGGGAAAACAGTCTGACAAGCACAAAAAGCCGAGTTCGCTGTTACGGAAATTCCTATTACAAAACAGGCGGTTCTGAATGGTCACATTAACGATTTCTCAATTTTAGATCCACCCATGTGATGTTTGATAGGTGGAACATGATATTTGGCCATTTGTCATAGTTTTAATGAAAGAAACTTTTTGATTTCATGCAGGGGTATCATCAAGACAACTTTACGAAAAGAAACAATGTTATGAAGAAAAGAACACGAATAGAGCAGAAAATGGTCGTAAAAGTGCGCAGTTTTTAACAACAAAAAAACAACTTTTTAAAGAGCATCATTTGGAAGAAAAATCTGAATGTGTTCTCCATTCTTAAGAGTGAAGAAGTTTTGTATTGAGGGCTTGAAACGGGTCCAATTTAGATTTAATTAATTCAGTATAAAAATATGTATCTAGTAAATGGTCTAAATGTATAACCTCTTCCTTTCTGAAAAAAGCATATCTGGCAGGAAAAAATGTCTATCAAACCACAGTTCCATCACGAGAGCGCGCGTCTACATTAAGAAGAAGAAACATAAATTTCATAAAACAAAAGGTCGCGAGAAATAATGCACAATGTCGTAAAGATACGACGCAGACCTTAAACGAAAACACAATTGATGTTTAGTATTTTCTCATCTAACGACATTATTATCAGCCCATTTTATGTGCTTGGACAAGCCCTTCTTGAATCGAATATGGAGTTTCCATTAATTTATGACCGGATTTTATCTCAGCTTCCAAATAAAATTCATTAATTCAACAATAAACATATTTTTCATTGTTCGCTGTCATTTTCCTATGGACGAGTTCTACTGTGTGTCGTCACATAGCCCTCGAAGACTTCCGCCTACGTAGTTCAGACCGGAAACA
This sequence comes from Tetragnatha versicolor, assembly GCA_024610705.1. Taxonomy (NCBI): domain Eukaryota; kingdom Metazoa; phylum Arthropoda; class Arachnida; order Araneae; family Tetragnathidae; genus Tetragnatha; species Tetragnatha versicolor. The sequence continues at coordinate 12,928,607 of JANDEH010000012.1, read as the reverse complement.
CGATTTAACTTCAATGTTATGGATTATGCAATGTAAACCAGAAGTGCTCAAAAAATGTGTAAATAGTAATCAACTAATCATAATTGTTAAGAACTTTTGGAAAATTATTCATAATGTTTTCAACATGTTTTGTTGGTTTAGGAACAGCTTAATATTTTTGTATTAATTTTAAAAAAACATCAATAAAAATCGTTATTCCAGCTAAGTATTTTCACTTTTACAATTTCTCTTGCATGTGTAACTAAAAATAATATAGTTATGTTTTTGAGTGCACCTGTATGTACTTTCACACCAAAATATCTAGTTAAAACCAAACATTTTCGTTAGTATTTCTATTTACGTATTTCGTTTCGATCATACAAAAATACTCAAGGGAATATTAACCCAGACGGTCACAGACCTATATTCGAGAGGGTTTGAAAGATCGCCAAATTTTCAGATTATCTCATGAAAAACACAAAAAAACTAATAAATGTAATGGCAAACGTGGTAAAAATATTATCCCGATAATTTATACTACCGTATTACTTTTATTACACTCACTTTCAAATTTACTTTCATGCTAATTCTAATTTGATTGAATTATTTGATAATATTAAATAAATGCACATTTTACGTAATTTACAATGTATTTATTCTTCAAACACTGTATATTTTAGACATCAGGGAATAATTTTACTATTTTTCTAGGTAGGGTAGAAAAGATATAATATTACTTCAAAGTCCAAAAGGTTAGTTCTCAAACAAGCAGTTACATGCTTTTCAATAATAATCAGAAAAGTAATCAGAATCAATATTTTTCTTTTTTTTTTAAATATAACCATCTCGACATCTAAGTATTTTTAGTTTTACGTAAAATGTGTAATTATTTCACCAAACATCACACGTCTACATTTATTGGCTTTAATTTAGTAACAAGGAATTTTTATTTCAGCATAGTCTACCTTCATCTTTAAGAACTCGCTAAAATGGAGAACATCAACAAAATCGAGACAAATGGGGAAACAGCAGTCGGGTGTGTATATTAGAGCAGAGAAAGAGGAGCTATAGAGTCGTTCTTAGATTCTTAATGCTTATGCTTGGGCTGTCTGGGATTTCCAAGAAATCCAGAGTAATCTGCATATTAAATGTCTCGTAGTAACAGGACGTAGACGCGCGCAACAGTTCAACCATCTTCATCAGGAAAGCAGAGAAAACTGAATAAATCGCAAGGGGATTTTTTAAAGATTTCATTAAAGCTAAAGCTTTTTGAAAAAAAATTAGATTTTGGCAGTTTTGCTTTGATATAAACATTTGAGCCATGATAAAAAGGAATATATGAAAATAGTAAATATGCCTCAACCCCGAATGGTAAGTATTAAAGATTATTACAAATAATTCTTTTGAAGTTCCTTCTCTGCCTCCTTCAACAAGTGGGAAGGAATTTGCAAGATAGATATTTCGGTGAAGAAATTTTTAAAAACATAAGAGACGTAATTTTTCCAAATAAGGAAATAAGTATACATGGGGAAGAACATTGAAGCCCAATCATCTCTCAGTGAATACCTACTGAACGAAATAGGAAAACATGCATATTTTATAGAAGTGTCCTGTTAGCTTCTTAAAACTTTTTTGATGCATTCAGAAATTTAAAAAAAATTCGATCATTTCATTTCAGAGGTGGGACATCCATTTTATGTTGTTCCGCAATAAAAAAGTGCGTTTTCACGGGAATGATTTCGAGTAAAACAAATACATTGCAAGAGGAGCAGGATTTAGTCCCACCAGAAAAACCATCCATCAAACGTGATATTGGAAGATCGTTGACTGGAATAGAAACACCTCTTTGGAAAAATGCCGAGAAATCTGAGGCAAGCGGCTGCCAAACACACCTCTGGGTGAGCTATGGATTAATTTGTCAAATGGGAATCTAGATTTTTCACACAAAGCGTTCTTCAGTTTCGGAGCGTTTTTTTTCTTTCGATTCTGTCTGAGAGTTCCTAAAGGGCCATTCATAAGTTAAGGCACACTCCATGAAAGGGAAAAGTCATTACAGGTTTAAAATTTTAAAAAACATTTCACAAAAAACCGTACCTTTAATTTTCTAAATAGAAAAATTCGAAATATTATCTTTATAACAATACAATTATAAAGATGAGTTTAGCCGAAAGTTAATCAACGACCCCGAGTATTTCTGTTTAAGTTCTCGGGAGCTCTCCATAACATTTAAGATAAATCGTATTTCTGGTTTGAACTATTAAGTCGGATGTCTTCGAAGGCCTTGTGACGACGCACTGTTAAATTCGTCTATAAATCTCTATTCTAAAAAAAAGCTTTTGTCGAACGGTTTCCAGAGAAAGGCTTTTTAATTACTGAACCGAATAACACATATATGGTATCAAAATGTCCCGATTCTTTCCGGATTTCCGAGTAGGCCCTTCGATTTTTCAAAAAAGTTCTCAATTTTAAAATATTTCCATTTCTTTAGATAACGGATAAGGTCGCAGTTACAAAGCAAGTACTGTCAATCAAATTATTATGCATCCAATCACAACGACCGATTGACGCTATATTTTAAGATGAAACATGTTTTTTCACCTTTTAAAAAAGTACTTTCTTGATGAAATATCACTCAAAGACTGATAAAAACATATTCTAAAAACTAAAATTTCACACTTTTTGTCCAATATTTATAATTTTTAATCTGAATTTATCGAAATTAATTGCAAACATTGAGTGATGTTTTGTCTTATTATTTTCAATTGCTTAAACGGTATTGTCTAACAAGTCTGGGTTTAAAAAAATATGAATGATAAACACTAGGCATAATATACTAACGAGTTACTTTAAAATAATGGTTTTTGTTTGGTCCGAATATTGATAAACAATTAGAATTAGTTATTTTTATAATCATAGATTAAAAATAATTAAAATGAATATTTTTAAAAACATTTCGTTTAAATTTTTGATAAGTTCGAGTTAATATATATTCAAACTTGTAAGGGAGATTTATTCATGGAGGGGATTTGGTGACGTATTTTTGGAAATTGTTTAATTGTTTAATTAATAAAGTGTATTAAGTTCAGCGAGTTGGAATTTGTGGGAATTGCGAAGCAATTCCAAAAGGTCCTGCGTCAGCAGTTTACGGGGTTGGTGAGCGATAGCGAGCAGGGGGCGGTAGCTCCCTAGTGATAAAAAAAATAATAAATTTATAGACTTTAGAAAATAGATACAACGTAATTTAATGTTTATAAAACCTTTACAATAAAGTTCAAACATAAATATAAGCCAACATAATGTTACCCAAGGCATGAAAAGGTTATTTTGCCTCAGAATTGTAATTTAATACCAAATTTCTTGTTTTTGTGACAATTGATTTTTAACACTCATATGTTGATAAATATGCCTATCACCACTGAGTGATTTTTTTACATAAAAATAATTGATGAAAAACTCGTTAGAGAAAAGATTAGACTTCCATCAACTCTTCTCCCTTTTATTACTACATCTTCAAGATCATTTATCTATGATAATTTATTTATTTATTTATTTATTATTTATTTAAGACAAGACAAAACAGACCTTTCGGTCCAATTACATTGTCCGAATACAGAATAATAATAATAATAAAAAGTAACACTCAACAACCATCAAAAGAAAGATAATATGAACAAAAGAACATAATAAACAAATGCAAACATTAGAAAAATCAGAAAATTAAGGACATGCAGATTCGTTTATAAACTGAAAATGACATTGAAAAAATATCCAAACGATCCGTATACAAATTATAAAGTGAGCAAAATTTATTTATAAAAAAATTTTTATCTGTGCCAATCCTAATATTAGTTCCAAAAAATTTTAAAGATTTGTTTCTTGCAGATTGCCTTGGAACTATAATAAAAATTTTTTGAGTTAAAGTATTGCTGTCTATGTTTTTATTTAAAAGTTTATGAAAAAATAACATTAATAAGAATTTACGCCTGGATTGCAGATCTTGAATTTTAAAATTCTGTCTCAGAATCTGGCTTGGCATATAAGTATTACAATATCCATTTTCAGTAAAAAACAAATGTCTTTAATAATAATAATAAACATGAACAACTAAATATTTATACAATAAATTACTATTTATATTAGAGGGTAAGAATAAGAAAATTTTGCTAAATTTTTTGCAGCCGAAATATGACAAAAAGTAATAGCATTATCATTTAAACAAATTTGATACTTATACCTTATACCACAGAAAAAAGCAACATGTCATGATATAAATAAACACTCCATACGAAAAAATTTGTTTGGCAGGCATGCGTCGTACCAAAATTCGTGCAAATCGTGAGAGAAATAAGAGGAATTCCAAGGCTGTTCTCCTTTTGTGTCACCATATCAACAAGATCCGTGACCATATTTTCACGACGTACAGGTGGTGTTTTAATTTTTCAATTTCTTCATAATACCCAAAGACGGGTAGCAGCATCCAAATGAACAAAAAAACGTATACATCGCACGTTTTCATGACCAGGGATAAAGAGAGCGTTAAAATAAAGAAGTTTACGGGGTTAATTAAGAAATAAAATTACTTCCCCTCTTACGACGATTAACGAATCAAGGGGAATAGAAAAGTAGGGAAGCTGAAGACTTTATTTGGCTAAAGCAGCGGTTCCCAAAGTGGTCCACAGCGACTTCCTGGGGGTCCACGGGCATGAAAATCAAATTGTGGGTCCACAGAAACTTCTAGGGGGTCCACAGCGACTTTCAGAGGTTCACGGGAAAAATTTCATTAAAATGGAAAACTTTAAAAAGTTTCAAAAATTTTGTCTTTTTTATAATCAAAATTTAGTATAATATGAAAAGTTGGTTATCACCGAGTCCTTGCAACGCTATAGCAGGGGCGATGGAATCATTTCTCTCTTATCGCGGTGAAGAGCCCCCAACCAGCCGCGCATAATTCAATTTCATAAATTAAAACTCAATTTCCGTAATGCATAATTTGACTTCTTTTCATAGTTGAACTTCATTAAATATTGTTTGTTAATATGCCATATATTAATTGTGATTATTTCTGAAATTTTATGATTGGGTGAATGAATAACTCACTCATAAACCATTAACTGTGACAAGTTTGCGACCAAAATTTTTATTGTTAAAATTAAAAGTTTATTTTGTGTATTGAAATGTAGTGACATTAAAAGTTTAGATTTGTTTTTATTTCAAACGTTTTAAATGTTTGATTGTTAAAAATAACGTGTGAAGGCAAAAATGAAAAAAAAAGGGTTTTTTAAGTATGTAAAAGTATTAAATCAAATGCTTATCAATGCACAAAAAAACACTTGAAAAAAATTACAAAATTTATACGTGGTTTAGAAATTTATATCAAAAACATAATATTTTTTGCTACTTTTTGAACGGTCCCTTAGACAGGGGGTCCACGGGGTACGAAATATGTTGTCTGGGGGTCCACGGGCCAAAAAAGTTTGGGGACCCCTGGGCTAAAGCGTTGGATCTTAAAAAATTTTCGTATATTCCAAAGGTCTTTCACAAAAGATAGCAAATATTTCTTTCAAAATCGACCAAAACATTGAAGGGTCTAATTAATTAAAGAGAACGCAAAAAGGTAGATCCATGTATACTTCTCTCAATACCCTCATACTTAAAATGTAGTCTGAAAAAATAAAACATAAAGATGAACTCTCTGGAACACACGTGTCATAAAAGCTTTATTTCTATAATGTAAAACAAATTAACTAACAAATTAACACATAAGTCAGGGGTCCCCAACCCTATGCCCGCGGGCACCATGGCGCCCGTCGATCGGTCTAGGTGCGCCCGCTGCTTGTGCCCAACGATAAAATATTTTAGGTTTTCACTATCCCATAAAATTCTAGAAATGAAATAGCAACATACATTTCAGAATTTCTTCAAGTAAGGCGAGAATAGAAATTTTGGATCTTCAGAATGACATTATCCTCAAAACTATTATCAGATGATATGAGAAATTCTGGAATATAGTTGATAGAAATAAATTTACATTCTTAAAAAGTGCAGCATATAAAATAGTTTTTTGGTTCCACACACTTATGTGAATCATTTTCGACAATAAATATAATAAAATCAAAAAATATAGATCACGACGTACAGATGAACACCTTGACGATAGCTTGCGGGCAAGAATTTCATCATAATCTCCCAATAACGAAGCGCAGGCCAGTGAAATGCAATGTATTTTATATATTTTATAAATATAATTTTTATACTTCGTATGTTTTGCTAGCAATTTAGTAATAATTTATTTTACAAAAGAATATTAATACTAATTATGTTCATTATGTTAAATTAATTTTTAAAATTAAAATTTTTGTGCATTATATGTAGTGTGTATTAATAACTATGTCCACAAACTATAAATTTATCTTGAAAAAATAAATGGTGCCCCCCATTCGACCGATATTCTGGTATGTGCTCTTAGGTACAAAAAGGTTGGGGACCCCTGACATAAGTCCTTTTTATGAAGTATTTACTTCATGAGAGATGAATGAGGAAATTCTCATCCAGCGATGCTTTATTAAAATTAAAAAGCTTTAAAAAAAATTTTATTACCTCTAATATTTTTAATTACTTCATTCGACAAAATATTTTGTAGTTTGAAGGGGAGAAAACCTACCTATTTTGGGTACCTTTCAAGTTCCAACCTTTTCACTTGATTGTTTTTCCAAGTGATGTAATAAAAAAACACAAATTGGTTTGTATAATAATAATATTTAATTATAAACCAAGTAATTTAACATTTTACTTGGCTGTATTAAGCTCAACTAAGTTTAGAAAACGGTTTTCTGACGAAGTCAGACTAGATCAGAACAGATTAAAAAGGTCTGTAATAAAATTAGGGGAGATTCGTGTACCTAGGGCAGCCTTATTTAAATCCCCAATAACTAAGTAAGCCAAAAACGTATTTATACTGTGAAACTAAATACATCAGAATACTAATTACTTTATAAAAAAAATTTTTTAAGGGAAACACTTTTTTTTAACAAAATACATGTTGCCTAACCCTGAAAAACTGAGAAGGGACTTTTGAAAAGTCCACCTTCCATCGGTATGAGATTGTTTTGTAAGAAAAACAATATAACCATGACAGAGGATCGGAATTTCACTCACAGAATCGTATTTTTGTGTGTTCACATCCTATGTTCTTGGCTAAGGAAAGATATCACTGGCATGGGCGTAGCCAGGGGGTGCAGGGAGGGGCAGCTTCCCCCCTAAGTCCTGAGTAATTTACTTTCAATTAAGTTAAAACCCAGTTTTTTAGGGTCAAATTTTCACCCCAGGCAACTTTGGTATTTCCCTTTGGTATTGAAACCTTTATTATTCTTTATTCTTTTATAATAAGTTCATTGAAATCAAAATTCTACCTAAAAATGTATGTCCAAATTTGGGTTTAAGTTTACCAAAAAACAGTTTGAAACCCTGTTCTTAGGGTCAAATTTCGAAACATTTTCTGGTGCGGGCAGTCAGGCACCCCTTTAGTACTTAAACCTTTTTTATTCACACTTTTTTTATAATAAGTTCAATGAAATCAAAATTCTACCTAAAAATGTACATCCAAATTTGGGTTTAAGTGTACCAAAAAACAGTTTAAAACCCTGTTCTTAGGGTCAAATTTCCAAAATTTTTCTGGGGGAGAACCCCCAGGTCCCCCCTTGAACCTTTATTACTAAACCTTTATATATAAATTTTTCTTGGACACAAATTTTACCTAAAAGAGTGTTGAGAAACTACATTAAACCTATAAATAGGGATGAAAGAGACCTCATCGTTTCCACGCTACCCATAAAGCTTTTACATTAATTTCATTAAAGGTCAAATACCCCACTCGAAACAATACTGTGGCTACGACCCTTTTCTCACAGGGCTTTAAAATTGTTCTCCATAAACATAAAAAAGTCGACCTTGCTTGCCCCCCCTAAGTGGAACCCTGGCTACGCCCATGATTACTGGTAGCAAAAGCTCATTCAAGTTTTATCAAGCTACTTAAAACCTTTAAAACATCATTAACTTTTAGATGCCAATTAGAATTATAGCATGCTACTATAACAAAACTTTTTAGTTCTTTTTCATTATTTTGAAAAAGTATTTTTTATGAACCATTAATCATCTTTAGAAATATGTTTTTAATTATCAATTCCCTAATTGTAATTTTTATACAGTTGTTTCTTTGGTTTTAAATGTCCAAGAAAATTTTCCAATTTTTAATATTGCAGAAAAATATCTTTTTGAATGTAATTCCCTTATATGTGGGTAAAAATCTTAATAAGAAAACTGAACAGCCAAAAACTTAATGGGTAATCAGTGTTATTCCTAGGATTTTTTTGGAGGAGTAAAAGTACTCCTTGTCTTTTTTAGGAGTAGTGAAATACGGAAATAACAAAGGTTCAATTCCGTTTAAGGTCCCGCTAAATATCACCAAGTTTTTTAAACGCCATATATTCAAATATCGAAAAATTTCTAATGATAAACAGAACAGTAATGGACCTAACTAAGCATTTGAATCTATGAGTTTGAAATTTATAGCAATATTTCTACTTTTTAGTGATCAAAAGAGCATGGTGGTATTTAGCGGAACCTATAACGCAGTGTTTCCCAACCTTTTTCGGTCCATGCCCCACCAAAGCCTTTCTAAATTTTCCATGCCCCCCGGTCTCAGTGGCATATATAGAAATATATTTTGAGAGGGAGGCAAAATTATTTCTTTGCCCTCCCTCCTATGCATATTTAATAAGTCTAATGAAGCTTTTCAGAACATATTTTTAGGTAGAATTTGAATGCTAAAGAACTAAATCAAGTTATGAGTAATTAAGTTCTAAGTAGCAAGGGGGGTCTGTGGGTCCTCCCCCAGCAAATTTTTGGAAATTTGATTCTAGGAAACAGGTTTTTTAACTAGTTTGGTACCCCTAGTTGGGAAATTTCGGATATAAATTTTTAGGTAAGATTTGCATTTTGATGAACCTGATGTAAAAGTTTCAAATATAAGCGGTCTAAAAACAAAGAGATCTTGGGTCACCCCCCAGAAAAGGTTTGGAAATTAGACTCTAAAAACAGGGTTTCAACTTGGTTTTGATACATACTGGTCCAGATTTCAGACATATACATTCTCAGATAGGATAATAGGATCAGATTTTGATAAACTTCTTTTTAAAGTTTTTTTAATTTTCCCCCTGGATTAGCCCCACTCGGGGGGCAATTTGGTTGAAAATTTTCAAATTGCCCCCCTAGAAAATGATATTGCCCCCCGGTGGGGCGTGCGCCCCACGTTGGGAAACACTGCTATAACGGAATTGAAGCATAACATAAACTACAAATACGAAGAGACATTTTTTTTATAAAAACTCTTACTTTTTTAATGGACAAAAAAGAAATAAAAAAATGGGTATGCCAATTGGTTTTTAACAATAAGGAAGTTGCATGTGTCAGATTTTCAAAAACAAACAAGTGTTCCGTATGGTTTTTTGTATGGTAAAATGAAATATCTAGTCAGTTTTTCAAAAAAATGTACAGGTAATTAAATGTTTTAAATTAAAAGTCGAGAAAAAAAACACCAGACTGAAAACGTTTATTGTTTAAACTATAAGATGACGTCAACAATAATACCATCAACTCCATTGCTTTACAACAATGTTTAGTATAAGATGACGTCACATCCAAACTCTTGGCGTTTTCGCCCACTTTTAAAAAGGGGATTTTTGTTAATTTTTTTGGCAATCAAAAAATTTCTTGATCGGCCTCAAATTTTGGGTAGTTGCTTATTTTTGCCAGAGGAATCGATTAAAAAAATAAAAAAAAATCATGCAACTTCCTCATTAACGAATATGTTAAGTATATAGAAAATTTTAAACAAATTAGAAAAAATTAAAAACAATCCAAACAAACAATTAGTATAAAATATAAAAGTTGGTGTTCAGAGTTGACAAAAAATATTAATTGTTTTCGGTAGGGCTCCATGCATTTTTTAAGCTAAACCTTTGTTGAAAATTCCAAGCGTGAAAATACTCCTGGCAAGTTTTTCAAAACGTATTTACGATTTTCAATGCTTTAAATACGCTCTTAAAGGCGTTAAAATTATCACTGTGGGTAATAATTAATTAATTAATGCTTCAGGGGTGTCATTTCAGTTTTCGGTTGGGGGGGCAAGGATTTTTTTAAATGGGTCTGAATCACGCTGTAACTAGACGTTTTTTTGGGGCGGGAGTGCCTCAACTTCGTTTTTAAGGCATCCCCTAACGAGCACATTTATAGGTTAAGTGTTAGAACACTGAAAAGTAGTATTTGAATGATATTACATATAATGTCAAAATTTGACAACGTGAACTCCAAGGAAAAATGGGCGATTCAACCCCAGGAAAATTTGCCTTTTAAAGTAGTGTTTTAGCTCATTTTGAGACCCTTTGGGCTGCATCCAAAGAGAACAGTTTCTTGTAAACCACAGAATTTTCTAGGGAAAAGAGTTTTAAATAAACGTCACAGTTTCAAGGGGGAAATTTTTTTTTAAATTCCCCTTTTAAGTAGTGTTTTATCTCTTTTTCAAACTCTTTGGGGAGCTCCTAAAGGGAAAAGTTTCTTGTAAGTGTAACATTTTAGAGGGGGGATGGGGATCCTCCCCGAAAATTGTTTTGAAATTACCACTCTAAACTCATTTTTATCTCTTTTTCAAACTCTTTGTAAAGCACTAAAAAGGAAAAGCTTCTTGTAAGCGGCAGAAATTTTCAAGGGGAAAAACACTGTTTAACAGAGGTCAAAATTATAGAGGGGGGCTGGGGGGTATGCCCTAGAAAATTTTTTGAAATTTCCTTTTTAAACTAGTGCTTTATTTCTTTCAAACTCTTTGGGGAGCTCGTAAAGGGAAAAGCTTCTTGTAAATGGCAGAATTCTAAGGAGGAAAAATCTGTATAACCACCGAAGAGGGGGGCTGGGGATCCTCCCCCAAAAACTTTTAGAAATTTAACCCTCAAAAGTAGTGTAACTCCTTTTGAGACTTTTTGAGTTGCACCCCAAAGCTCCTTGTGGAAGTTACAGAATTTTCAAGGGACTTGCAGCTATTTTTCACATAACTGGGGAAACCTTGGGGGGAGCGGTTGCCCCCTTCCTAAATGACGCCCCTGTAATGCTTATATATTACTTTGCTTTGTTCATTCAGCAGGTATATTTACTAGTTTTAATGGCTAATCTTTTTAAATTACACTAAATTAAGATTTCTTTTAGTAAAAGGGAAATAGCCATTTGACCCTAAATCCATTTAACTGCAAGCAATATTTTTTTAAAACTGATTTTTACGGAATTTTTTAAAACAACGTGTTTTTCCATTAATTTTTCAAGTAGCAGAAGAAATAGTCGTATCCACAGCTGAGGGGCCGTTCAAATATTACGTAAGCACCTAAGGGGGGAGGGGGTTTGCTCTTTGCTTATTTTTCCTGACAAGGGGGGAGGGGGGATGTGTGTGATGCTTACGTAAGATGCTGCATTTTCGAAAATATCTGGTTTCTTGCATAAATAATTTCAAAAATAAATTAAACAAAAATTGAATTACGAAATCTAACGTAAGCACATTTTTCTGGGGATGGACACCAAAAATTTTGAAATTTTAACCCCGAAAAGTTGTGTTTCGACTCACTTTTGAACCCTTAGGGCTACTCTCAAATAGGACAGCCCCTTGTATAAGTCACCTAATTTTTAAGGAGAAAAAACAGTACTTACTAAAAGGGGTGTCAAAATTTGGGGGGGTCCGGCAGTTTCTTACGTAATTATGGTGGGAGGATTTGAGGTTTGCTTATCTTTGCTGACAAGGGGGGTTAAAAATGACCAAAAAAGTGCTTACGTAATATTTGAACGGCCCCTGAAACATTTTTTCGTTTTTGTTGATGCCATTTGGTCCATCCAAAATACACCCTAACCTGTATCAAATGTTTGAAAAAATATAGATTTTTTGCAATTTTATAAATAACGTGTTTTTGTTATTATGTAATAGCTTTTAGTACGCAAGTCGGTAACAGAAGGCATTGTATCAATCTGAAAATATTTATACGCTTTATTGAAAGCGTATTTGGACAAAAATCTGCACTACCTTTAAGCTGGTTTCGAAAAATGGTTATTTTTAACCCACCCTATAAAATACAATAGAAACTGTTATTGAAGATTATTAAATGTAGAGTAAAAATTTTCAAATTTTCAATTAAAGTATAAAAATTCAAAATCAAATTAAGGAGAGTATAAAAATACATTTTTTCTTTAAAATTTGGGAAAGTAAACGACAACATATTCCCACCATCATGTGTGGGAAGGAAAACAACTTACTCCAAATGTGGGAGCCAGAAATCTATAATTCATAATCTCATTGTGAGTTGTCATAGACACCCGAAATGTCTACCTTGGCCTTCAGCCATCAACAACTCTCTAATATTAATGCTCAGCCAAAAAGGAGCGGAAGTTTGAATTAATTATGTTGTTATATTGGTTTGGAAGAGGCTCATGGCTACCTGCCATTTTTATAAGATGGGTTTATTTCTCCTTTTTATCCAATACAAGTTGATGGAAGAAAATCGTGTAGCTACAGAAAGATATCAGAAACATTCAAATGAGTTTTGTTAATGTACTACTGTGTACTACTATTATATTCCATAACATCAAAGGAATAAAAGGCTTTTAGGGTAGAATGGCAGTTTCCTTCATCATTTTTGTGTTATTATTTTCCTATTTATACCTTTCAAAAACTAATATTTTAGTCACATTAAAATAGATAAAACTTTTGTCCCACACTTCTTTTTTTTGTCAGAGAGAAGAGAGCGACTCAAGTTCATCCTCATCCATAAATTCTTTCCAATAGTTTCATCCATTTGCAACTATACACATACTTCAGGCAAACACTCTGTAAAAAGCATAAGATGGACAAATTCTACACACTGGGCGCCTTTTATTTCAGGAATACTTTTTGAGTCACCTTCACTTGTCAAATACCTGTAATGTTTTTTGAACTAATCGAATGCTTTTTATGTACTGAAAACACATGCAGATCTAATTTTGTTTTGATAACATTCAACAACACTACACGAAAAACACAGTACAAATACTTACTTGGAGTGCTCAAGGCTACGATGGGGCGATGTTCATCAGAGGAAGATTTAAAACAGCCAGAACCATCACTCCTATACCATAACTAGACCATTCAAGATAAATTATTTTGCATAACAGGAATTCTGAAATTAAAGAAAAAAAAACTTTTTTTGTGTAATTTATAAAATTGATTTAAAAATGCATTTAAATTTTCAAGGGGTTGTTTTAAGGGTTAGAATAGACTCCTCGTGAATTGACTATCCTACTACTATTATAATTGTGAATGTTTGTCTGGATGTTTGTTACTCTTTCACGCAAAAACTACTGAATGGATTTTAATGAAATTTTACCATAATGTAGCTTATACATCAGAATAGGACATGGGCTATAATTTATAAAGAGAAAATCAGTCCTTCATTCTTTTTTTCCCGTTTTTCCTGCTTTTTTTTCACTTATTTTTCCGTGTTTGAAAACCTGTTTTACCAGTCATACAACGAGTTAAAAATAAAACATTGTTTCAAATGAGACACAGATCACTAGACTTTTTCATTTACTAGATCTTTTATTTTAGTTTTAAACACTGGTTTTAACACTGTTGTTATATAGCTCAGTGGGTTTTAAATTTCTTAATTTGTTCACTAGATATACTAATTTACTAGACTTTTTACTATGGTTTCAAATTTTTTATTTTATAAAGGCACCAAGATATTAAACATTATCAGGAACATCGGGATGGAAAAATTACCGGGTTATGAAAATTACCGAGAACACTCGGACAGGAAATTTACCATAAAGACACCCAGAATACCGGAATATAAAAATTACCGTAAACACTGAGGTAGGAAAATTACCGGGAACGCCGGGATTAGAAAAATTACCGTGACCACCGGGATAAGATTACCGGGAACACTGGGATAGGAAAGAGGCGCCTGGGATACCGGGAACACTGGGATAGGAAAGAGGTTCCTGGGATACCGGGATGATTTGTAATATTGCTAATTTACAAAATTATTAATGTATTTTAAGAAATATTTTAAAAAATAAATTTATACACCCCACCCGTGCAAGGCCGGGTATAACAGCTAGTGGTAAATAAAACTATTTGATGAAAAAGGCAAAAGAGTTTTTAAGTGTTTAAAACAAACTTCGGTTCTTACGTATTATCCCTTTGACCGTACCCCTTAATCAAAAGCGTCATAATAACAAGCGTCAAAAATAACACTGATTTTTTTAACGTACAAAAAATCAAATGATGGTAATTAAGACTTATGATACATATTTAAAAGCTTTTCTTCAGTGCTGGATACGAATATTCTATTTAAATTGAAAAAAAAATAATTAAAAATATTAATTTCAAAAATTAAATAGGAAAATTATAACATCGTTCAAAACAACTGCAAAAGAAGTAATTCAAATGATTTCATTTATAAATGACCCCAAACAGGGACGTATTAAAATTAAACAAAAATCAGACAATAAAAAATCAAAATCACAAAGAAAGTTCTTCCAATCACAATTTTACCAGAAAATTTTAACCACATTAAAAATATTTAAAATGAGCTGAATTGGTTTAAAAGTTTTGGACAATTTGTTATTTTACAAGATCTGAATGAAATAAAAATGTTTTATCTCAGATGATGCACTATTATGGGAGATCCATAAATTACGTGAGGTCAAAAGGTGGGGGAGGGGTTTAGAAAAATCTCACCAAATCTCACCAAGGGGGAGGGGGGTCGATTAAAATCTCACGTAAACTTTTTAAGTTAGAAATTAAACGATTTTTTTAAGTATGAGAAAGGAATAATACCCACAGATAAGATACTGTGGTGATTTTTAGGCGGAATAATATCCTTTTCCCCCACATCATTAATAATGGAAAAGTTTTAGGTGCTGTGAAGCACAAAATGCAAACGAATAGGATAGAAAATTATTTTTAAAGGTTGTAGGTAAATCTAACGTGGGGGGGAGGGGGGTCCAGCAAAATCTCACTAAATCTCACCAAGGGGGGAGGGGGGTTCAGATTTTGGAAAAAACACCTCATGTAATTTATGGATGTCCCCTTATATGTTAAAACCTTTTTTAGAAAATATCACATGAATAAAATTGTTTAATCAATATTATGTTACTTTGTACTAATAGGGGAGACCGGGCAAGGATGGGACACGGGGTGGGATGGGACACCTTCAATAAATCTTATAATTAAAAATTAAATTAGTTTTTGAGTGTTCCACCAAGCCACCAAGGCTTCATACTTGTTGCTGTTAACTATTTTAGTTGCAAGCTTCTACAAGTTTCTGAATGGAAAAGATGGTTCCACTATAGCAAAAGTAACTAAGTATTACATAGTGAATTTTGAATCTGATTCTTGGTTGCTTTCTTAATGGTTTATATTGTTTTCTAAATGGAATAATGTATTCTTTATGAATAAATAGTTAAGCCTAAAAACCCCAGTTCTTTAGTAAGAACTTTTTTTTAAAACTGTTGCTGTTGCTACAGGGGTGGGATGGGACACCATGCCCAATTCCTCTCAATACCTAAATACAAGCTATTGCATACAATTCCTTAGATACCTTTGTTTTGGAACTGTTTAGTATTGTAGTTTAAAACATGTTTTTTTAGATTAAAGAAGAATTTTAACTATTTTGTATTTTTCACTTAAGTTGGATTTTTCGAAGTAAATAGTATAGGTTAAAATAATTGATGTTTTTGTGATAAATCTTTAAACTGTGTAAAATACTTCCATATTTGTGGTCTTTAATCATATATTTAAAAATTAATCATAAATTTTAATTTTAAAAAACTGTCCCATCCCCCACCCCGGCACTGGGGTGGGATGGGACAGTGTTAGACTTACGTTAATTCGTTTATAAATCTCAAGTTTTATTTGCTATCTCATTGGTTATATTCTATAAACATGTTAAAATGTTTCAAGATGTTATTTTGAAAGTTTAAAATTTTACAAGGAAAACTGAATTTTTAAAAAATATTCTTGTAAAAAATGTCCCATACCTCCCGGTATCCCCTACCTATTATTCAACTTAAGTAAAATATTAATTTATGTTACTTTGTTTTTAAATGGTTGTATTGAGTTTGTGTGATCTTGCAACAATTTTCACACTTCCTAGCAAGCCATGGAGCAAATTGTATAATGGTATTATCTCTCAATGGCATGATTAGTATTTAAAATATAAAATAAAGTTTTTGATCCTAAAACATAAAGTTTACTTCATTTCATTTCACCTTTTTGCCAAAATTTCTCAATAAAAAATCTACTAATAAAATTTTTTCATGAAAATATAAAGAAATTAAATACATAATGCATTCATGTTTTTTCAACCCTTTTGAAGGATAACAATATTTAAAAAATATTTGATAAATCAGTTAAAGTATTATCTCTGATAATCGAGTTATTACTCTGTTCAGGAAAATGTTTTAAAAATAAAAATAAAAATATTTAACTTGTAAATATATCAAACATCTTGTTCTATGAATAACAAAGTTTGATGTTGGATAATTATCTAATGGTACTTAAATTCAACCTTTCAAAAATACTCTAGATATGCGGCTGATATTTATTTACTTCGTCGTTCCCATCTATGTTTATGTTAGAGAGAAAATACAAAACCTAGATCGTAGGTTATTAACTTTTACTCAATTAGATATTAATGCTAGTTATACTCACAAATTACTCAAAAAAGGTTTCAGGCTCCGTCTTATAATCCCCTTTGACTGTTGTTTTCATATCACAACAGAGATAAACAAAACCTGGTCAATTCATGCAACGCAGCTGAGCTGAGCATTATAGATCGTTGGATGTTGTTCTCCAAGTCCCCTGCTTTGTCGCAGTTTGTGGTTGCCAAAATAAAATACAGTTTTGATGCCGCGCAAGAGCGCCAAAGCCCACACTTTGTCGGAAAGATTTGTAAAGCTTTCTTAGAAAACAATATACCTCGATTTCAACCTTTATTTCACACCCTCAGATAAATTCATACATTACAGAATTCAGAAAAGGTACTTTGATCTGAAGGCGAAATCCAATACATTTATTTGAATAAAAGATTAAAATAAATAGAACCTACCTGTAATGAAAAGTTTCAAAAGAGTTGAACAATTACATGGATCTATGAAACCACACTGAAAAAACTATCGTGTTTGTTTATTTAGATTGCGAAATATTGTCTGCTACCTTGGTCTGCTACTATTATAGTTTCGAATTCAACGTTGCCAAAAGAGCGAAAAACTGATTCTTATTGGTACAGCCATCAACAGTCGTGTGCTGGTGCATCCCGGTTGTACTGAAACCTATGTTTTAATATTTGTTACATGGGTTTAATAAGCTAAATTTCAAAATTTTGTGAGAATCCATTGAGTATTCGAAGTGCCAATTTTCTAGTTCTAAAAAACTTTGGTAGGCAACATTCTAGCCGGCCCTCCCTTGAAAAGGATGTTTACAACTGCCGCATGACGTCATTTGACTTGTTAGCAGAATTTTAATTTCTTGTCACTCAAAGAAGTTCTGAATTAGTACTTATCAAATCAAGTAATTAAGATGACTGTAAATTTATCGAAGCACAAAACTGCTTTATTAGATGCCTGGAAGGATGTTGTTGACGAGAAATCGGAAACTAATTGGTAATGTATAAATCTTAATTAATTTATTGGTCTGCTGCTTTGTATTTCGGTAATTTCTCTGTGTTCTACTCCTAGGAAATCTGATAAAGTTATGCAAAAAATCTAAAACTTCTGAAAGAATATCCCCATAGACAGGCACATCTTTCTTAGAGCTGAAGCAATCAGTTAACCAACCTTTATATCTTTCATTTCAGGGCTCTTTTTGGGTATGAAAAACAGTCCAATGATTTATATGTTGTTGAAAAAGGAGGTATGTATGCTTTTTTGGGTTCAATTCCATTAAAATTCCCGCTAAATATCGCCATTCTTTTGGACACCAAAAAGTATAAATATTGCTAAATAATTTCAAACTCATGGATAAAAATGTTTAATTTGATCAATAACTGTTCAGTTAATCAATAGAAATCAGAAAAAATTTCCATTTTTAAATATTATGGCATTTAAAAAGATAAACAACGGAATAAGTGTTGATTAATGATATCTGTGCCCAGCTAATACTAAAGTACCAAATAGTTTTTTGATTTAAGGATTCATCTACTATATCTGCTTTTGTACTTGTTGATAAGCAGTAGCGGATCCAGGGGGGGGGCACGGGGGCACGTGCCCCCCCCCAGAGGACTAAAAAATACACTGCATAAAAAGGCATATTTGGCACTTTTTTAGGGCTTAAAATCAAAAATTTTCTGGGGGTGACCCCCAGACCCCCCTTTCTAGAGAGTTCTCAACTGATAGGCATATTCAAACCGCAGGTGATCCCTTAGAGCTCCGTAAGTGGGCTGCATAAGTCTATTGAAAAGGAGTTGAGGGACTAGCTAACTTCAGCTACTTTTACATATCGGGTTTACTCTACTTAAAATTACTTTTCATATTAACTAATCGCCCTACCCTATACCCTAAATTCTATATTTTTTTCATTGGGGAATGACGTTGGAAAGTTTTACGCTCAATAAGGGGGTGGTAGCCTTAAAAAGTTTGAGAACCACAGGTTTAAAATTTCTTCTGTCTTAAATTATCATTTAAAATTTAATGCTCACAGTTAAACTGACTGAAAATGAAGGCCGCCAAGTACTAAAAGACACTTGTTCATCATACGTTTACTGAAAAGTTATAAGCACTTGAAAGGCTATTTATTTTTAATTATAAGTTGTTTCATGTTAGGAATCTAATAAATTAGTCATTTTTATCAAGACTTAATGCGATTCTTATTTGTGTTTTTTGAGGTAAATTTTCTCTACACGTAGCACAACACTTTCTCTATCTCTTTCACCATAGGTCTGTCAGTATATGGCCATTACCGTATTGTTTTAAAACAGAAAAAAATATTTTTTTCTAAAAAAATGGTTTTAGATTCAAAAATCGACACATAAGTTAAACTTTCAGGTTTATTTCATCAAAATACTGTGTTTTTAAATGTTTTTTACCTTATTTTAAGTTATTCAAAATCCTCCAATATGTCCCGTGCGAAAATATTAACCAATTTTCTCGTTTCTACCAGTGTCTTTTAAATACTGTGAAAATAATGTTGTATATTTATTATTAGTAAATATCATTTTTCAAAGTAAAATTTAAAACATTTATTGTGAAAAATAAGAATACATAACAGTTTTTGAGAGTATCAGCTTTTTATAAGTCAAGGCCGTATCCGAAAGTTTTTAGGAGTTCAATCCCCAAGTCCGTAATTTTGACATCAGATTGTTTTATTTTTTAAGAATTCTACAACTTACAAGGAGCAACCTGAAGAGTCTCAAAATGAGTTAAGACAGCACTTTTTAGAGTCAACTTTCAAAAATTTTCTCGGGAGAAAACCCCCAAACCCCCTCCAAAACTTGACGTCTTTTAACATTGTTTTTCCTTTGAAAAATCTGCCACTTTCTAGAATCGGTCCTCTTCGGGTGTTTTCCAAAGAATTTCAAATTAATAAAAAAAATTTTAAAAAATTCTGGGGGAAGACCCCCAACCCTCCAAGCAATTTTGACGTCTAATTATAATTTAGATCCTTCAAAATTTTGTGGATTAAAAGGAGCTGTTCTCTTTCGATGTAACCCAAAGGTTCTCAAAACATTGAGTTGAAACACTACTTTTAGAGACAAATTTTCATAAAATTTGTGGGGTGATCCCGAACCAGTGTTACTTTTTAGCGATTAAAAAAAGTTAACGCATATCTGTACTCGTTTGGGGTACCTTAGAATTAACGTTGAGTCAACCCCCCCTGAAGAAAAATTCTTGTTATATGCCGAGTCCCAGGTAGGACTAAAATTTCAGTGGTGCCCCCCCCAAAAGAAAATCCTGGATCCGCCCCTGTTGATAAGTCAGATGCAAATCTCACTAATTGGGCTTAATTACCTACACATGACAGTATAACCTGACAACCATTAGTTTCAATGAGTTAATTAACATGTTTTGGGGATATTTCTGTTATTTGGTAGCTATAACAGCTCAATAATTTTTAACTGGGCAGATAATAGATATGTATGTGGAGGTTTCTCGTATTTTTTTAAGCACCGAAGTGCAAAAAGATGCAACCACCTTATAGGACATCAAATTAGCTTCCGTTGTTTTTGTACACCACAAAATAGCCAGCACCAAAAAAAGGATTGTTAGGAAATTTGTGTTTGGGGGGAGGGAGCTCAGACCAATCAGTGCCCTGGTTGGTGCCACCCTCACTCTTAATCCCTAGGAATGTGTTGTTTAGAAAAATTACCAGAAAACCTCTGGTGGGGTGATCAACATGAAACAATCGTTGAACCCAAGATGGCTCTCGGAGAAGTTTTACCTTTAAATTTTAAGTTTAAGGATTTTATATCCTCACATACATATTTAAATTTAAGATGCATCACTTTGCTGGTTGAGGTATTTCAATTTTTTGTATTATTTTAAATTCGTTAAAGCATTTGGCACTAGCACCTGGGTAATCCACATTCACCCATGTTTCATTTTATTTCTTAGATGGTGGGTTAGAAGAACTGGCTGATGAACTCAACAGTGGTAAAATTATGTATGCCTTCTGTAAAGTTATATGCCCCAATTCAGGTCTCCCTAAATTTGTGTTTATAAACTGGGTAAGTTATTGTTAAATCTAGCTTCACTAAATAACTATTTAAATTTTCTGCTAGATTGCTTCTTTGTCTTTTTTAGCAAGGGGAAGGTGCCCCATTGAATAGAAAGGGAGCTTGTGCCAATCATGTTTTGGATGTATCAAACTTTTTTAAGGTAAGTTATAATTAAAATTAAAGTAAGATTTTATTTTGTTTTTTAAATTAGTCATTTCAATTAAACATTTAGAAACCAAACTATAATTTTGTACCTATTAAATCATAGTCCTTTCTCTTGAAAGTTTAAAATCCTTAAATACTTTATTTCTTAATTCAATTACCGATAATGCATTCTGTATTTTTATTACTAATTAGGTACTTATGCAAATGATATTATACAAAATTTCAGAGAATATCTTTTAAACTACTTAAGAACATACTTGTATAAAATAAAAACCTTTCTGCGAACTTAAATTTTTTCCAAAAAATTTTCTGCAAGAATTTACACATTTTTAAATATCACTCTCTCTAAAAAGAAAACATTATTACTGAAATACCCAAATTGCAGGGATGAGTTTATCTAAAGATGAAAAAAGAGGAAAAAGCGCGTGAGCTTAGTTATGTATAATTTTTTTTAATGTGCGAAACAAATAATTTTAACAAGAAAAATTTTAATTTAACTGGGTTATACTCGGGAGGATTTTAAGAACTTTAAATTGGCATTAAACTAGTCATTAATATTGATAGTCTAGATAAAAATATCTTTAAACAAAGAAAGTTACATATTTTACGTTATCTTCATTTGCATGAAAATAACCAAAATGCAAATTTAGGAATTTCAGATGAAAATTTAGGAAATCAGTTAAATACTAGGATAATTTATTGATTACTTTAAATATAATTAAATTACTGAATTTTCTTACCAATAAAATTTTTGCTAAGTGAAGAAAAAAGTCAAATGAATTTTTAAAAGTATTATTAGAATCTCAAATCATATCAGATATGTAATACAGGTTATAATCTAACTCGATTAAAAAAAACTGAATTATTTTCTTAAGTTGCTTCTCAAAGAAGCCTTTCAAAAATTTTCCACATTACAAAAACCTCATAAGCCAGAAAAACGGAACTTTCGCGAAAAATCGCCATTTTTTTACTTCCGGACTTGTTGGCTTCTAACTACGGTAAAGTTGTTTTTTCTACATCGCAATAACAATGCGATACGAAGCCGACTTCACCTTAACGTCCGCGGCCGTCCAAGAAAGCATCGCGGATGAAACGGTAAACTCCGCGAGCAAAAACCGAACTAACTGGAGAAGTTGCGATTTCCCGACTTCCGCGATTCCGATTCTTCCTAAAATCGCGATTCCGCGGATGGAAGCATTTGGTGAAAAACATAAGAAAAATTTATCGATAAAAAATAAATTCTGCAGAAAAATTTATGAAAAAAAAAATTTTTTTGTAGTTTTTCTGCAGAGGGCAAAATTTTCTGCGAACGCCGTTCGCGCGTTCGTGTATATTATACAAGTATGCTTAAGAATATGCTTATGATAGTTATATTTACACTTTTGAAATGGCAAAAAAGAAATGTGTTTAACCCTTTCAATACGACAAAAAAATCAGTTTAGTGCGCCTCTTCTTGGTAACAGTTTTTTCTCCAAGTGATGAAATAACTTTGCTGTCTGAAGGTCTATGAGACGCATAAGCGATCCCATAACGACATTTCATCAACAATGATGTTACAAGCTTTATTGATGGGACATCATATGTATTGAAAGGGTGAATGAACAATATGCTCAGTCTATTGCTTTTTTACTTGTTTTATAATCAACTAGGGTCTTTAATAAAAGTATCATTGTATTTTCTAGGGATCTCATGTCACTATCAATGCAAGAATGGAAGAAGATGTTGAACCATCTCTTGTATTAGAAAAGGTTGCCAAAGCATCTGCATCAAAATTCAATTTTAAAGATAGGTCAGACCCTGTAGAAAATATGACTCCAGTTGTAAGTATTCTAAAAACCTATTTTAATTCAGATTCTGTAGCATATAATTTACATTAACATTTTACACACATTAATTAGGTTTTCTCATTTTTGTTTTTTAACTAAAAACAATGAAATTATGACAGATTATAGGTGATGAGATTTATCTTTTATTCATTTAAATATGTTTGTATTTTAAACTGAAAGAATGTTTGGCAAATGATTATAAAAACTAATGTTAAATTGAAGAGTGAAACAAATATTCAGCATTATTTTATTTTTCCAAGATATTATCTAGAATCCCATTTGTTTAATCCTGAGTTGGATCTCTTCTGGAATAGTAGAAAATGTGGGAAAAAACAGAAGAAACCTATCAAAAGCTAAACAGATTTAGCTAAATGTCTAAAATAAATAACTCAAACCAAAATTTTATAAATTATAGATAGTTAATTTACAAATTAAAATAATTAATTAAATTTTGGAAAAAGTCACTTCTACTGTACTATTATTTAAAGGTGATAGTTTTGATGTATTGCATTAGGGTTATGGTGTGTAGAGGCTACTTTTCCTGCTAAGTATGTATAAAAACTACACTATTTTTCAGAGTATAAAAGAAAAAATTTATTGTAACTTATAATAAAAGCTTATATGTCATTCTTAAAGAAAAACAAGTTTCTTCCACTAAAAGAAACCTCCCAATTAAAATATTAGTAAAGTTATGAACTTAGTACATGCATATAATTAATTACATTTTAGAAAGTTTAATTTCAGACTATATGAGAAAAGTGATTACAGTCGAGTCCGCTTAATGTGATCGCAATTGTCCAAGACTAAATTGATAACATTATCCGATCGATAACAATAAGCGATCTCATATCAAAAAACAGCAAACAGTGTAACTAGATTGTGTCGTAACTAGATTATGTAATCGTAATAAATGTATTCAAAACTCTATTTTTACACTACTAGGTAAAATTTTAAGGGGAAAATATAAGAGTAGTTCAGTTAATAAAATTTAAATAATCACTTACTTTGTATTTTTAAAGAAAGGTCTCTCTTTTTTCCGCGCCATTATATCCCTCCACTCCAATAAACCACTTATTTATTACATAATCTGAATTTCATTAAACAAGGGAAAATCAAAATCTCTTATCAGAAACATCTGCAAAGCCTGGATCTTGGTGTTTCTTTAACCAATCACAAGTATAGATTCGGCCCCCTCCTATAACCGCTTTCTTTCAATATAACAGGCGGAATGTTTTATTTTTCTTACTCATATTGAGTTTCAGAAAAAAAGAAGCGCCAGATGTTATCATGTAGGAGATGTTTACTTGTAAAAATTGACCATCAACATGAAATTAGAACTCAAAAGTGGTCGTTTTAAAGGGGTTATGGACAAATTTTGATAACATTAAACGGAGTGATGATGCAAAGTTGATCACATTAAACGATGTATTTTACATTAAATTACATAGGAATGATCGGGACCTGTGGATTTCGATAACATTATCCGATTGATAACATTAACCGTGATCACATTAAGCGGAATCGACTGTATTACCTATAGCTATAAAATCCAAATACCATTGACTGAGTGAATGACTGACTTTCATCGTGATATCTCCTAAACTACTTATTCTAGAATCAGCTAGTAGTATCTCCTAAATTAAAGCTTTTTTTCTCAAATTCTTTGAATAAAAAATGATTTAGGGCAGTTTTTTACATGGTTTTTCCCAAACTTGCCCCCTGGTTTAGGTCATAAATCACATCTTATTAATGTAGAAATTTTTCTTAAAATAATTTGATTTGATCACTTTAAAAATATGTCTACTTTACTATTTATGCCTTAATATTTCTTTTTAAAATTAGGGTAGTGTTTATAAAAGAATTATGCCCACAAGAGAAATCAATCCAGTTGAAAGAGAAAAGTTTTGGATTAAAGAACAGGTATGCTTTTACTAAGTATCTCTTTCCTTGAAATCACTCCAGGTTTTTTTCCACTTTAATTAATGTGAATTTTAAATCTTATTTCACTTTTAGGAAGAAGAAAAGAAGCGCATTGTAGAAGATAAAAAGAAAGCTGATGAAGAAAGAAAAAAGGTTGAAGAAGAGCGCAAGACAAGAGAGGTAATACACATATTAAAACTAAAGATTAACAAAACTTCATTACTTTAAAACAGGGTAGTAATATTTGAAACCTTTTATTTTAACTGTTATAAAACATTTGTATGTTTTTTGGATATTCTAAGTGGCATCTAAAACAACCGTACTTTCTTATCATTGAAATATAAAAACCTCAATTTTTAGAGGGGGTATTGTATCCTGAAATCCACCCTCTGGGCTATGTTTTTGTAATTGTTAAATTGAGCCATAGATAGATACGGCTGAACTATATTGCCCAAATAACTGAGCTTTAGCCGTGACAACCACAGGGGATCAAAAAGGTGAACTCATACTAAAATGGCTTGACTCTGAAGTTTGGCCTGTCTTCTTTCCAAAAGTGCAATATGTTGATTTTTCAACCTGTTTTTAAAAGGGTATCATTTGAATCTCATATTTAGATTTTTTAAAATTTATATGTAGTTACGATTTAGAAAAACTGAGTTATTTTCAGATAAAAGATTGCTCTGCTCGGGAACAATGGTCTCAAGAACGTTCGGCGTCTATCAATCAAATAAGAGAAGCTGAAAAGAATGCTGATAATGTTTCAAGAAATATTGCTCAAGAAAAACTCCAATGGGTATTAATAACTTATAGTCTTTGTATTTCAGCTTCTTAACTCTTAAGTTTAAGTAAATGTTTATTTTTATGCAATGGGTTTTGTTCCATCAGGAAAAGCAACTTAAAGAAGATGCTGTGGATCAAAAAGAAAGGAGAACAAGGAATGAAAGCTTAAGGAGAGAAAGAAGTCATGTAAGACTATTATTTTGATAGTTAAAATATGCATGCTACTTGCTTTACCTTAACCCTTTCAATCTTAAGACGCCCAAGATTACCATTGGATTCTATAGAATATTTGGGGCGGCTAGGGCTGAGAGGGTAAAAGGAAGAAAAACACTAATATTTATTTTCCATTCAATTTTGTTATTTCAAGGTAGTGACTTCCCGACCGTCGGGTAACCGTTGTGCGCATGCTCGGGTTAAAGGCGTGGTTTTAAAATATTTAGGATTGTGTTAAGCGTGGCCCCGATGGGGGAAAGGTAGCGCGTCTGCCTGGCGTGCGGAAGGTCGTGGGTTCGAGCCCGGTTATTATTTTTCAGTAAATTTAATTTAAATTTTTATAAATTCCATTAAAAATTGCAAGAATTAATTGCTCTTGTTTAACAGTCATTCCTTATTTAATTAAATTCATTGTGGTTTTTTAAATGTTTTACTTAGTCTAATTTTTTAAAAAAATAATTTAAATTATTAATTTATTGAAAATAAAATTATTTCGCTAAAATATTTTATAGAAACAGCAAGAATCAGGTCCACATGGATGCGCATTGCTAATAAAGTATAAAAATCTTGCAGGGATTGTGAAATACAGTACGAAACAATACGTCGGTTGCCATGGCCGTGGGACTTGCCGTCCGTCGTACGACGGTCGGCTAGTAACAGCCTTATTTCAATATTTATTTAATGTTTGCTAAAAAAACATAGTAAAGTAATTTAGCTCTTAAAATATTGTTTTAATATTCCTTTAATTTTTATTGTCCCTCCACTAACTCATCTATATTTCTTTAATCACATTGTGTTTCAGACTGACCCCCTTTTGTTTTCTACTTGAGATTACTCTAAAAAAGTTTTTAAAACTCAGAAACTGGTATGGCCTTGAAAGTCCTTGATATTATGTTTTATTGTGAAGTTCTTAGCTTAGAATTTAAAATATTTTAGCTCCTTCTATTTATATGATGCTTCAATTTTGAAAAGCATATCAGTGTTTCAGTCTTGTGGTGTATCTACTGATATGCACTTAAAGAATATCACTTTATTTATTTCAGGAAGCTCAATCACTTATATCCCAGAGAACTATCAATGCCAGAGCCATATTTGAGCAAAACACATGTGCTGGACAATTAAGTACTATGCACTCTTCAAGGCAGCCAAAAATTCTGCAGGAGTTTGAAGAGAATCAAGCAAGACAAGAAACTCCCCCCAGTATTCAATCTCCTACCTACAGTGATGATCCAGTTGTAACTAAGATTGTTCATAAAAAAGAAGAGCCTGTGGTAGAGCAAAAAATTGAAACAGCTCCTGCAGTTTCCCCACCTGAAGAGTTCAGCTACACAAAAAATTTGTTGAAAGAATGTCTACCTCCTCGACAAGATTCAGAGATTGAATTGAATACTGAAGAGGAGCAGAATTGGGATGGTATGTATCGCATAAGCTGTAAGTAATGTTCATTGTGGATTTTGATGTTGAAATTCACTTTCTTGAGAAATTGATATTTGAAAAAAGGTAAGGGTTTTAAGTGTTATCAAAGTTTTGTGATTTTTTAAGCTGGTCGTTAGCAGACGTGGTTATTCCAAATGGGTGGTAGCTTAAAGTGGTTTTGCTGTAATATACTGTATATATAGGAGGATATTATTAAGCTTAATATAATATTATGGGTTTAAAGGCATAATTAAGTCAAGGGTTTTAGCCTACCTACAACAGTTGCTTCCTTGCATGCTGGTAAAATTGAATACATTTTACATTCATGCTGATTACAGGAATGTAATTTTATAAATTTCTAAAGTAAAATATTTTTAAAAATTCTTGTTTTGTGTAAAATTACAGAAAACTAACAAAAATTATCCAGAGTTAAAAAAATTCAAAATAATTTTTAATAATTTTGTTCTAATTTATTTGAATTCCTTTTATTTGTTCTTTTTTTCTCAATTCATTAAAAAAAAGTTGAATAGTGATATTTTTGTATTATAGAGCCTACATTAGAAGCACCACCTAATGTTCGCGATCCCTTAACTGAAATGATGGCGGAACATGGAATGGTCCGACAAACAATTGATGAAACACAAGTTATCACAGCTACACCTATTGTTGAAGATTTAAGAGCGAGGGCATTGTATGACTATCAAGCTGGTATGTATGATTAAACATACATGAATTAGAAATTCTTCTATCCAATAAAGGTTATGCAAATCTTATATTGTTATTCTGAATCATTTTAGTAAATTTGCATAATAGAATGTGTATTTTTTTCTATCTCATAACTTTTCACATGTGAGATAGAGTTAAAGAACCAAGAAAAGTTAATTGCACTTTCACCTTAAACTTTCTTCTTTCTTAATGTAAATTTATAAACTAAAAAAAATTTCATGCTGCAGAGTTATCAATTTTTAACTGCTTTAACAAAATCTAAGTTATACATAATCTGTTTAGCTTTAAAATATTTCTTCCAAATAAAAGCATATTGATTGTTTTTTAGCTGATGAAACGGAAATATCTTTTGATCCTGATGATATCATCACACATATCGAACAAATAGATGAAGGATGGTGGCAGGGACTTGCACCAGATGGTACCTGGGGCCTATTTCCAGCAAATTATGTTGAGTTGTTGAATTGAGTCATTTTTTTGAAAACCTGCATGCCTCCCAATGCAAGGAATTGCATTATCCTCTTAAACTATATTAGAAAAGATGGTTTTGCTGGATTTTTAGATGCTAAATTTAATTTCTGAATCATGTGTTCAATTGTAAATTTAAAACTAGTCTAATACATAAATAATGTTAATATCTTGATGTAATGATGATTTTATATCCGATTTGTGACAGATTTCAATCACAAATTAATCCGATTTTTTTTTCTAATTTGTGCTTCATGGAATCATTAAATTTCATTTGGTGGCATATTTCAATTTAAAAAGGTTTTTTTGCTTGTAGTTATGCTTAAAAAATAAAAAATCTAATAAATTTGAGAATACTTAAAAGATACCTTGGGATTAGCCAAGTGCAAATCTCTCCAATCGGTCTATATTGGCAATGTTCCTGGTTTTTTTTATAGACAAAAATTAAGAGAAACACTGCTAGTTGAGATAAATTGAATGGTGTTTTATATTGATGTTTGGCAATTAGGCATAAATTCGATGCTTGTATCCAATCATCCTAAAATACCTTTATATCCATTCAATTTTAGTTAATATTTTCTTTGTAAAGGTAAAATGTATTATAAAAAACCCAAGTATTGGCAGGCATGCATTTTAAATTTTATCTGTGATGAGTATTTTTTTAGCATTTGTATGTTTTCTTAGTTTGCATTTACTACTTTTGTTTAGCATTATTTTCCTCTGGCTGTTGCTAAGACTGACTCATTTTCACTTTTTGTATTAGAAAACATGTTAAAAATTTGCTTTTTACTCCTTGCGTTTTTATGTATTTTACGAAGATTTACCCAACATCTTTGGAAGATAATGTCCTTTTCAGAAATGCTTCTTTTACTTATGAAAATTTATACTATATGTTTATCTGAACTCGCAGTTCCTGAATATAGAGTAATGATTGTTTAAAATAATGCTGTACTCGAAGATGGTAGTTTTTTATTATTTTCAAAATATCACTTCAAGTGTACTAGAGGAAGTAGTTACCCTTTAGTTTTATATATTTTAATTATTTTATTAATATATGTAGAAGTAATGGAAGTGGAACACATTATTATAAGAAATATTTTATTTTCTCAAATTATTGGTTTCAAAAATATTAATTTTTTATTGTAATACATATTTATACTTAGAAATCTTGTTTGCTAGTATATTTGTAAAGTGTCATTTTATTTTCTAATAAGATAGGAAAATAATTTTTCTATTTTTTTTAAATTGTGATTTAAAAGTAATTCAAGGTAAGAATGTGATCAATGGTCATGACTGAAATAATTGACATATTCCCAGAACTCATATTTAAAAGAATGATGTGCATAAAAGTTTTATTCAAAAATTATTTATCTTGGATATTCACTGTTTCTTTTAGCTATAAATCATTACCAAATGCATGAATTACAATAAACATTGCATTTAAAGATATAATTTTAAGCTTTTTAATGCAAGCTTTTAAGGAACCTTCTTTGAAGTATGAAAAATATATAAATTTATTTAATTTTGCATTAATGTCATAATCTCATATGGTTGAGGTTTGATGTATCAAATGCTTTTATTTAATATTTCAGAATTTTTGTTACCTAAATTGGGACGTATTGAATTATTGTAATGCATTTATGTGGTATGGTGTGTGAATGAAATTTCTTCTAAGAATGACTACTAATCTACTTATTATTTGTTCAAAATGTGACTGAGCTTGTCAAAGATGGTTTACCAAAGTTAATGAATGCAATATCTGTATATTATGAAGTAAATTTAAGCGCCTTTTATTCAAATATAGAGATCTAGCAATTGATCTAATCTCTTTTCTAGTGTGTTTAAATGTAGCTATAATATAAAACTTCTATTGTATTATTTACAACTCAAATTTTCAACAGTCTTTTACAAGGTGTTTCATAATTCAACCAACAAACTTTGTGGAGTGATAGTATAAAAGTTTGGTAGGTGGCTCCAAGTATGGAGATAAATCTTCATCCTCGTGATGCCTACTTGTGGATTATATTATGAAACATCTTGTATAGACAAACTGATTGCTATACTATTAATTTAGTACTAAAAGTTGGTCCTGAAAAGTTATTTTATTTTAATATAAGGTCAAGAAAGGGCGGATATTTATAGAAACTGACTTTTTTTACTAGTCAATGTTGTTAACTTGATAAGGGAGTTTAACAAGCATTAAGTTCATTTTCCTCTGGAGGTATGTACTTAAATTTTATGTGTTTTTATTTTATATGGTAAATCATTGTTCGAAATTTTTTAGATCTGTCTCATTTACCTTTTTATGAAGTCATTTTACTTTGTACATTAGATTCCTTTTTGCTACTAATTGTACTTGGGTATTTCATACTTTGTACTGATTTTTCAATGAAGTAAAATTCGTTTTCATTATGGAAACATCTTATTAATTTATATTGGTATCATGATTGGAAATATAAATTTGGTCAAAATATACTATGATCTAGTAGTGTGAATTCCAGTGGGTAGTGTAAATTTAAGGTCTACCATGTCTCCATTACCTGATTTAGACAATCTAACATTTATAACTATAATAATAGGGGAAGGTGTACCTTGGTTTTATATTATCTTTAGCATTAATATTTGTGATTTGACAACACTAGACATGTAGTTACCATCTTTACTTCTAGAATTCTCAGTGCAGCCTAATTTTAGAAAAGCTGCAAATTTTAAACAGTGTATGTTGAATAGTTATTTCACCCATCAAGTCTTTATTTTAGCCTTTTTTATGTTATATAGTTCAAAATATACAGATCCTGTATTAGAAGGGGGAATCTTTAACTTAAAGTTGCTTAAAATTTAAGTGGCTCGGCTGGTATGCAGAAATCCAGCCCTAGAGTACTTGATATTGATATACTATTTCACAAAAGCTTATTAAAGTTAGAATACCCAGAAAATTGTTACACAATGTTTAGTAAATTAGTTCCATAGTAGTATATATTAAAGGAAAGAGAGGGTCATAAAGGGATACAGTAGAGCCCCGATTATCCGCGGAATTGGGTGGCAAGGGTACCGCGGATAGTGAAAATCGCGGATAACCCGAAAAAAGACTAAAAATGAAGTGAAAACATGAAAAAAATATTTCAGCATAAAAACTATGTTTTGTTGTACAAAAAACATGACATTAAAACTTTTAAAATATGTACAGTACAGCAGAAACCTTTGCTCTACTACATCTAAATCACTTAAATAAAGAACAGTAAACAAAAACAATATAATGTACTGTTAACAAAAAGTGTTAAGTTATGCCTTTACGAAGCAATATCTTAAATGCTATCCAAAATTGTATAATTCTTCCAAAATTTAAGGTTCGTAATTTTAAAAATTTCCGTGGCACTCGCGGATAATCGGGGCTCTACTGTATTTCTAAACTTGATAAATAATTTTTATTTATTTTAATTTCAGTGTAGTTGTAAATTTTGAAGAGAATCATAAGGAAAGTAATATTGAATCCCAAAAGTTTTGACTGAAATCACTGTTCAGTTCTCATGGAAAAATTACTGTTAAGATACATGTATGATGCATGTGATACCTAGACATACCTCAACTAAATTTCCAACATTAATTAATATCCTCAACCATCTTTCTTTAAACTATTAACTGAAGCCTTGAAGTTAGGTTAATTATTGAGAAAATGCATTAAAAAACATTATCTAATCAAGTACGAAAACAGTGTGTGATTTAAATACAAAATCTCTGGATTCTAATCAGGTTTTGGTTAATGCAGTAATAACTGAAAAATGTAAATTACTTAAAACTAAAATTCTTTAATACAATTGAATAACATAAATCATTTTATTTACAATATATGTAAAAGTGTATAAAAATAAAGTGGAGAAATAACTAAATCAATATAAAAACAATCCAAGCAAGCTAAAAAATACATTTATAGCAAAATAGCACCTAGTCTAAAAGCCATAATATCGCTCAGCTTGTTATGCAATAACAAATTGAAGGCTGTTAGTAAAAATGCAGCAAGGACTAAAATTTTCTTAACCTTGTTAAAAAATTTGATCTTAAGCCTTTCAAAAGACTGATTGATCCCTTCACCAGTTTGATTCAATGAAAAATTATTGTGATACATTACATGTAAATTATGATTGAACACAACACATTTCAAATAACTGAAAAATACACTGAGACAAAAAATTGTCATGATAATCTATAAGCTCTAAACACAATTTTTACTTTTTGATTATGAACAAAGTGTTCCTTTTCATCTATAATTCACCCTCTCTTTTGGTCATAATTAAAATTTATAATTAATTGTATTTAAAAATAAGTTAACTTAGATCTCTTTATTCTATAGAAACCTAGGAAAAGCTTACTATCATACTGTAATTCAGCAAAACTTAAATAACACCAAGTCCGGGGCATGAAATTTCAGTTTTAAAGGGGCATGTTTATGGTTAATTTGCTCCCGAATGACAAACAAAAATTTTGTTCCCTACCAGGGACTAATGCAGGCCAATATAGGTACCGTTTATCGGCACCTTCACAAAAAATGTGCTCACAAAAACGGCACTTTCACAAAAATTCTAAAATTATTTTTTTATGGTAGACTAATTGTTTATGGTTAAATTAGTCTTTAAAATATTTATAAAACTGTAGCAATAAGTAATTTAATGAAAAAAATATTCACATTAATTAAAAAGCTTATACATTTTTTCCCAAAAATGGGGGTTAAGTTTAAAATCCTGGATTAGTCCCTGCCTACACTAAGGTAGAAGAAAGTTTAAACTTCAGGTAATGATATTTATCACACGCATTGAACACATTTGTTATATTATCAACAGGTTATAATTATAATTTGTTAGTAGCGAACATTGAGTTGGTTGTTTTAACATACAGATTAAAGCTTAATCAAGTCGAGAATAAATCACCATACTAATAAAAAGGTAAAGTAAGAACAGAATGTTTAAAATATGAAAACCAAACAGATACAATGTTTTATAACAGAAAAGATACTCTATACAATTTCATTGTAAAATGGTCGTATTTGATTTAATCACAGGTCTTTTTTAATATATATATAGTCATGGTAAAATAACTAATTAGCATTAAAAAAATGAGTAAAAGCAAAGAGAAAAGTAAGAATGATATGTCTTACAACCATTAGTTTCTAAGAAGTAGATACATTTGTTTCTAAGGCGTATTTTGTTTTAACTTTTATTGTCCTCTTTCACTGATTTCAAAAAATATACACATTCTTATGTACAGTAGAGTCCTAATTTTCCAAGTTAATATTGACCAAGGCTAACTCAGATAATCAAAAAAGCATTTAAAGCAAAAATAAATAAAAAAAATTAGTAGATTTAAATGTTTATGTTTTGTAGAAAATACTTAAGTTTTACAGATAACCATGTGCATATCATACTGTTATGATTAAAAAGTTCTTTTACTTTAAAAAATTCTTCAATTGTTCTTTGTTGCATTACTTTGAAATTTTTCTGCAGCAATGTTTTGTTATTTTTTAAAGAATAACAGGACTGAAATATTTGACAGCTTGGTTTTTGAAAATTTGAATGATCAGGGCTCAGTTAATCAATGTTTTACCGTAACTGCATGGGCGGGTTTAGATGGTGAACCCTGGGGGTGCATACTGGAAAACTTGGAGGTGCAAGCTGTCC
This sequence comes from Tetragnatha versicolor, assembly GCA_024610705.1. Lineage (NCBI taxonomy): Eukaryota > Metazoa > Arthropoda > Arachnida > Araneae > Tetragnathidae > Tetragnatha > Tetragnatha versicolor. Next base: position 12,894,665 of record JANDEH010000012.1, on the reverse strand, counting down.
CTGATGGCTTTGAAAACATGATTTTCTCCTATAAAAAGGAATTATCTAAAAATGTTGGGAGTGCGTTGCACCCCCTTAAATCCACCCATGCATAACTGAAGATAAAAAAATGACTGAACTCTTCAGACTTCCACATTTTTTACTGGTAAGTTACTATGTACAAAAATACTCTTAGCACCGGGATGTCTTACCCGTTTAAGTACAGTATACTCTCGATATGAGTCAAAAATTTTTGGATAGAGTTTTTAGCTTAACAAGGAAAACCTCCCAAACTTGTAAGTTTAAAAAATATTTTTTCAAGAGATGTTTTCGAAAATAAAATTTGTCACATTGAGAGTATATTGTTTTAACATATCAAACGTATTTTGATGTTTCCTTACATTTTTCTCAGAGGTTCACAATAAATCCAGAGAAGTTCTATAAGCTCCACTAAAATCCCAGAGCTGAGCACAAATCTTACGGCTGTTATCTATGATTGTTTCAGATGAAGTTGTCTCCAGATGAACACAGAAGAACTCATAACAGAATATATGGTCATGGGAAGCACTTGGAAAACATTCCTGGGTAAGTTTCCTGTAATGCAAATTTATATTACAGCTATGCCAGAAACCCTCTTGCTATGTGTTTGTAGCTAAAAAGAAAAGAAGTTTCCCATTTTTACAGTGCTAAACAAAATAATAATAAAATGTAGGTTTACATTATCTTTACATAAACATTATGCACACATAAAATAGTATTAAACAAATTTATTTGTCCGTCATGAACAATGTAATGCATTGTTATTAGTAGTAGTACACCTATTGTTATCGCCACGACTCTGCAAAAAAATAACTTTTTAACAAAACAGTAAATGGATAGCTAAAGTTTTAAATACTTACTTAAAAAAGTTTCCACACATTATACCTTTGTTTGGGAAATTTTTAAGACTGGGATAGGATGTTGGCTTTATTACTCTTCCCTAGTTTACAAAATAAATTATAGTATTAAATCATTATTAAAATAATAAAGAAAACAAAATGCTTAAATCTAACAAATAAAAAATTCATTCATATGCTATCTAAAAAAGAGTAATAGGGGATTAAAACTTTTAAAACAAGCAGTAACAAATGTCAAAGAAGCAAAGAATTAGCCAATGAATAATTATACATAGCTGCCAACCTGAGCTATCAAGTACTCCAATTTTCATCTTTTCTCCGATAACCCGATGAAAGTACACTTACCTTTCTAATCCCAATTTCCTTTTTACACAGTTTCAAAAAGATTGGAGTTTTAAGGGGAAAATATGGTCATCGGTGTTAAGATAAAAATCAGAAGTAACTCCGATAAAATCGGAGTACTTGGCAGCTATGATTATATTATTTGACATAAAATTATATTTTTAAATTTAGAATTTATTGATTGCTAAAATTGCAACAAAATTTCTTATTATTTTCTGGAATTCATTTGTAGTTCCTGAATTCTTTTACAAAACTAATTTTTAATTAATAAAAGCACATGAGAGGCTTGAAGCTAAAAACAAGTTTAGATTCACTTCATTTTAAACAACTCAAAGCTTAGAATTGGAGTGAAATACTTAATAACATCCCTTAGTGTAGTTTCTTTCTTGATGGCATTAGTTAATGTGAAAGAAAATGTCTTGGGATTTTATGTCATGGGTCAATTTATTATAAGAAAATGTTTCAATCCCATGCATGGGTTTTCATATAAACACAATCTTTGCAGCAGCAAAAACATTAATTGCTTTCAATTTATCATTTCAAAGAAAAAATTAAATCTTAACTTACAGTTGAATCTTCAAACCAGATGTGGTAAAAGAAGTAGAGATCGTCATATTTCCACAAAGCACAAAATTTATTGACACCATCTATATATTTCCTTCCAATAGAAACCATATTCCATATCTATAATGATTTATCATTTAACACTTAGAAGTTTATTGAGTTTTGAACTTTAAACTATTAAACAATGACTTGAATCCTACTTTTTGCTTTAAAGATGTGGTTCCATTCAAATGGCCTTTCTTTACCACAACATTGGGAGCAATTAGGCAATCACTATTCCTATCCACATATATGAAATGTATCAATCCAGGATATTCAGTAATATACTTTTAAAAGTTAAGGTATTTATTCAGGTATTGAACATTAATTATTTAAAGTTATTTACAAAACAAACACACTTTTAAAATTTCATATATAAAACCTTATTAATAATTCAGTTTAAGAAAAACTTTTAAAAAAATTATAAATTCTATTTACAATAAAGTACTTATAAACACGATATAAAAGGATATGATGCCATGGTTATGTTTTGAACTGCTTTCACTTCTAAGAAATCAGTAAAATCAATTAGTCTTCTGATGATGACCCTTTGAACTAATTTTAAAACTTCTTGATATTCAGAACTTTGGGTTTTCTGTTCATATCTTAAACAAGGACTGGCAACTATGTCTTCAAAACTGTTTTTAAGCAACTCACAACAAGAAGAAAGACCTGATTCTAATCTGAAATAATAAAGAAATAACCAAAAATGAAAGCAACATTAATTGAGCATTGGAAGTTAAAAGAAATATTCTAAAACTTACTGGTGGTTAATTGTTTTATCCTTCGACATTTTGAAAAATTCTTCAAGATCATACTGTTTTAACTGCTCCCATTTAGATATAAGCTTCCTCAGATTTTTCTCTTTGTCATCTGTGGTCTATTGTAGAAAAAATATTTGTCATTGGTTTGCATAATTATTTCTTGTTCATAACTAAAACTATGAAGACTATATAAATATAATGAAGAAAGAAAGTAGCACACTAAAAGTGTCAAAAGTAACCTTTTTTGTTTTTACTGCACAATGAAAAAAAATTTAAGAAAGCATAGTATTTAACACTAGAACGACGGGAGGGGCCATTTTGGCCCCTCGCATAGTTTGTTGTTCAATCAATTTAGCGCTAATTAACCAAATGGCTTGAAATTTTCTGACTTTTCATTATTTGACCCTATTTAAGTAAATACCAAATCATTTTCATTTTAGTCCCATAGGAGCGGAAATATCGAACCGTATACCTAGAACGATGGGGAGGGTCCATTCTGGACTGTGAAGGGATTTTGTCAATGCGCGTTTGAAAATCGTCGTTTCTGGTGGTCACTGGAGCGTGAAGATCCCCCTACTTACCCTGACCTTCAATTCCCTGTTTTCACAGGTGTTTGGGGAGTGGTTGGAATTCCAAAAATTCTCTCCCCTTATCTGTACTATAGAAATAAGAAACCTCCCTACTTTTTGTGAGACTAGAGGTCTATTACTTGTGATAGCTGTTTGAAATGGAACAATTTTGTTATTTAGAAGTGTAAACTAATAATAGATTACCATAAATAATACCATTAATAATAGATTACCACAAATTTTATTCCAAAATTGAAAGATATGCATAGGACACATAAGACTTACTCAAACAAAGTTATGAAAAATTTTCAATGGTTAGATATGCTTGATTCAGGTATGAGATATTTTACGATTGATATTTTAAAAAAAAATATTGAAACAATATCACATCAGTACTGTCAAACAATTAACTTAATTTTAGTAACTCCATTTTGCAGAGCGCCGTGCTAAGGCAGAGTCAATACAAGAAAATCTAGTTGCACAATTAAAAAACAAATAAAAAGGCGGGTAATTTAGCAAATTTACGACAGATTTGTGTAAGAGAAAATTTTTAGTGTATTTCAGAATAATTTGAAAGCATTTGGGGAAAAGGCCCTCTCATGGCAATGCTTGTAATTCAATTCAGTGTTCCCAAAATTATACAAAATGAAAATGTGAATGATTGAAGTCAGTTTGTAAAATAATATGCGTCCATTGACTGTGCTAAAGTGTATTTTAATTCACTATATATGTATAGGATTGATATATTTACTTTAAATTCAATTATCTGAACGAAGAAAAGGAAATATAATTTCAACTTATTTCATTATCAATTTAATCGGCTATTTCCCCTTTAAAAATACAAAAATTCTATAAAAACGTAAAGTTTGTCTCCACTATGTTCTAACTAAGTTATTTCGTTGATATTTCTAGTTTAGGGATGTTTGAATAATGATATGAACAAAAAAATCTGCGAGGGTCATTCTGGCCCTCTCCGTCCTTCTAGGTATACGGCTAAGTCCCGTCGTTCTAGTGTTAAGAGTCAGAAAAAGTAACATACTTGCACTGAAAACTTTATTTGACCTCGTGAAAATTCACAGCTTAAATTAATGGCTAATTTTTATTACTAAATACTAAAACATATATTTCAAACATATTTTTACTTAATTAACTAATGAAAAAATACTAATAAATAAAAAGCACTTAAACCTTAATCTTCCAAACAGCATCAACTAAGGATCTAAACTCTGTCTCTAGATCAGCAAATGTCCCAACTGGCTTACGAGTAAGAGGGTGATAGAGTAAATTATTTAGTTGTCTTGAAAGCGATTGGATACAGCTAGATGCTGTTCCATACAAATTCAGCTAAAATTAAAGCAGAAAGTTAACTTCTTTAGAAACTATTGATGGTGCAATCTGCAACAGCCATGGGGAAAAAGTAAAGCTTGTGTTACCTCATTCAGAATAACCAGAGATATTCTTTGAGTCACTTCAACAACATAGACGATATGGGGCACTAAAGAACCTGATCGAGATTTTAAATGAATCATGAGGCTGTGGGCACCTTGTTTTATTTTTTCACATTTTGCATCATTCTGTAAAACATAAAATCAAAAATAATTCATAACTTTTAAAGTAACCCTGCTGAGAGGTATAGTAATATTAATGATGCAACAGTTCTTAATTTAATTACTGTTATGATGTGGTGCTCTAAGTGTATAATTAGGGTATTATAACTATCACCCTATTTCAACTGTAAAAAATTAATGTTTATTTATCATAACCTGTGCAATGGTCTGTCTGGTCAATGTCCTGTATACAGGGCCATATTAGGGTTTTTGCCGCCCTGTGCATATTGGTTTATTGCCATCGACATTTACCGGCGGTAGAGCAATGGGCATTAGTGCCTAAGCTCTTTTCCCTCTCCCCCGAGGAAGAGGGATATGCCACCCCCAAATTGAAATGAAGAAGTTACTGCTTAATGGTGGGGTGAAATAAGCATTTAATCCTATTTAACATGGATTTTAAATTTTCTACAGATTACAAATTGGGGATTCAAAACATCAACATCTCTTTAAAAGTAAATTGCAGAATAATTTTTAATCAAGAAAAGAAAATTTCCTAGTTTCCTCTTTGAAAATCTCCTTGATGCACACGGAACTCAAATCGCAACTGCTAGCTTTTTATTGCCTATGTATTTATTTGTTTTTCTAGCTTTGAATTGTTGTAATTTGCCGCCCTCAAAAATTAAGCCGCCCTGTGCTATAGCACATGTTGCACTTGCCTAAATATGGTCCTTCCTGTATGTATATTTTATACTTACAGAAAATTATCTTATCAATATTTTTTATGAGTAAAAATGTTTAAAACTCACATTTTCAGATTTCTTTCTTGACCTGTTACCTGTAAAAAAGAACTTATGATGTTTTCTTTTTATCTTTTACATTTAAATCATAAGTAAGAAATATAAATTGGTTTACTTTTTAGTTTAGGGCCTTCTTTCAATAGGTTAAGCTTGTTTTCATCTCTTGACTGTTTGGAATTAAGGTTGGATGATATAGGGACAAAAAACTAAGAATAGAAAACATGAAAGGGAAAGAAATAAAAAAAGTAAACACAGTAACATAAAAAAGTACTTGAAACTGAGGTTTTCCGGGCTTGTTCGCAGTAGTCTTGTAGATGTAGAAAATCTAAACATTTAGACTCCAACTACCGGAGTCATCTTCAGTAGGATAAAAAGTTTAAAGTCATAAAGTTCATTGGTTGACATCGAGGTTTGAATCTTTATAACAGAGGTTCTCAACCAGTGGGTCGCGACCCCCTGGGGGGTCGCGGGGCATGCCTAGGGGGGTCGCGAAACAAAAATTAAAAACAGTCATTTTTACAGAGTTATTTTTTATACAGACACAGCAATTTTTAAAACTTATAGATTATTAGAGAGAATAGTTTGTTTCATGCATGAACTATTTTGAATTAGAGTAAATATAGGAGGCATCGGCAGCGTAATGCGAGTGAAATGACGACTATATGGTAGATAATTATTAAAGTCTTAACATTTTAGGTCCGAGGGGGTCGCCAAAATATTTTCCCTTAAAAGGGGGTCGTGGAGTCAAAAAGGTTGAGAACCCCTGCTTTATAACCTTTAACTTTTTATCTTACTGAAGATGACTCCTGTAGTAGGAGTCGAAACGTTTAGATTTTCTACATCTACAAGACTACAGCCAACAAGCCCGGAAAACCAGTTTTTATTATAACTTCGGCCGTAGAAGCCTTTGCAGTTTTATAAAAAAAGTACCTTTAAAATATCCCTAAGACCTTGAATCAATGTTTAACATTTTAATACCTCCTTAGTTTCAAGGTATTAATCAGATCAACACATTATTTCTGAATAAGTTGTAGGGATTTTTTTTAACATTCAACATTAAATTGATTCAACACAAAAAGTAGAGGAAATTAATGATTGTGTAATACCTCATCATCATGTGTTTGTTCAGAATGTTCTTGTTTGGATGAAGAGGAATTCCTGATTACTTGAACAATCAGTATCAATATAAGAAGAGTTTCCTTAGGTAATTGTCCAGAGTTACGGCTGTAATTTGGAAACATCATTATAAATAAATTACTATTTTCACTAACATTTTACTTTAATTAAATTTAGTAAAAGATGAATCAATAAGGTAAGGAAAAATGAAAAAATGGTTTGAATTGTTGAGTGGTTTGAATTGAAATGAATACAAATTTATAAATGTTATTAATTCAAAGCTATGCTTTTTTTTAGACTTTTAAAAGTTACATGACTCCCATAGAAGTCTTAAATACAGTAAAACCTTGATTGAGTGACTTCTTCTGGGACCAACATGATAGTCCTTTTTAAAGATATAGCAAATAAAATTATCAATATTATAAAAGGATAATTATCTTCCATACAGGGATCTCTATATCAGGACATCATTGTAAAGAAGTTCTACTGTATAAATTCTTAAAATTTTAGGAAAAAGTTGATTCTATTATTTTTGTATCAATGGAATTTTTGGATGAATTTTCTATTACTTTTGTATTGATTTTTTGAAATAATAATTATATAATTTGATAAAGAAATTATAAATATAATTTTATTAAAATGGTAAATATGTTAACCATTTAAAACTCACAAAAAGCTTTTAAACATTTTTCAAAAACTAAGTTTAAAATTACCTTTTTTTTAATTTATGTTAAAAATATTTTTTTAAATTTATTACCTGGAGTATAATGCTAGAAGCTTCGTATCCACTAGAGCAAATGCATGTGAATAAGTTCCATCTTTGTGAGTGTTTCTGACTTTCTCTAAAATTTCCTGAAGTAAGTCAATACACATTGCAGTTATATCTTGATTGATTATCAGTCTTTCAATTGCCTGTTTATAAAGTAAGATGTCTTCAGTTTTCTAGTTTATACAGGATTATATCTAGTTTTATCTATTATATCTAGTTTTTATATGATTTAACCTTTAATTAAATTATATCAGTTTGGAAAGTTAACAATAGTAACATTCATATAAGCTTAACTACTCGGGTAAAAGGCGATTTGAACCGGTTCTTCTACCCCACTTCTCTAGCAAAGGAAAAAAGCATGAATGGAATAAAGGTGAATTTTCCCCCTGTAGGAATTTTTCAGAGCTTTTAGAGCTATCCTGCTTTTCCATACCAGGAGCAAGGAAGACCAGTTTCACGTTGGTGAAGTGACTTGTACCCTTTAGCAGGGGTGCAGAATATGCCCGAACGAGGTTTGGGGGAAATTCAGGAAGTTGTTGATAATTTTTGCATAAGTTTACAAAGAAAAAAATCTACAGATCCAAGTTAATATTAGTAACAAATATTTTGGCTGGTGACAATATATATTTTGGAGCTTCAAATTCTGCGAAAATTAGGTGAGAATTACGGATGATAGCAAAAAACTACATATCTTTTTCAAGTTTCGTTGGTGAATAACTGAAAGTTGGCTTCTCCTTAAGTTTTTAATGATATGCAGGAAAAACAACGTATCTCTGACGGGTCCAGGGAGTTTCACTAAAAACTGTGTTCTTGTTTAATCACGATAATGTTTTTGACATATAAAGTTTGGATTAAGAGAATTTAAATGCAGCTCAAATTTGAGAGTTTATAATTCTTTTTTTAATACCAGAGATATTTTTGAGCTAAAGGGACAAATGAAGGTATAAAGTTCATAAAAATTGAAACTTAAGAAATATTTGGTTATTGTTGAACCTTACTTTATTATTGAATGAAGTTCAGTAATAAAGAAATCTGTATTTTATAATAAAAGCTCTTTTACTTTAACCACTTGCCTGATTTGCCCGAGCACCGCTTGTCCGCTTGCGCGAGGTACTTCCCTGATTATCCCGAGCGGCGCTTGTCCGCTGGTTGGCTTTGCATGCTAAGTTTTTTCCCACATTTTTCCTGGTTTCAGTTCCTCTTTTTTTACATAGATGACACTACTTGTCTATAGGAGACCTCTCCCCTCATGTCAGAGGGATGGGCATGACCAAATATGTTTATTCAACCGTGAAGTACACCAATTGGACATGCATTCCTGTATGCTTTTGTCACCGATTTCTCCCCTTTCTTTTCTAAGAAAAAATGTTTGGGGGACATCTGGTTCTTTCTATCATGAGGTGCAATTTCCGCTGCAGCTATGTTATTGCTAGATAACCAGCTAGACATAGACATACAGCATTTTATTTTCAATGCCCACTCACTAAAAAGCGTGCTTTTACGGTCCGGATTGCAACGTAGCATTGTTTTTTACTCCGTTTTTTTTCAAAATTTATCACACAAAAATAGATTTTTAAAGTAAACTGTAAGTAATTCACTTCATAAAATGTTTTCATTGTCATCCTTATCTGTAAAATCTTCTTTCTGGCTGAATCCGATGCTCGGAAAAAGCCAACTTTAAGTAAAATTGCCGCATTTTCGCTAAGATCAAAAACGGCCATATATTGTTAAAATCATAATTTAAAAGTGTTTAGATTATGTTTTTAGTTTGAGTTAATTAATCTAAGCTCGAATATTGTTTTGAAAAATATGCTTTTTTTTCGACCTATTATTCCAAAAAAAGGAAACAGTTAAGTGGTTAATAGTAACATAAACTGGAATGAAAATAAGGGGAAATTTTTGGAGAAATTTTGAAGAAAATTTGGAGATATTTTTTGGGAAATTTCGGACAAAATAAATTGTGATTCGGGAAAATATTGGACATTGAAATATTATCTGCACCTCTGCCTTGTACCAAATTAGCATGCAAATGAATGGACTGCTTATTATATAGTCTTTGAATATCTCTTTCACTCTCCAAATTCCCGAGTAGGTCAGTTTGCCCAAACATGAATGGGGCTAGTAACTAGCTACAAATTTATAAATAATTTAACAGATATATCTATTATCAATTATAATAAAAATTGCAAAAAATATATTTTTCTGGTTTACCTCCACAAGAAACATTTGTTGTTGCATCTTCAGATTTCTCCATTTGCTCATTATACGAGCAACTAATTCAGAACGAGAAATATTGCAACATCCAGTAGTATCTTGATTCTTAATCCTAGTGAATATAAAAGCATACAGTAATTAGATAAAAAGAAAACTCTGAATAAATATCATGTCCTTTTCATAGAAAATCAAAGATAATTAATTCTTAGATTTTATTCCTAAGAAATTAGTATTTATGAAAAGAAACTTTAGCTTTTTAATAGTTATAATGCTATTATCAAAAGAAATAAATTTTCCAGCTAAATTGTTTTTTTCTCATCCACTTGCTTCAATTTTACTTTGCATTTAGAAAAATAGCCTTTATACCTATTCATTTATTCATATAACTATTATATTCATATTAGAAGTCAACATTTTTAATAATACTATTTTAGGCTAAATAAAGTCAAGTTTTCTACAAAACTATGGGATTGGAATTTTTCATTGTTTCTAGCATTAAATAAATTATAACTAAAAGCAAGGCTCCATTGGACATAGAATTAACTGGAACTGTGTTCCAATACCTATCTTTAGAAAAAAAATTACAATTTATTTGATTAAATATTTTTCATTTCTTATTGAGTAAGTCTTCCTTTCAACTTTAAATATTGTTTTAAGAATCATACTTCCACAATTTTTAAAAAATATTCTAACGAGTTTTGGTATAATAACGATAGACTAATGATAGTTGGCACCACTGGTTTCAAGAATTCAAAGAACTGCATCACAAGTTTGTGGAAACTGTGCTTACAAATAAATTGGCTTATTAATTTCCCTTTTTCATGGAAAAAGTTTGACTTAGGTTGAATATTAATATACTTCTTTCTAACTTTAGTAAAAAAGTATACTTTATTCAGCTTTATTGGAAAAATATAAGTTAGTGTGTAGTAAATATACCGAAATTAGTTTTTGAGGCCTAACATTTGGATACCCCCATGCAAGGATATTGTTTCAGCTAAAGCCCTAGATCCTCTACATTAAGTAGCGACATCACGCTCAATTGGGCGCCATTGTAGGGAGAACTCACTACTAGTGACGATAAGCAAGACTATCCAGACTAGTAGTGAGTTCTCCCCACAATGGCGGCCGATTGAGCGTAATGCCGCTACTTAAGGTAGAGTATCCAGGGCTTTAGTTTCAGCACCTCTCTTTCTAGATATTGAACCTTAACAAATATTCAAAAATCATTTGAAAATATACATATGTAAAGCAGGTCCAAATAAAAGTTCCACTGTAAGGTGAAAAAAAGTCAATTCATTCTTGATTTCCTCAAGTGATTCTAGCTTGTTGCAGACACTGATGGCAATGTAATTTAATATCTACAAATAAAGTAAAATCATACTAACACATCAAAGTAAGGTTTAATTAAACTATTTGTCCTGTTTAATATTGCTAAGATGTTTTGGTTATTATTTATAATCAATATAATTTCAGGAATATTAGAAATACTGCTAAAAACTGAAAACTAACATAATAAAAAAACTTGGTGATTTTTGTAAATTTCATGATTAAAACAGCTTGGCGATATTTAACAGGACACATTGCAAAATTTAATCCAAAGAATTCCAAATTTAAATTAGACAAAACACTATTTGAAACATAGTTTGACAGTCCTAGACTATGGATATACAAATAAGGATAGTTAAACACCTATCATTTGAATTAACTGATATGTGTACCAGATTGTACTTCAAACTGAGGGAAAAGTGAAATTTATTTGATTGTTTCATTAAAACATTCATACTTGTTTACAATACCTTAAAATAATTTCTAATAAAACTATCTGGGTTAATTCAATTCGTTTCCATTTAACATTTCATTAATCTCATACTTGTTTAAATTACCTTAAAATAATATCTAATAAAATTATCTGAGTAAATTCAATTACTTTCATTTAAAAATTCGAACAATAAGACAAGAAATAGTTTAGAAATTCAGAAAATTTAGTATTATGGTTAGTGATGGGCAGGTATCGATACCAAATACTTAAGTACTCGATACCTATAGGTATCGAGTGTATTCGATACCCACAAAAGTATCTATACTTTATTGACATATTTCGTTTTAAATTTTTCAATGAAGTAATCTTTATAATACCTACTGTAGATCAAACGCAGCCTGTTTCCGTTTTCATTTTGCAACGCTCAAACCCAAGTCATCATCCGCGAGAGAAATTTGACGCGGCTAGGTTTTTCCCCCGCCAAATCCTTCACCTCTATCCACCTCCAAGCCCGTAGCTACGGGGCTTTTTGATGGATCGCTTTCAGTTTTTTTAATATTAGTCTGATTATGGATAGGCCCTAAAAAATTGTCCCTTCAGGTTCATTTCCCGACATTGAAAAAAAAGTACTCGATACCTAAAAGTACTCGATACCTATAAGTATTCGATACCTAAGTATTCGATACCTATAAGTATTCGATACCAAAGTATTCGATACCTAAAATTATCGATTTTGCCCATCACTAATTATGGTAGACTTAGAGATAAAAGGTTTTAGGATTAATTTTGAAAAATGGAGAACATACTTCATCAAACACTAGTAAAACTCCATCTTCAGATTCAATATATTTGTATTTATTACCAAACTGACCTTGCATCACTTTGTAAGAGGCAATAAGTGGTGAAAATAGCTGCATTACAACATTTTTATCAATTTTTTGCTCTTGATTTTCAATAAAAGTACTCTAAAAGATAAATAATTTTGTTAGGAAGGCAAAATCTAGACATTTCAACCCACAGATTTCTAGATCCATTTATAATAGGCAATAAGGTAGTAATAATAGGTAAGGTAATTACAACAAAAATTTCCTTACATCCAACAAACCATCTTTGAGGGCAAGTTTTTGAATATGCATACTAAGTTCATCATCAACATCAAAAAATGCCAAATCGTTCATATTATCAAATACCATAATCCCTTTCATGATTGAAAATATGGTCTCAACTTCTTATATAACAGGCACTCGCTTCATTCATTATATGTTTTCACTACATTGAAAAGGTTTTCTCACAATAAAAAACGAAAGATAATTCACAATAAGTCTTCCCTAAACTCATGGGGATAATCGATTCCATGACAAATGAACTATATTTTAAAAATAAACTGAAACACTACTCCCGCCATTCATTTGTAAACATGAGCACGTCTTGCTAAAAATGAAACCAAAATAAACTCGTGACTGACTGAACTACTGGGTTTAGAAGTATTTTTACTACTTCAAGATTACAGTAGTACTTAGTTAAATAAATAAATTTTAACTTAAAACCAATATTATTAAAAATTAACAAATATCTAAAACTTTTTGATAACATATAATTAAGTTTTTAAATTATTGACATTGGTAATTGTTGGTTCGAGTATAGTTCGAGAAAATTGAGTATGATAATGCAGGTAAAACGAACCGTTCATATGGTCATATTACATTGGATTGAGTGTAAACAAACTTTCATTAGATTAGAAATCAGGAAATCGACTCTTTTGGTAAATACTTGTCATAGAATCGTAGGTTTTTACGAAACTCTTTAATTTTAAAAATCAAAATATGTCAGCACCAACTTCAGCATCAAGCGCTAGAAATTTGTTCATTGAATCTAAAGCTAGATTGTCGGATAGAATACAAGTCAATGTCAATAGTACTGGATCTTTGGCTAAACAGATTGTCAGTGGATCAAAATCTAATGAAGTAAGCTAATTCTATCAATAAAAATGTTAATCTTTATACTATCAAGTTACATAAAACTATACAAGTTTTTATCCTGTTTAGTGTTACTTTCTTCCTTTTAAATTAACCACTTCTATCAACATCATTGTGTTAGATTTTCTTTGGAAATTCAGTTAGCTATCTCTCCATTGTCCCCTAATATAACTTAGCCGTAATCCAGCGCCCCCCTGACTTTCATTCTTTTATAGAATCTTTAATATTAGAAAATAACCAAGAACCAGGATTAATCTAAGGTTCACTTCTTAGTCTTCTCTATGTATGCCAAGTTAAAGACTAATTTTAAGCTTCTTTTTTAATAAAACCACCTATTATTTTACTTAATTAGGGGATACCAGGGATGGATGGGACACTGGGTAGGATGGGACACCTTCAATAAATCTTAAAATTATAAATAAAATTAGTTTTTGAGTGTTCCACCAGGTAAAGCCACCATGGTTTCATACTTGCTGCTGTTTACTATTTTAGTTGCAACCTCCTACAAGTTTCTGAATGAAAAAGATTGATTCACTATAGCAAAAGTAACAAAGTATTACACTTTTCAAAGTGAATTTTCAATCTGATTCTTGGTTGCTTTCTTAATGGTTTAAATTGTTTTTTTAACAGAATAATGTATTCTTTATGAATATATAGTTGAGTTAAGCCTAAAAGCTACAGTTCTTTTGAAAGAACCTATTTTTTAAAACTGTTGCTACCGGGGTGGGATGGGACACCATGACTTGGGGTGGGATGGGACATGCCCAATTCCTCTCCATATCTAAATACAAGCTATTGCATACAATTCTTTAGATACCCTTGTTTTGAAACTGATTAGTATTGCAGTTGAAAACATATTTTTTTTAGATTAAAGAAGAATTTTAACTATTTTTTATTTTTCACTTAAGTTAGATTTTTCAAAGTAAATATAGGATAAAATAACTGATGTTTTTGTAATAAATCTTTAAAGTGTGTAAAATACTTCCGTCTTTGTGGTTTTTAATCATATATTTAAAAAGTAATCATAAATTTTAATTTAAAAAGATATGTCCCACCCCGGCCCGGGGTGGGATGGGACACTTTTAGAGGTTACTTTAATTTGTTCATAAATCCTAAATTTTGTTTGCAATCACTTTGGTTATATTTTTTAAACATGTTAAAATGTCCCAAAATGTTAGTTTGAAAGTTTCAAATTTATACAATGAAAACTAAATTTTAAAAAAAAATCTTGGAAAAAGTGTCCCATCCCTTCCTGGTCTCCCCTACTTAGTTTTATTGCAGTTAAATGCTCCTATTACATTTCTCTTGTTACCATCACATACTTCATTCAATCTATTTTTTGCTTTTAAAAAATCTAGAAAAACATTCATCTAATTTAATATCCGGTAGGTAGAACATTCAAAAGAAACATTAATATAACTCATTTATGGAACTAACACAACTTAATTTCTCTATGAAGTTTTGTATAGTAGTGCAAATAATAATTTTCTAAATCATAAATAAGAGGAATTTTTTAATGTTGTACTTTTATGATATTGTTCATTGAATAAGGCATAATTCTGGTTTTACTTATCAAATTCTTGTATATTCTATTTACAAACTTTGTGATCTTAATTTCCGATCTGTCTTTATTTTTCTAGACTCTGATGCATACTGCCCGAAATTTTGCCCTTCAAGAGTATGCTGTTGATAATTCTGAAAATGTAAATAAATTTTTTGTTATGCAGTATATATTATTCATTTAATATTTTATCTCATCTTCCAAGATTTAAGTGCAATATTTATGTTTCACTGTTCTAGTATTTGGTATTATTTGATTCTTATTTCAGAATCTCAAACGAATGCAACTTCTCACAAATCATTTAAATCTTCAGTAAGTAATAGTTTTTATGCAATTTAGTTAATGGTATTTTATCTTAGAGGTAAAAAACAGGCAACAACTATTTTAAACATTCTTTGTAACAGTTCAATTCTGTCATCTGTCTCATTAAATTTTTCTAAGCTGTTTTGGTTGTCAAAGATTACAAACATTGTTGAAAATTGCTACCAAACTTAATAAAACATACATAAATGTCAATGGCAGCCATAAAAGTTTTGGGATATTTTAATAATTAACAGAAAATACCAAAATATAGCTGACTGCATTAAATAAGACCTCAGATGACAGAATTGAACCTTAATAATTTTTTTAAAAACATGCAGTAGAGCTGACAAATCGGTTTTTATTTTGTGATTTTCAAAACTTTTTGTGGCAATAAAAAATGCAAAAATAATTTAAGAAATATAGAAACAAACTAAGGAGAAACTAGATCATCTGAAATGGATTATCTTATCTAGATCATCTGTAGGTAGACTACAAAATATACACTTTGAAAAAGATAGAAGTCCTCCGTTTTAATTTCTTAAGGAAATATACAATATATTTAATACAATATTGTAATTTTTATTTGAATTAAATTATGCATAAAATTTAAGTAATGTTTGCATAGAATACAGGGTTCTATTGGTTTTTCTTATTCTTTTAGAATGAGTGTTAACAAATAGTTAATACATTTCTTCTTGTCTCTTGATGTCTCTCCATTGTTTTATAAGCACTCAATTTCTAGTTGGATAAAATTCTTTGGTTTTATGTCTCATCCACAATAGGATCTTTTATATTGGATGATGTCATCAGCTAGAAAATGCCATTAGAGGAACATATTTTTTTTCCTCTACTTTAACTGCCTTAAATTTGGTCCAATTTGGACCTGCAGGACTGAGCAGTTTCAGGTTTGACTTTAGGGGGCACCATATCTTTTCAAATATACTGTGCCTGTGCATCAAATAAAATGTTATTTTTTTAATATTGAAAGATGATGTTGCATTTACTATTACTATTTCAGCCTTGAAGCATTTTATAAACTTCAAATTCTAATTTATAAAAAATTTTCAATAGAACTTTTTCGATATTTATTAAAATCTATTACTAATTTTAGCAAACTGGTTATGAAAAGTCTACTGTTTATGCATTTAAATGTTATTTTATCTTTTTTTAGATTGGACAACATCCAAAGAAGGTATGTTTATTATCTGCACACTATTATTAATTCAAATTTTAAAGATTTTTCTACTAATTTAGCAATTCTTTAATTAAACATATTTATAACTTCTTCAATTTTTTTACAGTGTGGTTATGATTGAAGATGTAAAAGAACAGTTATATAAAATTCTTTCTTAAATTTTCCATTAGAAAGATTAGTTTAAAAAGTCAGTTATCTTCGAAATATTAATATTTTGTACATATAACTCTTTCCTGTTTACAAGATTGTACATTTTAAAAAGAAGCAATTTGTTATTAGTTTTGTAAAAAGTTGTGTTTCTTCCTATGTTGTAACTTGTTATAAAATTATCACTTTTCTATATTATTATTGTTCTTTTATTCATTTATTTGTTGTTGTTGCTTATCAGTGGCGGATCCAGGATTTGGTTTTGGGGGGGGCTAAGAATTTTCATAATCCAATTGAATTTTCATGTGAATGGTAATACGTAAAAGGTAGTGAATTATCCTACACAAACCACTAAAAGGGGGGTTTGGGGGTCCTCCCCCAGAAAATGTTTGGAAATTTAAGTCAAAAACCCCACTTTTTCAACTTGTTTTGGTACGCCTCATCCGAATTTCAGATATAGATTTTTTGCGTTTTAACAAACTGAGAAATATATTAGACGTTTTGGGGGGGGGCTTCAGCCCGAAAGCCCCCCCCGTAGATCCGCCACTGTTGCTTATTTATTCATATCTTGATATTTTAACATTTGAACTGTTAAGACTCTTGATCATATTTATGCTTGGGGTATATCTATTAACAGTTAATTATACAATTAATTATTTAAATCTTCCTAAATTGATGTGAGTAAAAACAAGAGTGAATAATAAAAATATGACAATTTTATTACATACATCAAATGAAACATTATGTCCAAATTTGCATCTTAGCTATTTAATCTTTACATAACTAAAATAAATTTTTCCTTTGTGAGATTATTTTAATTCATCTAACAAACTTTTGTTAATATGAAACGGTTCTAAGCAAACATGACATTCTCCACTTTAATAAAAAAGTTTATTAAAACATTTAACCTAATCACACATATTCATTTAGAATAACCTCTTCTGCATTCTTTCTTTTCGCTGAGCATTATACTTCTGAAACATTTTAACAGCTACATAAAGTAGCACTCCAATACCCAAAATGTAAATGGCCTTTCTCGTGAAAGACGCTGGCGCAGCTCCACTTGCATCTTCAGCTGTGTCCTCTTTTACTTCTCTCTTCACCTCATTTTTAGGGACTTCTTCTGGAAGTTCTGAAACAAAAGTAGTGTTTGGTAATGGTGTAAAGGAAAATATTTCTCTCGTTCTGTTTTACAACTGATTTTTTTATTGAAATGTAAAATAATTTACAAGATCTTTAAAATTGATCAACAATAGTTTCAAAAATTTGCTTATTTATAAATTTTCTTATCAACCTTTAAATAATGTATGAAATTATTCAACAGTATTAACATAACCATTTACAAGTGATAACTTTATTATTTGTGATTTCATTTAAGTAATAAAATAAGTCAAACAATCATTCTAAAAAAAATTTCTGGTTTAAGATAAATTTAATGCTTTCTGAAATTTCCAAATTAATCAATAAATAATTATCTTAGCTTTAAAATATTTATCTATCAAGAATTACAGTTTTTCCCTGCTATAAAAAATGAGTAGCAGTGACATAAATGTTTCTAAGTTCTATAAACTTTGAAACCTCTTGGTCATTGCATACAAAATTTCTTTATCATCAGTCAGTTCTAGTTTTTGCAATTTTTTGATTTATTATCTCTATAATATATTCTCTATTTTGTTAACCTATATAATATACTAATAATACATTTAAAAGGAGTTTGTTCTAAAAAAGACAAAATAATAATTATTATTTAATTGTTTATACATTATAAAAAGCATGAATATAATAAATTACTACTAAAATATTGCACTGAGATCCTAGTTTTTCACTTTTCTAAAAAGTGCTTGAAATACTTACATCCTAACCTTTTAAATTAAATTCCATATATGCACTCTGTAATTTTAAAGTTATTATAGGAATAATAAAGTATAATTTGTTTTATATTGTAACATAACTTACTAAATGGAACTTGAATGTGTCCTGCAAATGGTACAACATGACTTAAGTCTGTCCACTCCTAGAATTAAATGTAAAATTACAGGGCAACTCTTTTTACTTACAGGTTTTGCACATCTTATTTGAAAAAGTTTCATTCGTAAGCAAATAAGTCTTCATAGATGCCTACTTAGAATAAAAAATATTCAGAATGAAATTAAGAATCATGACCCATGGTTTTTTAGTAAAAAGAAAGCTTTTACATAAAAATACAAAATTAAAATTTTTACCTTGTCTATCAATCTTTTTAGTAAAACTATATAAATTTTTTATGATGAATTAAAAAAAGTTACATACTTTTAGGGTCTTACAACAAGAATTGACTGAGAAATAACGGTTTTAAGTTTTTCTTTTTAACAAGCTGGAGTCGTGAAAAAAATATGTAAAGTTAGGGAACATACCCATACTACGTGACCCGTTCAGGGGAGGGAGGGGGTCTTCAAAATACCACGCTTGGTCACAGGGGGGAGGGGGGGCTTAGGGTTTCGTCACGTAGTCAATTTCCTCTAGTCATTGCGACAAATTTAAGTCAATTTAGTTAGTGAAATTAGCCAAATTAAGCCAAATCTTATTTAAATAATACAAATCAAGCCAAATTAGGCTTTTTACACTTTCTGTTTGCAAAAAATGATTGAAAACCATATTTATGATTCACTACGTGAAAACTAGAGGGGGAGGGGGGTCTTGGAATATACTGCGGATGGTCACCAAGGGGGGGAGGGGGGTCAAAAATAGCAAAAAATGGATCACGTAGTATGGGTACGTTCCCTTATTGTACACTTATTTTTTTATTCTCATCATAGAATTATCTTATTATAAGTTTCAGGTAGTAGAGTATTAAAATGTTTTAATTGTTCTGAACTATGAAACAGTTTATCTTTTTCTGCTTGTACTAAGTGTTTCTTTTATCACTTCATTAAAAACAGAAAAACCACAATAATTATTTGAAATTTGCTACCCTTGTTTTTAAAAGCCTGATTGAACTCCATAAATGATGACTTTCGAAATATTTATTCTTTTACTTACCTTATCAGGAAGGTTCATATCCAAAGTATTTATGGAAACAATGTCGTGGTTATCTGAAATAATATGTAAACATTTAAAGAGTTGCAATCAAAAAATTAAATTGGTTTAAATTATTTTAAAAGCATGCTCAATTAAGTTTTGTACATAAGAATTCAGTTAGTTTTCTAGTTATTGGAACTTGCATTCAAGAAATTATCCTATAGGGGAGAGTGTTGTACCTATGGACAAAAATCACGTTTGGATTTTTATTAGACAGGTAAAATCATATTTTTAACATTTAAAGTGCCCAACCTATATTCCTAACCTTTGTGAGTAGGAGGATATTTTTTATTAGCTAAAATCTTCGAAATTGGATTTTTAATTCATTTTAATAACTTGACGAAATTTGTGTCCATAGGTACAACAACGTGCTCTCCCTATGGACAGACCCAGTTGTACCTGTGCACACCCTTAAAAAAGAAATTTTTAGTTTAAAAAAGCTTAAAATGAACATTTTTACTGGTGTATTACCTTTTAATAAACTATTTCAAGGATTTTTAAAATTGGGAATAGATTTTTTAAAGTAATGTAGTTTTAGATCGTAAATGATCATTAAAACGAAGATGATTGATAAAAGTCTTGATCTTTTACCAAAGATACATAAATCACATATGATTTTCAGATCGAAGTTTGAGGTAATAGTTTCATCAATCATGCTGATAGATCTGATCACTTCACTGATCCATAAAAACAATTCGATCGACACTTAGTTGTGCAAGCATTTGGTCGTAATAACTTTCGCAAATCTTCTTCTGTGGAAATTTTAAGTTTTTTGTAATCATCATACTTAAATGCGATAGGGTGTTTAAGATTTTATACCATATTTTACATTAAATGCAAAATAAAATCAAAAATTTTAAAAGGTAGTTTAGATCACAAAATATTTGATTTTTCATCTAAAAATCTCTTGAAAATAATCACCGACAAATAGATAACCATTTAGAATTAATTTAATATGCATTAAAATGCATTCACTTTAATGAAACCTGATTCAAAAACGCCGATTAGCTACAGACACCCACAAGAACGTGTCCGTAGGTACAACACGTATGGTGTCCGAAGGTACAACACCAGGTGTTTCTGCACTTAAAGGTCTATAAAAAATAAAAGAATTGAGATCTGGCAATTTCTAATATCAAAAACAAAAAGTCAAAATCTCTGGGATTCGCCCCTTATATCTCATTTTATCGTATTATAATTTAAGGGGAAGAAAAATATTAATGCAGTGATGCACTAGAAAAAAACTTTGAGCACCTAAAAACAGCAAATTTATTATATTAAATATAAATATTATTTTAAAGAGCTGATTTCACGTTAGCAACTAGATAGCATCTGTTTACATTCAAATTCAACCACAAATTCAAATTTCCATTTTTTCCCGAATTTTAAAATGCGGTGGCTGAAGGTACAACCGTCCTTAGGTACAGCACTCTCCCCTACTCTGTTCCTTTAGAATAGGTACCTGAAACAGGATCAAAAACGCCTAATAACGCTCCTCACGCAACTTCAGTGACAGATTTTACAGTATTTTAACTACTTCTGTTTAGACTGCCTTGTCATTGCACAAGAAAATTTTTTCGACGATAATTAGTAAAGGAAAAATTTTATTAAGGTTTCGATGTAAAATTTAAGTATGTTTTAAACACAGATTATCAGTAATTTCCCTAATCTTCAATTATTTTAAATTTATCTCATTGTCGTGAACAAGCAATAGAAAATTTAAATTGGTCTTTTGGGCCGCAAAGATCGGCCCAGATCTATTTATGGCCCGCGACAAGTTAAGATGACAAATTTTGGTCCGCAACACAATTGAAGTTGTGCAGGCTTGACGTATTTGGCTTATAATTAAAATATTTTCTCTTGGTTCCTTCAATTTCGTATTAATCAATACCTTTTAATAGTACCTTCTTTTTTTATCTGTGACAAAAAATCTGATGTTAAAACTCACTTACCTGAAAGTTCTCCAGTGCTTGCAGACAATCCAAAGAAGTATCCTGAAGGCAAGTAAACTTCTTGAGCTCTGAAGCATTCAGTCCATTGATCATTTCCATATCCATCAACAAAGATCTAGGGAAAGATGACTTACAGTTTTATTGAAATACAGATTTAAAAATAAAACATGGCACATCAAACATATTATTCATGACAGCAGACATATTCCTTAGCTTATTTTTTCAAACTCATTTTACATACCGTGAGGACATTGTTGATGTATGAAACGGCTATCCTGGTTGCCCATTCGAGGTTGCGGACAGGGATTTGGCATCCTCCGACTTGACCCGCTGTGCCATGCTCATTGGTGAAAAAGGGAAATGATCCGTTGTTCACCACTGCAGAAATGTAAGAGTGTTTAACCTGAAAAAGAACATAGGTTATAAGGAATTTATTAACTTCATTCATTTGCGTGTTCTTGGATCCCCTTCCTATAATAGAATGATTGTGTGATTTTTAAATTAAATAATCGGGGAAATAGTTTCATTTCTGGTCCATTGAAAGTTAATTGAAGCTTACTTACATTCTGCTCTGATATTTCGCCTTCTTTGGTATCGATGAAAACTCCAAGCCCCGAAAAGTAGTCTTTGGATCCGAAAACGGGACCTAGAAGTTTTTATAGTAAATTTGCAAAACACTAATATTTTGGATATAAATAACGTCGCTTTTGAAAAAGAAATACAATCGTTATAATAAAAATATTCTCTTTAATTAATTAATTTTTGCCTCATCATTCTTCAAATTACTTCCTTAGATAAACATATCCTTTAAATATTAAGATACGATCCTAATGTCATCTTTAAAAGGTCCGCATGCGCTAAGATCTTATTCTAAAATGTCTACCCAAA
Source organism: Tetragnatha versicolor (assembly GCA_024610705.1). Taxonomy (NCBI): domain Eukaryota; kingdom Metazoa; phylum Arthropoda; class Arachnida; order Araneae; family Tetragnathidae; genus Tetragnatha; species Tetragnatha versicolor. Next base: position 12,872,231 of record JANDEH010000012.1, on the reverse strand, counting down.
ATTGTTTATACTAATTATAATCTTGGAAAGTAATTTCTTAAAACTATTGACAACACATTTTCAAATGGTATCTTGTATGTATAGTGTTGACGAGACAGCTTTACTTTATCAAATGGTGTCTAAAAATGAACAAAACTTACCCGACTGAAGTGGATCTCTCACGTACCAAATAGCAATACCATCACCATTATGATGAAGACCTTTTCCATGGATATGGAACTGCATGTGCAACTCCCAATCCATGCTTTGAACCGGCTGTAAAAATCGGGGAAAATATTTATTTGATTTGTTGAAAATTAGAAGGGTTTATTATTGTTGGTGGCATTTGTAGTATGAATGAGTTTAAGAGTCATTAAATAAAGCATGCTTATAACGTAACAGAATAAAAGGAGAACCAAAGAAACCATTCTTGAATTGTTCTTTCTTACAACTTGATTGAGATTATTTAATTCCTTATTTTATTAAGGTTAGTTGAATAAGTTATCTTTCCGATTTGTAAAATAAGTTAATTGGCTTACGTAGTTGTTCCAAATTGCTCCTTGCTTATAGGGTTCATCAGTAGTCAACCGAATAACAGTTTCAGCCAATTGTGCACTTCCTGTTAAATCCCACCATACAATATTTGCTGCACCAGCTGAAAGAAAATTTGGAGGAGACTATTTCAAAATGCCTTGGGATATTTCAGGGACCAGTGTTTTTCATATTAGTGTATACCTCACCCCTGTGAACCAATAAAGCCTTCGGATATTATTAAAATAAATCACCACAATGAACATTGAATAATGCAGTGGACACCAGGACATGTGGTTATATAAAGGGCAACTAGACAGCTGATGACCTGACCAAGGAAGATACATTATTACTAAACGAGGAATCCCTATCTTCTGCCACATTTTGAGACATAAATTAAAACATCAAATCTATGAATTAAATGCAAGCCGGGAAATCGCCAAAACCCGGGCAAGGCAAAGGATCGAGCACTGTACAACGGGATGAAAATCAGCGAGATGTAACAAGAACTTATGACTTATGGAATCGCTCTGACGTCGAACTGAGAGACAAACATACTATTTTTGGTGCCTCCTAATTAGGGAGGTAGTGTGGGTCACTCATGGTATTCCATATGGGCATGGTCTGGTCACTCCATATAACAATCCATGGTCAAGTCACGACAACCAACTTATTTATTAAATTTAGAAGCAACGTCTAGTAGAGTCATGGAAGTAAGGTGTACTTACATAAATGACCGACCATGCCGAATCTTTTCTGTTGTGGCTAAAAGAAGATCTAGCCGCTAAATAAAGTAAACGAATAATAAAAAAAACAAGGAGATAAAAACCTAATTGTTAGTACACCTTACCTTTTAAAAACATCTGTAGAAATGAGATAGGTCCATAGGGAAAAAATTTCTAAATACCAAATGAGAAAAAACGTGATAATTATTTTCCTACCATGATGACGCTATGTAGGTATGAAATGATATTATGACTTTGGGTATCATCTTTATTCTAAAATTCAATCCATTTTTATCGAAACTTCCCAGTCCAGAATGTTTGAGATAGTTTGTTACACTTATAATGCGAAATGTGAGCTATGAAATTCAATCCGTTTTCACTTCTGCTTCTTATGCTTTTCCAATGTTTCGCCTCAGTGTTAAAAAAATACCTTGGATATTTATTTTAGCAGTTATATATCGCTTTTATACCTCAAAAGGCTTTCACAGTTTGGTACAACTCAACTATAATGTTAGAAAATTTTTTATCGTGCATCGAAGCAGAGAAAGAATTGTTAAATGCAGTGCATACATTAAAAAATTCTTTCAGGCTGGATTGCAATTTATCATCCCTCATCAGAAAAATAAGAGTACTTAATATATAACAACTAAAACTTTCTAATTTGTTCCACTTCGTATAACAATCAATTCAATTTTAACTTGAATCTATATTTTATAACTGGTAAATTTACTACAGGAGGTAAGTTACACAGAATTTCGTTACTTTACTTGCGATCACCAGTACTTAAACCAGATGCCGGTCGGCTGGGAAAAATGGCCTAATGCCCATTAATATTTATTCAAGGGATTACCTTCAAAAGGAGCTGATAAAGAGTGCTCCGGCTTGACAACAATGGCGTCTGTCCCGATTGCAGACAGGATCAGGAAAGAAAGGGATAGAATTTCGGGAAGGATCCACATTTTTCCAACTTCGGGTCGCGCTTCCAAAAGGGAACTTTCTGAAAAAAGGTGAGACGTGTAACTTGTGAGTTGGAATGGAAAGTGATGTAGCTCGCCTTCACGTGGTTCTTCTCCCCGGCAGAGCACTGTGGACACAGCTGCCCCGTGCTGTTCGAAAATGTGCCGCCGCCGTACGACAGGATACCGGGATGCTTGAAAAACACCACTTGTCAGGTGCTACCTGGGCTTCTTAAGGTTCTTAAGACCAGGAGTAAATGAACTATGAGCTGAAGACTTTCATTTGCATTTTTTGAAAAAATGAATATTAATTACTAGATACTTTGGCCCTTATTATGTCTTAGATTTCTGTAGTGTCGTTAGAAAATTATTGCGTGTTGTTCTGAAGGTCTTTTATACGGCCTCGTCCAAATAAATATTTTTACAAAATTAAAAATACATCCAGAAATGATATTTTTTGAATATTGAGTAAGCACCTATAAGTAAGAGGGGAGGGGGTTGTTTGTGTTGTGTGCTTATTTTTGCTGTCAGGGAGATATGAGTGATACTTACGTAAGAAATTAAAAATACTATACTTTCAAAAACATATTGTAACTTGCAAAAAAATTATTAAATTTAAGAAGTTTGATTTAAAAACTAATTGTTGATGAAGAATTTAACTAAGCATTCCGTTTTTCAAGCCAAGTGTTAGTTTTTAATAAGTTCTAAATTTTAAAAATTAAATCATCAGTAAAACATGCTTGTGTAATACTTAGTAAAAGGCCTCTATGAAATCTATACACATCTAATTCTATTCAGGACTGCTGTAATATATACGAAGTCATCTTTCAAAAGAAAACTTTTTCCAAATACATTTCACTACAAGGTGTAAATCTTAACTTAACCATTCGACTTTTTAACGAATCCTTTTAAGTATAACTTAAACTCTTTTTAAGTAATATATTCCTTATTTTAGCCAAATTGTAAAAAAATGAAGAAAACTCACAATTTTATTATAACTAACAAATGAATCAAACTGTTTAATCACTAATCCGCTCGCAGTCTTTAAAACATTTAAATAAGGCCGAAGGAGTGATAAGAAACTTTAAAAATTGAAGGCGAAAATAAAATTATTCAATTCGTATATTTTTTTATCCCAGTCATGAGAGAAACTAGGTTGCGGAAACACAATTAGAAATTACATAAATATATATTATATAATTTAAATCAAGTAATTCACTTTTAAAAATGGGTGGATTCAGGTTACAGACCCTGGAGGAAACACACAAGGCCTTATGGAGAAATATGTTCCCTTAGATTTTTATAGCCATTATTTATAAGCTGACCAGAAGGATACTGGCGGGACATCCCGCTTATTTTCAAACAAAAATATAGATAAAAAAATTTTTTTCAACACGGCTTCGAATAAAGAGTTATTTTTCAAACATTCTTAAATTGTGTGTGTGGGCTGAATTATTTATAAACAGTTGATAAAATATATTATACTTGAAGAGGATCTATGTCTCAGGGTCCACGGGGTGTTCTAAAAAGGTGGTTCGTCCCACGGGTCTAAAAACTACTCGAAACCTTATTTTAAAAATCAAATTTGCAAAATATTCTTGGACCCCCAGACTCCCTTTTTGGCCATAAAACTTTAGGTAGTACTATAAAATTTTGAAACTAAATACTACACAAAGTTTAAATCACATCTTCAGGGCATCTAAAAAAATTATAATTTATTCTAAGTGTTGGAAAATTATTTTGGATAAGGATAACGATCATTCGGAAACAAATGTTTTGTTATGGGCCTAGCGTGTTTCATGCTAAATTTATTTATCATGTGATATCTAAAAATCCTCCGTTTCTGAGACCACTGAAAAAAATTATAACCTCACCTCTCCAGTAAATGTCCCGACTTCTGAATTGAAAAACCTGGTCACATTAATCCAGAGTTAAAATTGGGAAAAAAGTTCCACTGGTCCTGCGAACCAATGCTTTTCCAATCTTACTGGTCTTCAAACAAAATGACTGGTCTGCCAAATTAAAAAGGACAAATTTCTATTTTTTAACCCCTTCTTGTGATTGCTATCGCATATCATACGTCAAACGCAAAGTGGAAGAATTTTGTATCAGTCAAACCTCATGCGACGACGGGCTAAAAGTTTGCCACTTTACATTACTTATTTTTATTTTTAAGGCATGTGGTAGAACGGCGCATCCAGAAATTTCTTCTCGGAGGTCAGTCTCATTTCCGAGGCTTTGGTTCGTAAAACGCAGGCCCGGACTGGCCCGGGTGGCCGGGCGGCGATCCCCGCCGGGGCCAAATCCCGAGGGGGCCAAATTTTGAACTTCAACTTTTTTAAGATTAGTTCAAAAAAGTTAGATCTTCAGCAGATTCAAAATGAGCAATCCTCTCCAAAAAACCTCCCTTTTCCCAAATCATCATCCGAGCAGTGCTAACATCCTGTAACTCGATATGCAAGGGGCCAATTCATTCTCCTGCAGGTGCAGTGAAATGACCATCTTATCTTGCCAGTGTCATCTCCCCATCGGAAGAAGGCAGATGGCCACCCCCTAGTCAAAAATTCCACTGACCTCCCATATTGGCCGGGTGTAAGATTACCCCGCTTTTTTCGTTGTCGCCTTCCTTCTCTTCCCATAAAAATAGCTTTTTTGTTGTCATTTGTTACGACTAGAGAGGTCCGATGACCGGTCCAATAAGAGAAAGGGCGGGATTTGTTTGAGGGGATGACACGGGGTGTGGGTTTGTCCAGTGCCATTTCCATAAAGGATCCAGGCGGATGTTGTTGTTTTCTTCTTGGTAGCTACTCATTCACTTCAACTTCAAAATTTTAAAGGTGAACTTTGTTTTACTAACATTTCTTTAAAATTTGAGTGCTAAGTGGACTTTGAAAGAGGACTCTTTCCTACTCATTTTAATGAGTTACCTATTGATGTTTTGTTGCTGATCACTTTGAAAATATAAATTACGAAAACGGAGAAACATTTTTTTTACAAAAACTTATCTTCATTGATCAAATTTTAGCTCCATACTAGACAAACAGCTTAAAAACCTATTTCTAAGTTTTTTGAAACTGGGCCACTTTGAAAATCAACGGTAAATTTTTATCAATGGCAATAAGCAGGGCCCGATCATGGCAAGTTGGGGCCCAAGGCCCAGATACTTTAGGGGGCCCTTTCATGGCAAAATATTAAGAAAAAAATAGTTGTAAATTGTAAAAAAGAGTTATTTCAACTTTGGAAGGACATCACTCATTTTGAAATGGACTGCGCGTATAATTGATTGCGGTTTGATAATGATAAATTATTTGGTTTACTTAAATAAACACACTTTGGGTGAACTACTACTGCCCTTCACCCAAAGTGTGTTTATTTAAGTAAACCAAATCATTTACTACTACTGCCCTATGGGTCAACTCAGCCCTTCATCCTTCCGGGGTCGATAAATGAGGACCAAGCTCGCTTGGGGAATCAACTGGGGGTCCAGCGTCGGGCTAGCCACTCGGCCTGGACACACGCTAGTAATTAGCACCCCAGGCCCAAAGGCTACAGAAACGGAGATGGGCACCGCCTGATGGGCCACTAGGCTCGGGCAGACTTTGATTTTGATTGATTTGACTACTGCCCTATGATAAATTCCAAATGGGGGTTTCTTGTGTAAAAACAATTTATACAATTACTACAAAAATATTGACGTAGCTAAGTAAAAGCTATTGGTTATTGTTAAAATATCATAATTAAGGTATTTTCGTAATACTCAACTGCAACCTTCATAATTTTTAATTACACTCTTAAATTCCTTAAGAGGATCCAAGGAGGGGTTAGGGTCCAAATTTCCAGAAAATTTCTTGGGAAGGACCCCCAGACCCCCCCTTCGATATTTGGGACTGTAATATTCTTACCAAAATAATGTGTTAAATTCTTGGAAATGTATGTTCGAAATTCGGATGAGGTATACCAAACTACCAAAACGAGTTGAGAACCTGCTTTTTAGACCTCAATTTCCAGAAATTTTCTGGGGAAGGACCCTCCTTTGATACTCGGGTCTGTAATATTAACAACTTTTATATAATAGGTTTGTCAAAATGCAAAAATTTTTACCACAATAATGTATTAAATTCTTGGAAATGTATATTCGAAATTCGGATTAGGTGAACCAAAAACCAGCTGGAAACTTGCTTTTTAGACCTATATTTCCAAAAATTTATGGGGGAGGACCCCCAGACCCCCCTTTAAGTTATTGGATAGCAATTACTCACCTCCTTTTTTATATTATGTTCATTTGAGAAGATTCAGTTTGATTTGGAAAATTTTTAGCCCCCCAAAAAACTAAATCATTTATCTCCCACTGTCTGTTAGCAAAAAAAATCGGCACACTTTGAAAAGAATTGGAAAGGCAAATTGATAGAATTTAGTTAACTAACAGTTTAGTATTCAATAACATTACATTTATAGGCCAAGTAGAAAACAGTTATTTTTAATGTGAATTAATCTTAAATCCTTAATTTAATCGTAGTTTTATTTGTAAAAAGGAATTTTCCTAAGTTTTTTCTTTAATTGGTAGTACAGTGTGATATTCTTCCCTGTAACAAGGGGTTTTACGTTACCCAAAATATGATCTGAAATATGCTTTTTGGGTAAAATTTCCAAAAATTTTCTGAGTGAATCCACAATTTTTACTTGGAACTCTATCATTCACAATCGTCTCCATATTACGTACATCAAAATACAAATTCAGACTAAAAATTCATAAGAAGAAAAAAATAAGAAATGTTAAGAGAAAAAAAGGGGGCCAACATCAAGTTTGCCCGCCGGGGCCAACTGCTAGCCAGTCCGGCCCTGGTAAAACGGTTATTGACCGAACATTTATTTACTACTTAGTTAGTATCTTTGTAAAAAATTATTTTTTCTTAAATTGCATGAAGTTTTTCGTTGTTATTTACAGCAAAATCTGAAAAACTTTGTTCTATTTCGGCCGTCGATCCATTCATAATTCACACCGGTCGGTGCGGCTCCGTGATGAAATACTCTTCTGAACACTAGAGGGCAGCACCACAAGAGATCAGCGAGCGGTGTCTTTCTTGCTTTTCCGCGTTATTTAGAGACCACTGTTTAGGGAAGATATATTCAGATTTAAAACGGCAATCTGCGGACAATTAGAGCAAAATACATAGATTTATAGAATATAGGAGTGAAACGATGAATAAAGTAAAATCTGGGCTTTGATACATAAATTTAGGGAGGTCAATGAACTAGTATTACAAGACAAGGAATGACAAAAGAAAGAAATTAATGAGAGGAGTAAAGGTAAGAAATAAAAATTCTATACTGTAACAACATTTAATTTAAATGAAAAATATTAAATAACAATCGACTGGTCTTCATGTAAAATTGAAAAAAATGTTAAATAAGAACAATTACACAAAAATATCAACTTTATTGCACAGGACATTCACAATTACAAACTAAATGTTGATACATTGGCACATTTTCGGAAAAATCCGTCATAAAAATAGTTTAAAGAAAGCAGAATATTTGCACTGAATTATATTCACATCATTATATTCATCAGGATATAGTCTTTCAAAAGTCTGTTTCACAGTTTTTATTTAGAACCAACGCGTCGGGTCATGAAAATAAGGTGTACCCATAGAATCGCAGACTGTTAAGTACCCATAGGGAAGAGACCAAGACTTTGCTGAATCCATTGAGAGGGCATACCATCCATTGAGAGGACCCTTAGAAGTTAAGAAAGTTAAAAAAAACTAACGGAGGTAGAAGAAAAACTTCAGCTTGAAAAAAAAATTGTCTACAATATTATAAAAAACGCACAGAAAAGCGTTTCATGAAAATATCTTATTTAATTGAGGAGATACTATTAGCATATGAAAAATAACACTTTATAGGCGTCAAAAAAACTAACTTTAAAAATTGAAAAACTACAAAAAAACACACATTGAAAGTAATTACAAATTTTCGAATTTTTTCTTTTCTTATATTTTCTATCTTTATTTTCACTTGCCAATATCTCATCAAAGATATATTTTTCTGCGGGTTCTTTATGATATTGCAACCAACTTTTTTCTTTGAAGTTTTATATATCTATCTCCTTAAGTTTTTAATTTATTTTTTTATCATTCTTATATCACCGATAAGAGCGTGGCCACTTACTTACCTTGGGGTGCACATACTTCTATGTCTCATGGGACGTTGGTTCCAAATAAAAACGTGATATGGGGCTTTTTAAACACTCTGGGCACTTGTTTACTTTCCAATTTCTGTACTTATCTCAATTACAAAATAAGATTTTTATAAAAAAATATAGTACTGGAAAATCTTTTTGAGACGTTTCTCTCCAATACAACTTACAATAAGAAATATGACTGTTTTTGGCATTGAAGAGTCAAAAGTCTAAGATACAACTATGATACTAAGTGCAGCGATATCTTTCAACTACGCAAGTGTCATGACCGAATTGGTCGCATACGCTTCAGCCTAGACCCTCTATAAATGACCTCACAACTCAGACGAGTGACGTCAAACGTAGGGCGAAATCCGTGAATTTGCAATGCAATGCTATGTCTACGGAGGTAGAAAACATACTTCTCTCGTTATACATTTCTTCAAGACTTATGTAAACGTTCTAGATACCAAAAAACTTCCAATTCCAATCAGAGTTTAACACCTAAAGTAAATTTTTTATTTCTTCTCCATATAAATTTAACATTGCAAATTCATTGATTTCCCTTTTGTTTGACGTCTCACGTCCGAGTTGTGCCGTCTCACGTCCAAATATCTAGGTCCCGTTTGCATCTAATATAGGCACAATGCTTTACCAACGATACATTGCCATCTCAACAGATAACGACACCCTATTAGGGACATATGTATAATAAGCAAAAACACAATAACGAAACGGAATAACGCAATCGATGATAAAAAAAATCGTTAACTAGTACTCCTACAAAAAAAATTTCGGACGGACCACACTGTAAAAAATTTACGGCACTTTACACAAAAAAGTGGTGAGTAGAAATTGCCTCTATATCATTAGGATAGGTTACTCTGCGATAAGGAGGAACCTCCCACCTAGATTCGGTGGTAGTTCCCACTCAGGTGGGAGGTCCCTCAATGATATGGATGAAATTTCTTTCCACCATTTTTTTGTGTTAAGTGTTGTATTTTTTATTCCCTCTATCCATTGAGAAAGTCCACCTCCGCCTTGACGCACTTCCCAGTCAGCACGTCCATGGCACTGACCTTGAGCTCCGTATCGCCGAAGATCATGATGGTCTGAATCTCCCTCTTCCCCGCCGGAGAAGGTCCCTCTTCCTCGGGGAGGTCCAGCACGAGGGTGCCGCATCGCTTGACGCCGGAGTCGGTGATGAATCGCGCGTCGTCTCGCTCGCTGCAGTAGACGTGGATGACGGAGCACGCCTGTCCGGAGCGCGCCGGGGTGTAGCGGCGGATGACCGTGTCGCCGACGCACACCGACTGGTCGGCCAGCACGAACTTGTCGAAGACGTCCGCGCACCACTCGACGCCGTCTTTCACCACTAGCTTCTCTGGGGGGTGCGTGCCGTGGATGAACCTGGGGAGAGTTTTGGGGTGGTTAGTGGTTTTTGTGGGGAGTTGGAAACTATACAGCGACGACAGGTTAAATCGATCTGATTTACACGATTCTATAGTCAGTCAGCCTTATCACAGTGGAGATTTTTTACTCAAAGCATGATATAGCGATTGGCATCGCATGCGCTGGAAATGGATCGCGATTTCTGTCAGCCACTGGGGGGATGTTCCAGCATAATATGACCGTTTCTATTCACCGATGGAATGATCGTCATTGCGGAAGTAAACGAAAATATATTTTACGCTGAAAAAAGGTTTCAATCATTTGATGTTATATTTTATAATTGAGGCACTTGCTGCAACCAAAGCGCTAATTTGTAAGGCCCCGGCTACAGTCGCTGAAAAATGTCGCGCTGCCCATAAAGATCCTTATTAAGGGGACGGAAGAAAGAAGGGGACCCGAGAAGAGATGTAGTAGATTACTCCTGTAGCAGAGCGGTTTGAAGTACCCTCACTGACAAGCCTGGCAGTGGCCTGTTGCTGTGATCTCACCAAAAGTAATCTACTACATCGCCTCTTGAGTCCCCTTCTTTCTTCCCTCTACTTGATAAGGATCTTTATGGGCCGCATGACCTCTTCCTTTCCATTTTGGTATGGCCAAATTTCGTTTACGTCTAGTTGCAGGTACGTAAACTCGACATATTTGGTATAAGCTGTGCTACTAGGGATACGATATTTAAAAAAATTAACGCGAAACCTAATAGTTAGCTTCTAATAGTATCTTATAGAAACAGTACATATATCCGAAATCATAATCGTTTCAGTCTTTGTACTGCATTTAAATGCTAAATCACTAAACATTAGAGTGCGATCACCGCATAAAACTTGTGGTGGTGGTGGGACCACTGAGCTATAAAACGAACTGGAGTGACTAGTTAGCTTGCCGAAACCGCATCACACCGCGGAAAGGATTTCCATCTTCTTTTAAATTTCTCCATCTGTTAGCACAGTTGTATGCACAGAATGAAACGACCATTCTAAATTTTGCTAATAATATTTTGAAAAACAGGCATGGGCGGATTAAAGGGGGAAATGCTCTTCCAACTTTGATTCCAGCCGATTGCTTAAGCAATCGGGGCAATTTAACCTTCCGCGCTGGCACGATCAATCGCTTGTTATAGTATCGGAGGTTGTCACTCCAGTTTGTTTTATAGCTCAGTGGGTGGGACTAATCCCCATCTGGTCTAGTGAAACTCATCCATGAGGCTAAAAATGTTCAGAAATTCTAAAAACAGCAGTGGATCAGCCCCAGCCTCTTCACTGGAAAACCCCAGACATTGTAGTATATGATGAGGAGAAAAGGGGGAGACGTCGCATTTCGGGCATGACGGAAATCTTCACATAAAACTTGTACTACTATTAAAGAATCATAATCACCTGTTAAGAACCCCGACTCCGTAAGTGAGCCTGGACCTTCTAGAGCTGACGACGGTGGGATCCACCCCAAACTGGACGGCTCCCTTCAGGATGGCCAAACTGACCCCCTGGGGGATGATGACCTTGAGCCGGTCCGAGAAGGCATCCCTTATGCTTTTCTGCAGGATGGCTGACTCCGCGAATCCGCCCACCAGGAACAGGTAGGCGATGTGGCCCGCCTCGCACTCATCCAGCACAGTTGCCACGTGCATTCGGATGGCGTCCAGGGTGGGCTGGAAGAGGGTGGTCATCGCCGACGGTTCCAGCCGCAGCATGCCTTGCGACGACCACTTGATCTCTTTGCTGTTGTACTTCTTCACTGCTGCTTCGACCTGGAGAAGTACGGCAGATTTATAAATGCTGTATAACCTCGATATCTCAAAACCGAAAGATCAGGAAAGAATTTTGAGGTAGTGAGTTTTCAAGATAACAAGGGAAAATGGAGAATACTTAATTTCGAGGAGGGGACATTTTTTCGAGGTATCAAAGTTCAACAAGTATTTATTGTATACAACAAGTATTTATTGTATTGAGGGATTTTTTTGTTATTGAGATAGTTACAAATCTCAGACCTTCAGGCAATGACACCCAATTTGAGGGTCCTCCAAAAGAATTAAACTTATAAAGATTTACAAGGATTTTTATTTGGAGGTATGGTACAAAATGGAGCATTCTAATAACAAAGAAAGTATTAAAAGAGAATTAGTCAAGTTTGTGTTCTTAGAATATATTCTGTTAATTTTGTCCCAGATTTTCCATGTGTATTGTATTCTCCATCACAATGAAACCAGGCTAATATATTCCAACCTCCATATAAAACGTTTAAGCCAAATAGATACCAATTTCCTTAAGTAGTTCTCAAATATGAAAAATTATATTCACCACTAAAAGTTTTTATCAAAATATCTTGGATTCAAAGCAGAAAAACAATTCAATTCCCTACTAATCATCAACACTACTTTTTCTAGATGATCTTACTAATACACGTAATAGAAACTCACCGTATTTCCTTTTGTCTTCTTGTAATAATCCACAAATGAGAAAGGAAGTGCTATGTTGATTGGCGTGATTTTAAAAGGACTAGCATTCCTCTTTCTGGCTTCAAATGCCACCATGAGGTCCACGAAAGCGGCAGGTCGCTTGACCTTGAACTGTTCGATGAAGTCGACGCTGAAGATGTCCTCAAGAAGGTGTTCGAAGGCGATGTCCACCCCCACGGACCCGTATGGTCCTCCAGTGGCCTTGTGCAATTCTTTGATGGTGCCGTTCTCGTCTGCGATCTCGTGGACTGTGATGTCCACGGTGCCACCGCCGCAATCCACCACCATGTACCTCGTGCCTGCGGAAATGAAAAAAAGTCATCAACACAACATACACATTCAACTTAATAACGGAAGCCAATTTTAAAATATATTATACAAGGGAGTAGGTTTCTCTGGTGCAGTTTGCCTTTTAGTGATCCATCACCAGCTAATGCGCTGAAGCCTTCTTTGGATTCAAGAAAAATTTTATCTTTATACATCTTGTTCAAAAAACCGAAGACGGTTTTACTCTGGATTCAGTTTCATACGCGCGCGATCATTTAAGAAAAAACCTCTCTCTCTTACCGTTCATGGTAACTTTTAGAGGTAAAGTATAAGAATATCCTTACCTGCATTTTCAATGACTGCTGGTTCTAAGTTGCTCTCTAGAGGCTCTTTGATATTTGGCACGGACAATCTCTGAGGACTGCACACTAAAGGGACTAGCTGATGCTGCCTCAAGCGACGACAGAATATGGAGGCTGCTTCAGGCTCCAACGCGATTAGCAACTGCTCAGGATTTTCTTTTGATGCTATGCCAGCCTGAAAAAAATGCATTTTTTACGGAAAACCGTAATAGAACCACAAACCACTACAACGTTTTATACATAAAATTGTCCAAACTTATGTACGTTGAAACTCGTGAATGAATTTAATATTGTGCCCGAATGAATAAACCATTCATTTAACTCATTGACCAAGAGCACAATGTGTTTTAAATCAAAATGTGCAGATAGAAACCACCTACATTTCATTTTTTATCTGAAAGCTTTTAAGAAAAAAGCATATGTTTATTTATAAAGGGGTGAAAAATTAAGCACAGGGAACTTAAAATTTACTACAAATAAAACATTAAAAATTTCGAAAGAGAAGATCAAGTTGTTCATCCAGAAGTATAGCCAAACTGTAACTGCATGATATCGGGAAACCGCCTGACTTTGTAACATCTTCCACTCTAAGTCACTTTTCAGAAAGAGAAGAAAATCTTTCAGCCATAGGTACTGGATAATTGCATCGTTTCAGTTGGGCCTTTCTCCCAACTATACTAAACTCCAAAAGAGGCAAATACGCCGCCAGTCACTAACGACAAAAAAGGGCTTACAAAAAATCGCGTGGCATCAATTTTTTTATTGTGGTGTTAGGGCCCATACCAGGAGTTTGTAACCAATTTTGTAGCTTCGAAAGCCCTGTGCTAACTGCGTAATCCTCGAAAATACTAAAAAATGTCTGACTTATTATTCAGTTGTTTGCTGAAAACCCATGATAGATGCGATGCGTCCCATGAGATAAATTTCACTGACCTTTCGCCAATTTTGAAGTGCTATACCGTGAGACCTATTAAGCGTGAAATGGTGTCAAATTGTTGCAAATTTTATCCATTTTTAAAAAGGTACTTGAAACTTTTCTCGTGGGTCGCAACTTGTATGAGTTTAAACAAAAAACAACTGAAAAAAGAGTCGGAAACTTTCTAGGTTTTTCGAGGATTACGCAGTTAGCACAAGGTTTTCGAAGCTACGAAATTGGTTACAAACTTCTCTCTCTCTCTGGTATGGGTCCTAACATCATAAGAAAAAAAATTGAAACTAAGCAATTTTTTTGCGAACTTTTAGTGACTGGCCTACAATACCGATAACAAAGGCTGACCTGATAGGCGGCATTCCTCATGAACTGCTTGGCGGGCTGCCTCCAGATGGCGGGGACGGTGACCACCCAGCGGACGTCGTCGTGCAGAATGGCGGTGGCCGACTGGTCGCTCAACTCTTGCAGCGCGTGCTGCCGGAAGTAGCGCAGGGCGTGCGCGAACACCGTCAGCGCAGGGACGCTCTTGCCGTTGGCCGCGCAGATCACCGTGTCGCGGCTCAGGTGCTGCAACGAACCACATGGCGGTCAACAAAGCCGTTTGACACAATGCGACACTTACAATCAAAAACTATCTCTGAAAAATTACACTGCTTATGGCCTTATTCATTGCTGCCTGACCATCAGCGGTTAAAGGAGGATTTTACCAATCAGTCAGCGAAAATCTCATTTTCTTTCTTGAGCTGCTGGTTTAACATTGGTCAAGTGGCAGTGAATAAGGCCGTTAGTCGTTCAGTCCTGATTAAGTTATTGGCGTTGTTAAAGGGTTGTTGCAGGGAATTTTTAACCTTTTTCAGTCCTAGCAGCTCCAAATTTTCTAGAGGATTCAATTACAATCTTGGGCGGTCTGCTGTGGCAAGCAAGTTGACATAATCGAGCTGGAAAGATCCAAACCAATCAAATGGGATTCTCCAACAATCTGAAGCAATTATTATATTGGATTGGTGGATTGGTTATAGGTAGTGGTTTCAATGAGGTATTCTCACGTTTTGGGATTAAATTTTATTAAAATAATACATAAAAAACCATGAAGAATGACGTTACGTTTACATCATGTATTTTCGTAGCCTAGTTTCTGAGGTATAAATTTTTGAAATTTCGTTCTTTGTTTTGGCGTGAAAACACTTTCCAATCACAAATCATGCGCTGTGAGGTCACATCCAATAGGAGCCCGTTTTCTGATCACGTGAAAACAGAAAACACAATGGTTTTCATGCGCTGTGACGTCACATCCAATAGAAGCCCGTTTTCTGATAACGTGACTTTTCTGACGTTTTGGCAAAAATAAAATTGAATTTTAAATTATTTCAAACGCATTTTTGAACTTAAAAATCAGAAATTTGGGAGTTTTAGACCATAATGTATCGAAAAAGTATAAAATCAAGCAAATCCCTCACTCATGCAAATACCTCATTGGCCTCTGATCGTAAGTCGCCAAGGACCGGGTTCTCCGAAGTTTGCCGAACGGAGATTGTTGTTTGATATCACGGGGATGAATGTGAAACAACAATGAAAGCGAACGAAGGAAATAGTTACCTCCGTCTTGTGGAGGGTCATCTTGAACTTCTCGAAGTAGAGCCACTTCTTGGCTTCTTGAGGGTCGAGGTCGTGGTAGCAGTCTCTCGCCGCGTATCCAAACGAATGGAATTTCTCGTCTGGGTCCAACAGGAGAGTGGTCGGCGTCTTCTGGTTGATCACACCGGGGTCTCCGCCTAAAAAGATTCACCAAAAGTTAAAATGAAAGGTGCATATTTTGAACCATCGGCATTGGTCTCAATACGATAACAAGGAGATTGACCATTTAGTACGATTTATTTGAAAATATCCCAGATTTATTAGGCGTGCACAATCACAGAGTATTATACTACCAGAACAGAGTCCATGGCCATAAGTGATTGGAAAAACATTGGGTATGCCTTTTGTGATATCGTTGTGATATCGCTATATTTGCGCTGGGATCGTTTATACTACTCATGAAACTCACGCCTCCTTTGTCATGTCACGAGAGGCGGAGGAAAATAATCCTAATCCTCTAATAGTCTAATACATACCTTTCCGTAAGTTACAGAATGAATGAAAACACCACAACTAATCATAGTTGTAGCCACCAAATTGTACTGCCTACCCCTTTGTTAATCAAAGACATTTATAGTGCTGCCTCTAGCCCTCTACCATGAGATAGCATTGGAAAATATCGTTTTGGACCCTCTGTTCGGCTTTTTCTCTGTGTACATGATAACATAATATGTTTAAGTACGTACTTAAGATGGCTCGATCGAATGATGTTTCAAACTAACCTTCCCATTTCCGCATCATGTGCACGTTTTCCGAGTCTTGAGTAAAGCTGAAGGCATAGCCACTGTAAGTAGTGCCGAAATCAATGGCCACCACCACAAAGTAGTTCTGCTGAGGAGATGAGCTGCACTGGCTCTCCGTTGCATTTCTGGCATCTGTAGAATGGCCGTTGGTGAGGGGATGGATTCCAGAAGACACCACATCTGCAAGCAAAGTTATTTCATCAATTCATTCCTTTCTCACAGTATTTTGCAACAAAATCAGCACAGAACTTCGATCGGATTAGCATCACCTACCATAGCAATTCTCGCCATTCGACGTCTTGAACCCCCTCGGTAAAGAGTCGTAGTTTCTCGGGGGCTTAGGAGGTGCTGGGCTCTCCACCCTTGTCTCCGCTTTGAGGGACATGAACCTCCTGGCTTCGTCCATCTCCTCTCGCCCCATGAACGTCTCGCAGTGCGGCATGGACTCCTCTGGGGTGGAGGTCTCTTTGGGGTACTTGCGCTCGGTGAGAAGGACCTCTTCAACAAGGTTATCCGACTCTAGGCCTTGGTCCCTAGAGAAATGGTGAGCAAATCAGTAAAAGTAACGGGCATCCTTGAGACCTAATGTATGTTGAACCCAAGGGATTCGATAAGCTAATTAGGAATCTTTATGCTTACAGTTTACTGAGAAGTACTGATTTATCTTCTCTATTTCAGAAGTCCTTCCCATTTTGAAATAGCTCATTAGACTTAATATTCAAAATATGAATTAGTTATTTCCTTACTTTAAAATGTTTCATCAATATCATTACCTTAAAATGTTTTTCACCGATAGTTAAGAATTTTAGTCATTGCATTTATATGCGTGCATAATTTTCAGCCTAGTTCTTTAGGAATCGCTGATTTTTAATTGCGAAAAGCCAGTGGCGAATCCAGTAGGGGGGGCTGTGGGGCTGCAGCCCCCCCCAGGAATTAGACATTCAAGTTTTGGTAATAGCAATAAAGCCAAAAGAGAAATTTCAACACGTTGCGGACATCCAGTTTGTTACTCAAAGGGTCTCAAAATGAATCGGAACCCTACTTTTAAGGGTAAAATTTCCAAAATTTCTGTGGGGGAAGACCCCCAATTCGGGAGTCAAACAAATTTGGAATCTAATAAGTACGGTTTTCCATAAAACTTTAGGGATTTTCAAGGAGTGATCCTCTTATATGTAACCTTAAGTGTCTCAACATGAGTTAAAATGCCACTTTTAGGGACAAAATTCAAAAAATGTTCTGGAATAGGAACCCCTAAACCCCCTAGAAATTTTCCAACTCATAATACTATAAACTGTTTTCCTTGAAAATTCTGCCGCTTACAATGAGTGGTGCTCTTTGGGTGGAATCTAAAAGGCTTCAAAATGAGCTAAACCACTATTTTGAGGGGCAAATTTTCAAAAAGTTTCTGGGGGAGGACCCCCAGACCCCCCTTTTGCTTAGAGTTGACAATTTTACACAATTTTGAAACTTAGTGCACCAAAATTAAAACCTTACGAAGTCATCTCACCTAAAACTTAGTTGGTATTCCTAACATTAGAACCCAGAAAAGATGTTGAGTAACCTCCCTAAACAAAAATCTGGTTACGGCACTGGCAACCCCCCTTTCCTTTTCAGTTACTTTAATATTTGAACAGCCTATAATAGCAATTAAGTTATTTGTGAAACTCAGCCCCCCCCAGACAAAAATCCTGGATTCGCCACTGCGAAAAGCCTAAAAGCCATCTTTAAAGGATCATAAATAATTTAATTAGTTTCAGAGAACTTAATAAATGCTCTGAATTGTTATGTTCTAGAAATACAATATCAGTATTAACTCTTCGAAAAATTATCAACGCCTTCCATAACGTGCAATGGTGTATCGAAAACGTGAATTTCAATAAGAACTATTTTAATCATCAAACCATAATCATCAAAAAGCATTTAAAACATGAATCAATCTGACTTACCACTAAAGCTAAAACAGCCTTAAAACTATCCCCCTCACGATCCTATTCAGGAGTTACAACTAATGTAATTGCCTGGGTCTCGGAGTATTTGTCATTGGAAGTGTGGCAGGGTCCCCATGTAGGGCAACAGGGCGCACGCGACAAGCACACGCACGCTCACGTGGAGTGATCATGTCGATCCCTGCACAAGCAGATGCGTGGTCGGCACGGTCCAATGGGTCAGATTTCGGTTGTGGTTCCACCGTTGGGGACTTTTTATGTTGTTGGCGGTGTAGTGTTCGTGTAATGAATGGATGGAAAATGGTTAAATTCACGGATTATGGGTATTACGGATGGATTGTATGTTGTATGGAAGGGAAATAATGTTGTAGATTAGGGTGGAGCGAAAAACTTTTTTTTGGAAATTAAAAACGCCTGAGGTGGGAATAGGTGCCATTTACGATAAAACTTAAAAATTCAAAACTTGAGTTCAATCAATTAATATCTTCAGGTTCCACATTCCCGTTAAAGTTTCGAATATTCATCAAATTTTACGTAAAATGGTTATAAATGATTCCCACACAATTTTAGCTCCTTTTTCAAACCATAGCTGGTTCAGTTTATATTCTTAGGATGTCAAACAACATTTTAAGACCTTTTATGGACCTGAAAGGGGGGAATTTCCAATTTTTCAAGCCCGAAATAAGGGCGCATGCCATTAAAATAGTCTAGCAACCGAAAAACAAATTTTTCAATATCGGTACCAAATAGAGCTCAAAAGTTGCGTTTTACCCTCCTTATTTATGGAAAAATAATAAAAAAATTCGTAAAAAATTATTTAGGTGTGTTTTGGCCCTAGAATTTGAAAAAATGGATCTTTTGCATAGCGTATAATGAGAAAAGTCTTAATTAATCAAAATAAAGTTTTAAATGTAACAGAAACTCATAGTTGCCTTAATTCGGTGTTTTAATCGTCAAAAAAAGTATTTACAAGGGTATTGCATTGTGATTTGAGCTAGGTAGATATGGCACACAGTTTAGAATCGCCAAATGAGAGAAAATTTCATTTTTATACTTATTCATATATTTTTTTTACAGATAAGAGCATTAAAATTACTTATAATATATCCTAAATTTTCTCTAATTATATAGAACTCAAATTATAACCTTTATTTGATAGTCCGTCCCTTTAAATTTGAAGACTTGTTATAAAAAGTGGGAGTTCAGGTTAAAGTTTGGAATAAAATGCCTATAGTGCAATATAACGCTTTTTTCGTCTGTTTTCTGTAAAAATATCAACCCTAATGTTTTAAAAGCATTTTATTTACACAAGAATCTGTATTACAGACTATATAAAATATTTGAACTTACAGTTATTAAATTTTGGGATTTTTAAGTTTTTTCATCCAAATTTGCAATTTTAGGCTATTAACTTGATTTTTAAAAATTTAATAATGAACTCAAAAGTATTATTGACTATTAAGACACCTAACTAAGGTAACTATAAGCTTTTACAACATTTAAAACTTGAATTTTATTTATTAAGACTTTTCCCATTATACGCTATGCAAAAGATCAATATTTTTAAAATTCAAGGGCCAAAACACACCTAAATAATTTTTTACGAATTTTTTTATTATTTTTCCATGAATAAGGAGGGTAAAACGCAACTTTTGAGCTCTATTTGGTATCGATATTCAAAAATTTGTTTTTCGGTCGCTAGACTATTTTAATGGCATGCGCCCTTATTTCGGGCTTGAAAAATTGGAAATTCCCCCCATTTCAGGTCCATAGAAGGTCTTAAAATGCTGTTTGACATCCTAAGAATATAAACTCAATCAGCTATGGTTTGAAAAAGGAGCTAAAATTGTGTGGGAATCATTTATAACCATTTTTACGTAAATTTTGATGAATCTTCGATACTTTAACGTGAATGTGGAACCTGAAGATATTAATTGATCGAACTCAAGTTTTGAATTTTTAAGTTTTATCGTAAATGGCACCTATTCCCACCTCAGGCGTTTTCAATTTCCAAAGTTGGTCATTTTTTGCTAGTTTCACTCCACCCTATTGTAGATGCTATTATAGGAATTTGGAAGTTAATCTGTTTTAAACTGTGAGAACTGAATGTGTTAATCTGGAAATTATTTCTGTTTGACTTTCCACTACATTTGGGAAAAGACTAAACGCATTTTTATGCATCCTAAAACTAGTTTTAATAAAACAACTTCAGACAAATTAAATTAGTTGACAAGAGGAAATAGTGCAGTAAGGGATAAGGGGCCATTCATTAATTACGTAAGGATGATTTTGGCAATTTTTGACCCCCCCCCTACCCCCATGTAAGGGTACGAAAGATTTTTCAAACCCCTCCCCCACCTATTCTTACGTAAAATTCTATTTCGTTTGATCAGTTTAAACTCGAATAAAAAAAGATACATCTGATATACCCTCATTTTTTTTAAAATTAAAGCTTCGATATTATACCGAGATCAGAAGCTTTTTTAAGTTTTTCTGGGGTTATTCAATAGTTATTTGATTGGAATTTGTTTACATTAACTTAGAAAATTTTACGTAAGAATTGGTTTGACCCCCCAACCCCCCAAGTAAGGGTATGTAGAGATTTTTCAAACCCCCCCTCCCCCTCGGAACCCTTACGTAATTAATGAATGGCCCCTAACGTCCTATGGTGCATGACACTTATCGGAATAAGACGCTTATCGGAAGAGGGTCGAATTGAGTTATCATTTCAACCAAAGCTTCCCTTTCCCCGTTAAAAACACTATTTGTTTAAATTAACGTTGAACCATGGGATTCACTCAGGAGGGCCTCTACATATCTAAGAATCTTGGAATGTTTTTAAAAAAATTTGAATTCAAATTCTGAAGTCATTTCAGGCGCGGATAGGGGATTGGACCCAAATATTCCCAAAATAAGTGTAAACCCTACTTTTATAAGTCAAATTTTAAAAAGTTTCTGGCGGAGGACCCCCATACCCCCTGCAGTACTCTTTTAGTGTAACCCAAAAGGTCCCAAAATGAGTTAAAACACTATATTTAAGGATTAAGTTTCAAATATTTTCCTTAAAACCCCTTCCACCTTCGAGATTTTGAAGTCTTTCCCGTTAAAATTCTTTCTGCTAATTAAGATCTTAAGCTTATCAAAAATTAGTTATTGTGGGTCTAATTCCAAAAAAAAGGGGGAGAACTCCTAAAATGGTGTTTTACGGTGTGTACAAAATGTTTATATTATCTAAGGATATTATGGTTTTCATTGCAATGATAGTTTATTCAGATTGTTTCCCTGGATTATATTTTTAATCACATACGTAGAGAGGAACAAAATACACAAGGGGATCTTAAGTGATACTTTTTAGAAAAAAAATCAGCATTTTGTATGTAGCGTCTAAAGGTAAAGGTGATGGTCTGAAAAAGTGCCCCGTTAGAAGGTTTTCAAAATTATAGTTTGGAATTAAAATTATTAAGTTTATTGAGCTTAGTATCAGACCAGTTCATAAATCACAAATCTGTGAGCGTCGAATGTATGAAGATTTATTATTGAAAGTATGAAATGTTTCCATTACATATGCTATGAACTATACAGATAACCCCTTGAAATTATATCCGTGTAACACTGGGCTCTATCCTATATTATATAATATAGTGGAAATAAGTGCTGAGAAGCAAAGAATGATGCTCACAGAATTATTTTCCATGCAACAGCACCTGTTTACACAACAATATTACTCATTCTGGCTTCTTTCATATTAACCTGAGGGTGGATAAATAAAATCGTGACGTTAATAAATTTAGTTATTTACTACAAAATGTGACCTAGTTTTTCCAAACTACTCTTCCAGCCAAAGAGAAAGCATGAGATAGCTTTCAAGCAACTAAAAAATACTATTAAGGTAAGACTAAAAGAAAATTGTTTAGAGAGGAAAATGCATCCTTTTTCCAAGAGTATTTAACAAAAAAAAACTATCAATTTTAAAGGTTTTAAAATTACATTTATTTCAATTTTGCTTTAAATAAAAAGTAAACATTTAGAAGTCTATCTTAAAACAATATTTATGAGGTAGGGACGGTTTCAAACATTGAAAAATCTGCAATGCAGTAAATTTAATATTATTGCTCCTGAAATAAATGATGATGGAAGCCTGTTTATTCTTAAGATTTTTTTAATTGGATGTTGACTGAATTCAATAACAATTATTTCGTAAGTTTGAAAAGATTTTACTATTTTTTCAGATAATCCAAGATTTACTTAAAAAACAAAACACCAATATAGTAGAAAAATTCTGTAAAATATTATGAACATAGGTTGGAATACAAATGAGGGTATATTGTTAAAATAATCCCTTTAAGGAGTGCGTTATTTATAATATTTTTTTCCAAAAAAACATCCCTAAACCATACAGAAAAATTGATAAAGTAACATTGAAAACCTTCTTTTCTTTTGGTGAAGCTGGAATTAATTAACACGCATTTAAAAAGTGTAATTCAAATTTCAAAAGTTAAACCTATTCTAACACAGTTCCCTCAGTTAATTAGATCTTTTTCACCCAAAACCCCCTTTAAACTCTTTAATTTCCAATATCCAAATAGGCATCATAGCCCGACGGCCAGGAGAAAAACTTTTGACGACGTACAATATTGAGGCTGTAGTTATGGATCCGGGTTGTTCCACTCAATTTTTTTGGGGGGAGGGGTATGGTAATTCAAAATTGCTAAAAAAAACATTTAGTGCCAAATCTATGTGACTATCATTTGATACGAACTTTTCCCAAAGTTTTTCTCGTGGTGGTCGAACATTATACCAGATACAACACAAACTCCCACTCACTTCGCGGACACTTGTCTCTGCGCGAGGGGTCTTTTGGCGTCCGGGAAGTCCTGCAGGCTCCTCTCGAAGGCGTCGATAACCCTCATGGCCTCGGACTCGACGTAGGACCCGTGCGGGGGCTCCTCATCGTCCGAGCAGGGGTCGAGGGGGCCCTGGGGGTCGCGGCCGCTGGGCTGCGACGACATGCGCTTCAGGACCTCCTTGACCAGCTTGGGGCTACGCAGCGGCGTCGACTGCTTCTGCGGGGGGTGTCCGTTGCAGGGTGGCTCTTCGGAGGGCTGCGGATAGAGCAAATAGGTAGCAGCATTTACTAAACTTATCATCGGCGGCGATACATAAGGGCAAACATTGCAGCCCGCCCCCCTCTTTGCACTGAAAAAGTTACTTAAAATCTTCCTTTGACTGTAATATAAATCGGTTTTTATTGAACAAACTGTTTTTACATTTTGTATTTATTGATATTTTTATTATGATTGTAAGCTAATTCAAAAGCAAAATGTAAATACCTTCTAATAATGTTGGCCACTATTAACATATACAAGTTTCTTACTTGTCATTTTGCGGCTCGGAGTAAGAGCGATCCAATTTAAGAATTAGTTGAAACATAACTTTTAAGAATAATATTTAAATAATTTTTTCTGGAGATGACTCGTCAACACACCCTTTTTGCTTGAAACTTTAGAACTTAAAAAGTAGTAAGTTAGTAAATTGTTGCATTAAGTACTCGCGAGGGGCGGACCCTTTGAAATAATTATGATAACCAAGTCCCCATCTTAAAAAAAGAAACAAAAGTAGTAGTTACGGACTTGACTGGCTAGCTTGCAAAAATTTTTCTTGGCCCCCTCTCCTGAATTCAAACATATGGGTGCCCATTAGGGTGGTCGCAAGGAACACGGGGAAATTTTTTTTTCACCGGATCACCGATGGCAACCCCCTAAAATGTGCCAATAGGCTAGAAAATAGTGTTGACAAAGTTTCAGCTCAATCGGATAATATTAAGACCCGCCTCATTGAGGTCAAAGTTGAGAAAAACAGTGATTTTTAGCAAAAAATCGTAGTTTTCGGCTATAAAACTGAAACTATTAGTCTCAGAAGCATGATTGTTATCTCATTTGATAGTAAATTTTATTGGCTTGAAGTTAGACCCCATCCACATTTTTTAAATCAAAGTGATAGGGGGCATATCAGCATTTTTCCAGGTGAGATCGAAGAACAACGCCTTGAAAGTTAGCTTTCCTGCAAAAACCAAAAAACGTCATATTATTGAACCAAATCTATTTTTTAGATTTTTATGTAGGTATTTTTCATTTTGTACATTAAAAAGGCTTCAGTTTGAGGTATTTTCAAAAGAATA
This sequence comes from Tetragnatha versicolor, assembly GCA_024610705.1. Taxonomy (NCBI): domain Eukaryota; kingdom Metazoa; phylum Arthropoda; class Arachnida; order Araneae; family Tetragnathidae; genus Tetragnatha; species Tetragnatha versicolor. The sequence continues at coordinate 12,847,893 of JANDEH010000012.1, read as the reverse complement.
TGCTAAAATATATAAATTTGAAATATTAAAATTAGGGGTAAATTTGGGAAAACAGAAAGGGAAATAACACTAGTGTTTAAATGTGAATTATTAACAGATTCTTATGTAAAATGACCCCCTGAATCCGAATCTGACCCCGGTTTTTCTCCATCATCCTCAGATTTTCGGGGAACAACCCCACCCCCTCGTTTACGGTTTTCGATGATTTAATGACTTTGAATTCGATTTTAAGAGTCGAAAAGCATTACCTTTAGACTTTAAATTACTCCCAAGTCAACAAGAAAGGTTAAAGTTTCTAAAATATGAAAGTTTGAATAAAATGGAAAAGTTTTAGGGGTAATTAACTCCCTAACATGCAAAAAAGTAGTGAAAATAGGTTATTTTGCATTATTTTTCTGTTATTTTTTACGCATTTAATTCTTAAAGGGGCCTTCCCTTCCTAAAGTACCAAAATTTAATGAAAATATGCTTAAATATTTTTCATTAAAAGCGGTTGAGGTGTTAGTTCTCCTGAAGCACCCGGAGAAGGGTGCGTAGGACTATAGGAATCACTTTCACACTTGTGTCTTTAGGAATTAATTTTCATGCTTTGGAAAGTTTAAAATGAAATTGTTCATGTATTTAAAGCATTTCCTAAGTTTTAAGTGTAATTATATGTTTAAAGCTGTTATTAATTGAGCGTGGCTGATGATAACAATGCAGCACTTAAAAGTTTAACTGGTATACTAGGGTTGGTTGGAAGCGCCCCCTGAAAATTGGGGAGTTGGAAGGAAAAGGGTGTCATATTTGAATTCAGAATGTCATTACAGAAATTCTGTTATTGACTTTCTGACTTTTTAGTACTGTAAATTGCTGCATTGTAATACTCGGCTTTATATCCATTGACAGCTTTGAAACATGGAATCTCCCATCCTATAGTTAGTCAGTTACTAATGAAGTGAAGAATTTTCTCTAAAAAACATACACATAAACCACGTCATTTTAAAACTTTTCAAAGCATGCATTTCAATTCCTAAAGACACAAATGTGGAAGTAATTCCTATAGTCCTCCGAACCCTTTTGCGGGTGCTTCAGGAAAACTAACACCTCAACCGCTTTTAGTGAAAAATATTTAAGCATATTTTCATTTAATTTGGGTTTTTTAGAAAGATTAAGGACCCTTTAAAAATAAAATGCGTAAAAAATAACAGAAAAATAATGCAAAATAACCTATTTTCACAACTTTTTTGCATGTTAGGAAGTTAATTACCCCTAAAACTTTTCCATTTTATTCAAACTTTCATATTTTAGAAACTTTAACCTTTCTTGTTGACTTGGGAGTAATTTAAAGTCTAAAGGTAATGCTTTTCGACTCTTAAAATCGAATTCAAAGTCATTAAATCATCGAAAACCGTAAACGAGGGGGTGGGGTTGTTCCCCGAAAATCTGAGGATGATGGAGAAAAACCGGGGTCAGATTCGGATTCAGGGGGTCATTTTACATAAGAATCTGTTAATAATTCACATTTAAACACTAGTGTTATTTCCCTTTCTGTTTTCCCAAATTTACCCCTAATTTTAATATTTCAAATTTATATATTTTAGCATATTCTTTTGAAAATACCTCAAACTGAAGCCTTTTTAATGTACAAAATGAAAAATACCTACATAAATATCTAAAAAATAGATTTGGTTCAATAATATGACGTTTTTTGGTTTTTACAGGAAAGCTAACTTTCAAGGCGTTGTTCTTCGAACTCACCTGAAAAAATGCTGATATGCCCCCTATCACTTTGAGTTAAAAATGTGGAGGGGGTCTAACTTCAAGCCAATAAAGTTTACTATCAAATGAGATAAGAATCATGGTTCTGAGACCAATAATTTTAGTTTTATTGCCGAAAAACTACGATTTTTTGCTAAAAATCACTGTTTTTCTCAACTTTGACCTTGTTGAGGTGGGTCTTAATATTATCCGATTGAGCTGAAACTTTGCCAATCTTATTTTCTAGCCTATTGGCACATTTTAGGGGGTTGCCACCGAAGAAATTCGAAAGTTGATTTCTTGCGACCACCCTAGTGCCCATGCACAGTAGTCTATTCCTCTATGCAATTCAGTCTGTTTCTTAAGCATTTTTTTTCACCTGATACAGCTCTTTTACAAGTAAGTTGTGTAAAACGGTAGAGAGAAACTTAGGGGTCATTCGAATGTTACGTAAGCACTTTTTTGGTCATTTTTACCCCCTCCCCCTTGTCAGCTAAAACCAGCAAACCGCAACCCCTCCCCCTCATAATAATGTAATGCCCTTATTTTTTAACAAAATAAAATTTATTATTGGTTGAAGTTTGAAATTATTTATGCAAGAGACAAGACATATTTGAAAATGCAGTGTTTTAACATCTTTCGTAAGCATCACTCATAGCCCCTCCCTCTTGTCAGCTGTCAAGTGCTTACGTAATATTTGAACGACTTCTTATTTAATTTTTATATACTAAAGATGAAGCCTCATTCCATACACGGTGTTTCTAAAGTCCTTTACAATAGATTCAGTAGAAACATACAAATTAAAATCCGTTTTCAAAATTATTTTATCGTTCACTTGTTGAAAAAAATTTAGAATATTAAAAATTGAGTTCTTATTTAACTACTGTGAATGCTCCCCCTATAAGCATTTCAATACATTCATATACATTTGTAATAATTGGTGTCCAATTACAATAACATTGGATCTTTTCTGTAAATACGATTTCGCAAGAAGAAATTTGTACAACGGAGAAGCAAAATACAGAAACATTCTCTGTAAAAGTTGTTTCACGGCGAGAGTACATTAATGGCAGTGAAGCAGTAGTGTTGTTACTACTAGCTGTGAGCAAATGGGAAGGGAAGGAGAATCAATCGAAAAGTAGGGAAATAAACAAAACATAAACTTAACTTGAAAATAAAAACTGAAATGGGAGGATAACTAAATTCAAATAAATGTTTTTACTAAAACAATAACTTATACAATCCAATCTCAATATCTCGAACATAAATGTCCGGAAAATCTTGTAAATACATTTAGTTGAAATAGAGAGTGAATTGTTTTGATTTTTTTCTACTCTGAAAACGCTTAAAATTAACACACTTAATTTTAAATTGTCAAACCCATTGATGATACTTCGACTTCGATACATCGAGAGTAGGTTACATTGTTTTGTTTAATAAACAAATCCTTTTCATTAGACTTAAGGGATAGAATTTGAGAATCATTAGTCTGTTTGGAATAAAAATTGAGAAAAATGAAGACCCCCATTAATTTCTAGTCCACATACACTTTCCGTGACTTATATTCCTATAAGATTTTGAAAAAAAAATAGAGTTTTAGAACTACGAAACTATATATTTTAGATTTGTTAATTAAATTTAAAAAAGATACATATAAAAATGAAGATAAATAATAATATATTTATGAACATGGACATTTTATAAAGCTTTAATAAATGAGTTATATTTCACATATTAACTTGTTTAATGCTTATATCCATGGTAGCAATAGAAGTAAAAGTTTAGCTTTAATTTTTATCATGTTTTTAGGTTATTTCAGCAATAATTGCACCTTCAGGTGGTATAATTTATAAATTTTAGGCTTACCCACAATTTCAAAAATTTTTAGATTTTTTTCAAATGAATGAAAGAATTTTTTTCTCTTTTAGACCCCAACTATATGAATAAAGCAAAAAGGAAAATTTTTTAATAGTTACTTCTTGCAGTGGGTATTAGATGGCTAAGTGAGTTACATAAATAGAAAATCTGATGTTGATGATTTTTAAGCGCCGTATTTTCGGTTACCTGCATTTAGGCACAGAATGTTGTGAGTGTACAACTATTTGTGACAAAATAAAAGAAAAACACTACTTACCATGGTCTCCTTGAGCATGTCGCGGCAGAAGCGGTGCAGCGAGGCGTCGGTGGGCCGGCGACGCTCGTAGCTGAAGCGGCGCAGCCGAGGGTCGCCGAAGTAGACGGGCGTGTAGCGGAGCGCGGCGGGGGTGCAGTGGAACGTCCGGCCCTCCCAGCTCTCATTGGCTGCTGCTGCAAGGGAGATAGAGTTCGATTGGGCCCCGTTCGAATGATTAGTAAATTAATGATCTTTCAAATGCGTCGCATCATTTATTCAGGTTAATCTAACGTCGACACTGATGCTATTAGCACCTGTGCCAACAAAATATGTGGGCGAAAAGAGTCGGCGACTTTATTGGATTACGGGGGTACTATAACTCTAGACTCTCTAGCTAAAGTAGACCAACTCTTCGTCACTTAATTACGTTATTACTTAGATTACAGCAGCACGACCTCTTGATCATGTCTTCTTAATTTCAAAAATTACTTTCAAGTTGGTCCAAGCGCAATTTGTAAATGTTTCTAATGTCAGTATCCTTTTCCCTCTATCTTTATTACTATCATCAGTTAAGTTAGAGGGAAAAATATACTTTTACATTATCCATCTGAACGAAGAGAAAATAAGGACAGTTTCTGACTTTCTACAGAACAATTAATTATTTATTATTATTTAATAGCGTAATAGTAATTTCTATATTATTCTTTAACTTAAAAAACTTTGCTTCTTTGAAAAAAGTTTTAAGATTTCAGTTCACTTACGGGCTGTTGGGTTGGTTGGCAAAGAATCGAAGGGTTTTCTCTTTGTAGTGGGAGTGTGGTAAACACCGAAAAATGTTCCTCCGGAACACTCTTGGCAAACGATTGACTTAGAAAGGGGTGCAGAGATCTTCCTCACAGCTGCATTCACGCGTTCTGAGTAGCCTTGAAAAGAGTCTGAAAACAAATAGTAAAAAAATTTTCTTTATTTAAAAGCTTATAATGAGCAGTTTAATATTATATTATTAAAGGCAAGGTTTAACTGAAAGTTGACCATACGTCCAGAGCACTCAAGTTCAAGTGTATATTCCATAACATTTAAGATAAATCGTATTCCCAGTCAAAACTATACAGGGTGGTCCTAAATTCATGGTACAAACTGGGTAGGGTAGGTAGAGGGGACCTAGACAAGCATATTTTGAAAAATTAGAGGGGGCGCAGATGCACCGTTTAAGAGCAAGGACCTGCGAGAGCGTTCCAAAAGGAAGTTTTGCCAAGGCCCGTTTAACGAAAAAAACATAATGAAATGAAAAAAATTATTGCATGAGGTACAGCAGTATCCGTACTACTTACACCATAAATTTGACAGAAATTGGAACACTTGCTAAACCGTGGGGTGAGTTTCAAAACGTGCAGTATTAATCTTTCAGCCAAAGAATGGAGTTCCTTTAAATTAGTGTAATGGTATTTAGAAAAAATGATGATCGGGGAAGGAATTTTCAATGATCATACATTGATCATTGAAACTGTATTCTTGTATAATTTTCAACAGTATCAATTCAAAGTAATGAACTTTGGCCTTAAAAACGCTTCTGCAACCTTTCAAAGGGTGATCAATAAAGCATTATCTCAGTATAGAAATTTTGCTAGGGCATATATTGATGATATTGCCATATTTTCGCAGAACTGGGAGGAGCACATGCGTCATCTTGAAAGTATTTTGTCTGAATTGCGTGGACTTAATTTTACTGTTAATATCAAAAAGTGTTCTTTTGCTAATTCAGAGATCAATTCAAGAGATCAGATCAGCTAATCAAGAGATCAGATTCTTGATGTACTCTACCTACCCTACCCAGTTTGTAACACGAATTTAGGACCAACCTGTATACATAAGCGAAACACACACTTCGACCGGCTTGTGACGTCACGCAATTGACCGAAAATTGACCAAAGACCCCGAGCACTTCCGGGATATATTTCATAAAATTTTTCTAATTTTCTTTGCAAAAATTATGTGTTTATCTTTATGTATATAATTTTGTATTCATCTTTCAAATACTTAAAAAACATGTGCAACTAGATTAATATTTGTCATTAAATACTTCTTCAATTTATAAAAAAATTGAGGTGCTTAAATAAATATTTAGAAAAAATTATATATTTTTAAAATATTTGCTTAATGTATTTCGATTTCCATATATATTTTATAATTATCCCTACGATTTCTTAAAAAACTACACGGATTGCGAATTTTAATCGTTTGCATTCTCCACATTGACAAAATTTGGATATTTTATTGGCAACGAGTAAAACGTTAGGTAAAGAAAGAGAACGGAATTTAATTTAAAAATAATTTCACAAATTACAATTCCTTTAATTCATAATAAACTTCTTTTTAAATTAATGTTTTCTTTTAAATGTTAAGAAATACTTTTTCGCTAGCTTTCAAACCATCTCATCGGAAAAGATCCAGTAATAAGGTAAGTCTATAAATGGATTTTTATATTCATTACAAAAAGAACGCTCGCGGACGATGAACGAAATAAGCACGCAAATCAAATACACTTTTATATGAAAATGTCTGACTAATCCACGATTTCAGACCTTGTTTGCGTGACGTTATTTTCAACGTGGCTTTTCAAACGAAGTCCGATTACGTAGCCTAGCCTTTACAAGGACACTCCAACAAGCACAGCACAAACAGGTACTACGGAAGCATAACTCAATTGCTGCACACTTTGTGTAACTGATAGAGTAGACATTAATATGCAATAAAAAGACCCCTAAGTACTTATTTTTTATTTTTGTTTTATCAGTTAAAACCAGCAAAAGAGGTACAAAATCATCCTCGAAATAAAGATCTCAAATGTACGCATATGCATGTTTCTGAAGTTTAAGAATTTGATCTGAGACATGAGGCCGTTTTGATAACTACATACAGTCGAATCCGCTTAATGTGATCACGGTTAATGTTATCAATCGGATAATGTTATCTAAATTGACTGGTCCCGATCACTCGTATTTAAATTAACACAAAATGTATCGTTTTATGTGATCAGCTTATCGTTTAATGTTATCAAAATTTGGTGATATCCCTTAAAAACCTTCTTTTTTCCCGTTGGAAGGTCAATTTTAATGCATAAACTTACAAAAGAAGTCATTAATGTAGTAGTGATATATGATTTGCTTTTATATTTTTCTTTTAGAATGTTTAAGTTGCAAAATACATATTAGAAAATAGTTTTAAATACGTAAATATGGACTACAAAGTAGTGATTTTTATACAAACATTTTAGTTACACTGTTTGCCACTTTTTGTTATAGAACCGCTTATTATTATCAATCGGATATTGTTATCATTCTGATCTTGGACAAGTGTGATCACATTAAGCGGAGTCGACTGTATTAAAATTTCCATATACGTATGAGAACATTATTATTTTAAAGTATACCTAAGGAATCTGGTGTTTGAAGAGTTCTGAAATAAGCGGTTCATTCAATTATACACAAGTTTGCAACCCCCCTTTTTTTCGAGCTTGGGGTTATATTACCTGAACTTTATGATTTTTGGTGCGCTGAATCCGAAAAGAACCTTCATTTTGTCCTGGGACGTCACGTTTAGTGACTATTCCAGTTTTTAAGTTTTACTGGGAAATGCCTTAAAATTTTGGAAAATTGACTCAGTATACTAAATTTTTTATTCATATACGTATTTCCATAAAATTATTTCTTATGCTTTTTGATGTGCTGAATATAAAACTGACCTCCGTTTTATCATGGGACTCCCCTTTCTTGACAAAGTAAATAATGCAATTTTTCAAGAAAAATTAAAGCAAATTATTTTCGTTATCAGCACACCAAAGTAGTACAGTTGGGGAAATAAAAAACGACTCAGTTGCGATTTTTGGCGAACCACTTGGGTTAGGAAGACAAATGAGGTGTCATTTTTCATTGTTTAAAGTATTCTTTAACCAAAAAAATTTTCGAGTCCTTAGGGGGTCGTCTTCATATTAAACGAAACACTAACTTTTTTTTTTCAATGGGGACCCCCAATTATTATGATATTTTCTGAAAGGTCATCCCTCAAAACCCCTAAATACCCAGTTTCATCCAGATTGATTCACAATTAAAAAATTTTTGAAAAAATTAAAAAAAATTAATTTTTAAAATCTTGAAATATTTTGATGGTAATCTATTCAGGTAGTAATTTTATGTATAAAGCCAAAATTTCAATCGATTTCACCGAATAGTTTTTGATAAAAACGAACTTCAATCTTAAGGGGCGGTATACCGTTGCCGAATGCATACCGCGAATATTCTTTCTCGTTCGTTTTTATCAAAAACTATTCGGTGAAATCGATTGAAATTTTGGCTTTATACATAAAATTACTACCTGAATCGATTACCATCAAAATATTTCACGATTTTAAAAATTAATTTTTTTTAATTTTTTAAAAAAATTTTTAATTGTGAATCAATCTGGATGAAACTGGGTATTTAGGGGTTTTGAGGGATGGCCTTTCAGAAAATATCATAATAATTGGGGGTCCCCATTGAAAAAAAAAAGTTAGTGTTTCGTTTAATATGAAGACGACCCCCTAAGGACTCGAAAATTTTTTTAGTTAAAGATTACTTTAAACAATGAAAAATGACACCTCATTTGTCTTCCTAACCCAAGTGGTTCACCAGAAATCGAAACTGAGTCGTTTTTTATTTCCCCAACTGTACATAGGAAATCACTAAAATTATTCTAACAGCTTTTTAGTTGCAGACCTGTGTTATTAGTAGAGATGGGAATGGCCGGAAAAAAAACCGGAAACTTTGGGAAAAAAACCGGTTTTTTTCCAGTTTTTTTCCGAAGGGTTTATTTCTTTCCGGAAAAATTGAAAATGTTAATTTAAAATACATTATTTAGAATATATTTTTTAACCGATTTTTATATATTTTATAACCGATATCAATTAAAAGATTATTTAGATGATAATCTTATACAATAAAGCAGTGGTCTCCAACCCCCGGTCCGCGGACCGGTGCCGGTCCGTGGATGAAATGGTACTGGGCCGTGGGCCGATCATTTCATTGAAAATGAATTTAAATTTTAGGTTTATACTTCAAATTAATGAATGAAATGAATTATAAATAACTTTATATTTATTTTTTGGTGTTAATGTATTTTATTTTGAAAGCATGTTTAAATACAATTGAAATAAAATTAATAAATCAAAATAATCTAGAATGTAAACAATCAACGCCCCCCCCCCAGCGGGCCGCGGTAAAATTATCAAACGTTTACCGGTCCGTGGTGGTAAAAAGGTTGGGGAACACTGCAATAAAGTACTTAAGAATTAAGTTTTAACCATATAATAAGCATTCTTTTCCCAAAAAAGTTGGATTCCACTCGGGAAAAATTGAAAATTTTTAAGTTTGTATGCATATAAAAATTTTCTACATTCACATTCTAATTTTTTCTCATTTGATATTTTTTATACTCAATATTTCACATGAAAACACAAATTTGGAAAAATTAAACTGCAAGATAAATTATTTTAACCTCCAAATGTTATTTATTTTACTCTCTAAATACAAAAATAATTATGCAATGCAAATTAATATCAATAATACCAATTAGGATTAGAAGAAATATAAATTTGGTATTCTTATACATTAATTATAAAATGCAGCACTTAAAATTAATATATTTTAACCATTAAATCAGATTGTCTAACAATCATAAGCATATGAAATGACATACTAATACTTATTCAAGTTTCTCTGCTTTATCTGAATTTTGAAAAAAATTTAGATCAGATTTCAAAGTTTGGGATTATTGGAGGCTTTTTACGGGGTTGCTTAAAAAATATTTATGGTGTATAAGTCTTTATTGATCAATGAACACATTAATATCATGAAAATTAAATAAAAAAAATAAGTTACAAAAATATTTAAACAAAACTATGAACGATTTTTTAATTTTTTTATATAATGACTTCAACATTTTTTTTAAATTGGCAGAATGTAATTAAAACTTCTCAACCTTTCTAAGAAAACATGATTGCAATGATTATATGCAAAATGTTAGGATCAATTATGTATATTGATGTTAGATATTATAGCAAACATCTGTTATTTGTTATTGGATCAGGTATACAAAATTAATTCATCAAAAGTACTTTATGTTTAATAGATAAATATTACATATGTTATTTATTACAGTCACATGCTTTATATTTATATTGCATATATTATTTTATAGTTATAAAAACTGTAGTTTTTTTAGTTTTAAAATTACTCGTAAAATTCTGCATATTTTTATTTCGGAAGAATTATTTTTAATTAATTTTTAATGATTTAATAACTTATAATACATAATGACTAATGATTTTTTTATACAACGAATGATTATGTAGCTTCTAAAAAAATATGTATTCAAAAACTGCTCTTTTCTAAGCAAAAAGGTCAATTTTTCCGACTTTTCCAATTTTTCCGGAAAAAAACCGGTTTTTTTCCTGTTTTTTTCCACCTTCCCAAAATTTCCGGAAATTTTCCATCGCTAGTTATTAGTACAAATATTTTCCAGAAAAACACACTTGGTTCATAGACAGGCACCGTCATTTCCACTGTAAAATATTTCAAAATATTTTGCAATTGAATCCATTACTTTCAGTGTGATAAATCAATTACGAAGCAACTTTCCTCCCACACTTCAAGCAGTCAAATGAACGAAACCCAGATGCGGAATAGCGGAATTAATGGCTTCTTAGAAAATGCATGATTAAGCGTTATTCTGACAGCATTGGAGTAAATTACAACAGATGTAAGATTATTTGGCAGTAAAGCAAATTTAACTTTGACAAAAACGTTCAACTCAAAAAAACATTTTCAGACAAAAAGTAATAAATGAAAACACATCTAAAAGAATTATTTTTAATTCACAACTAAAGAGCTAGAAATATTGATTAAAAAATAAAAATAGCATTTTAATAGCAATAGGACAAAAACCTGTTTTACTTAATATTCCTTCAAGGCGTTTTCAAAATACCGAAATAAAGTTTAATTATTAAAAATGTTACGAACCAGAGTTGTAAGAAACTCTCCCCGGCATCACGATTCAAGCCAGATTGTTTCAATTCTCACCCAGGGGAGCACCCACCACTGACACATACCAGACTCCCCCCTCTCTCGACATCGGATCCCGGCGGGGTCACCCTAGCGGCAACCTTTTTGATCACCCTTGATACGAAACTTTTCCTTCTCTTGTTTCAAGGGTTTTCTGTTTTCCTACGAAGGCGCTAGTTAAATTAGTTGATAAAATGGATGCGCAGCGCATTGGTTCCTGGGGTATATATTTTTTCCCCAAGGATTTATTTATAAATACCTGAATTTTTCCGCGTTTATACCGAAAAAAATCCTAACATTTTTAAACGCGAACATTCTAGCACCTCACAATTTTGAACAGAAAAGAAAAGCAAAAGGTTTCTTAAATAACCTTTTTATAGAGTAAGATAAAAACCCAAAAAGTTCATGTAGGACGTCATTAAAATTGTACTTCTAGTACATAATCACAAAACGTAAATTTGGAATCAGTCTCTACGATACAAAAAAAACCTTGTTTAACTGAAATTTTTGAAGTAATCCAAAGCACACACACAAAATAGTTCCGACAGATCTCCAAAAATAGGTTACTTTCTCCCCAAAATTGTTTCCAAACCAGACTTGGAACTAATAGATTAAAAATAATGCAATAACATCTTAATGGGCATTTAAGATATTTTTTAAATAATTAATAACTTTTGTTTAAGTTAGACATAACGACCTTACAATATCAATCCCAACTCGTAGAAGTATTAATTGAAACATAAACAAACCGTATATACCGATACCCTACCTATTATTTAGTCATTTACCAAATATTTTTTATGAAAGGAAATTTGTATTTCGTTACTTCAAACAAGAATAATTATTCCTTTGTATACAACTGTGTCATTTAAACATAATAATGTTCGAAACATCATGAACCCAGTAAATCAGAAATGTACAACAGCATCATGTTCATGTACCTACTTAATTTTTTCAACTAAAAGGGATAAAAGGGGATCTCATAATTTCAATAACTTATGAGAACAGATATGGATAAGATGCGTGTATTGGTTATTTAAATATCCTCCTTACAAACGAAATTTAAGAATTTAAAGAATTTGGAAAACAATTACCTGTAGATTGGTTTGGTATTTGACATGGTAAGCTGCAAGTTTCGTTGTGCGTAGATTTCGGAACCCATTCCAGCTCCATAGTTATGCATATGTCCATTGGCAACATGTGGACTACTCTCGGACGTCGCTAGACTTCTACTTCAACAAATAGCTTCTCGGCTCAAGAAGCAAGAGACCTTGACGTTTTACAAAGAGTAGTCACTAACATGGCGGCAAGATAAGAAGATTGGGCAACTTTGTTAGACTCTCTTTGTTAAAAGTAAATGCGTTTTCCGCTCTAAATTAAGAAAATTAAGATTTTTGATTCAGTTAAGCATTTTGAAGTATTATTTTCCTTGACGCAGTAGACTGAAATTACAAATTGTTCACTTAAGAAGAAATTTTATGCGACAACAGAGAAGAATTTCATATCTTTAAGTACCTTCAAATATTAAAGTTATATTTAGTACGAACTATTATAGAGGAAACTTGTACACAGTATTATTCCATATCGCACAACTCACTAAGAGAACAACTGTTGCTTTGAAAAAAAGACTTGAAGTATTACCACCAAATCTGTGCCGCAAAAATCCTTATGATCCAAGTTACCACAACCCAATATCTCCACTCACTTCACACACTAATCTGGGGAAAAAAACTTGATCCAAAACACTACAAACTTCTCATAGCACTTTTCAAACAGGCTGAATTCATTAAAATAAAACATCCACTTTTTGAAGTCTTAAAACTTGAAGCAATTAGCTTTAAAACCTGAACTCTTCTTTAGAACAGTTTGTGATGGTTGCTGGAAGTATTCCAATCAGCATTCCAATGAAGTACCATTGCTAAACATCGTCTCCGCGGTCAGGAAAACACGAGCAACTTGTTCAAGGACGCTTAAAATGTCACCAAATGTTTGAAATGAGTCGAACTACATAACTTTTTCCACTCGGACACCACCGAACATCTGTCTGTCTCTCCAAGCAAGGAGGAACAAACCGAAAGCGCTGTAACCCAGATGCCAGAGTGGCAGCCAACACGAAAATCTTCCTTGAGACCTCACTTGAGCAGAGAAGATGAATGCACAGTGTAATGCCTCTCCATGAATAAGACAGGGAGGCGCATGTTCCGACGAATTGTGTTCACTTTGATAATCAGGGTCAACTTTTGTTTCGAAAGTAACGGTCCCGTAGTCGCGAACAGTCGGAGAAAGAAGAGTAAGTCAAGAGATCGGGTCAAACCCCTTGTGGTACATTAATAAAGGTGCACTCTTCTGTGGCAACGGTAACGGGAGAAGTCATGAAAATAATGAAGCGATATTTCCAGAGAAAGGAAATCAAAAACTTCTTTTGGCCTGTATTGAAATTGTCTCCTGAAGAAAAAAAACTACGTGTGGAGAAGGAAGATTTTGGGAACAGCAGTAATGTATGGATCAACCGCTCATGCAATGATTCCAAACAAAAGTATGATACTATCATGATTGCGAGTGGGATAGTTGTTATTAATTGCTCATTCAATTATTGTTAAACTATATAATTATATTAAAGTAAAACTATACATATTGATTAAAAACTAAGAAGAACATAGAGGCACCTAGACAACTACTAGAAATCACATATTAATCGGGGAAACGGAAACGCATTTTAACCCTTTAGGATAGGATTTAAACCAGACAAAATATGTTCGTTTCCGGAATTGAATACATAAAACTAATTGAAGAGCTGAAACCTTGTTTGATTTCATTCCTTTTTGCTATCTTAATAAACCTTAATATAAGCTTTAATAAGTCGCTCCTAAATTAAGGAACTCAAATATTCAATTAGAAGGTTTGTACCTTTGAGGAAAAAAAGAGACTAATGATAAAAAGACTAAAGGATAGACTAAATGAAATAAAAGAGACTGTGATTAAAGAGATTCGAACTAAATTTTTTCAAATGACATAACTAAATAAAGCGTGTGAAAATGGATTGCTGAGCTATGATTAACCGTAATGCTTATGGAAATCCCATTCAAAAAGGTTTTAAATAGACACTAAGCGTGATTTTCTGATAGACATCAAGGATGCTTGCTTGAGAGAATTTGTTTGATTCGCGGCTACCGGCGGGGATGAAAAATTAGGTCCTCAACTTGGAAGTCGTGTTTAGATTCCGCAACAAAAGCAACTTAAAAAATGAAAGGTTTTTAATTTTTAATTGAAACGTAAGTTTCTAAATTAAAAATTATGTGAATTTATTGTTTCAAGGATATTTATATATGTATACTAGGGTGGTTTTTTTTAAACGAAAGTTCGAATTTTTTTCGGGGCACCCCCTCAAAAGGTGCCATTTGATATAAAACTAATATTCTGAGAGTTACAGCTCAAAAAAATAATATTTAGACCCCGCCCCCGAGCGTCAAAGTTTCAAAAAAACTCTAAATTTTGCACGTTTTTAGCTATAAAATCCAAACTAATGGTTGTAAAAATACAAAGTGGGTCTCATTTTGTAGATAATTTATTTAGCTTCAACTTTTAAATTGAAACTTATTTGTGAAGCTTACAAATCATAAGATACGAGGGGTTTCATTAACTTCCCACGCAATATCTATTTTTTAAGAAGTGCCAGGAAATTTCTTTAAATTTATCAGCTACCGTAAAATTGTTCAATAACATATAAATAATAGTTTTAGACAACATAGGTACAAAATTTAATATATTAAAGAGCAAAAAATTTTTTTTTCGTACATACCTGTCATTTTTTTCACAATTGTAAAATAATTCAAATCAAATATATAAAATATTTTTTCAACTACTTATTAAATAAATAAAATGTGTAAAAGTTGATAAACAAGCAAAAAAATACAAATTAATATTATTTTTAGTTTTTTCTAAAAAATAGAAATTTTATTTTCATCGCTTTGACAGTATTTTTCATAAGAACTCTCTATTTTAGAAGTAGTTTTGAGAGCAGTATTCGAAACGACCCTTATCTGAAGTTCTTAACCCTACAGTGCATACTGATGCCATTTGGCAACACGACATTTTTCCCCATTTCCTACTCGAACTTTCATTTCCAAACGGCAACACCATGCAATAAGTACAATAGATATAACATTTCATTGTATTAGCACTTTAGATAGCCAGTAGATCACAGCAGGGGTACTATTTTGAGACATTTGTTAGTAGCTAGTGAAACGAAAGTCAAGACACAGAAAACGCCAAAATAAAAGGACCATATAAATTAAAATAAAAAAATTTTTCAGCTTGAACAAAAAATGTTTTGAAAAGATAAGTTGTTTTTTTATATTTTGAGAGCATTTGGTTTTATTTCACTTCACAATTAATTTCACAAGAGACACAAATTAATTTCACAAGGACAAAGTTTTTTGCCAATAAAAAGTAGAAAAAAATTAAATTAAATTTTTTTAGTATTTTTTTACTAATGTACACCATAATAGAAGTCACATAAATGATTTTCAAGTGAATTTAAAAAATCATGCATTGTAGGGTTAAATTTAAATTGAACTGATGTAAATAAAATAGTACAAAGTTCGAGTTGATGATAAAGAAGTCAATTCAAAACTAATTATCATTAAAAATATTGGAAGTTTCATTTCTATGCAGTAGGAAAAATTCAGAATATCTTCTAAGAAAGGAATCTTGCAAGTGCTTGGTATTTATAAAGCTTGATACATCAAACATCCCTAGGTACCATTGTATCATGCTAGATGTAATGCAAAACTCCAATATTGCGTCAAAAATTTTCCTTTTTAAATAGAATTGTATCTAGCCCTTAAAAAAGGTAGCAGTAATCAGAAGTATCTGTGGTATTCTACTGATATATCAAAGGGGTTGGTAGGGGACCCGCCACCCCCCTTCCCCCAAAAAAATTAGACTAGGTGTCCAAAACAATCATGCTACATGCCCTAGATGTAATACAAAACCCCTCTGTTGTATGAAAATTCCAGTCAGTATTTCAAATAGCTTTATCAGACCTTTAAAAGTAGAAAAGAAATATTAAATCTTTTGAAAAAGTTCATTGTAAATGAAAATGAAGTGATGAAACTGTCGATTTTGTTGCTGAAAAGATAATTAGGCACTTAAATTAACTCTCACTATTATTATTCTACTTTCACATAGTCTTCAGATAGTTTTATAGTTCCTCCTCATAACACAAAAGCATGTTACCTTTAATTTATTTTTAAAGCTTTCTGAGAATTCAAAAGTCTCGGGGTTTAAGTACCACAAACTATTAAAAAAATAATAACGCTATTTTTGATATTTCTGCATTTTTTCGTAACTAACTACAGACTAACAAATTCGTAACTAACAAATTTAAGTTCTTGATATGCAACTAATGTTGCATCTAGCTCAGAAAACCAAACTGTAATTAAGGTGTGTTCTGTACAGATACAGATAACTGTAACAGATACTTCTGATTACAGCTACCTTTTTTAAGGGCTAGATACAATTGTATTTAAAAAGGAGAATTTTCACGCAATATTGGACTTATGCATTACATCTAGCATGATACAATGGTACCTAGGGATGGTTTGATATATCAAGCCTTATAAATACCAAGCACTTGCAAGATTCCTTTCTTTGAAGATATATTGAATTTTTCCTAATGCATAGAAATGAAACTTCCAATATTTTTAATGATAATTAGTTTTGAATTGACTTCTTTATCATCAATTCGAACTTTGTACTATTTTATTTACATCAGTTCAATTTAAATTTATAAACTTCAGATAAGGGTCGTGTCGAATACTGCTCTCAAAACTACTTCTAAAATAGGGAGATCTTATGAAAAATACTATCAAAGTGATGAAAATAAAATTTCTATATTTTAGAAAAAAAGTAAAAATAATATTAATTTGTATTTTTTTGCTTGTTTATGAACTTTTACACATTATTCATTTAATAAGTAGTTGAAAAAATATTTTATATATTTTATTTGAATTGTTTTACGATTGTGAAAAAAATAACAGGTATGTACGAAAAAATATTTTTTGCTCTTTAATATACTAAATTTTGTACCTATGTTGTCTAAAACTATTATTTATATGTTATTGAACCATTTTACGGTAGCTGATAAATTTAAAGAAATTTCCTGGCACTTCTTAAAAAATAGATATTGCGTGGGAAGTTAATGAAACCCCTCGTATCTTATGATCTGTAAGCTTCACAAATAAGTTTCAATTTAAAAGTTCAAGCTAAATAAATTATCTACAAAATGAGACCCACTTTGTATTTTTACAACCATTAGTTTGGATTTTATAGCTAAAAACGTGCAAAATTTAGAGTTTTTTTGAAACTTTGACGCTCGGGGGCGGGGTCTAAATATTATTTTTTTTAGCTGTAACTCTCAGAATATTAGTTTTATATCAAATGGCACCTTTTGAGGGGGTGCCCCGAAAAAAATTCGAACTTTCGTTTAAAAAAAACCACCCTAATGTATACAGAACGCATAAAAATAAATTCGGAGAAAACGCAAAAATATATCTTGGGCCAAAAAAAACAGTCTTCGAATACGGTACTAAATAAAATTATTAATGAAAGCTCTCCGTATGTAAACCTAATTGTTAAAGATGTTTTTTATCCACAAAACGATAATAATTTAGGTTTAATATCTTTTTCTTCTTGGTGGACCTTGTTTTTAGACTATAAGTGCATTTAAGTAATACCTTGCATTTAAAGGATTAGTTGTTGAATTGTTGTAGATGTTCTAGGCAAATTAAAGAAGAAAAATGTTACTCATTCGTGCTTGACGCATCTACTCTATATACCCTATTTGACGTGCACACAAAATAAACAAAAAACTTTGTAGTGATTCCATAATTTTGGAAAACTACTTTTATGTAATAAGTAGCCCAGCAATCCAAGCCTGATTAAGCCCATTATCTTCCAGTTCTATTTACGAATGTAAACAAACAACAGGTTGCAAGGGGTCCCAATTAAAAGGGAGTAGTAGGACTGCGGATCAGTGGGTCGAACTATTTTTTGCTGAACACCATCTTTGTTTGTTTGCAGGAAGTGATTCAGGAGCGCTCAAGTGCTCCGGTGAGACCCATTGCACGCTTTGAATCCTTCCCTTTGTTCACGATGTGAAGAGATTATTTTTTGCTGCACACCAAATGAAAGACTCCGTTTTCAGTTTGCAAATCTTCCTTGAAAGGGCGTGTTCCCTACGGTGCGAGGAGGACCTTGTTTGTTATGAGAAATAATCGTGGGAAAATGGTGCTCCGGCTATATTTAGGCACCAGAGGCGACATTGAAAACTCAATAATTTATCAGTAGTTGTATCATGCAGAATTTTTCAATATTCGTACAAGAAAATTTCAGTTACATTTGAATAAAATTATAGATTTTTTAAATTATTTTTAAAATATCTGCTTCTCAATTTATGCCTGAATCACACAAGGGCGTAAAAATGCGTTTAACGCGATCGATGTTTGTTTTCCCTTCTTAACCTAGCCCTCGATTTGTCTAGCTCTAGCTAAAGCAAGCTCAAGTGGTTAAAATTATTTTATAGGTGGGGAAGGGCGATAATGAGACGAAGGAGTGGGTCTCTTTTTTTCAATTATTGAATTTTTTCTATTCACAAGCATTTGATCAAATTTGCAGGATATTTTCCACATACATTCAGGTATACTATACAAAAATTGAATGAGCATTATCGAAATGAGTACGTCTTGATTAGTAGGCGGTTGAATAAGGCACTTGTGCCAATGAATAGGGTACTATATATTTAGGTATTAAAAATAAACTTAAAATTTTAATGATGTTTTGAATAATGATAAAGATTATTTCAATTTTCTTACATTATCCCTTCCTATTTTCCGTTATTTTTACAATTGTTTCCATCTGTAAGATGGTTCTCTACTACAGTGGAAAAACATTTTTCAGAAACTTAAATAAATTTTGGAAAAGTTATCATCTCTCCATCGTCCTCAAGCTATTTCTACGTGACGTTACGTTGACTTGGCTTAAAAAGCATGACGGAGTGTCAAAAGTGCAGTGGCTTTAGTGAGGAAAAGGACATAATATCTCGCCGGTTGCAGGGGTAGGTTTTAGGAAGATAGGTATATCTTCACGAGCAATTAATACGCATGAGTGCGCTAAGTTGAGTTCTTGCGTCGCCAGTTCATTGCCCGGGTAATTTCTCTTTACCCAGCATCGAAAGAAATTCTACTTTAAACATCAGTCAACTTTACAAGAATGGTAGTGATTTCTCAATGTCAGCAAAATTTTTTGAAAAATAAAGGGCTTCCAAATGGTTAATTAGCATAAATTTTGGTTTGATACTACCTACTAATATATCAATAAATAATTATTAAATATTCACTACATGGTTGAAATTTTTTACTTATATTATTATTTCATTGTAGAGAAATAATAACAATACTAAAATAGAAATTTAGCATATACCTATTGTATTATACATAAATACAATATGCCACTCAAAGTGTACTTTTAACTCATATTTTTTTTATTAAACAAGTAATTAGCAAAAAGCAATTTAGGATATTCTCTTTTTCTACAATTTAAGAATGTTAGATAAATTACGAGTGTCAAACCCTGATCAAATCAATGCTCTATCATTGTTCATGTATTGTTTATTTTAACAATAGATTTCCTAATGGTCCTTAACTCATAGAGGTAGAAACTACCAAAGAAAAAACCAAGATGATGATGATTACAAAAAAATTCAAATTTCATCTTATGATTTTATTTGTATTTTTAAGAAGAAAATATCGAATAGATGCTATTTCTCGAAATACGTTTAAGGTGTCTGTCAATTCAAAGAAAACTAATTTAAGTGGAGGGAAAGTTATCCGAACAGTTTTGATGTAACTCAACTGTGTCCCAACGGCTAAGATTTCATCACCAGCTGCTTTATTTCTAATATGTATTATAACAGAACGTCTGCAACTTCCAAGTATATTTTGCAAAGTTAACGTTCTATTTCGAGGATAATAACTGCTTTGTCTACATAAAATGTAACAAGGAAGTTCAACGGAAAATCTAAAAGAAAAGAAAGTTTGCTATTTGTAATGTCGAAAAAACGAAGGATATTTTTAATCTGATAAATGAATCGTCAGTTTAAAAAAGGAAAAAGCATAAAAAAGAGCAATTTAACTTTTAGTGCCCAAAAATCTCCAAGTTTAACTACCCCAGAATTCCTTTAAAATAGTTTTAAAAAACACCCCTGTTACTTTTCCTCATCATTCATTTATTTTGCTAGGAGGAGACCACCTGATTTTCTAACCACCCGCATGACTCACCGGAGAAGAACTTTAAAAAAAGTGCGTAGAACGATTTTTCCCATTCCACATACTGAGCTAGTAACCAGATGCCTTCATTGCCAGCTCGCTCATGACCTTCGCCCCGGTTTCCAAAGAAAACTTCCCACACGGAGGGGTCTGGGGAAGTTCGATGAGTGTTCGGCGAAGAACACTTGCCTCTCGACATGAAGTTCCTGATAAGAACTCAGTGCAGGAACTCTATTATGCCCTCAGTCTTCATAGTTTCTTCGAGCACAAAGTGAAAACAATTTTTTCCTTTGCGTTTTGAAGATTTCCTGAGATAAGTGTGGAGGTGGTGCTCTAACTCATCAAATAAGCCCCTTATCATGAAAAAAAAATGTGCCCTTTAAATTCCGTGTAAATTTGCGGATACGTTTACACTACAGCTCTGGCAAGCATTTTATCAAATATAAAAAGGGTACACATAAGATTTTATCTTAAACATTTTGAGATTTTATTTTATACTTTTTTTAAGAGATACAAAAAACGCCAATAAAGGAAAGGTAAAAGGAGGGGAAGGGAAATAAAGAGTAACACACTTCATACACTTTGAAATAACATAACTGTCTTTCAAAAGCAGTTTGAAAAGCATTTTATATATTCGTCTTAAATAAAGAACACCTTAACTTAGTAAAACTTGAAATTGAAACTATATTAAAAAGAAACAATCCCTTTCCTTTATGAAAACAATATTTCGTGTAAAACGCTAATTAAAAATAATTACAGTAATCGATTACGAAAAATTGCATAAGTTCACCAAACCTTTAGTAAATATTTAAATGAATTCTGAGTGATAAATATTAAAATAAAGAATTATTTATTCCATTAGTGATATCGTAAGTTCAATGCTGAATATAAAGAGGTAATAAAATCAAAAGAGCCCAAACAAAGGAGTACAGTACAAAATCATAGTGGAGTTTTTCAATAATCCAAAAAGAAATAAAAAAACATTTTAGAATAGTTATTTAATTTGTAGTTTTCAAAATGAAGATTTAAAACTACAAATTTAAAACTAAATAATTTTATTTTCAAAAAAATTAAATTAAATTAATAAGTATATCTAATATCCCTACCTTTATACACGGGGCACTATCTAATAGAGGAGTAGAAATCAGGACTTACTGTCATAACTCAGTCTGCTATAATCCAGTGAGCGACTCCGATTGGCATAGAGCGGGTGCACTGGGGATCCAATCACCGTGATGGCGCGGCCGCACTCTCCCACGCAAGGGTCCGGCAGCAGCACAGGGGGGTCGACGCTCGACTCTGGCAGGTCGTTCAGAATCTCCTCCGGGAGCCTCCTCTTGAAGTACACACGCTTGGCTGGAGCAGAAATCACCCTCTCCTCTCGCTGATCGTAATTATTGTTATTCCGTGTCGAGTCGGGGGGATCGGCCTGTCGTCGTTCGAACCCGATTCGGGACATTTTTTGTTTTTTGGTGTTTAAGTTCTTTTTATCGCTTTGGTTGAGATTGTGCACTTAACCATCCAATCGCCGTGAGCGACTTCCCGCCATTAGCTACGGATGGTTTGAGAATTTTTGGCGGGGAATTTTCGGGTAGGGATTTCTCCAGCGGAGTAGGGATAAAGAGGTGTGAAGAGATGGAGGAAAAAAGGGCTGCGTTTTCTTTTCGAACGCCTGGACTGGAGGAATGGTTGCATAAAAGGAAAAGATTCTAGTTTCCTGATATTCAATATTCTTTCTGTACCAATCAAGGTCAGTCAAAATGTGAAGTAAATTATAACGCGATTGAAAATGAATCGTGAATTTACTCGAACAGAAAAAGAAGAGGTTACAGGAAAAATGTAATTTCTTTATCGAATTAAAAAGGCTTAGGTTTTGTAAGTAAGTTCCTGAGAGCTAGTGGAAAGTTTTACAAAGCCCTGATAATTACCTCTCGATTATTTATTAATGTTAGGTTCGTAAACAAACGGAAATTAATTTTAAAATGCTTAAGTTTATCACGCATCCAATTCCCCTTTGATTAAAAGGTTATAAAAAATGTTGGATCAAAAAAGTGGTTTTCTTACACTGGAGGATTTTTTGTTTCAAATCATCTTGCCATTAATTTTTATTTGTGTTTAAGATGACCTTGAAAGAATGGAAAACAGATGCACGTCGTCGTGTAGTTAAGTGGTTCCCTAAAAAAACCGTCCCTTCTTCAAATACAGGGTGGTCCTAAATTCATGGTACAAACTGGGTAGAGTAGGTAGAGGAGACCAAGACAAGCATATTTCGAATAGGAAGAGGGGGCGGAGATACACCGTTAAAGAGCTAGGACCTAATGTAGTGCGAGAGCGTTACTAAAGTAGTAAGAGAGCGTTTAACGAGAAAAAAGATAATGAAATAAAAAAAATTATTGCATGAGGTACAGCAGTATCCGTACTACTTTTACCATGAATTTGATAGAAATTGGACCACTTGCTAAACCGTGGGGGGAGTTTTAAAACGCGCAGTATTAATCGTTTAGCCAAAGAATGGAGTTCCCTTAATGGTATTTAGAAAAATGATGATCGGGGAAGGAATTTTCAATGATCATACATTGATCATTGAAACTGTATGATCATTGAAAATTCCTTCCCCGATCATCATTTTTCTAAATACCATTACACTAATTTAAAGGAACTGCATTCTTTGGCTAAAAGATTAATATTGCATGTTTCAAAACTCACCCCACGGTTTAGCAAGGGGTCCAATTTCTATCAAATTTATGATGTAAGTAGTAAGGATACTGCTGTACCTCATGCAATAAATTTTTTCATTTCATTATATTTTTTTTCGTTAAACGGGCTTTGGCAAAACGTCCTTTTGTAACGCTCTCGCACTACACCAGGTCCTAGCTCTTTAACGGTGTTACTGCGTCACCCCATTCCTATTCGAAATATGCTTGTCTAGATCTCCTCTACCTACATACCCAGTTTCTATCACGAATTTAGGACCACCCTGTATATTCATCAGGCTTTTCGGCGAGTTAAATAAACACATTTAAATATTATTTTTGAAATCAAAACCCAATGTGAGGTAATAGAAAAATCTTTATTAATTACAGTATACTGCGATAAGAATAGGATTTTCCTACGGTTTTTAAGACAACTCTTTTGACTTCTGCATCATTAAACTGCGATATTTCCCATCCTCTACATAATCCCTCCCACAGACGATTTGAAATCGTGACTATTGACCTAAAGTCAATAAGTGGAACCTTCAAGTTCGTTCTGGAAACCCCATAACAACGACTGACTGCTCGATTTGAGAGGGTCACTCTATTGTACTTCCTTGGAATAATAAAAGGGAGAAGACGAACATTGCCCTTTCATCTCTCCGGTAGTAAACACTGTGACGTGACGACAATACGGAACAAACAGTTGCCAATTCCAGAAGAGAAATTTTCACTTTCACTGCATTTGCACAGGCGATGACTTGTGGCCATTCACTCTCTCGCGTCCTCGGTCGTAAACTTCCACGCTCCATAAGCTTCAGGGATCGCTGCATCCAGATTCGTTTTGAACGCCGCGAAAATCAGTGCTTTTGGAGAAAACTTAAGTGACGGGAAATAAGCCAGGTTAATTTTATCGTAGTAAAGAATGGAAACAAATAAAACTTAGATGATTTGTACACACAGCGAATAAATCCAGGCATATTTTTTTGACGGGATCAAGAGGTTAAGTTTTTCCGTAAGTTAAACTAACAATTTATGTAAAGAAAACAAGGCAACCAATTGAGGTAAACTATCAACAATAATAGAAGGTCAAAAGGGAAAATTTTACTCTTTTTCAATTGATGTACAATTTTTTTTCTAAAAACAGTTATGGCCATACCACTAACTAATAACTATAACATTTAATAATTATGTAGCTATAGATATTTCAGCTCAGGGCTTCTTGAAAAGTGTAACTTGATATCTTTTATGAAGAATTTTAACAGTAGTATGCAAGTATAAAAATTAGTCCTAATTATGTGGATGCATATCGATAATATATCGATTCAATTGAAAGGGTTCAGCATAGGGCGACCAAAATGGTCAAGGGTATATCCAGTTTAAGTTATGAGGAACGATTTGCTCGTTGGAATTGTAAAAGGAATAACCCAAGAGAAAAGACAACCAAAATTGAAATATTAAATTCAGTAAGTCGGCTCCGCTTAATGAAACCTCATTTGTCCAAGAGTAAAATGATAACAATATCCGATGATAACAATTTAGCGATTTGATACTGTACAGGGTGTTTCAAAATTGCGTTGCACGGTTTTTATTTGGAACCAACGCCTCCTAAGGTCACGGAAGTAAGGTCTACTTCTAGGTAAGTGAGCCTGGATAATCCATTGAGAGGACTTACAGCGCCCCTAGCGGCGAAATTAAAAAGTTAAAAAAATTAATATAAAATCTAAAGGAGCTAGAGCAAAAACCTCAATGAGAGTATTGTTGCCAACGTCATGAAGAACACACTGAAAAAAGTTAGATCAACATATCTTGAATATTCGCGGAGATATTAGCATGTGAAAATAGCACTTTTTCAGGGGTCAAAAAAGAAAAAGTTCGCATATTTGCAAATTTTTTAGATTTTTTTATTTAATTTTGTGTTCATTCAACTAAATGAAAATTGAAATAAAATTGAAAATGACAATGACACTGAAAATTTGGGAAATATGTGAACTTTTTCTTTTATGACCTCTGAAAAAGTGCTATTTTCACATGCTAATATCTCCGCGAATATTCAAGATATTTTGATCAAATTTTTTTTCAGTGAGTTCTTCATGACGTTGGCAACAGTACTCTCACTGAGGTTTTTGCTCTATCTCCTTTAGTTTTGAAATTAATTTTTTTAACTTTTTAGTTTCGCCGCTAGGGGCGCTGTAAGTCATCTCAATGGATTCTCCAGGCTCACTTACCTAGGTGTAGACCTTACTTCCATGACCCTAGGAGGCGTTGGTTCCGAATAAAAGCCGTGCAACGCAATTTTGAAACACCCTGTAGAAAGTTTCAAACAGTTTAACCCGAGTTTTATTATTAAAATCAGAAGTATGTAGTCTTAAGGGAGTATTTTAATTAAACGATTCCCTATAGTTTGTAATTTGCAAATTATACTTTCTTTAAGAATAATATGGGAGTGGATCATATTACTAATATAATTTAATGACTAATTTAATGTGTAATTTAATAATGTAATGACATCGATGTTCACATTCGCTTATTTGCTGACTATTGTGTTTTGTATAATTTTATCAAATCTAGTAGTGATCAAGTTTTGCTAAATAACTCATTGAAAAAGATTGACAACTTTTGTAAAGATAGTTTTATAGTTCTGAATTCGAATAAATCGCATAGTATTACGTTTTCTAGGAAGCATAATTTATTAAATTTTAAATAAAACTTAAATAATTGTCAATTCATCGATAGGGTTGATTCTGTTAAATATTTGGGAATAAAGTTCACGAAAGATTTTCGTTTTAACTTACATATCCAAAACATAATAAATAAATCTACCTCTAAGCTCTTTTTTCTATCTCGAAATTTGAAATTAGTTGACAAAGAGATTAGATTATTGGCTTATAATACTTACTCCTCTTTACTTTACTAAACCACTCCTCGAGTATGCTGTACAAATTTGGGACCCACATACTGCTCTGTGGATAAATAACCTTCAAAGCATTCAGTCAAAGGCCATAAGATTTATTAATAACGATTGGCGCCGGTCAGCTTCTCCGTCCGTAATGATTTGTGAAATTGGATGGCAACCTCTTACAATCATAGAGGAGATATAACTGTTATATCTCCTCTATGCTTACAATAATTCGTAAAATTATTCGTCTTGTAACAGATGAAAATACTGCTTTACAACTAAACCCTTTGTAAATGAAAGGAGTATTTCACCAATTATTGCTGGTTAAGCGGACAATTAGTGTAAACTCACAACTATCAAGCGTCACCTCCAACCGTGGACAGGTTTCGTCCTTGTTAGGACTCATCAGCACGGTATAGGAAGGTAACGCAAGAGAGCGGAGGGCAAGTACTAGTCTAGCCGACTATAACTGAAAAAGTGGTGACCATTGATTAGTCCTCCACTCATCTGCTGAAATGACATGGCATTCCTAGAACAGATTTAATTCCAGTAAGGCAAGGTAAATGAAAGGAGTATTTCACCAATTATTGTGGACGAAACCGGTCCACGGTTGGAGGTGACGCTTGAGAGTTGTGAGTTTACACTAATTGTCCGCTTAACAAGCCCAGAAATTTTTTGGGTTTGTTAGGTTTGGTTACGGTTCTCAGATAAATAAAACATATAAAAACACCCACTTGACTTTTAAAAAACAGGTACTTACTAACCCGGAGTCGAGGAGAAGGAAAATTCGCATCAAATCAGCTGTTTAATAAGTAATATTTCCAACTGTCAACTCTGTTCATTTTTTTGCTGAAATTTTCGCACTTCACCTAAATATAATGCGACATTAAAGTTCAAAATTTTGTTTTCTAATTTCCCTTCCTTATACCTACCCCTCTCTCCACTTAATAGAAAGTAGCCCTTATAACATTTTCCAAGATTAATACTCCCTGAATTAACGTACCCGAAATATACAGTGCAAAAACCGAGTCCCGCTCAAATTTCCCTGTGGTTCTTTTGGGAACTTCAAGTCGAGTGAAAGATCTGAATTCAGAGTTTGGTAAAAGATAATTTTAATAGCCATAATTTCTTAACGACTATTTTTCAATAAAGTCATAAAAAATTTGTTAAATACACTCTCCTGGCCTCATATTGCATGCATTTGAGAGTTTCCTTTTAATGTTCTTTCATTAGGTTTTTAATATCTTATTTATGCAAATGCTTAAAACAAAAGATATTGAATTTTGCTTTAATACTATCAAAACCCACTAGCTACATTAACAAAAATATTAAGCTTAGGAAAGATCAGCGTCATCGCTAACTGGCACCGAAAGCGGTATTGCAATCCGATAACATAAAAACGATCCATCACAAATGAGTGAGCAGTATATTGTTGTGACTGGGATGTTTCTTTCTCTTTGATGATGTCATATATATGATGTGGATAACATTACAAAACCATTCTTTTTTTTAACAAGTGGACTTTTAAAGGTTAAAGGCTTCATTGTGTATTGCTCATGTTTACAGAAATTCAATAATTGCTTATTTGAAATGCAAGGAAATTCTCTATTTTTTATCATAACTGTGTTAAACTAGAAAGACAAGATTGAATATTTCTGTTTATTAAAGAAACTTGAAATTAATAAAAGTAACAAACAAGAACAAGAAAAAAAACTTACAAGTTACTGAAACGAAGATCCATAAATGGTGATAAAACTAAACTGTATAAATATTGCAGTTAAGGGCAATAGTTAATACTTCATAGGTATAAACTATTGCCCTTAACTGAAATTACTATTGATGTTCTTTTTTAAATTAATTCGATAACACTTTACATGGGGTTCTTCCATGAAAAGTCGAAAAAACTGGGCTTTAACAAATTTCTGTAATAAAAACTGAGATGTGAATATATTTTACGTAGTTTGAATCAGCTTTTAAATTTGTGAACCAGTGCCCTAAAAATCTTTTCGAGGGCCGCATGCGGGCCACGAGGATGATGACTAGGGTGGTTTTTTTTAAACGAAAGTTCGAATTTTTTTCGGGACACCCCCTCAAAAGGTGCCATTTGATATAAAACTAATATTCTGAGAGTTACAGCTCAAAAAAATAATATTTAGACCCCGCCCCCGAGCGTCAAAGTTTCAAAAAAACTCTAAATTTTGCACGTTTTTAGCTATAAAATCCAAACTAATGGTTGTAAAAATACAAAGTGGGTCTCATTTTGTAGATAATTTACTAAGCTTCAAATTTTATAATTGAAACTTATTTGTGAAGCTTACAGATCATAAGATACGAGGGGTTTCATTAACTCCCCACGCAATATCTATTTTTGAAGTGCCAGGAAATTTCTTTAAATTTTCAGCTACCGTAAAATGGTTCAATAACATATAAATAATAGTTTTAGACAACATAGGTACAAAATATAATATATTAAAGAGCAAAAAAACTTTTTTTCGTACATACCTGTTATTTTTTTCACAATCGTAAAACAATTCAAATAAAATATATAAAATATTTTTTCAACTACTTATTAAATGAATAATGTGTAAAATGTCATAAACAAGCAAAAAAAATACAAATTAATATTATTTTTACTTTTTTTTCTAAAATATAGAACTTTATTTTCATCGCTTTGATAGTATTTTTCATAAGATCTCCCTATTTTAGAAGTAGTTTTGAGAGCAGTATTCGACACGACCCTGAAGTTTTTAAATTTAAATTGAACTGATGTAAATAAAATAGTACAAAGTTCGAGTTGATGATAAAGAAGTCAATTCAAAACTAATTATCATTAAAATTTTGGAAGTTTCATTTCTATGCATTAGGAAAAATTCAATATATCTTCAAAGAAAGGAATCTTGCAAGTGCTTGGTATTTATAAGGCTTGATATATCAAACCATCCCTATGTGCCATTGTATCATGCTAGATGTAATGCAAAAGTCCAATATTGCGTGAAAATTCTCCTTTTTAAATACAATTGTATCTAGCCCTTAAAAAAGGTAGCTGAATCAGAAGTATCTGTGGTATTCTACTACACACCTTCATTACCGTTTGGTTTTCTGAGCTAGATGCAACATTAGTTGCATATCAAGAACTTAAATTTGTAAAAACTGTAGTTAGTTACGAAAAAATGCAGAAATATCAAAAATAGCATTATTATTTTTTCAATAGTGTGTGGTACTTAAACCCCGAGACTTTTGAATTCTCAGAAAGCTTTAAAAATAAATTAAAGGTAACATGCTTTTGTGTTATGAGGAGGAACTATAAAACTAGCTGAAGACTATGTGAAAGTAGAATAATAATAATGAGAGTTAATTTAAGTGTCTAATTATCTTTTCAGCAACGAAATCGACAGTTTTATCACTTCATTTTCATTTACAATTAACTTTTTCAAAAGATTTAATATTTCTATTCTACTTTTAAAGGTCTGATAAAGCTATTTGAAATACTGACTGGAGTTTTCATACAACAGAGGGCTTTTGTATTACATCTATAGCATGTAGCAGAATTGTTTTTGACACCTAGGCTGATTTTTTTGGGGGAAGGGGGGTGGCGGGTCCCCTACCAACCCCCTTGATATATCAGTAGAATACCACAGATATTTCTAATTACAGCTACCTTTTTTAAGTGCTAGATACAATTGTATTTAAAAAGGAAAACTTTTCACGCAATATTGGAGTTTTGTATTACATCTAGCATGATACAATGGTACCTAGGGATGTTTGATGTATCAAGCCTTATAAATACCAAGCACTTGCAAGATTCCTTTCTTAGAAGATATTCTGAATTTTTCCTACTGCATAGAAATGAAACTTCCAATATTTTTAATGATAATTAGTTTTGAATTGACTTCTTTATCATCAACTCGAATTTTGTACTATTTTATTTACATCAGTCAATTTAAATTTAAGAACTTCAGATAAGGGTCGTGTCGAATACTGCTCTCAAAACTACTTCTAAAACAGGGAGATCTTATGAAAAATACTGTCAAAGCGATGAAAATAAAATTTCTATTTTTTAGAAAAACTAAAAATAATATTAATTTTTATTTTTTTGCTTTTGAATTGTTTTACGGTTGTGAAAAAAATAACAGATATGTACGAAAAAAAATTTTTTTTGCTCTTTAATATATTAAGTTTTGTACCTATGTTGTCTAAAACTATTATTTATATGTTATTGAACCATTTTACGGTAGCTGATAAATTTAAAGAAATATCCTGGCACTTCTTAAAAAATAGATATTGCGTGGGGAGTTAATGAAACCCCTCGTATCTTATGATCTGTAAGCTTCACGAATAAGTTTCAATTATTAAAGTTGAAGCTAAATAAATTATCTACAAAATGAGACCCACTTTGTATTTTCACAACCATTAGTTTGGATTTTATAGCTAAAAACGTGCAAAATTTAGAGTTTTTTTGAAACTTTGACGCTCGGGGCCGGGTCTAAATATTATTTTTTTGAGCTGTAACTCTAAGAATATTAGTTTTATATCAAATGGCACCTTTTGAGGGGGTGCCCCGAAAAAAATTCGAACTTTCGTTTAAAAAAAACCACCCTAATGATGACACTGAGTTATGTGATTCCTGTAAAACGATTTTTCCTTTAGGGTTGATAGTATGCAGAAAAAACAACTTTGTTATGAACGTCAAAATGCCATAAATTTTGCAAGCTCATGAAATTAAATAAGAAAAATCTATATGTTGAAACCACATTTTTCTGTGTTTTTAAAAGGTAATTTTTCCATGGATGTTACACATAAATTGTAATACAACGGAAAACTGGCGAAATTTAGTCAAAATTAATCAAATAAGATAATTTAATGTTAACTGAAAACAGGCAACCGAAAGGGTAATTTCTAAACAAGTGGAATCTGGTTACTTTTCGGGATTATTCATACAGATATTATTGAAATAGTAAGTCAATTCTATTAATACCACATAATTTTAAAATACCAATTAACTTTTTTTATGACTTCAGAGTTTAAATTTTTAGGAAAATTTAATGCTATTTTAAAGAATACTTACAAGTTTATTGGCTATTAAGAGCCAGATTTTATAAGATGCAGGCAGAAATAAGGCGGTCATTAAATAGAATTTTTTTATTTTGCTGAATTTTTTATGATGATCTCTTTAGATGATTTTAGAGAAGATCCCCCATTTTTCTTTTTACCAAAATTTTAGCACACAAAAATTCCCAAACTCGGTCGTGACCTAGCATTTTTCTCGAATCGACGTCGTTCTGTAATACATTTTCTCAGTGCATTGAGGGTCAAACATAATAATTCGTGTGATAACAACATGTTCTTAAGTAGCTAAATTAAATTCTTTTGTAAATTTCACTGCAACCTGAAAGGGTTCATCAAACTTTGTAGTGGAAAGTGAAGAAATGAAAAATGGCTACCTTGTAGCTAACAAAAGAAAAAAAAGTCACTTTGGTTACTCTGTATTTCTGAGCACTGAGAATACAAAATTCGGGAAGCTTGCTTCCCATATTTTGTGTTTTCACTCTGCAAGGAAGTAAGCCTTACGTGCTCGCATGACCTTTAACCAAAACTCTGTCAATTGTCTGTTAAAAAAACAGGTCTCATAGTACTTTGAATTGGGATTTTTAAGTTCCTCATTAACCTTCAGTGCTCTGAAATACAGGGTCATCAAAATTACTTTTTTTTGTTTTCTTAGCTGCAAAACAAGAATTGGTGTATGATCTGCCCCATAATTATTTTAAAATTCTTGTGTGGTACTAGTTAAATTTAACTTCCTATTTAATTAAATTCTGGCTTAATGATACCAAGTTTCTATTGTTTGGAAATTAGCTCTTCGGTTCAATATTTTTGAGTACATTAAAACAAATTGCAACTTATTTTATTCAAGCGGAAATTTTGCGTTTCCATAATTATGTGTAGTACGAGATCCATGGTTTAATGAGATTTCCTAAATTCTATTAGTTCATTTTCAGCAGTATAAACATAAACCATATATTAGATAAACTTGTTATTGTCACATTCAAAGATGTCCTTGCTATTACTTCTTCCTTCTTCAGGGTTGTCTCCACTGGCATCTCATAAATGATGGTTTCATTTTGTCTCCACAAAGTGATCCAGGAGTATTTTTTTTCTTTGTCTTACTTTGTACACTTGCAGACGCATGTTTGCGAGATCCCCCCTTAAGCACCATTTGTTGTCCCCATGCTGTTCCTTTGAAATATTTACGATATAACAATTCATTCGGGCTATGCTATAGGGTTGTGGTCGAGTGTTAAAAGGCTTGATGGTCAATGTTTCGTTCACAACTTCGGTGAACTTGATCAGGACTAACTAGTGTTCGGCAACTACTGGTCAAAAAGTAGTTAACTACCAACTACCAACTAGTCTGGGTAAAAGTAGTTGTAACTACTAGTTAACTTCTTTTTCTTGGAAGTAGTTGTAACTAGTAGTTGATTATTTCCCGAAGTAGTTAACTACAAGTTAACTAGTCTATTTAATTTCATATGATATTTTCCCCTTAATTTTCGATTACTTTTTCTTACCTATAGCAAAAATATCATTGCTAAACAGGGGGCGTCATTTAGGGGGGCAGGGGGGGGCAACCGCCCCCCCCCCAAGGTTTCCACTGTTATGTGAAAAATAGCTGCAAGTCCCTTGAAAATTCTGTAACTTCCACAAGGAGCTTTGTGTGCAACTCAAAAAGTCTCAAAAGGATTTAAAACACTACTTTTGAGGGTTAAATTTCAAAAAAATTTCTGGGGGAGGATCCCCAGCCTCCTCTAAAAATTTTATGTCAGTGGTTATACAGATTTTTCCTCCTTAGAATTCTGCCATTTACAAGAAGCTTTTTACCTTTACGAGCTCCCCAAAGAGTTTGAAATAGACAAAGCACTAGTTTAAAAGGGAAATTTTAAAAAATTTTCTTGGGCATACCCCCCAGCCCCCTCTATAATTTTTACTTCTGTTAAACAGTGTTTTTCCCTTTGAAAATTCTGCGCTTACAAGAAACTTTTCCTTTTTAGTGCTCCCCCAAAGAGTTTGAAAAAGAGATAAAAAACGAGTTTAAAGTAGTGATGGGCAGGTATCGATACCAAATACTTAAGTACTCGATACCTATAGGCAGGGCTCGATTTCTAAGAAAAGAGGTACCGGAACGGTAAAATTATTGGTCTCAAAACTAAAAAAGCGAATACTTTTTAATACAAAAACTTAAGCATTTAATTTTCAAACTTAAATTTAAAAAATAAATTTAAATTTAAAAAATAAATTCAAATGCGTCGTACTAGGTTAGGAAGAGTATTCTAACTTAATTATTAGATAAGACGATGAACTCTTTGTACAATCTTTATGTAAAACACCTTATTTTACAGTGGGTTATACTTTTTTTTCCAAAAGGGGGGCCTTTTGTAGGAGGCGGGATGGCTTTAACATCAATGAACCATAAGAGTTGTATATTTTCCTAATGTAAGGAATAGAATGCGTAGTTTAAGTTCTTAAATGGTAGAATTTAAGATGTTGCAAATTTTCTTTGCAAATTTGACCAGCAATCTGGCAAATATGGTTCAAATAAAAAAGAATCGACACCAGGAGCGGATTGTGGGTAGTTCAAATGGAGGTTTCCAATTATGTTTTAAAAGAACAATTAAGTAACAACCTTACAATTAAATCACAATTATTGTTATTTGCAAAAAGTTAAAAATTCATTAAAAGTTTTTTTTATTTGTAATATGCTTTTTTTAATATTTTTTTGGTATGATTCTCACTTTTATGAACTTAATCAGAAAAAAAATGTGATTAGTTGAATTCTGAGTACAGAAAGGGGGGTCTGGGGGTCCTCCACCAGAAAAATTTTGGAAATTTGACAGCAAAAACAGGGTTTTAATTCATTTTAGGATTTTTTTTATTCACACATAGAAAGGTATATCCGCGGGCGGGTGAAAGGGTTTCGCGGGCGGTAGTTAGGAGACCCCTGAAATAGAATATTAATTTTTTCCAAAAAAGAGGTTCCGGAACGCCGTTCCGGCTGAAATCGAGCCCTGCCTATAGGTATCGAGTGTATTCGATACCCACAAAAGTATCGATACTTTATTGACATATTTCGTTTTAAATTTTTCAATGAAGTAATCTTTATAATACCTACTGTAGATCAAACGCAGCCTATTTCCGTTTTCATTTTGCAACGCTCAAACCCAAGACGTTATCATCCGCGAGAGAAATTTGACGCGGCTAGGTTTTTCCCCCGCCAAATCCTTCGCCTCTATCCACCTCCAGGCCCGTAGCTACGAGGCTTTTTGATGGATCGCTTTCAGTTTTTTGAATATTAGTCTGATTATGGATAGGCCCTAAAAAATTGTCCCTTCAGGTTCATTTCCCGACATTGAAAAAAAGTACTCGATACCTAAAAGTACTCGATACCTATAAGTATTCGATACCAAAGTATTCGATACCTAAAATTATCGATTTTGCCCATCACTAGTTTAAAGTAGTAATTTCAAAAAAAATTTGGGGGGAGGACCCCCAGCCCCCTTCTAAAATTTTACACTTACAAGAAGCTTTTCCCTTAAGGAGCTCCCCAAAGAGTTTGAAAAAGAGATGAAACGCTAGCTTAAAGGGGAATTTTTAATAAAAATTTCTGGGGGAGGCCCACTTGAAACTTTGACGTTTATTTACAACTCTTTTCCCTAGAAAATTCTGTGGTTTACAAGAAACTGTTCTCTTTGAATGCAGCTTAAAGGGTCTCAAAATGAGCTAAAACACTACTTTAAAAAGCAAATTTTCAAAATTTTCCTGGGGATGAACCCCCATTTTTCCTTGGAGTTCACGTTGTCAAATTTTGACATTACATGTCATACTACTTTTCAGTGTTCTAACACTTAACCTATGCTCGTTAGGGAATACCTTAAAAATGAAGTTGAGGCACCCCCCAAAAAAAGTCTAGTTACAGCGTGATTCAGACCGTTACTACTATAGACAGGACCACTCAGACTAGTTACAGCGTGATAAAAAAATCCTTGCCCCCCAACCAAAAACTGAAATGACGCCCCTGTTGCTAAAGATTCGCCAATTTTTGATAGGTATACAGGTTTTTGGTGTCAAAGTTTTCTAAGTTGTATTTATTTTAGTCAGTACCATTGGCGTCGTCGGCTCCTGAATATTGAGGGGGACGCTTCAAGGATTCGGGATCCTCCCCAAATGGTTTTTAAAAACTATTGGTTAACTACCCCAAAATAATCGCTTTTCTTTTTCGCCCTTGTTTAAGAATTTTAAGGTAGTTTTGAATAAACTAACCAACTTCTGTCCCAATTTTCGATAAACCGTTTGTAACTTTGCACTAAAAAGGGGGGTCTGGCCTCCCCCCAGAAAAAATTTAGAAATTTGACCTTTTGAATACAGGTTTAAACTGATTTTAAGAGAAAAGATAGTGTTATAAGATTAGTTTCAAAATCAAATTTTTTATACTTTAACCAGTGCTGTATTTTTGTTGGGATAATGTTTTCCCATTCTCTCACTTGCTTCTACCTACTCTAAATGCAATCGTGTTCTAAAAATGGGGTGTCCGCCTGCGTCTCCTTCTTGTATACGACTCTTAAATTTGGTACCTTTGGTATATTAGCACCAACCTTTATGATTTAAAGTCGGAGAAACACACATTCTGTAAATTTTTTGTCACCATCAAAAGTTAAAAACATAGTTTTTTAAACAATTTTCTCAATTATTGGGGGGACACGTCCCCCCCCGTGGTCAGTACAATGTCGTATATAAGGGGGGTTAAGGGTTCTAAACCCCCATTAGCCTGAACAACAATATTTTAAGCACAAAATTGGGCCGTTAACTTTAAGTATTGCCTTACTAATTTTTAATGCAGGATATACATCTAGAATCCTCGTAAACGCGTAAACCTAGCCTAAAATCCCTTTTCAAAGTGCTGGAATTTCCAGGAGAGAAAACCCTGAACTCCCTAATTTCTAGAGAGGATTTTAAAAAAAGGTTGCATTTATATGTCAATTGCTGGGATGAAATATATTTCAAGGTTGCTAAATATGAAAATGTATCACGAAAAATGGCATTGTTAGTAGATGTAACATATTTTTTAAAATTTTGATCTTTCAATATTTTTTGAAGTAGTTGAACTTTTTGAAAGTAGTTGGAACTAGTAGTAAGGGGCCGTCCATAAATGACGTCACCCTCAGAGGGGGGGAGGGGGTTAATCAATTTGTGACAGTTTGTGACAAGGGGGAGGGAGGGGGGTTGAAAGTTGTGACATCACATCCTGCAGCTGAAAATCAACGAAAAAAACCCTTGGTTTCGGGCACTTTCAAATTAGTGTATTAGACATATTGTTAGTTTAATAGCGTGACATGTGACCGAGGGGGGGGGAGGGGGTATGAGGAAGTGTGACAGTTTGTGACAAAGGGGGGGGGGAGGGGGTCCAAAATAGGCAAAAAAAGTGTGACATCATTTATGGATGGCCCCTAGGTGAAAAAAGTACTTAAACTTAAAAGTATTCTTTTGGCAACAGCGGTAGAGCTGATGTGTGCGGCTTTTTTTTTGAGCTCTCCGCTGATCTGTCTTTGTTTTGATTTATATTTATTATAAGTGGTTCTTCATCAGTTATGTTTGTTGCTAGTTAGTGTAGAGGAGAAATAATCTCGTAGTAACTCTTGCTGTGCGTGCTTCTGAAACTGTTCCTGCTTCCTGTAAGTTGTCCTACTAAAGCTTCTACAAAATCCAGTAAGTCTGTAATAATGCCGCCGAAACCAAAGTCGGACAATCAACAACTTGAAGATATGAGAATTCTGATTAAGACCGAAATACAAGCTGCTTTTGAACCGATTTTGACGAAAATGAATGAGACTAATAGCAAAGTGGATAGCTTTATTAAAACCCTGGAAAGAATAGACCAAGATGTAAAAGACGTAAAACAGGAGGTTGGGTCATTGTCCACACAACATCAAAAATGCATCGAAAGGATTTCCAGTCTTGAGACGGAAGTTCAGAAAATTCGATCGAATATGAACGATATGGAACAGTATTCAAGAAATATTAACATTGAAATTGACGGTGTGCCTCAATCAGAAAATGAAAACCTTCTTGAAACTCTTGATAAAATTGCTGCAAATATCGGCTTTCAAGATGATCTGCATATTATGAAAGTTCATCGGGTACCTACTCTTTCTAAAAAACCGATAAAGTCTATCATATGTCAGTTCGGTTCGAGAAAAGATCGTGACAGATTTCTTTCCTTGGCAAGAAGTAAGAAGGATTTAAACATCAAAAGTTTAGATAGCAATTTTGTGTCAGCACCTTTCTATATAAACGAGCATCTTACTCAATATAACAAGTTCATATTATCAAAAGCAAAACAGTTTAGGAGGGAAAATCCAGAATACAAGTTTGTGTGGTGTAGGGAGGGAAAGGTCTTCGTGAGGAAAAACGAAAATGACAAAGTGATAAGAATTAGAAATGAAAGTGATCTTAAAGTTTTAAATGTTTGATTTGGACTTTTTATCACCTCACGTTGACTCTTTCACTCCCTGCACATCTATTCTGAATTCCCCCGATATAGATAATTTTGTCTGTAAATGTGATTCTGCCCACCTTTCTGTTTTCCACGTAAACATTAGAAGTCTTAGATCAAATTTCGATGAACTAATAGCCTATTTTTCTAGTATTAATATTTTTTCTGATTTTATCATTCTTTCAGAAATTTGGATTAAAAGTATAGAAACAAAATTGTTTCAAATAAATGGATATAACTCAATATTTAATTGTCGCGAAGCCAATAAATCGGGAGGCATTGCCTTGTATGCAAAACACAATCTATCAGATTTCGTGGAGGTTCCTGTTGATATAACTTCTGCTGCATGTGTATCTGTATATTCAAAAACCTTAAATTTACAAATCCTTTCTTTTTATCGAGCACATGAGTTCAAGCCTGAAGATTTTATTTTTGAGTTAGAAAATTTGCTAAAATCATGTAAAATAAGAAACTTGATTATTGTTGGTGACATTCATATAAATATATTAGAAAATTCTGCAGTTTCAAATAATTATTTAAACACTCTATCAACCTATGGTTTAAAACCTGGAATCTTTGGAGTCACAAGGCAATCTTTTAATGACTCATCATCTTGTATCGATCATTTATTTTATAGGACTAACTAGCGGATATGCCCGGCCTTGCACGGGTGGAGTGTATAAGTATTTTTATTTTGAGTTTTCTTAAAATACATTTATTATTATGTAAATCAGCAATATATTACATATCAACCTGGTATCCCAGGCACCTCTTTCCTATCCCGGTGTTCCCAGTGGTTTTCAAATCCCGGTTTTCCCGGTAATTAATCCTATCCCGATGTTCCCGGTAATTTTTCTCTATCCCGGTGTTTCCGGTAATTTTTCTCTATCCCGGTGTTTCCGGTAATTTTTCCACTTTCCCAGTGTTCCCGGTAATTTTCCTTTTTCCCGGTTTTCCGGGTAATTTTCCTATCCCGATGTTCCCGATAATTTTCCTATCCCGATGTTGGAGGTTATTTTTATGTCCCGGTAATCCCGGTATTTTTTCCTATCCCGATGTTCCAGGTAATTTTTCTTTTCACGGTGTTCTCGGCAATGTTTCCTAGTAAATTAATGAGTCTAGTGAACTAAAATAACAAATTTGAAACAATAATAAAAGATCTAGTAAATTGAAAAGTCTAGTGAACCGCTTCATTTGAAACAATGTTTTATTTTTAAGTCGTTTTCCATGAAAAAAAATTTACACTTTTCCATAAATATTTAAATTTTAAAGGAAAATATCTTAAAATAGGGGAAACTAACGTTTCAAAATTAATTATTTGAATTTAATTTGGTGTTTTTACATCTGATATAGTTTTTAAATGGACAATTATCGAGTTTTTCCTGTTAAAATATTTAATTTTTGAAGGTTTTCATCTCGTTAACAATAGTGAGTCGAGCAGATCTGCTCTGGTAGAGAAATGGAGAAATAAGCGTTTTCGGCTATAAATTCTGTTAAAAGAGGGTCAAGGGATCGTTCTAGAACTTTGAAACATAGCCTATGTTTTTTCTGGGTTTGTTTTACGTATGTATACCAAGTTTGGCCCCGATCGGAAGAAAACTGTGGATTTGTATAGAAGACACACACACCCACACTTAACTTTATTATACCCAGGTTAAAATTTATGCTAGTACAAGCAAAGAAAATATGCTAGTTCTTGCTAGTTTTTGCTAGGTATGCTAGTTTTTAAGCTAGTTCTTGCTAGTTTTTGCTAGCTAGCATGAGATGCTAGTTTTTGCTTGCTAGCATGATATGCTAGTTCTTGCTAGTTTTTGCTAGGTATGCTAGTTTTAAGCTAGTTCTTGCTAGTTTTTGCTAGCTAGCATGAGATGCTAGTTTTTGCTAGCTTAGGTTTCAATAGCATGCCATGCTAGTTTCATAGCATGGTAAGCTAGGTACCTTGATTTGCTAGTTTATGCTAGCTTGGGTTGATCAAATATAAGGGGTCTAGGGGGCAGAAAAAAACAATTTGGGGGGTCCCTAACATGTTCATTAAATAATAATTTGTTATTTGAGTCTAAAAATTTAATAATCTTTCATCCAAGTGGTCTGAGCAAAAATTCACTTAAAAACTTAATAAGTTAAATATATTGGTTTTAAACAGTTCATTATTTGATAAATTTATTTTCACACTTCTAGTATTATCCTTCAATGCGTTTTTGGTATCCTGAAATGTGCCCTCCCAGAAATCAGGTCCTGCTTGCCAGCATGCCATGCTAATGTTACAAGCATCTTATGCTTTTTAGCTGTTTTTGCTACTTTCATATCATGGAAAGCTACGAGGGTAGTTTGAACAGTTCTCAGCCTCACCCAGAACAGGAGCTCGAATTCACGAGAAATTTTTTTCCCCTTCAAATGAACCAAATTAATTTTTGGGGTTGTTCTGATCAGAATTTTTCAGGCAATTTTTTGAATGGGTTAAGCTGAGCATATTTCAACAATGGGAAAAAACAAGTATCGAGCTGTGATAAAATTCTTTTAAAAAGAAGGGATATAACCAAATGAAATTAATTCTGAGCTCAAACGTGTAAAGGGACTCCTTACCTTTGTTTTCCCCGTGAAAAAATTAGCGTTGAAACTTTAAGTTGGCTGTGAGAGCGTTCCTATAGAACCATGTGAAAAACACTAAAGATGAGCTACCATACCGGAAATCATAGAAAAGTACCCCCTATTATTTTATGTGAAATAATAATAAATGCAACAGATAAAAGTCAATTTTTCAGCACCAAAAGGTTCTATCGGCTAGCAAATTCATGGCGTAAGAATTCTAGGGATTTCAAGGAAATTTATCAATAAATTATCGTGAAAAGGGTATGAATATAATTTAAGAATACTAATTTAAACTGTTGATGAGAATATCCGAGAAAAATATTAATTAAGCAGATTAAAATGCCATTTCTGATCATAACAGTGCTCATGTTAACAACTGTGTTTTGGCGTTGGAAAAATTGAGGGATATCGATTAAAAATTTTAAAATTACCCATCCTATTACCCAGATTCGGTATCTTCAAACTTCCTTCTCCTTCCCAAAGTGAAAATTTCCCCCTCTGGTCACCGTTTTACTTCGAATTAAGAAGTAACTGTGAGATAAGTAGGTTTTTATGACGGAATTCTAGAACACCCCCATAAGAGTGTAAAATAAGACAGGACTGTCATTCCAAGAAGTGAGGCAGCCTAAAAGGAGTCAATGTTGAAAAATAAAGTTTTTGAAACCATAAGTTAATACTTTCATGGTCAGGCCGAGAACTTTTCAAACTACCCTCGTAGGTACCTTGATTTGCTAGTTTATGGTAGTTGTTTTCTAGCTTTGGTCGATCAAATATAAGGGGCCCTGGAGGTATAAAACCAATTTGGGGTCCTTAACATGGTCTAAAAATATTGTGTAATTATTGGTTATTAAATTTAGTTACTACACTGTTAAAAAAACAGTTCAAGGTTTTACCAAAATTTGGAGCTTTGTTTGAGCTTTACCGAAGTTCCACCAAAGTTTGGTGCGAGGCGAAACAGTTGACTGCAGAGAATAGCAGCTAGCACCAAACTTTGGAGCTTTGGTCCCGAAACGAAAATTTTGGTGCAACCTCTGCCATATTGGATTGACTTTTAGACACGACACACTAACCCTAATCTGCTGGAACATAAAATTTGAAGGTGAGTTTTAACAAATTTTAGAAAGTGTGAATTATTTATGTGATATTGCAATAAAACTTTTGATGATTTATGCTCTGAATATTCTTTGTTCATCACTTTGTAGAGCCAAGTTATTACTTCTAATTCAATTCGTCTTTTGAACTCGTCTCGTTTCAGTTAGTTAGGAAATAGACAAATAGACCCATAATGATCTATTGTTGAAATAATTTAAGACCTCTAAACCAACTTCCATAAAAGTAACTTTTAATTTATTAAGTAAACCAACTTTCTTGAGAGATATTTTAAGGCTACTATTTTAATTAATTTTAATATTTATTTTCTAATTATTTAAAGATGGCAATAGTAAATTATTAATGTTCCAAAAAGAATATAATTTTGTTATTATTTATATTTTAAAAGTTAGTCGTCTTAATTTAGAATTTTGTGAAGTTAAGTATTAATAATAAATTAATTAATTTAAAGAATTTTGTGTTTATAGATTACTATTAATTGTAGATTTGAGTCTAATTTTCTGCAGCTTTAAATGTTTCAGTTAAACTAGTATGATTATTGTATTTTAAGTTCTTGTAATTTCTTTACAGCATCCTGAATTTGTAAATTGTAACGTCTGTTCTTGGGTGACTGACTGTTCAGATATTCATACTTCGACTCAAAGTAAGCATGTTCTTCGTTTATGGTTTACTTCAATTGGCTTATCACGTAATTCCTATTTATTGTTTTTCAGAGATGCAAAAGGTTTTAATTATGAAGTTTATTTTTCAATTTAACTTTTCAAAAGAAAGTGGAAAAAATAATCATGTCATTTTACAAATAAATGGTTTTGGGATTCAAAGGGATTGTCCACATTAACTTTAAAATGTTAAATTTTAAGTTAACTTTTTTGGGGCCCAAGTATCTCATGATTCCTCTGGAGTAAGTGGGCCAAATTCGCAATACAACCTTGCATAATTTAACGATATTCCTTTTCTTTCAGTAGGTCGAAATATGTATAGTCTTCAAAATTTACATTTTACTGTATTTTAAGTGATTGTAATTTCGTTACAGCATTCTTGATTTCTGACAAGGTTGTGTTCTTTTCTACCAATCTTATTTCAGAAATTTGTACTTGGATTCAAAGTAAGCAATCTATTTATCTATGGTTTACTTAAAAGGCCAAATACTGTACTTCTATTGTTTCTGTAACTTATTTAATTAATTATTTAACTAAGAGAAGTTTAATTATTCAGTAATACCTTGACTAACGCAAACATGCAATTCCAGTTTTTTCTAACATTTTCTCAAAAATAACTTTCTAATAGTACTTGTAATTTTTTAAATGGAAAAATTAAACTAAATATCCATTGAATGGTGAAGGGTAGATTATCTGATAGAGTATTTTTGTAATTGTTAGATTTCTGATGATGCCTCCACACCTGAGCTTCAAGGATTGCTCCATACAAGACTAATAATAAATGGAGACGATGCCATAACATGAACTTTCACCATCTGTTGTGAGGACATAGTTTTATGTACCTGTTCCCAGTTTCATTGAAGGTCTTGGGGTGCTTATATCTCTCTACTACACCCTGAGCATAGCTTACCCAGACTGCTCAATCAATACACTCACGTTCATTCAAAATAGTTTGTTAAAAATAAAATGTGGTAGTATAAATAATAATATATATAATAAGTCAAGGTCCAATAAATAGAAACTTTTGTTTTTTGCTATGCGTTTGTCTTTTTAATATACTAATTTGAACAATTTTAAGTTATAAACCCTATATACTAAAAGTAACAAATTTTATTCTAGAACAGCAGAAGTATTAAAGTACTGTTCTAAGTGTTAAAGATATGCCTGGATATTAATTGTTAATCTTGTATGCTATGGTAGAAAAAACTAGCGCTACGTTAGTTGGGGGAAAAAGCAACGGGTGCTGGTAATCATACCAGAAGTAGCAGTAAAAAAGCAAAAGATGGTAAAAAAATAGCAATGATTGCTAGAAATCATGCTAGAAATTGTGGTAAAAAGCTATACATGCTAGAAAAGGTAAGCAATAGACGGTAGAAAAATAGCGATGGATGCTAGCAATCATGCTAGAAATTTTGGTAACAAGCAACACTTGCTAGAAAAATAAGCTAGAAAAAGCAGAAAATAGCAACGGGTGCTAGTATCTATACAATAATAGCGAAAAAAAAGCAACAGATGGTAGTAGTGCTAGCAAACTATGCTTTTAAATTCTGCTAGGCTAGCAATAGAAACTAGCAACACAAGCTAGTTTTTCTTTGCTAGCCTAGCAAAAAAAACTAGCAATACATGCTAGTTTTCTTTGCTAGCCTAGCAAAAAAAACTAGCAACACATGCTAGTTTTTCTTTGCTAGCCTAGCAAAAAAGTATGGGTCAATACACACCATGGGTTGCTAGTGGCTTTGGTAGTACT
Organism: Tetragnatha versicolor; assembly: GCA_024610705.1. NCBI lineage: Eukaryota > Metazoa > Arthropoda > Arachnida > Araneae > Tetragnathidae > Tetragnatha > Tetragnatha versicolor. Next base: position 12,804,381 of record JANDEH010000012.1, on the reverse strand, counting down.
AGCAAAGATATTTGCTAGTTTTTGCTAGTTTTTTTGCTTGTATCTAGCAATGGTTGCTAGCCTAGCAAACAAATACTAGCATAAATTTCAACCTGGGTATTAGACTAGCTGATATGCCCGGCCTTGCACGGGTGAAGATTATAAATTTATTATTTATGGTGATTGCTATCAAAACCAGCTCATTCCATATTTTTTTGAAATCCCTTTTTTGCATGTTTTGAAAATTTAGAGGGTCCTTTATAACCTGGCGAAGGGATATATCTCAAATCCAGCTTATTCCAACCCAAAAATTAGATTAAAGGGTGAAAACTATGATCTCGACTGTGAAATTTCAGATCATTTGAAAAAGTTAAGTGAATGTCATTTATTCAAACTCGTAAAGACAAAAACTAACTGGTTTACTGAAAAAACCGATTTCACACAACTTTATTGAACAAAAAACTGAAAAAAAGCATGATAAATCGTTTTTTGCATCAAAACAGCTCATTCCAACCTAATTAGTGTAATTACGCCCAAGGTAATGCAACTGGAATGAAAATAAAAAATTAATCAAATTCTAGGTGGTTGTACCTTAGGGTGTATCGAAAAAAACTTTTTTTCGATTTTGATGACGTAATAGTGCGGAAAAGTTGTCTAAGGTGCCAGAGAGTACCTGTGAATTTTTTCAGAATTTTTGGATAATTTCTTAATGTGCCACATTGGCCCTGAAGTTCCCCATGTTAATCCAATGGGGCGCGCCGCCAAAAAGGCCGAAAATCGGTTTTTCGCCCCTCATTTCTACCCTAATCACACGACGAATGTCTCGTCTCGAGTTATGGACTCTATATGATGTATGCTACCCGAAAAAATTTGAATAATAACTTAAATCTCTATATTATGTTGATTGTGGGCTCTGATTTGAACGAGGAAATACGCGAATTTCGACGAAATTTGAGCATACAAAAAAACGTAATATAGAAATTTAGGCTATTATTCAAGTTTTGTCGGATAGCCTAGATCATATAGAGTCCATAACTCGAGACGAGACATTCGTCGTGTGATTAGGGTAGAAATGAGGGGCGAAAAACCGATTTTCGGCCTTTTTGGCGGCGCGCCCCATTGGATTAACATGGGGAACTTCAGGGCCAATGTGGCACATTAAGAAATTATCCAAAAATTCTGAAAAAATTCACAGGTACTCTCTGGCACCTTAGACAACTTTTCCGCACTATTACGTCATCAAAATCGGAAAAAAGTTTTTTTCGATACACCCTACCTACAATTAAAAATTTAAAAAACAAATTTAGCTTTAGAACTGTGGACGTGAGAAGTTTTTTGTCTCTCCTGTAAAATTTCCAAAAATGGAATGAGCTGGTTTTGATAGCAACCGCCTCATTTTGAAGTTTTCCCAAATACATTTCTAATTTTATATAATCAGCATTTACCAATCATCCCGGTATCCCAGGCGTCTTTTTCATATTCCGGTGTTCCCGGTAACTTTTCCTATCCTGGTGTTCCTAGTAATTTTTCTTATCCCGGTGTTCCCGGATGGACTAAAATTCCTTCAGTACTCAAGCGCAATACAGTAGAACCCCGATAATCCGCGGTGCGGATTATCCGCGAGTGCCAGGAAAAAAGGTTTTTAATGATGAGAGGAAATTTTAGATGAGATTAGAGACATTTTAGATGTAGAGCAAAGGTTTCTGCTGTACTGAACCTATTTTAAAAGTTTTACATATCATGTTTAAGTACAATAAAACAAAGTTTTTAAGCTGAAATATTTTTTTCGTGTTTTCACATCATTTTTAGTCTTTTTTCGGGTTATCCGCGATTTTCGTTATCCGCGGTACCCTTGCCACCCAATAGCGCGGATAGTCGGGGCTCTACTGTATAACTTTTGAATGATTTCCACATTTACAACATGGAAAAAATTTCTAAAAATTATTTAAAATTTCTCAGATTCCTTAATTAATCATTTCTTTAAGAATAAACGTTTTCGGTGAAATTATTCAATAATAAGGAAGTTGCATGTGTCAGATTTTCAAAAACAAACAAGTGTTCCGTATGGTTTTTTGTATGGTAAAATGAAATATCTAGTCAGTTTTTCAAAAAAATGTACAGGTAATTAAATATTTTAATTTAAAAGTCGAGAAAAAAACACGTGACTGAAAACGTTTATTGTTTAAACTATAAGATGACGTCAACAATAATACCATCAACTCCATTGCTTTACAACAATGTTTAGTATAAGATGACGTCACATCCAAACTCTTGGCGTTTTCGCGCGCTTTTAAAAAGGGGATTGTTGGTAGTTGTTTTGGCAATCAAAAAATTTCTCGATCGGCCTCAAATTTTGGGTAGTTGTTTATTTTTGCAAGAGGAATCGATTAAAAAAATATAAAAAATCATGTAACTTCCTCATTACAACTTATTCCGTTTTGAAATTTAAGAAAAAGATCAATATTTTCTAGTTGAAAGGGAGTTTTAATGGTTTTTGGTTTGTTTACCAACTTTCTTAAAAAATAAAATATTATCACTTATTGATTTTACATCCTCGTTTCCATGGACACTATTTTAACAACAATGATATTCCATAAAGCTTTTAAAATATAAAAATTAGATAAAATCTCAAATAAAAATATGGTTAACTATATTTAACTTTTAAATTTCATTGAAATAAATTTTTAAAATATTAATATAATTTTTAAATAGATTTGTACCTAGTGTTTCTATTAAAAAAATTGTTGTTTAGCATTAAATTTTCTTTGTAACAATGGAGTAAGCAGATCTCTTCTTGAGGGGAAATGAAGCTATTTCAGCAAAATGACCATAAAAAGGGTCAAAAGAGGGTCAAGGGGTCATTAAAAGTTTTCGAAACATAGCCTATGTTTTTTTCTGAGTTTTTTTACGTAGGTATACCAAGTTTGGCGCAGATCGGAAGTAAACTGTGGATTTGTATAAAAGACAAACATACATACACACACTTAACTTTATTATATTAGATAGTATGTTTAATGTGAATTCGGCAATAATCAACTATCCTATTACTGATCACTTTCCCTTGTTTTCTGTAATTTGTTCTAATGTAGATGTCTGCCCTGTATCCAACTCAGTGGTATCATCAAATAATATTGTTAATCTTAACACATTCAGTGTTTTAGTTCAAACTACCGATCTATGTTTGTCTTTTAGTTCGTATTCTGATGTCGATCAGGTTTTCAAAGAATTTCTAAAAAACGTAAATCATTTTATTACTTTTTCAAAATCTGCTTCTAAAATTGTTCAACGTAAATCCTTTAAAAAACCTTGGATGACAGCTGAGTTACTTTCAAATATTAGGGAAAAAGAAAAACTATTTAAACTATATAAAAAAATAAATATAATCAAGATATTAAATCACGGTTTGTTTCCTTTAGAAATAATCTAAAAACTAAACTACGTCTTGCAAAATCTGAATATTATTATTCTAAGTTTCTGCAAACTGGAAGAAGTAGTAGAGATCAATGGAAAATAGTTAAAGATATACTTAATGAAAACTCAAAGATAAAGCAGGGTACTTCTCTAGAAAGCCGGCGCAAATCTCGCCAAGTGATCTAGCAAATATCGCCGCATTAAAATAGCTTTATTTCTGCTCAAAAAGAGATCTGCTTACCCAATTGTTACAAAAAAACATAATGTAAATAACAAGTTATTAAAAGAAAAACTATACATAAGCCTATATAAAAATCATATTAATAATCTTAAAATATATTTCAACGAAATTAAAAATTTTAAAACTGGTAAGTATAGCTTACAATATTTTTATTTGAGTGTTTAATTTTTAAATAAAAAGTTTCATGGAATGGCATTGTTGTTATTTTTTCAAGCAAATGGTTACAAGCGGTGATTTTCCGTTTGGCGCTGGTTGCATCATTATTGGCGTCTTTATCGCTTGCGCCGGGATTCTGGAGTAGTACCTAAAGCAGTTACCTAACCACACTGAAAGTGAAATTTTAGCATTTGACTTTAACAAACATTTTTCTGAAGTCTTTAAAGGTGTAGATATCCCTGCAGATTTTCACTGCACGAAAATTCCTTCGTTACTTAATAGTATGTTTTTTTGTGAAGTGTCTAAGGAAGAAATCTCAAACTTAATTCATTCACTTCCCAATAAAAAATCTACGGGTATTGATCAAATAAACAAGAAAATGTTATCCATACTTTTTACTAAAAACGCCGAGTTTATCACTAGTTTAATAAATTCCTCATTTGAAAATGGTATTTTTTTCTCTGATTTAAAGACCTCAGTGGTCGTCCCCGTTTATAAAAAAGGTAATGTGAATGATTTGGGTAATTACCGTCCTATATCACTATTAAGCATCTTTTCAAAACTTATAGAGAAACTGATGCAGTCTCGATTGATAAATTTTTTAGATAAGAACAATATATTATCTGACAACCAATTTGGTTTTAGAAAGGGAAAAGGTACTGAGCAGGCTTTAATGGCCAATGGCAAATTCCCCGTATCTAGAAAAAACCAAAACAGAGAAGTAAAAAAATTATTACCGGATGTTAAAGAATTCCTTTTTTATCATATTTTTTTAGATGGAAGTGCCAAAATGTCTCTCACGATGTCGTGGATTTCTGAAAGTGGTTTTTGTTTTTAAGATTTAACGAGTCCGCGGGCCTCATGGATCAGCTTTGCGGGCCACATTTGGCCCGCGGGCCGTAGGTTGGGCACCACTGGTTTAAATCATATTTAACAGATAGAAAACAGATAGTTAAAATAAATAACAAATTCGGTCAAGAGATTTCCATTGAAGGAGGAGTTCCTCAGGAATCGATATTAGGGCCAACTTTATTTTTAATTTTTATTAATGATTTTTGCGAAATTAAATTGGACTGCAAAATAGTAACCTTTGCTGATGATACAGTTTTGATTTTTTCAGATTACAACATTTCAGCACTTTATGAAAAAGTTGAGATAGGATTGAAAAAAGTAAATGAATGGTTTCATCTAAATTTACTTAACTTAAATACCTCTAACGCCCGTAGTCTGTGCTTTTGGATTAAAATCACTTGAACAGCCGATCAATTGATTCACAAATACTAGCAAAGCCCTGATCTGTAAAATTTGATAGTCTGAGCACCTGGATCAATTGATAAAAGTGAATCAGAAACACCAGAGCTGGCGAACAAGCGAAACCGATGGCGATAAAAAAAGCTCAATCGTGATTGGTTGAGATCGTTTATATTGATGAATTTGATAGGAAAGAAATTTGCGAAAAAGTACGACATAAAAAGCACTCGGATTGTTTACTTTAAAAGTCAATGATTTTTAATAAAAATTAATGAAAGAATATGAAACTTGAAGTTTTGAGTAATACAAATGAAACAAAATAAACATAACACATGTAATCAGAATATTCGCATTTCCGAAATTTGCTTCATGGAATCCAATTTAGATTTGAATATAAATAAAAAAATAAAGCACCGTAGTTAGCTGATGATATTTTATTTTTGAATTTGAAAGAAAATAATAAAAAAAATCTTTTATTTTTAATTAACACAATTCTGGAGTTCTATATACTAACCTTTAGATTAGGTAAAAAGATAAAATAAATTAAGCAATCATTGGGAACTTAAAATATTGAATCAGTTTTGTACTTAGATCGGTAAATAATTTAATTTTGTAATAATAATAGCTACCTTTAAAAAAAATGGCCATGATGAATAAAATTAAATTGAAATCTTAATAAGTTTAATCAAAAATTGTATCGGCCGCCGGGAATCGAACCCGGGCCACTCGTATGATATCCGTGTATTTTAACACCAAGCTACCGGAGCGAAACTCGTGGGAGAAAGTTTAAGTATAAAACAATAGAGAAAAAGATTTTAATTACTAGAAATAATCATTTAAATAAACATTGGACTCGACAAAGCACACCTCAAAAATACTGTGAATCAAAAATATTTTATTTCTAAAATACTAATCTAATTTAGATTATATTGACACGAAGTGCATTTCCCATCAGGATAGCTTATGACGGGCGACGCCATGTTTTTGTTTTGTAATCATAGCTGAAGACAGACTCGATTCTGATTGGTGATCCAACCTAGATCAATGCTTTGAGCGGTGATTACTTGACACACAGTGGTCAACTGATTCATGGTGCTTCGGAATACCAAATCAAGCTGATTTGTGCTAAGAGATCCTGATCACAGGTTGCCAGAGGCTTCAGAATACGGCCGTAAGACTAAATTTATGATTTTTAATTTAAAACCAACTATCTCTTTAAGAAACACCATAAAAATTCATAATTTTGTTTGTAATATGCAATGCAATGACTCATGTAATTGTGAAGTAATAGAAAGGGTTAATACGATTAAATATTTAGGAATTCAATTCGATAGTAACTTTAAATGGAAATCGCATGTAAATAATTTGCTTAACAAATTGCGATACGTTAATATTACGTTTTTTAAATTAAAAAGAGTAGTGGATCAACGATTTTTAATAACTCTGTATTATTCATGGGTTCAATCTATTTTAAACTATGGTATAACATGCTATGCATCCGATTACTATAATAATATTAAACCTCTAATTCATTTACAAAACAAATTGTTTTCTCATTTCAAATACTTTCAGCAACCTATAACTTTTCTAACTTTACGCCAACTTTTTGTTTATCGGCTACTTATTTTCATTTTTAAAAACAAAAACTTCTACGAGCTAAAACCAGTAAATTATTTTATAAGAGGCACTAAAGGCAATTACTTTACTCCTAAATCCAGAAAAGAAATTATTCATAAATCTCACACTAACACCCGTATTGACCAACACGAGTTACTCTGGAGTTAGGAGTAAAACCTCGTACTCTGGAGTTAACGTTATCGACCACACCAGAATACCTTAGCTCTCGAGTGAAAAGCAGTACTTCCGCTGACTCCTCAACTTTGGCGAGTTACTCTAGAGTTAACAACAAACAAAATGGACGCCGGAGGTGTTTATATCGGACAGATCAGACGTATTTCCCGAAAAAAGCATAAATGGCCTGGATTAGCTATTAAAAATGGTCGGCGAAACTACGGCCAAAGTCGAAGGAGGTTAGACAATGACATGAGGTAAGTTTTTAGGATTTTTAAATCTCTTTCGTTTTTACTTCTCAGCTCTCGCAATCGTGACATCTAGATTTATGCTTTATATTTTTATGAAGTATTTTGAGAATAAACGGTAGTACTGTTGCATTAGCCAGGCGCAAATTTCGTCAATAGGACTATATTTGCTTCGTCTTACAAATTACATGTATGACAAACAATTAAAAGTAAGTTCAATCCTGCTAAAATTTCCGCCAAACACCGGCAAGCTCTTTTGAACTCAAAAAGTAGAAATATTGCTAATTAATATCAAATTCATTGATTAAAATGTTTGGTTAGATCAATAGCTATGCAGTTTATCAACAAAAATCTGAATGTTAACGGAATTGAACCAAAAGCCTAATTACATTAACTATTGGAGTTTTCAATATGTTTTGCACTCTACTCTTGGCAGTTGCATCCAACTAATGCAACAGAACTACTTCTAAAAAAACAGCTGAGAGAAATGCAAAATGTAAAACAAATAAAAAAATATCACATCAAATATAAATACTTAATCACATATCCAATTTATTTTTCATGCTCTGAATTATCTTTAATACCCTCCTCCTATTTTAGAAACTAGAAACATTTATTTCCATAAATATGTGTAAAATGTTTCATCCAATAATCAAACTTAAAAATGTAGAAGTACACTTCATACACAGTGTTGAAATGTTACGAATTTTGCAGAAAATCTTTTTTAATTAATTGTTATTTAAGTTTTTGATATTACATTGAATTTTTCTTACTGTATGTTTATAAATTATTATTAAAGTAATAGTGAACAATATCACTAGTATAAATATCCAGGGTCACTACTAGATGGCGTGGCTATAAGCTAAAATTTCTTTGGAAGGAGAAATGTGTATGTTTTCGTTTTTATTCCTGCATGCTGTGTCCTGTTGTCACGTAGAACAGAACCAGGGTTTTTGTCGAGGGTAAAAATCTAGAAGTGTGTTCGGGTTGGCGCCTATTGGCGAATTTTTAGCCTCCAACTTAACTTTGATACTTAGGCGCAACTACTTCGCTTGGCGTTTCAACCCGCTTCAAGATTTATGCCGCCGTCACGATTTCAAAATTGAGTTCTGTGCTATTTTAACCACTGCAGGTTTTTTTAAGGACCAGATATCACACATTTTTATCTTTTAAGCCTAAATTTAAACAACTGGGACACTTAGTTTGCAGAAAATTTTGAAGAAATTTTTATGTACAGAATGTTTTTTGTGTTATCCAACTATGTGATCCTTTGATAATTAATTGGGCATTTGCTCGCTTAAAATCCTCTGCCATTCATAGTATCTGCGATTCAAGCATATCGTCCCTAATGCTTGCAGGATTTTATTCATGTGGGATACATAAATATGTATAACAGTTTGAGCCTCTGAGATGTTCGGTGTAATATTATTATTGGTTATGTTACTTCTGAATTCAATTCCTGCTATTCCTTAGAAACTTTGCCTTTATTATAACCAAACAATAGAGGATCTTTAACTATGCTTGCAGTTAATCGTAGCTCAGTAAATTAAGAAAAAATGTGTTTCATTTCTATATATTGAAATGAACAAACCATGCTTACTTATTTTCTCCTTTTTAGGTTATCCAAATAATGTTTCGTGCTTGTGGTTTCCCCTCTGTATTAGAGGCCCTGACTGAAATAACCTGTCTAGGAGGCTGATAAAGAATATCGTGACAATCAGAGAAGGTACGTACTTATGAATTACAATTAATGTCTGTTACAGAGGCCTTGGCCTTTTTGTTAAAAATACTAATTACTTTTGCATACATGTGATTCCTCCGCCAATTGGCGGAAATCCGCCAATTTGTTAGCAAAATTAAAATCCCACAATTCGATTTGACAAACTATAATTCCACATTCTTATTTCCCCCAATCGTTTTTTACTGAAAACTCTGGCCGAGAGTGTTGCCTAGTAATAAATTTTAAGTAAAATCGAAAAAAATATCGAAGTAATATGAAAACTAGTTAATATTTAAGCTGAAAAATATGACTATCATATCGAATCGTTGATGATTTCAGGGAGTAGAAGCCAATGGACACCCTCTACTTAAAATGAAGGAACATTAAGGTGCCACAGAATTTTTCATAAAATGTTTTCCGCCAATTTATTGTCAGAGTAATCGCATGTATGCTTTTGTCTTTCCAATTTTTATTGTTTACCAAAATTATCCTTTTAAATTTGGCCTTTTCACAGGTATATCTCTGCACAGATCCATGCCAGGAATGTCGTCAAGAGGTAGTATTGGGTTTGGAAGCCTCAGTTTGTTTGCCTCAGGATTCCCTTGTGCTGCCGTCTGCAGAATGCCCAAAAGATTGTCCTTGCCACGCTGGTTTTCAAATTCTACACATTTCAAGGGATTTTGGATTGATTCAGACCATTTTTATTTTATAAATTTTTACGTCTTTCAGTTTGTTTACATGTTTTTGTACATTTAAGTTATAAATACATATTTTTCTACATATTCATATCCAATTTTGGGGGTTTTCATGAATAATCACTAATTTTTCCAACTAGTGTTTCGAAATTTTGTTCCAAGCTTGGAATTTAGCGTTTTAAATATTTTTTTTCTTTAATAATTCATTAAAAATCTTTAAAATAACAAAATTTCTTCCTATTTTTAAATACATATTTTGCACTTTTTGTTATATATTTACCTATAATGAACACATATATGTATATATTTTTAGTTACATGGAAATCACAGCCCTATTTATAAATAGGCTTTATCATTTTTTAGATAAATTATTTACATTCTTGAAGTTTCTAATGTCAATTGTCTAAACCAAGTTTGTTGCAAAATTGTTTAATTGCTATGCATTTTTAATTATATTTCATTGTTTACTGTGTTACACAATATTTAAGAGATGGCATAATTGATATTTGTATGTGAATGTATATGACGGCCAGTGATGGCGTAGTGGTAGTGCATCACGCTTCCACGCTACAGGCCTGGGGTTCAATTTATAGGTCCCGGGTTGGGGCAAGGTACATTCAGCCTTTCGTCCCTTCAATGGGTCTATAAAATGAGGGGCAAGTATGCTTAAGAACAAAACACTGGGGGTCTTGTGTTAGGCTGACCTGGGACATTTGCCTAGCACCCCAGGCCCCACTGTCATGAAAACGATGATGGGCATAGTAGGCCTTGGCCCACTGGGCTGTTGCGCCTATGTTTTTTCATGTGAATGTATTTCTGATTCAATTACTTCTTCATATCTGCCCCAACTGTGCTCTAGTTGAATAAATGGAGAAACTGCATTATTTCTATAGCTTGTGATTATAACTGACTATTTCTACCACCACCTTCATCTCAACTGTACTTTTACCAAACTTGTACCTTTTGAGAAAGACTATCATATAAACTGTTGTTTCAAATGGGAAATAGTATTTATCTTTTTTCAGTATGTTGGATTAAATCCAAATATTCATAGTCATTACATTATTTATAAGACCACTTCTGATTGGACAGCTGCAACTCATGTAAAGAACATCGAAGTAAATGTTTCAAATGTTAAAGATCATTGATCATCTTGACTATGCTACATCCATGAATATAATTAGCTGGTGGCTCAAAATGTTTTTCTTGAAAATATTTATTGCATTGTTTTTACTAATTTTAATTATTATGAGACATCACTAAGCTTACTTGAAGCAGTTATGATGATGTTTTTTTTGTAACTTCTTTAGAACTTATATTCTTTTCTCTTAAAATTAAAAATGTATTACAACTTTGATCCTTCAAAGCTGAAGGATCCACTATAAAGCTTTGCATTAAGGAAGTTTCATTTTTAACTTTTATCCAGGTTCACAAATGTATTAGCTTTATTTAAAAACCTTAGAGTTTTCAAAGTTGCAGTGTAAGTTTTATATAAACATGATATTTTGATGTAGTATTGAATACTTAAATTGATGTACTTCTTTCAAATAAATTTGCATTATTTTCTTAATCCAGAAAACTTGAAATTGTTTGTGATTCTTTTTAACTTATATCAAATTAATTACAACTTCTTCTTAAATAAATTTAGCTTTATTGCATTTCAATAAAAATTATTTATATTCACTACATTATTATAAAAAATTGTAAGTACATTGATAATTAAAACATATTTAATTTTTTAAATATAATCTTTTTCAATGTGATTTTTTGCTAAAATTTCATTGTACAGCTGTCTGGCTAATTCATCCTCAACTTCATTACACAAACAATTAAAATATTTATTCATGTTATTGAACCAAGGAATATGAGTAAGTGATAAAATTAAGAAAAACTTGATTAAAATCTAGAATTGCACAGTCGCAAAAAAATTCAATATGTCCTAATATATTCCCTTCACCAACATAAATTTTTTTTCTATCATTCAGTTTTATCGCATAAAAGAAAAAGCCACTGACAAATAGACATTTTCTATGATACATGTTTAGACAAAACCAAAACTACCTAAACTGAATTTGATTTAAATTTTTCCCAGGATTCAAACGTAAAACCCCTTATCGGTCATCATTTGCGAAGGAGTGAACAGAACATTCCCTCAAAGAACATAGCTCTTTTCTTGAAAGAAGAATGATTCCTGATTTTTGTGTTAGAGCTTATAGTATTAAAATATAAAATTAAATTATAATGATTAGATTAGTTATGCTGATATAAAAAATAATTTGTTTAGTTGATAAAAAATGCTTAACATAATTTGCAATAAAAACTTGGCGACTGAATTTTCTTTTGCATAAGAACCTGTATTTCTGCAGGAAATTACTGAAAAATAATTCATTTCATTGATTACCAATGGCATAAAAAGGAAGATAAAATTGTGTAAAAAGTTTTTAAAATAGTGTTTCCTAATTATCTAAATAGAAACGACGTTTTACCAAAAATGTGGGGCATATTCTAGATTTTCCACTTCAAGGATGAATTTTGCCTGACTTTCAGCGAGCCCTAGCGACCAAAATATTAGTCTGACAAAAAAGTTTAAATGACACTTTTGTAGCTTGGTTCTTCATTTTAATTTTTTGTATTTAACTTTTTCACGAGAAAGCCATGCTTTCCGTTCTATAAGTAAAAAGCCGAAAAATTAGGCAAAATTTTAGCGTTTTTTCGAATTTTCACAATAATACCATTCGAAATTTCGTATGAGAAGTTCGGATTCGGGTTCAGCACTATCGAAAACATTTAAAAACCGTTGAGAAAAGAAAAGCTTCTGATTTTTTTTCTTAAAATTGCCCTTTTTCGACACCTGGTTATTGGACTCTCAGGTCTGTTTATTTTTAAATTAAATATCGCATTGTCTTTTTGCAATCAATAATGGATCTGTTCTTATTGAAAATGGAAGTCAACACTTCCATCTCAAACCCTGTAAAGTTTGCTGTTCTTCGTCATTTTTTTTTCAATTAAAAAGAATTGATTCCGAATTAAAAGTTAAAATAATCGGAACAACAACAAGAAATTTTTTGATGTTTTCGCGCCCTATTTCCTTCTTTACATGCTTTTAGTCACGTGGGTACTGCTGTCCAATCAGAAGTGGCCTTATAAATACAGTTCTCCTTAACTCTGGAGTATCTTAATTCGATGTTGGTCGATAAGCTTAACATTTATCACTAGAGTTAGCTTAACTCTAGAGACATCCTACTCGAGAGTTAGCTTGGATTTGACTCGAGATCATAGGCGCCGACTTTTATTAATTATTGGGGGGGCCCAGTACGGAGTTTATTTATATACGTAAAGTTTTAGAGATTCCTTAAAAGTAGTACTCAAATTATATTCCACGTTGTGTTAAAATTTTACAATTACTCGAAGTATAATAGGGGGTCTGGGGGGTTCCCCCAGAAAAATTTTGAAAATTTCCCTCAAAAAGTAGTGTTACAGCTTTTCTTTAGACATTTTTGGTTCCACCAAAAGAGAGAAGTTCCTTATAAAACATAGAATTTCTAAGGAAAATATTACAAGAGACGTCAAAATTTCGAGAGGGGCTAGGGGTATTATATATTTTAATATATAATAGAATATTATAGAAATATTTTTGAAATTTGTCTCTTTAAATTAGTGTTATTTATTTTGAAACTATCAAAAGGTAACTCGCGGACCCCCTAGGAAGGTGCTGGGGGACCCTCGGAGGTCCGCGGCCACAGACCAGACCACTGCTATAAAAAATTCAAATAAAAAGCAGCGTAATATATATATTTTTTAATTTAATCGAACACAAAAAATTAAATACCTATCGCGAAGAATGAAAATGGATTTATACCGCTTTTAAAATCAACGGCACAGAGCCGTAACTAGAGTTTTGTTTCGGGAGGGATTTTGACTTAAATATTATTTTCTGAGGTACCTACTTACGAGTACTTTTTTACTTCAGTGTTAGATGACTTGCACATTTGATATTAATTTTGTTGAAATTAATTTCAAAATTTTATAAACATTTAAAATTCCAAGCGAAGCGATATTTTGAGGGTCCTCCCCCGAAATATGGAAATTTCCACCACAAAATAGCTTTTTATCTCTTTTTGAAGCCCATTTGGGTTACACCCTTAGAGCAGGACTTATTTTAAGAAGCAGAATCTTCAAAGAAACCCAGTATATATAGTATATAATAAACAGCAAAATTTTGAAGGGGGTTTAGGGGTCCTACTACAGAAATATTTTGGAAATGTTTCCCTAAAAATAGTGTTTAACTTCATTTTGTAAGACTCTTTCTTCTTATGCTACACAAATGGAGGATCACACCTCAAAAATCACAGAAGTTTCAGGGGAAAACGGTACATAATAAATTTTAAAATTTGAGGGGGGTTTGGGGGTCCTCCCCCAAATTTTTATGAAATTTTTACCCTAGAAAGTAGTCTTTTAAGTCATTTTGAGACCCTTTGTGAAGACCAAAAGAACGACGTCCAATACATTGTCTTAAGTTCATGAAAGAAAGGTAGATTTTTACTAAAAATATTGGGGGGGCTTAGCCCCCCTTCTTCCGACATTGGGGGGGCTCAAGCCCCCTCAAACCCTATGGAGTCGGCGCCTATGCTCGAGATGGTCGATACGGCTGTAAATGAAGCTACAAAACTTACAAATAATTATGCAGAATTCAAAATAAATATATCCAAATTCATAGAAGCACAAAAATCAATAGAAATTCTCTTTATAGTAAATAAATAAAGCTCCATCGCGTTGCCTTAATTACATCAAATGACATTTTTGATGTCATGACACGAGCTTATGCTCTTAATGATATCACATACATACATTTTTTTTGTTCTTTGTTATTCCAATTTTGTGGGGTTTTTTTTGTTGTATGTTTTCCGCTTTGTATAATCTATGTGTGTCTATGTGTCTGTATGTTAATGTTAATAAATTTGAATTTGAATTTAGAATTTTTAGAACTACTAGTTCAACTACTCAAAATCAAAAGTAGTTGAACTACTAGTTAACTAGTAGTTGCAACTAGTAGTTAACTACTTTTCAACTACTTTTAGTTAACTAGTGCCGAACATTAGGACTAACTGCGTGTAGCCCGAAAATTGTTGCATCAATTTGTTCAGACACATCATATGTCATATGTATAATATTATCTGTCACTTATTCCATTTTTAAAATGTATTTTACCTGAATACCTAATTATTCACCACAGTTATAATTAAAAACTACTTTGGGCTCATAGAGGAGATATAACAATGGAGTGAGCTTTCCCATTGAATCGCCTTCAAAAAAGAGTAACCATCATCGGCATGGGCTCCTGGCGACGATTGGCACGCTTTCGCTTTATTGGCAATTTCGAGAGTATTAGAGGTCATAAAATTAACTGAATAATTTCGTGATCAAGAAGTAGTAGTTTCGTAGTGATTATGCAGACACACTAAATACTTTTATTGTAGTTTTTTTTCTAATTTACTAACTTTTAAAAGGGGAGGTATATTGAATAAAATGAAGAATTTTTATGCGACATTTTAGTGTTTTACTTAAAATTAAAATGTTTACAATTTTTGAGCAAAGAACAAAGTTTTTTGCCTCTCTAAAATCGTTCTTGCATTTTCAAAAATATTAACAGATTTTTCACAGTTTTGCAATCAATATGGACTGGATAGGGGCTAAAAATTAAGCATAAAATGAGTGTGCACAGCCCACAGTGATAATTTTATTAAAAGATTTTTTAAGGGAGGAGTTGGAATGAAGACGATATTCTCATTGCTCTATTCATCCTGTGTCTTTTTATTTGCTCATCGGTATAGTGCTGCAGTTTATTTTCGATGAAACTCAAAGAGCACTGTTCTTGATGAGTAGAAAAATTTTCGGGGGGAGGGGTTAAAGTTCACTATCTGAAGTTAAAGGGAGAAAAACAGGTTGCTTTATACTTAGCGTCGAGGAAGATTTATGTCAACTAATGTAAGTCCTTTTTATTCTTTCAGTTTCAAAGTTTGAAGTTTGCTTTTTTTCAGTTAATACTACTCGTTCTTGGAGGGTTTGCATTTTTAAGAGAGCGAATTGGTATTTCTTGATGTCCAGACAAAAATCTCGAAAGTGATTCCTTTCATGCAGTTTCATGACTTTCTTGTCATCCTAAAGGAATATTTCTTTAAAAATGAGAATAAATGCCAGCTTTATCTAAAAAATGGCTTCTAACTACCAAATTTAAGACAAAAGTTGCATTTATTTTCCCATTTAATATTTGCATAAATATGAAACATAAAATAAATGAAATTTTTTTATGAATAAATACGTCCAATTTTAGTTAACTTAAATTAAAAATTTTTAAATGAGTTGTATAGCAAGCTTTTTTGAAGGAAAGTTTTAAAGCCAGAAAATGAAGAGATGATTGAACTGTTCCATTTATTCTCACAGCTCTTGTCTCATTCATTCTCATACCTACGTATTTCTAGAAAACTTAAAATAAGCTTAGAAAATAACCCTTAATTTTTACCATATGAATTGTAATTATAAGTATATTTTAATACAAAGTAGATATTTCAGCTTTAGTTGATTTTTTTAAATACTCTTTACAGAATAAAGAAGACAAAAAATTAATTTTTGGTATAAGAAAACACATTTAGTAGTCCTGTTAACACAATAATGGAAGCCGGTGTTAATTAATACAATTTACTAAATGGTGTATGAATCACTATATTCTGCTTGGAATATCAAACATTCAAAATGAAGTTAAGACATAAAAAATTTAATGGTCCCAATCTCCCCTACTGTATTTGTTCATGTGGTACATTCTTTTGATGCTGAAATAATAAAAAATAATTTAAACAAAATTTTTTATTGATATGTAATAGGAAATCTTAGTAAAAAGTGCAATCAAATAAGAAGTTTACACTTTTACAATTTAAATTTTTTCAAGTTTTCAAAAAGGTTAAGGCTCAATTGAAAATCAAGGAAAAGTCAACTTCTCTCGTCACCAGACAGAATATATGTCTAACTATCTATCTCGTTTGGGCATTCGAACAAATTATGCACTTCTGGGACATTTGAAAGTAAAATTAAAATTTTTAATGTAACTAAATTAGGTGACAAAGAAAAAAATCACAAGAACTTTGAATAAAAATTTAAACCACAAAAATTAATTAGAGTATCCAAATTATGTACACTTGAATACAGTTCGTTATTTTTGAGTAGAGGTAGAGCTAAAAACTTTTTGTTACATAATCCAAAATCATGCAAGAATAAGTTAGTACACAAATATGAATGAATGCAGGAGTAATTATTAAAATGCATGGCAATTTTACATTCTGTAATTTCCTTAAAGAAATTTTATGGTAGTAAAAATGTACAGGATTGACAATGTTGCAAATGTTATGTTAGTCTTCAATAACAAAATATTATATATCTGACTTCTAATTTAAATTACAGAATTAATTAATTACATCTAATATAATTACCTAAAAAAACTCGAAAATTATTTACAAATGTATTAGAGAAGTACAGATTTTACATCTTTTTTAATACAACAATTTAAGACTTACCAAAAGTGTAGCTTGTAAAAAAATTAAAGTATATATTCTACAAACTAAATTTCTAAAAAATACCAACCCTTTAATTACAAGGTTCTTAACAATAAAAAAATTAGCACACCAATTTTTATTTTTATACAGTGTCTCCAAACCAAATCTAATAGTTATTAACATTTAGTTGGTACCTTTTGCTTTTGACTTAAACATAGTATGGATTGTCACTATTTGATGGTCACTGTTCTTTGGAAGAATATTTTTTGTATAGATTACAGAATACAGTATAACTTTACTTCAAAACAATTTAGTTGATTAATTGTTTAATTTCTATCTATCAGAATGGTTATTTTAACAAAAGATAGCTAACTCAGCTTTAATAGAAAAAATTTGACTTCTTCACGATTCGACCGTAATTCTTCAAATACACGCCATTAATGAAGTTAGTACATCATTTTATAAGAACACAGTTTGCCCTTTGCAATAGTATTTCTTTCATGGATCCACAAAGAACAGCATTTCCATTTCATATGAAATAAAATAAAAACAATTATTAGCATGTGATCACATAAAATATTAACAATTACAAGAAAAAATTTAACAGTATAATTTTTATTACGGTTTAAATTAAAACATTGAAATGTTTATATTCGTATTCCATTAATTTTTATTTCAATGTAAATTTCTAAATTTATTTAAAATCCCTTATAACCAAAAACCTTCTTGCGGAAGACAATTATTATCTTGTGAATAGGAAAACGAGAGAATAAGAATTCTTAAAATATGGGATTCCCTAATGCAGGAGAAAATGCGTAATTAATCTAAATAAGAACAAGCAAAATACTTAAAAAAAGAATTAAATACATTTATCCCGGTTTCAATCAAGAATTGCAAGTAATTGGTAAATTATAATTGAATGCTTTAAGAATTAAAAGCACAAATCAAACAGTATCATATTTCTTACAACTGAAATAAACATGAAAAATCTAATGAGAAGCAAAGTAGTAAACAATAACTAACAAAGATATAAAAAGTTGAGTAATAACTTTCACTGAATTAAAAAAAATATTGAATATTTACCTCTTAATTCCAATCTTGAATTGACTTTGCAAGTCTATCCGGAATTCTTGATCTGAAACTGATATCAACTAAAAATAAAAAAAAGCTCGCCGTCGATTTGAGTAACATGGTAAAAAATGGCGGCGGCGGCAAATTTCGAGCTCAAGTGGATTGGCGAGCGATTGGGCGGCGGCGGTGTGACGTTTTGGCGGCGGATGTGACGTTTTGGCGGCGGAAGTGACGTTTTCCCATTGCCTTAATGTTAAACGATGTTTGCCACTATTAAGGTTTGCCATTGCTCACTCCACTGTTATATCTCCTCTATGTTTGGGCTATTAATAGTAGCGGAAGTTGCTGTTAAATGTGAAGCTTTAAACACTGTTTCCACAAAAATATACAAAAGAAAACTCTTTTTTTTAGTTATGCAGATTCCTTCGCAAACCACTTTTCTCAAGAGCAATCTGGTGCCCGTGGAACGCCACTTGAGAACCACTGATCTAAAAACTCGTTTTATAAACTACTTAGCTAATTTGCCCGGGCCTTGCACGGGTGGAGTGTATTAATTCCTTCTTTTAAGTTATCCCAAGTATGTCCGATTTTTCGTATCAACAATAATCTCCACGGTGTCCCCGGTACTTTTTTATATCCTGATTTTCACATCCCGGTGTTTTTCACATTCCCGGTACCTTTTCATGTCCCGAAGTTCCAGATACATTTTTATAGCCCGCTTTAGCTATTACCCGATAATTATTTTATCCCGGTGTTCCAGGTACAGTCGAAGAAAAAAAAAGTGAGACAGTTCACATTGTGAGCAAACTACTGGGGTTAGGATGATAATTTTTGTGTCATTTTTCATGATTTAACTCCTTCTTGAAAATAAAATATAGTTTATGTCCTTAGGGGGCCGTCTACATATTAAACGAAGCACCAACTTTCGTTTTTCCTATGGGCGACATCAAAGATTATTCCAGATTCTGAAAGAGCACCCCCTAAAACCCCCCAAAACCAATTTTCATGTCATTTGGTCCCCAAATAAAGCCAGGAGTTGGGGTTGAAGTTCGTCGAATTTACGTTGAAATCTCGTTTTTTACGTTGAATTCTCGATTTTGATACTTACAACCATCAACCCCGCACGAGAATTCAACGTGAAAAACGAGATTTCAACGTAAATTCGACGAACTTCAACCCCAACTCCTGGCTTTATTTGGGGACCAAATGACATGAAAATTGGTTTTGGGGGGTTTTAGGGGGTGCTCTTTCAGAATCTGGAATAATCTTTGATGTCGCCCATAGGAAAAACAAAAGTTGGTGCTTCGTTTAATATGCAGATGGACCCCAAAGGACATAAACTATAGCTTTTTTTAAAGTAGACGTTAAATAATGAATATTGGCGTTTACAGTATGTTTCTAACCCCAGTAGTTCGCTCACAATGCAAACTGTCTCACTTTTTTTTTCTGCGACTGTACCTTTTTTTCTCATCCCAGTTCCAACTGTGATCTCATTCCATCCCGACTTTTTTGTTTATTAAACATAAATCCTTTCTTAGTGATAAAAACAATCCAATCGAAATAATCTCAGTCATTTGAAATAATCTTCAACAGAATTTTCGTGAAATATTCCCGCTGTCCTTTCAAAATTCCGCGAAAATTCAATTTCAGAATATCTCTTTGAGGATGTGCAAAGTGCCTTTAGAATTTCTAAAAAAAAAATCTCAATTTTAAAATATTTCCATTTTTTTAGATTACGGATAAGGTTGCAGTTATAAAGCAAGAAACTATGAATTTAAAAAAAAATTGAAAACATATTTACCTGGTTTTTAATATTCAAATAAATTAAATAATCATATTTCTGTAAACTCTCAGGCTTTCACGGCCGGAATTATCAATTGAATTCATAAAATCAAACATTTCCGGGATATAAGGCCGTGTTCTATTTTTATTCATATCAAACGTTTCGTCCCTCTCTGTGGAGGACATCATCAGTGAAAACATTTTAAAAATTTTTAAATGTGTTTCAAATTATTGTGTTATAATTGTTATTGTGTTTTCAAAAATTTTTAAAATGTTTTCACTGATGATGTCCTCCACAGAGAGGGACGAAACGTTTGATATAAATAAAAATAGAACACGGCCTTATATCCCGGAAATGTTTGATTTTATGAATTCAATCATCTTTCTATTTATAACACGAATTTAAAAAAAATATTTTGGGTTATTTTTAACAATATTTATATTTCTGTTGTTTAAACGGTTTTAATTATATTTAAAACTTATGTATAAATAATTTATCTTTTATTTTTTAAATAACAAATTAATATTTTTACATTTATCTTTGTCGTTGTGGCAACCTAATCATTACCATATTTAAAACAAAATATAAACTCGCTTTCGGAAATTTTGAACTTTTGCATTTATTTTTTACTATTATTATTATTTTTATATTCTTTTGCAAGTATGTTTTTTAAGGTAGTAAAATGTGACACCTTATTTCATAATGCCAAAACGCAAACAACTAGATAACACGGGGGACTGTTTTAGAAATTAAGATAAAAATCGAAAATGTTTGAAGTCTAAACATTCGTGTAATTGCTATGAAACTGACACAACTTCGACGTTTGTTTGTTCTCATGAAGATAAAATTCTAAATTTTCGTGATGTTTACAGTAATTACTACATTTTTCACAGCCAATCGATGAAAATAGTTACAAATTTTAAGAACGTTAAATTTATTCCTGAGATGTTTCAGTGCTTCTTAATGGATCTGTGAAAAAACATTACCTTGGGGAAATGGTAAAGGAATGTTACATTGCTCTGTTGTTAATTTTCTTGGAATTATAAGGCGACCCGCCAATTAATGTTACCATAAAGGAACTGTTAATGTTTCCGCTACTGAATGTATATCCACCATTTTCGAAAGAATACCCCGGAGAAGTACTAACCCTGTTTTAAGAATGTTTCATAAAGTGAGTAAGTGCAGTGAGCAGGGTTTTGTGAGGAATTGCGAAGCGGTTCAAACGTGTCTGCGTCAGCAGTTAACGGGGGTTGGCGAGCGATAGCGAGCAGGGGGCGGTAGCTCCCTAGTAAAATAAATTTCAAAAATCAATCGATAAAAATCAATACAAAACTATTAAAAGCCTGTTTTCTTAAATATAACCAATTTCTTTAAAAGCTACTTTACTTTGAAAAAGTAAAATAAAACCAGGCCAGCAATAATATAAATCTAGTGAATTAGTCTTGTAAACCATGCCCTATGAAACGATGAAATTTCAGCTGTTTTCATGGAAACTTTTAAATTCTTGCTATTCCGTATTATTTTTGATAATTGTATTAAAATCTTGAATGTAAATAATGTTTCTAGAATTTTCTGATAGGGAAGAATAAGAAACATTTAATTTGCAGCTTTGTGTGTGGGCGTAAAAATCTGAAGAAAAAAAATAGAATATCTTCTATACATCACATAAAAATTTTATCGTTTTAGAATTATTATTTTTGTGAAAAATTTCCGTTTGAAATAATGCGGCCAGCAAAATCATCCACCTAAGTCCTAAAGTCATGTCTTTTTCAACCATTTCAATTTATCTTGTTTTTGCTATTAAATTATTATGAAATTTAAATTTAACATTGAAGCTACACATAAGAATTTAGAAAAGGTTTAAAAAAGACTGCTTGGAATGCTTTGCTTTAAAAATTCTTTTTTAAAAACCTTCCGGATTGTGTGAGGAACAACATGCTAAAATTTCATAATAATAATTGCTTTAATAATGTGGGTGCTAAAATACAAAAACTAAAAACGGGAGTAAATATTCAAACCCCCGTGCACCCCCTCCAGAATGGAATATCGAAAAATCCAGAAATTACTTGCTTTCTAATATTCTTAAGAGGATATTACCAGCAGGTCGCTTCGTAATATCAATTTATTAGTATGTTTTTCTTCGAAAATGTAAAACTTTGTTTAAGCTCAGCAAAAACGGGTTTTTGAAATTTTTAGACCCCTTAAAATTCGAATATCGAAATGTGGCCAGGTACCTTCTACCTTCCTGCGAAATTACGAAGATCTGGGGTCATTTGGGACGGTGCTAGGCTCAAAAACGTAGAAAACACTCCAAGCACCCCTGTGGTTGAGAAAAAAAAAGAATTTCGAAAAATCCCATTCTTAGTGCGAGTATAACACCGAAAGGTCTTTCACTACACCAAGATTCGAGTCTTTAGCATAGGTCAGGGGTCGGCAACCTTTTGAAACAGAAGAGCCAAAAGTCACAAAATACAAAATTTCCCAGTTTTTAAAGATCCATTGATTTTTTTGTTTCAATTTTATAGTATTTGCTATATATTTGATCTTAAATTGGAAGGGTGATTTTAGTTGGAGAGGTTGACTCAACATTTGTTTGAGGTACCTCCTTTCGGGTACTTTTTTTACATAAAGTTTTAGATGACTTACATACACTTTGTAAATTAATTTTAGTGAACTTCATTTCAAATTCAACTAAATTCCTAGAGAAATTGGAGGGTAAAAATTTTTGGAAATTTTCCCTTCAAAATAGCGTTGTAGCTCATTTTAGGCCTTTTTGGATTGCATCCTAAGAGCACCTCTCATTTTTTAAGTGGCAGAATTTTCAAGGAAAAATAGTATAGTTATAATAAACAGCACACTTTCGAGGGGGGTGGACGTCCCACTTCAGAAAAATTTTGGAAATTTGCCCCTAAAAGTAGTGTTTTAATTCGTTTTTTAGAACTTCTATAATGGCCAAATTAGGATCACTCCTCATAAGTCGCAGAATTTTCAAGGGAAATCGGCACGCATTCCAAAATTTTTAGGAGTGTTTGGGAGGGATATACGAAAAAACCGTTCAATACTAAAACCGTTCAATAAAATATAAAAAAATTAATTACATGTGTAAAGCTATGAATTTTTTTGTTTTTTGAACGGTTTTTGCACTGAACGGTTTTTTCGCGTCACCGTTTGGGAGTTCTCTCCCAGAAATTGTTAGGAATTTTTACCCTTAAAATAGAGTTTTGACTCATCTTGAGAACTTTGGGTTACACCGCTCCTTGTGAGTAGCATTGATTTCATTAGGTACCTACTTAAAAATATGTTACTGATATACTGATTTTTTAAGGGTTTTGATAAAAAAATATTAATTTTTTCGTATGGAACTGGAGAGCCGCAACTTTACATCGAAAGAGCTGCATGCGGCTCGAGAGCCGCAGGTTGCCGATCCCTGGCCTAGGTGGATTTTGCTGTGCGTTGATGAGAGAATGAATGAAGAATGAGTGAATAGTAAAGATCTTTATTATTTTAGATATAGGGTTATAACTTTCAATATGTAACTTTTTTAGACTAACTTTTAACTGGGCATATATCAAAAGATTTTCAATGAAATTTTTTTTAATATTAGTGGAGTTATAAAATACTCTTTTAAGATTACATTAATACTTTCATTTGATTTTTAATTGTTTTAATCAGTAAAATAACTGACATGTTTCTTATTACTCCTCGTGGGGTAAAAAGATACAGTCGCTTTGGGGTAATAAGAAACAAGCAAAAAACCCCTTCCCTTTTACTTAACAATAAGTGCATTATTTTTTCAAAAAAGGCTGATAATGATATAAACATTCTGTAAAAAAATGAGCTTCATAAACCTAAAGGAAAATCCTGTGGAATTTTTGAATGTTTTTTATTACCCCACTCTCCCCTAACTGCTATAATTTTTAAATAGACATTTACACCGTTCTTCGTCTATTCGTAATAAATTATAAAATGTTTTGATTGAACTTACATTTCATCAAGTGAGGCAAGACGTCACCCTAAGATGAAGAAGTAAACCCTGCAATTTATGCATTTCAACAATGCACAATGTTCATGAAAGGAGAATTTCACCATTTATCGCTGGTTAAGCGGACAAATAGTGTAAGCTCACAACTCTCAAGCGTCACCTCCAACCAAAGCGTTATATAGTTAAGCGAAGACAATCCAATGGGACGACCAGTCGCTTTTTTTCTAGTGGCGTCCTCTAGCGACCGTGCGAGGAGTTACAGAAATCTCAGAGCTCAAAATTTGACGCCATTTTTTCCCCATGTCGTCACTCAAGTGTTGATAGCTTTGCCTCCAACCGTGGACCAAATGAGCATTGATTAGTGGAGGACTAATCAATAGTCACCACTTTTTCAGTTATAGTCGGCTAGACTAGTACTTGCCCTCCGCTCTCTTGCGTTACCTTCCTATACCGTGCTGATGAAGAGTTGTGAGTTTACACTTAATGCACAATGTTATTTCAATAGGTAAAATGGAGTTGGAAAAGCGCTGAAAAACAGGGAAAGAGTCGTTCGATTTTTAAATCCTTTCTTTGTGGGCGTCCAATAACTGAGATGAAGGTCTCTATCAAATTTCAAGCCTCTGGGTTGGGTTCAGTAGTTTTGGAGATTTCGTGATGAGTGTACATCAGTGTGTCAGTCAGTCACACAGTGATATTTGGATTTTATAGATATAGATTTCGATGCTAGTGAGTTGATTATTCTCCATTTTTGATAGCAGCAGACTAGCTTATACATGGTGTCCCAAGTACACCCCTTTAACTTTTGAACCCTTACAGATATAATCATGAAAGTGTAATAATCATTACAGATATAATCATGGCCACTTTTTTCACCTTTCACTTTGTTAGACCCCACTTTCATGACTATATCTGGAGGGGTTCAAAAGTCATAGAAGGGGAACAGTTATCTTGGGACACCCTGTATAATAATAAAGAAACTTGCATTCTACTTGGAAACTGTCTGTGGGCTAGACACCAATTTACGATACACCTGATGCAAAGTCAGTGGTCCTTTTCCTTCCTCCTCTAAGGCGATGATGGACTTCTCCTTTTCTAGAATAAATGCTTGAACCGTCCTCCGTAAGTCATCATCCTGGTGCTTGTCGGCCAACAACAACAGCTCCCAAGCGTTGGAAGCGTCCAATGCCATTTTCAATTGTCCTTTGCAGACATCTTTCAGAGATACAATATGGTACTTGTCAGCGGCCGAGTACAGCTTTACACTGTTTTGCCAGTCCAAATCTTCTAATTCTTCTCCATATGCGAAATTCAAAAGTCGGTTAAGTGTGTCTGGATCAGTATCCGGAAGGGTCAGCGTATCGTTTACCATCCCCTTCTGGAACATGGCCTTGAAGACTGGAGATCTGGCGGCTAGAAGGCTTTTGTGGACGGGAAAGGTCTTGGACCCTACCTTCAAGGTGAAGTCGTATAATATTTTGTCCCTGTACAACGATTTCAATTCGGATTGAAGTGTTCCGGAGGGGATGGGTTCTGTTTGAATGGCGATAGAATTTGAGGGAGCCATCTTCGGTTTGACGCTAGCCGATGTTTTCCACTCACCCAGAGACACATTCAACTCGACTCTCAAAGTCAAAACATCTCTAGGCAGCAAATTCATTTTATTCTTCATCAACTTATCCTTCGAAATGAAAGGCGGAAAAATCCAGGGCTGCTTCACGCGATACCGATGGAACCACTGCTCGTCCTCGGCCGCAGCGGCGACGGCATTGTTGGGCGACAGCAGCAACACGCGGCACCGCACCAGACAGTCCCTGTCCGTGCTGTTGAGGGCGATCTTGATGCCGACGTATCCCTCCCCCTCCCTGTCCGGACACAACCTGAACTTGAACCCGGGGCAGTCTTTCGCCGCCGAGTGCACGCTGGTGGTGAAATCGACGTCCCTCTCGAACTCGCTGAACTCTTCCACCCTCAGCGGGAACGTCCATCGCTCCACGCGGACGACGGTGGTCGCGAAGACACAGAGGCGGTTGCCGCCGTCCGAGTCACGCGGCCACAGCTGCACCCGCAGCGTCAGGACATCGCCCGGCAGGAAGGCGTTGCTGCGTCGCTGTACCTCCTCCCTGGGCAAGGAGAAGGCGGTCTCCGCGCGCAAAGGAAACACCCCCGAGGTGCGCTGCGTCTTGTGAGAGGGCACCCCCGCTGCGTTCAGCACCGCGAACTCGACGTCGACACCCAGGTCGTAGTCGAGGTCGTCCTCGCGGACAAGGCGCACGTCGATGCGGTCGGCCTTGCGTCGCCCGTGCGGGTACAGGCTTAGCGACCACTGCATGAAGTGGCACTCGCCGCACCCGAACGTCGGGCTTTTCAGCTGGTCGCCGGTGCGAGGGAAGCAGAAGCTGAAGTTCTCGATGCGCCACACGAAGGCGAAGTTGTCAGTCATCGTAAGCTATGCAGAATATAGACACGCCAAGAAAAGGTATGGTTAGCTCATGTAACAGACCTCGGTTGGGTTAGTTTCATGTCAACAGCTCGAGTTGATGTGGAGAGAGCCATATCCAGTTCCTCTTAGTTCATGAACATATTTCATGAATAGGAAAAATAATTTTTAAACGGACTAATCGTAGCTTTTTTTAAATGAAATGTTTAATGAAAAGTCATTATACTTGCTTTTCGGATTTGCATTGTAGACTAAATTCATACAGAATATAATTACAAAAAAACTTGTTTATAACTTTCTGTGCCTAAAATAAAGTTGCCTTTGTCATATACTTGAATAACGATTTAGTTCAAGTTCATGGCATTGATTTGTTGGATGATGAGTTTGAATGACGTCAGAACTGTGGGCTATACAGCTGGATTTTCTGTGTACTGTAGTTTCGGATAAATTTTGTCATGCGGCATGATCAAAATTGTTTAGCTGTATGTTATTTCCAATATTCCATCGGTAGGGTTTCATCTGAAGTCGTTCTCTTCGAATCAAAGTATGCTATCTCCATACAAGCCAAATTTTACAGAAATAGCAAATTTTTTTACAAATTTTGAGAGAAAATAAACACTGACATCCATACAACTAATTTAGAATGAATAGACCGAAGTCCTTAAAAATATAAAAATTTTTTTTAATCATTCGCCAAAAAATATCTCCTGCATTCAACATGATTTAATCAAGTCTTGTCGTTACTTACAGGGAGGGAATAATCGATCAGAAGTAAGATGAAAAATGGCGGACGTAGTTAGTAGTCACTATTTCTTCTCGGTGCCATTTGATTTCTACGACCTCCATCAGCCACACATACTGTAGACACGATCTTCAAAGTTTATAATGACGCAACGATAGCGAAGTTAGTAATTTTAGAGAGTTGACATAGAAACGAGAGTTATGCGGTGCTATTGATTAAAATGCAGGACGTTAGTTTACTCTGCATGAGAGAGAAATCAATATAACAAGGGAATACAATGTCAGTGAGCATTTATGGGGGATATTTTTAGCGAATATCCATGGTTCTGTCCGCGGATTATTTGGGAGGTTCACAACTTTCTTTTTCTTCTTTCATCCTTTAACAGGCCAATTTTCCCATTTCGGAACATTAAGTTGAAAGTCATAAAAATTAACTATCATCAAGTATACTCTTAAAATAATTACCATATACAGCTGAAAGAGGACTTCAATTTAAAAAAATCAAAACGAAGTTTCTATTTTGAATAGAAAAAGATACAAAATTTTTTTTATTTGCTATAAGGGGTCATCCATAAATTACGTGAGGCGTTTTTTCCAAAATCTGGACTCCCCCTCCCCCCTTGGTGAGATTTAGTGAGTTTTTTCTGGACCCCCCTCCCCCCAAGTGAGATTTACCTACAAGTTTTTAAAAATAATTTTCAGCTTCTTATCCTTCTACTTATCTCATACTTAAAAAAAAGAAAATCGTATAATTTCTATCTTAAAAAGTTGACGTGAGATTTTAACCGACCCATCGACCCCCCTCCCCCCTTGGTGAGATATTTCCAAACCCCTCCCCCCTTTTTGACCTCACGTAATTTATGGATGTCCCCTAATCATGATTTTTGATAACACTGTTCAACAATGAAAAAATTTCCTTGATGAAAATAGTCATTTCTTATAGATTTTGGGTCGCTGAATACGAAAATCACCATTAAAATTCTCAATTGACTCAGGATTTTCGGTAAACAGCCCCTCCCCCTTTTTACGTTTTTCGACGACTTATAATTTTAAACTCGATTTCCAGGGTCAAAAAGCATTGCTTTAGTCTTCAAATTCCAAAATTCAAATTCAAAACCTATCCATTTGTTATAAATTTATCATATTTTATTAATTTGAACATTTCTTGTCCCCTGGGGGGCAATTTGAAGACTAAAGCAATGCTTTTCGACCCTGAAAATCGAGTTTAAAGTTATAAAGTCGTCGAAAAA
Organism: Tetragnatha versicolor; assembly: GCA_024610705.1. NCBI lineage: Eukaryota > Metazoa > Arthropoda > Arachnida > Araneae > Tetragnathidae > Tetragnatha > Tetragnatha versicolor. Next base: position 12,776,081 of record JANDEH010000012.1, on the reverse strand, counting down.
TGTAAAAAGGGGAAGGGGCTGTTCCCCGAAAATCCTGAGTCAATTGAGAATTTTAATGGTGATTATCGTATTCAGCGACCCAAAATCTATAAGAAATGACTATTTTCATCAAGGAAAAATTTTGAAGGTCAAATTTGTTGAACAGTGTAATTTAACAAAAAATACTTAAAAAATTGGAAAAACTGTCAGAGTTTTTAAAATTTGTGATTAGGATATCAAAAATAATTACCTTAAAAAGATAGGGGAGAGTGTTGTACCTATGGACAAAAATCACGTTTGGATTTTTCTAAGACAGGTAAAATCACATTTTGACCATTTAAAGTGGCCAACCTATAGTCCTAACCTTTGGGAGTTGAGATATTTTTTACTAGCCAAAATCTTGAAAATTGGATTTTTAATCATGTATAATAACTTGGAAAAATTAGTGTCCAAAGGTACAACAACCTGTTGTACCTATGGACAGACCCAGTTGTACCTGTGGACACCCTTAAAAAGGGAAGTTTTAGTTGAAAAAAGCTAAGAATGAACATTTTTATTGATGAATAACCTTTTAGTAACCTATTTCAAGCCTTTTTAAAATTGAAAGTAGATTTTTTAAAGTAATGTAGTTTTAGATCGTAAATGATCATTAAAACGAAGTTGAATGATAAAAGTCTTGATTTTTTACCAAAAACACAAAAATCACATGGTATTTTCATATCAGAATTTAAGGTAATAGTTTCATCAATCATGCTGATTGATCTGACAACTTCACTGATAAAAAAAACCAATTCGATCGACACTTAGTTGTGCAATAGGGTGTATCGAAAAAAACTTTTTTTCGATTTTGATGACGTAATAGTGCGGAAAAGTTGTCTAAGGTGCCAGAGAGTACCTGTGAATTTTTTCAGAATTTTTGGATAATTTCTTAATGTGCCACATTGGCCCTGAAGTTCCCCATGTTAATCCAATGGGGCGCGCCGCCAAAAAGGCCGAAAATCGGTTTTTCGCCCCTCATTTCTACCCTAATCACACTACGAATGTCTAGTCTCGAGTTATGGACTCTATATGATGTATGCTACCCGAAAAAACTTGAATAATAACTTAAATCTCTATATTATGTTGATTGTGGGATCTGATTTGAACGAGGAAATACGCGATTTTCGACGAAATTTGAGCATACAAAAAAACGTAATATAGATATTTAGGCTATAATTCAAGTTTTTTCGGATAGCCTAGATCATATAGAGTCCATAACTCGAGACGAGACATTCGTCGTGTGATTAGGGTAGAAATGAGGGGCGAAAAACCGATTTTCGGCCTTTTTGGCGGCGCTCCCCATTGGATTAACATGGGGAACTTCAGGGCCAATGTGGCACATTAAGAAATTATCCAAAAATTCTGAAAAAATTCACAGGTACTCTCTGGCACCTTAGACAACTTTTCCGCACTATTACGTCATCAAAATCGAAAAAAAGTTTTTTTCGATACACCCTATTGTGCAAGCATTTGGTGGTAATAACAGTAATAATTTGGTGGTAAATCTTCTTCAGTGGAAAGTTTAAGTTTTTTTTAATCATCATACTTAAATGCGATAGGGTGCTTAGGGTTTTACACCATATTTTACATTAAATTCCAAGTAGAATCATAAATTTAAAAAAGTAGTTTAGATCACAAAATATTTGATTTTTCGGTACATTCGTATTAGCTCGTCCATTCGCCAACAGGGGCGATAAGTCGCCAAGTCTGGTAAACCCCGCAACACTATCGTTGATTCTGGTAACCCTGGAAAACGTAGCGAAATCGCGCTAGTTCCGATCACTGGCGCATGCGCGCGCAATTAAATCTGTAAGCCCATGGGTGAAATAATGTGTGCGCACCCTCTGGCGCACCGCGCAGGTTGTTTTGAACGTAAATTCAACAGTGTTTACAAGGTAAGAACGAAGACTGCATCTGAAAGGTAGGAGTCTAAATGCTTTCGTGTCGTTCCACGGTGAACTTTGTTGCGCCATTTTGCCGAGCCCCAGAGTCTTTCAATGTTTTGCGTATGCACGCCGGTGGTAGAATCGACAAAAGATCGCCGGCGGTAGGATCGACCATTTTGCAAGTAAGTTAGTGCTAAAAAAGTTATTTTTATGCTCTTAACGAGTGATATCCGTAGTTTTGGTTCATCCAAGAATACTGATTCCCATTTTTCTGAATCCTTACTGTGTCTGATTACCCCCACAACGAGTTTGGTTATAGATAGGGCAGGGGGGGGTTGGGGGGGCGGCAGCCCCCCCCCAACCACATGAAACTTTTATTTTTTATTTTCTGATGTTATAAAGATGTTTCTGATGTTAAAAAATGTGTTTTTCGGCGATTCAGATGAAATCCCGTATTTTGGCGCGTTTTGGCGAAGTTGGCGAAAACGATGGACGGGCTAATACGAAAGTACCGATTTTTCATCTAAAATTCACTTGAAAATAATCGATGACAAATAGATTACCATTTAGAATTAATTTAATATTTATTAAAATGTATTCAGTTAAATGAAACCTGATTCTAAAACGCTGATTAGCTACAGACACCCACAAGAACGTGTCCGTTACAACACTTATGGTGTCCGAAGGTACAGCATCAGGTGTTTTTGCATTCAAAGTTCTATAAAAGATAAAAGAACTGATATCTGACGATTTCTAATATCAAAACTCTGGATTCAATCAAAATCTCTGGGATTCCCCCATATATCCCATTTTATCATATCATAATCAAAGAGGAAGAAAATAATTAATGTAGTGATGCACTGAAAAAAACTTTGAGCGCCTAAAAACAGTATTTTTATTATAGAAAATTTAAATAATATTTTAAACAGCTGATTTCACGTTAGCAACTACATAGCATCTGTTTACATTTAAAGTCGACCACAAATTCAAATTTACATTTTTTCCCGAATTTTAAAAGGAGGTGGCTGAAGGTACAACCGTCCGTAGGTACAACACTCTCCCCTATAGTAGATATTTATCACTGTCTGTACTGTGTCACTGTAGAACACTGTCTGACGAAAAATTCACAGGAAATTATAGGCATCACATTTCCAAAAAATTTGGATTTCTAAGTTTAATTGGAAAATACACCTCAAATTTATAACTCTTATTTTTCCATAAGATAATTAGACTTCCACCATCCTAGATAACTTAAGTAAATCAGACAATTTTTCAAGAAAAATGAAATCATACTGTCATATATTTATATATAATTGAATGAATCAATGAAGTATAAAATTCTTCACTTCCTCGTGAAGTTTTACAAGTTCGTTATAATTTTGAGCACCCAATATCAGGGTACCGGACTTACTTTATATTATACAGGGTGTTTCAAAATTGCGTTGTACGGCTTTTATTCAGAACCAACGCCTCCTAGGGTCATGGAAGTAAGGTCTACCCCTAGGTAAGTGAGCCTGGAGAATGCACTGAAATTACTTACAGCTCCCCTAGCGGCGAAATTAAAAAGTTAAAAAAATTAATTTAAAAAAGATAGAGCAAAAACTTCAATAAGAGTATTGTTGCCAACGTTATGAAGAACTCATTGAAAAAAATTCATGAAAATATCTTGAATATTCCGGAGATATTAGCATGTGAAATTAGCACTTTTTCAGGGGTCAAAAAAATTCAGGGGTCTTTTTCAAAAATTTCGCATATTAGCAAAGTTTTTTTGATTTTTTTATTAAATTTTATGTTCTTTAAACTAAAAAAACACTAAACTACAAAATAACACTGAAAGATTTGCAAATAATGCGAGCTTTTTCTTTTTTGACCCCTGAAAAAGTGCTATTTTCACATGCTAATATCTCCGCGAATATTCAAGATATTTTGATCCAATTTGTTTCAGTGAATTCTTCATGACGTTGGCAACAATACTATCATTGAGGTTTTTGCTCTATCTCTTTTAGTTTTTAAATTAATTTTTTTAACTTTTTTAATTTCGCCGCTAGGGGCGCTGTAAGTCCTCTCAATGGATTCTCCAGGCTCACTTACCTGGGTGTAGACCTTACTTCCGTGAGCCTAGGAGGCGTTGGTTCCAAATAAAAGCCGTGCAACGCAATTTTGAAACACCCTGTATATCCTATTATAACTTACTTTATGTTATATATCCTATTATAGTGTTGAATAAGATAACACATCGCTTTTGTCCAAAGCTCTTGGTCTGTCTACTACTTAAAAGTGCAGAAATTATATCATGGATTATTTAATAGAATAGAAGAGTTTTTTCTGCGCAACAGCACAACTAATTTTTAAAATTACACATGGGAATCCAACAACTTTTTTTATTACATAAAATTTACTTTGATCGAATGTTACATGAAAGGGCATTAGTTACCAGGAATAAAAAATATATATAATACAAAAATTTTTCTTGATTTAAATACTTATACGTTCAAGGAATACTCTGAATAATTTTATGAATTGGATACATTTACCCTAAAATGTACTCCACTACTCTCCCAGCTGTAGTACAATTTGTCTCATTCATTCATATTCATTAGAAATAGATGATTTTCTGAACACTAGTAAAACTTATGTAAAAAAATTGAAATTCCATAATTAAAAAATTTACTTGAAATATACTGTATATTTACTGTTAATAAGTAAAGAAAGGTAAAATACCATTCTTCCCAGAATTCCATGAGATACAACAGATCAGAATGTTGAGAATGGTTAGACAAAGATATTTTTAAATGCTCTCCCCCCAAAAAAAGCTTTTTCTTACAAAATTGCTTTTTAATCTTTAAATGCACAAACACAGATGAAAAAAGTTTTGACCACAATGAGTACAACTTCAAAATTCTAAGTTTATCAGTGACTAAAAAACTTAGATTCAAATTGGAGTTAATTTTGAAGTAAAAATATTTCTTATTGGCTAAACAGCAGAAAAAAATTTAAGTAACAGTAACTGAGTGTTGCACTGAACACTCATAGCCATGAAGTAAAATACAACTTACTTAAAACAATTAGTAAAAAAAATATGGCATCAAAATAGAAAACATGATCACTTAGGATATTAATGATAAAAGTTCACAAGACGATTTCCTTCACAATAATCACATAAAATTTATAAAATAAAGCTCACAAGACAATGTCTTAAAAACTTATTCACAATGATTGGAAAAATCAAAACAGCTATCACTAATACAGTATCACAAAATGCAATCTAATCACAAGAAATTATAAAAATAAGCTCACAAGACAACTTATAGAAAACTTTATGGATATTATGAAATAAAATACAGCTTAAGACTTATTTAACACAATTAGAAAAATCAAAATAGAAATCAAAGCATCAATATAGCAGGGTTGGCAAGTTTCTTCCGAAGTGGAAAAAACCATGGAAAAAACCGCGGAAAAAACCGTCCGGAAGAAATAGGTTTCTTCCATGTGGAAGAAACTGGAAGAAACCTCTTTTTTTAAAGAATTAGCTTTAAATTTTCAGGTTTTATAAATATTTGTCTCACAAACACTCTTATATTTACATAAAAACTTCCAAAATGTCATTAATTATAAGCACCTATTAGTTAATGATTAAATTAGTAAATGTAGGTTTCTTCCAAACTATGAAAAAAATGCTATTAAATAATTTGAAAAAAAAACCCTTTAATAAACAATATTTACTTTGTAGTCTAAAATTTAATTAAATACTCAAAACTGTTATAAATACCTATTGCATGCATGTATTAAATTATTCCAGTAATTTTAACTTAATTTCTTCCTAACAGAAAAGTAGTTTTGAATAAGTCTGAGAATTACATAGTATTGGATGAGTTTCTGTCTACAATACAAGAAAGTATAAAAGTTAAACAGAAAAGACATGTTTTAATAATCTGAATTTTTCTAGAATACACAATCTTTCATGTATAAGAAAACAATATAAACCCGACAAAATTTAAAAGAAAGTATTAAACTTGAATATTTCTGACAAATATTTGTCTGGTGTTATTTCCAGTCAAAAATGTTTCAGGTTATACACACATTTTTTTACTACATAACACACAGCTGAAATGACTAAAGCTTTTTAAAATTTGACAAACAAAATCTATTTAAAAAGTTATCCATTTCATTTTAACTTTTAACCTGAATATAAACCCTTTGAAATTCTTCACTAAAATAACTAAATACTACTTGTATGGATCACTTAGACTGAAAAAATAAACTTAATCTTAATTATGGTTTGATTTATTCAGTTAACAGATTTAAAATACTAATAAAAAACTAACTGGAATTAAAAGTTAAATATGTTATTTTTAGAAAATTAATTACTCTAATTAAATTTAATTAATTGTAATTAAATTACATTTACGAGTTTTTAAAACTGTGGTTTAATTTATTCAGTTAACACAAAAGATTTAAAATTTAATTTAACTAACCGGAATTAAAAGTCAAATATAAAATTTTTTAAAATTTAATTACTATAAATAAATTTAACTAATTATAATTAAATTACATTTAAGAGTTTTTAAAATTATGGTTTGATTTATTCATCTAAAAGATTTAAAAATTGGGTGCTTCTGTAAAGCTTTTTGTTAGTTCCTTCCAGTTTCTTCCATTTCTTCCGGTTTTTTCCAGTTTCTTCCGGTTTTTTCCAGTTTCTTCCACTGTCCTGGAAGAAACTAGTTTCTTCCGGAAGAAACCCAACCCTGCAATATAGAAACCATGGTTACTCAGGACATTTATAAAAAAAAGGTTATAAGATGATTTCCTTCACATTAGTTCAAAATTAGTAGAAATATTAAAATAGAATTCACTGTGATAAAGTATTGCAAAAAATGACATGGATTTTCTTAATAAAGCTCAGAGACAACTTCTTGATATAACTAGTTCACAATAAGTAAAGTAGAAAAATCAAAACAGATATCACTAATAGAGTATCACAAGAAGTTATAAAAATAAGCTCACAAGACAACTTTTGGAACACTATTTCACAATGGGAAGAAAAAATATAAATACTAATACACAAAACATAACTATACCAAATTTTAATCAAATACAGCTTGTATAAAACCGTAACACTACTTAAACACTTTGCAAGAGGGTGATTTGAGATTTAAACATACCCATTCCAAAAGTTGTGATATGTAAGTAGAAGAAAAAAGCTGCAAGAATTTTTAAAATCGGTTTATATTTTCATTTGGCACATCAAGCTTAAAATTTTCAAAAATTTGCATTTTTTTCAGAGTTTTTTACAATTTTATTTTGGGTGCAAAAATTGGTACCATATGACTTTAAATATTTCATGTATGATAAAAATAGGGGACATCAATTTTAAATGCTTTGGTTTGCTTATTTTTTTTCTTCTGGAAACTTTAAAAAAAACATAAAAATTTCAGTGCTTGTAAGTTGTTTTACGGCAGATCATCTCTTGTTTTCTTAGAAAATATCCAGAAATTACCCCCCAAAGAAGAAAATCTACATCTAGTTAAGCCTCTTCCATGCCTTTTTTTAGCCAATTACATGAATTCAAAGGGGTCATTGAGGGGCACTGACCCCCATCATTTGTTACTTTGTAAATCATTCCTATTTTCTCAATAAGGATGAAAAATAGTTGAAACCCCTTTTTATAGGGTTACATGATTTCAAATAAGATGAAATGGCTAAATTAATTTTGGATAGGATATTTTATACCACCCAGTTTTGCACATAGAATAATTTATCCTCTTCCATTTTCTTTCATACCTTTTAATGAAGTAGTGTTGTGAAATTTATATATACATTTTTTTAACTTACCACACTGAAACAGCTAATGGAATTTTAAAATAATGCATAACTTTTCCTATTTATTACGTCACATTACACCTGTTTTGTCGGATTTTAGGAGAGTAAAATTGCACTATATTGAATGACTGCAACACAAGTGCAATTAATATTACGGTTATATTTATAGTTAAATTAATAAATATTTTATACCATTACTACTGGGTAGAATAAATACTCGCTCCGAATCCGAAATGAGCTTAGCCATTATCTTTAAAGTTGTGCGAATTTGAACCATTTTTTTCCATCCTTATTGAGAAAATAGAGTAATGTACAAGGTGTCAAATGATAGGGGTAGGGATGTTACGTATTAGTTAAAGTGTGGAACCGGTTCCACAGTTCCAGTTCCAAGGTGGGATTAGGTTCCCTTAACAGTTCCAGTTCCAAACGGTTCCAACTTTAAAACCGTTCATATAAAAAACGCAAGGGTCCCAAAGACAAAAAGGAGCAATAAAGTCAAAAAATTCAAAAATTGACCAGTGGTCAAATGGGGTTGAGGAAAGGTCAGGGACGCCTAAAACAACCACGAGACAAAAAGAAAAGGTCAGAAACGTTACATATAGCGAGAAAAAATGGATTGACCACTGGTCAAGAGATCTTGACCAGTGGTCAACACCAATATGTTACCCGTCTCAAGGCGTTTGGTTTGATACCCCACATGACCTACTTCAGTGCCAAAGTAAAGAAGTTACAAAAAGTTGACCGGACTGACCAATGGTCAACCATAACCAAAGACACATGTTATAACGATAGGGATTACAAAATATCAATTAGCAACTCCTAAATTTATTTTATAATGAATTTTAGTCATCTTGGACAGTGGTCAAATGAGGTTGACCAAAGGCCAGGACCCCCAAAACAATCAAGAGACAAAAAGAGAAAGTCAGAAAAGTTACATATAGTGAGAAAAAGTGGAATGACCACTGGTCAAGAGATATTGACCATTGGTCAACACCAAAATGTTACCCGCCTCAAGGCGTTTGGTTTGAGCCCCCATATGACCTACTTCAGTGCCAAAGCACAGAAGTTGCAAAATGAGGATCGGACTGACCAATGGTCAGTCGGAACCAAAGACACACGTTATATCAATAAGGATTACAAAAGATAAATTGGCAACTCCAACATTTAGTTTAAAGTGAACTTTAGTCATCTTGACCAGTGGTCAAACTACAGGAAACTTAAAATGAATTTCCAGATTTAATTCTCATTCTCACAGACAGACAGTTATACCCTTCCCAACGAAGCCCAAACAGAAACAAACGCTTATACGTTCCAGTTCCAGGTTTATTAGTATTATTATCTTACCAGTTCCAAAGAGTTCCCAAGTTCTAAACCTAGTTATAAGTTCCAAAATAGCTCCAAAGTTCTTACCAGTTACAAGTTCCAAAAGAAGTTCTAATCAAGTTCCGGTTCCATTCCAGTTACGCGAATTCCTCCCAGCATAACTAATCCACTCGAAACAAGTTCCACGAGAACGTATTAGTTTCCGTAAAGAGTTCTGTCACTGGAACTTATTTCTCTCAGAACCGTTAGCGATCGCTAACAGTTCCAGGCCGACCCGGCCCATTCCGACAGCAAATCCATAGGAATTTCGGGCGGCAGTAATGAAAGCTCATAATCCGTGGAACTCAGGGTGTTCACGAAGCCGGCCCCGTTCCAACGGAAAATCCATAACAATTTCGGGCGGCAGGGATAAAAGCTATCAACTGCTTTGGAGCTTTCTGGTTGGTCCAGGCGGCTGTCAGTCATTCGTTTTTTCTTCAGCTGCTTCTCGCCCATATTCTCGCCGAAGGCCGAAGGAGGCAGATGTCTTTCTTTTTTATTTACTTTCCCTCGTTGCGTTTTTTCAGTGAGATAAGAGCATATTTGTTTTGAAAAGGGATTGATTAATTATAGATTCAGTTTTGGGCAGATGTGCTCTATGGTGCGAATAGATTGTTGCGTTTTTGCCTCGCTGCGTTCTTTTGCTATAGAATATATCTGCGGTAGCGGTTTGCGGGCATTGCTTATCTTTTCGTTTGGAAATCGCCTCTTTATTTGAGGCGTTCTCGTTCAATGTTGGATAGGATTGCAGAGAAATTTGGATTTGTTATTGATTTTTATCGGTTCCAGGGTGGAACCGTTAAGCGGTTCTTCGTGGAACCGGTTCTGACGGTTCCATGCTGGGATTAGGTTCCATGGAACTGTTCCAGTGGAACCGTAACATCCCTAGATAGGGGGATTAGCGCCTCCCAACAACCTGCTTAAATTGATATAATTGGCTAAAAAGGCATAGGGGAGGCTGAAGTAGATGTAGACCTTTAAGGGCAATTTCAGAAAATTTTCTAAGAAAACATGAAAACAACAGATGATCAGCAGAAAAAAACAACAAACATGGAAAATTTTTGAGTTTTAAAAAGTTTTCAAAAGAAGAGAAAGTATGTAAACACTTTTAAAAAATTATGGAACTTATTTGTACCTAATATAAAACATTTCAAGTCATCTGATGCCAGTTTTTGCACAGAAAATAACATTAAAAAAAGACAACTTTTGTAATGGGTACCTTTTTGAATATCAAAAAAAGTTTTCGTCTCTTCACCTAATGAACATGAGTAAAAACCTCATTTAAAAAGAATTCGTACTGTTTCAACAATATAACAAAAAATATTTAAAAGCACACTGTAATTTTTAAATTGTTATCTTCTTTAGCAGAGAGAAATTTCTTTTAGACAGAAAAGGTTTGATAACCCAAAATAATATCCCCATTCTTTAATTTGCGGAATGTTCTATGTTCACCTTCCCAGAATTTCAAAGGTGGAATGCGACTACGTCTAGGACGATCAGAAAAATATGGAGCAGCTACATCAGGCTTGGAACTTTTCATTGATTTTAGTTTTTTTTTAACATGAGTTTCTTTTGGAGTACTTTTTCTTGAGGCGATAAAATCTGCATTACTGCCCTGATAACGATTATGTGGGACACATAGATCACATGTGTCTAGAACATTATTATCTTCAGAAGTAACTGAAAATGCATCATAGCCATGAGGAATTTTCACAATTTCTTTTTCAGAATTCACAAATGATTTCTGACAAGTGTTACCATCTTTCAAAGTAACTAAATCTTCATTGCTGCCCTGAAGATGCTTTGGTAAAAGTGGGGAGGAGTGTGTCATACCTTTCTTACCATTTTGACATCTGTTTGAAACATTTCCAAATTTTCTTGCAGGAACTAAACCTTGAGTACTGGTCTTACGACGATTTAATAAACGTAGAATGGCTCTCGAAATTTCCTTCATAGAATGCTGTTTGACTTTAGAAGCAACAGGTTTTTTGAGACATTGAAAGGATCTGGAAAGGTTCTTTTTTGGCACTGAAGAAAAAGTAATTTTTTGCTTTGAAAGAGCACTTTCTTTATAAGAAACAAATTCTTTAGTATCACACTTAGGAAGTCTAGAAGCATATGGGATGGACTTTAGAATTTCTCTTTTCTTCTTCAAATCCATTTTCACTTGAGAATTTGAATTTTTTTTTGAAAATTCTAATGTATCAACACTGTTTTTCATTTTAAGAGAAGTGCTTTGTTTATTTGGAACACTGACATCCTTTTTAAAAGTATCTGTACCGTTTCTATTGCTCTGCATAGGGCTTGCTTGTTCACCCTTTTGAGGTTGAATACAATCAACAGAACGCCCAGATGTAAGAATTATATTTGAACAACTTTCCTGTAGATCCATATTTGTAAAAGATGTTCTGTTAATAAAAAATAGTTTCCCTTAAAAATTCTAAACAGTAAGATACGTGTTCAAGTTTAAGCAATTAGCCATTCTCATTTTTCTTGATTATTCTTTGCCTTGAAAAAAATTTCATTACTTCCAACACTTTTGATACCTACAAAATCTGAAACCAACATACCACCATTAAAGGATGAAATAATTCACAATACAATATTATAGGACTGGTTTTACTGTTAAACATTTAGCATACGCTTTTAAAAACTAGCAAGGCGTATTTTCATGCTTTGAATTTTAAAAAAGGATTTGCTCAAAAAAATCCATGGCGCCCCACTGAAATAAAAAAATATTTATTTCTACTCAAATTTGTAATATTGAATAAATATTTCATTTAGAATGTATGATGAAAAATAAATTATTTTATTTATATAATGTCTAATATTTTCCACTAATACTTAACAGATGCTATAATTGTTAAAAACCAAAATAGCATTCCCGTTTTTTTCTATTTCATTTTTGTCCTTTAAAAAAGAAAATGCTTTTATAAAATTTTTTCTTTGTATATGCAGTTTAAGGTATTTCTATATTTCACTCCTCATAAATGAATTTCACTCCTCCTAAAAAAATCAAGGAGTATTTTTACTCCTCCAAAAAATCCCAAGAATAACCTTAATCAGATGTTTTTTTATACATTTCTCATCAAATACAGTATATATAGTAGATGATTTGCTTAAATTAATAGACTTGATCATGCTGTTTTTTTAATGAAATTTTACCCAATTTAAAATTTGTTCTCTTCATAATTTATCTTCATCATCATATCATTATTATCATTCATATTTATCTTCATGTTCTCTAGTGAACCAACAAGGACAAGAACAAGAATTATTGTTCTTTTTTGTAGTTTTATTTAAAACACCCACCTCTTTTTTATTTGGGGGGGGGGGTTGTGGGCAGGTCGAAAACCCTACCTGTAACTGGTAGAAAACTCATAAACTAAAAATAATTTTATTTTCAAGAATTATTGAAGGGATCCCACTATCTCCTACAATATATAATTTCAATGAAATTTGTAATTTTTGACAGCTGCATGTTTCCATAGAACTTGTCAGGCATGTGATTTTTCAGCTAATTAGCGGAAATCGGCTAGTTTTAGAGGTAGTGATTATCGGAATGCCTATTTTTTGCAGTTTTATATTACGCTTGATTGTTTTTGGAATTAATTTTTCAAAGCGGGAAAAAACGGAATAATTTCGCTTTCGTTTAAAAATATCCATTTGAAGGTACTATTGAATTAGTTCCAGTTTTTGAAAAATGATGGGACGCAGAGTGTGCAGGTAAAACGGTCGTCATTTGCACTATTGTTTTATTCTGCGCACTGATTCGCAAAATTCCGGGGCGGTCCGGAACAGACATAATGTGTACCAAAACGAGTTTAATCCTGTTTTAGGGGTCAAAATTTCTTAAAAATTACTGAGAGAGGACCCTAAGACCCGGATTTGTAACTCGAATATTCACAATTATATTTAGATTCAGTTAAGTAAGATGAGAATCCTACCTAAAAGTGTATTAAAAAGCTAAATTGAACCTATTGTATGGGAGGGGGCTTAGGAATTATTTGGGCCCCTCCCGAAATAAATTTCTATATATACCACTGAAACTAATCTAAACGCTTCTAAAAATTTTCAGATAATTTCTTTCTTGAGCAATCACATGCCTGACTTGATTGTGAGCTGCTTTTTCATATGTGGGATGCAACCACCTTCTCTACGGAGTACAATCAGTTTTTAAGAGGAGTGGTCCCACAATAGAGGTAAACTTATACTCAGAAGGGGATAGTTTTAGAACTCAATTCTTAAAGCATTAAATTTTTAAAAATCAGTAATCTTAACAGGAATTAAAAAAATCACTAAAACTACAGTTAAAATGCAATACCCTCCTGTAACAAAATATTTAAGGTGTTATTTAAATACAAAATTACCTTCATGTATAAAGGATTGGCTATGACTTTAGACTCCTGTAGTTCACTGATGTAAAAACTAGCTTAGTGTAAAAAAAGAATGCCTGGCCTTTTCAAAAATATATCTGATAAAAAATTCAAGTTATGCAACTAATAATCCTTAACATGCACACAATCACATCTACTTTACCCATGGACTTCATCTAGACTGTTACTAGATGAGGTGGAGAGATCCTAAAGATGAGCGGTCATCTCTATTCTAGATAACAGTGGCTTAAATAGAAATTTATTTTGGGAGGAGCCCAAATGTCCCCTCTGAAAAATTTAGTCATTATCAGGCCCAAAGCTAGATTTTTGCAATGATGGAAAGGACCTAAAATTATATTTGTAAGCCCTCCTACACATACTTCAAAGGTTTTATGCACTTTTTAAATACTTTAGGTATGATTCGCATTTTGAAATTATAGTCTTATATAAAAGTAAACTAAATAAAGAAAATTATATTTTGAATATCACAGAGTTCTAAGTACAAAAAGGGGGTATGTGGGGGTCCTCCCCCAGAAAATTTTACCCTAAAAAACAGGGTTTTAACACATTTGGGTACTAAGCCAAATCCTGATTTTCAGGGTGTGCCCGGGCTAGAGATGGGAATGGCCGAAAAAAACCGGAAACTTTGGGAAAAAAAACGTTTTTTTTCCCAATTTTTTTACGGAAAAATTGAAAATGTTAATTTAAAATACTTTATTTATAATATATTATAAGCGATTTTTATATATTTTATAACCATTATCAATTAAAAGATTATTTAGATGATAATCTTATACAATAAAGTACTTAAGAATTAAGTTTTAACCATATAAAAAGCATTTTTTCCCAAAAAAGTTGGATTCCACTCGGGAAAAATTTAAAATTTTTAAGTTTGTATGCATTTAAAAATTTCCTACATTCACATTATTTGATATTTTTATACTCAATATTTCACATGAAAACACAATATAAATTATTTTAACCTCCAAGGGTTATTTATTTTACTCTCTAAAAACAAAAATAATTATGCAATGCAAATTAATATTAATAATACCAATTAGGATTAGAAGAAATTTAAATTTGGAATTCTTATATATTAATTATAAAATGCAACCTGAAAAAATATTTTAACCATTAAATCAGATTGTCTAACAATCATAAGCATATGAAATGACTTACTAATACTTCAAGTTTCTCTGCTTTATCTGAATTTAAAAAAAAACTTAGATCAGATTTCAAAGTTTGGGATTATTTGAGGCTTTTAACGGGGTTGCTTAAAAAATATTTATGGTGTATGAGTATTTATTGAACAATGAACACATTAATATCATGAAAATTAAATAAAAAAATAAGTTCCAAACATATTTAAACAAAACAATGAACGATTTTTTAATTTGGAACAGCTTTCGTCTACGGGTACACATATCCAAGGGGTTATTGCCGTTGTCAACTTTCAAAAATCGTTGTACCCGTAGGAGAAAGCTGTTCAGGGGTCGATCCAGGTTTTAATTTTTGGGGCCTGTTTTTTTTAATTTTTGTGAAAATGAAATTATTTTTTGTGAAAATGAAATAATTTTTGTGAAAATTGAATTTTTTTTGTGAAAAAAATATTTTTTACGTAAAACCTATAATTTTTAATTTGCTATTTTATCTTTACATTTTTTAAATCGATTTGATATAATACCAGAAAAATTTTTAGTACTCTATAGTACTTTACTCTAAAAAATCCTCATAAGTTAAAGTACCGACTAATATCGCGATAACGCATGTGATTAGTTCGAATTACAATGAGGCTCCGGCGCCCGATGGAAGCAGTCGCGGAAAAAACGGAACTTCCAAGAAGAATCGCAACTTTTTAGCTTTCAAGATTCTGAACATCGGATATGTTGGTTTTTTGACCATATTATACGTTGGGGCTTTTTTTTCATTAAAATACGGACACGAGAAAAGAATACATCTCTTGACGCCCGTGGTTGTACAAGGAATGGGTTGCGGAAAAAACAGAACGTTCCGCAAAAAAAAAATGGAAACTTTCGCAAAAAATCACGATTTTTTACATTTGTTAACGTTTCTGAGAGGGAAAAATGAAAAAAAAACGTGTACATACAGTAAAAATTTAGAATTGATCCGCTAAACTTAGAGGGAATCCGCAAATTTTACGGACAATCCGTAAAAGTTGGCAGGAATGCACGTAGTAGAAGCACGGAGCCTACTTCCGTAATTCATTGCAGGGCATAGGGTTGCCGGATTGAAAACGCCAACTCCCGTTTTCGTCGATCCATGGATTGTATGGTTCTTTCTCAACTGAGAATTGCGTTCATTTCGGAGAATATTTGAAGGAATTCGTTTGAAATTTGGAAGTGGTAATTTTTTGTCACTAGAAATTTTGTGAAAGGGCCGATTTTCCGAAGATTATTTTTGTGAAGGGGCCGTTCTTCTAAAGTTTATTTTTGTGAAGGGGCCGTTTTATCGAAGCTAATTTTTGTGAAGGGGCCGCAAAACGGCCCTAATTTTCGCCTGGATCGACCTTTGCTGTTCCTCTAATTTTTTATATAATGACTTCAACATTTTTTTTAAAAATTGGCAGAATGTAATTAAAACTTATCAACCTTTCTAAGAAAACATGATTGCAATGATTATGTGCAAAAGGTTAGGAACAATTATGTATATTGATGTTAGATATTATAGCAAACATCTGTTATTTGTTATTGGATCATGTATACAAAATTATTTCATCAAAAGTACTTAAGTATGTTTAAAGTATGTTAATATTAAAGTATGTTTAATAGATAAATATTACATTAATGTTTTTTATTACAGTCGAATCCGCTTAATGTGATCACGGTTAATGTTATCAATCGGATAATGTTATCGAAATCGACAGGTCCCGATCATTCCTATTTAATTTAATGTAATATACATCGTTTAATGTGATCAACTATGAATCATCACTTCGCTTAATATTATCAAAATTTGTCCATATCCTCTTTAAAACGACAGCTTTTGAGTTCGAGTTTCATTTTGAAGGTCAATTTTTACAAGTAAATATCTGCTCCATGAGAACATCTGGCGCTTCTTTTTCTGAAACCCAGTATGAGTAAGAAAAATTAAACATTCCGCATATTATATTCAAAGAAAACTTATAGTGGGGAAGGTCCGAATCCATACTTGTTATTGGTTAAAGAAACACCAAGATCCACGCTTTGCAGATGTTTCTGAGAAGATATTTTGATTTTCCCATGTTTACTGGAATTCAGATTATGTAATAAATAAGTGGTTTTTTGGAGTGGAAGGATATAAAGGAGCGGAAAAAAGAGAGAACTTTCTATAAAAATACAAAGTAAGCGATTATTTTAATTTTATTAACTGAACTACTCTTATATTTTCCCCTTAAAATCCTACCCAGTATAAAAATAGTTTTTAATACATTTATTACGATTATATGATTTGATTTTAAAGTAAATAATCTAGTTACACTGTTCGCTGTTTTTTGATATGAAATCGCTTATTGTTATCGATCGGATAATGTTATCAGTTTAGTCTCCGACAATTGCGATCATATTAAGCGGACTCGACTGTACAATCACATGCTTTATATTTATATTGCATATATTATTTTATAGTTATAAAAACTGTAGTTTTTTTAGTTTTAAAATTACTCATAAAATTCTGCATGTTTTTATTTTGGAATAATTATTTTTAATGATTTAATAACTTATAATATATAATGACTAATGATTTTTTATACAACGAATGATTATTTAGCTTCTAAAAAAATATGTATTCAAAAACCACTCTTTTCTTTCTAAGCAAAAAGGTCAATTTTTCCGACTTTTCCAATTTTTCCGGAAAAAAAAAACGTTTTTTTCCTGTTTTTTTCCGCCTTCCCAAAATTTCCGGAAATTTTCCATCTGTAGCCCAGGCCTAATCTGGCTGATTGCCTCATAGTCTCCAATTTTCCTCCCTCTCTTTTTTCATCACTCTATAGTTTTTTTCAGAGATTTCTAGAAATTTGGGGGAAGCCTTCAAATATCCTCTAAAACAGGGGTTCTCAAACTTTTTAACATCGCGACCCACTTTTGAGAAACAAAATCTAACGCGACCCACCGACTTCAGTTATTTATAATTAACTGAACTGAGATAATTATCTCATGCCCCCTCCCCACAGAATTTTAACTTCTCTGACTGGGGGTGTTCACCAACTATTTAGTTACAAGGGTATGAAATAGTTTAATTGTGGTCTAACAATGATTCCAACAGTAAAAAGGGGGGTCTGGGGTTCCTCCCCCAGAGAAAATTTTTAAATTTAACCCTTAAAAACATGGTTTTAACTTGTTTTTTAGCAATATGGGATAAATTACATCAGTTGCATCATTTCCCAAGAAAAATTCTTAAAATTTGTATTGACCCCCCAGTGTGGATGGGGAGAAACACTAAATATTTTTTTCAAATCTTATTTGAATAACCGACTAGATTTGCATTATCGGCACATTAAAGTGACACACATAGTACGTATTTACATTAATTGCCTTTTCCGTTCCACTCCAAGTAGTGTAGTTTTTCCTCAAATTTTTATTCTTTTTACTATAGTGTGGTAATTTGATAATTTCAAAAGTTCAACTAATAGTTTGATAATTCAAAAGTCAATAACACCGTTTGTGAAAAATTAAAAATCTTCTCGCGACCCACCAAAAACTGACTGGGGACCCACCAGTGGGTCGCGACCCACAGTTTGAGAAACTCTGCTCTAAAAAATTTAATCATTATTATGTTTACCATAAAACAACAGTAGGCAGGGTTATCATGTGATTGATTAATTAGTCACGAGGACCTTTCCCCTTCCAGGATTCTTGGATTTTGAATCTGCCCCACCTGATATCACTCCTCTTTCAAGCAGGAATTGAGGCAGCCATAAATGTTAGTACAAAACAAGAAATAAAGCAAGGTGTGGAATGTGTGACCAATGGTAGATATTTAATGTTCAATTTTTCAATCTTATCTTCCCACTTAAATTTTTTCCTTTTTCTTCATATAATTATTATAAACCTCCCAAGATCCGCCACTGGTCGAGATTCACAAGATTTTAGCCCAAAAAAAGACAACTTCCCATATTTTTCATAAATTTAAACAATAATTTAACGAAGCTTTTTTTGTTTATAGGGAAAGTATCAAACAAAAGCAAGGTACAGATAAAAAGAACAATCCAGGAAAATTAAACAAACAAAATAAAGTGCAACTAAAAAGAGGTAACTGTTAAAGATCTTACAATGCATACCATGAAAACAAGAATAACGGCAGCTTCGTTCTTTTGTTTCGTACATAAAGTAAGTTCGTCCATTGTGCAGCTTCCAATATTCAACAAATTTTACTAAAAATTTTACTAAATTTTACTAAAAGAGGGCAATAATTTTGAGAAAGAATGTACACAAGTGATTGAATCACGAGAATGAACCGTTCATAATGTCAGTTTTTGTAAATAAAATCTTGAAAAAGTAGAAATCTTCCGAAATGTATTAAAACAAAGACATTCATTTTTGACATTGGCGGGCGGCTCCTTTCTGTCCACGCTTGAAATGTAAATATAAACAAACATGGTTTTATTTTAATCAAAGAAAAATCAAGCCAATCATCATCTCTCATTTCATTGGTCGAACAAATTTATTTTATGATTGACATTTTTTTTCTGAGAACTTCAACTAATCACCGTACAGATGAGGATTCTCTTGACGCTTGACGTACAACTATTTGTTTGCCCTGATTTATTCAAAAAATTTTTTCTGTGGTGGTGATTCTTCAAGGGGCTAGTATCTTTCGAAGACCAAGGGGAAAAGAAAGAAAAATCCATCAACCAACCAACCATCTGTAATCAAAACTAAGTATGTAAGAAAATGAAGTGAAGAGAAGTTTGTTGTGATTATGTAAGGGCCGTTTGTTTTTTTTCCAGTGTGGCAGTTCTGTTCTAAGCATTCTGATGCAATTTTTACTTATATAATAATAAAAATTTGTGAAAACTTCTAAGCTTTAAAAATATTTTCTTAAAAGTTCAGGAATAACGCATTATATTGAATTAATTTAAAATGATTTCATTTGTATCTGTAGCATTTACGCCTGTCAAGTCATTTTTGTTTCATTCCAATAGAGTTCGTATTTTTTCATCATGTTTAGTTCTCTAATCCTTTTTATACCTCTTACACTTTCGTAGTTACTTTCTTTTTTCGTACCCTAGATTTTATCAAGATCGTTTGCCACAGTTTACATTCCGAAAATATCTGGACAAATTTATAGATTAAGTACTAAAAGTAATTATACTTTAAAGGTAAGTATTTTAAGTTCTATTCTGTGTTAACTGTCCCACTCTCCCACCAAAAATACACAAACTAACTTATGTCAACAAAGATAACAAACATCATGGAACAACTTTAGAAACACCACCATCATAAGCAGTTATGGAATTTGGTAGCCAAATACCATGCACCACAAGTAAAACTCAAATTAATAAACTTGAAATCTTATACCACGATGCCATGTGAATAGCCACCGGTTTACCTAAATGGACCCTAATACCCTTACTACCCAAAGAAGCAGAACAAATTCCTATTGAAAATAGAATGGAAATTAACATGGCTAGGTTTGGAATTAGACAGATTGCACAAGGCAAAAACTCGGAACTATGTAACACTTTTAAAAACGGCGAAAACGAATTTAGATTAAAAATAGAAAATAGTATATTTAAATTTCTTAAGATAATGAGAAGGCTATCAATAGAAAAAGACTTAATAATATCCGAAAGCTGTCTAGAAAATTTAAATCCAAACCTAAAATTGAGTTTAAATGCTGATAGATTTCAGGACAAACAGAAATCCGAGAAATAAATGCAAGTTTTATTTAAATGCTTCAAAGAGGAATTCCTAGAAGAAAAAATAATAATATCAACCGACGCCTCCAAAAAAAATCAAGAAACCAAAGTAGCAGCAGTAAATTTTAACAAGAACATCATCATAGCTGGGTCAATCCCCAATTTAAACAGTATTTTTTCTGCTGAAGCTATGGCAATTTGCACGGCGGTTCAGGAGTTCATCGTGAACGAAAAAGAATACTTCATTTTAACCCTCTGTCGGTCGCAACTGTACTTTTTCGCACACCTCATACATTTTCGTTCGCCTTTCGGTTGTTTTGGGGGTTAGAAGTCTGAAATTCCTGGTAGTCTCTGATCTTTATCGGATGTATGGTGCCAGCCAATTCATTAAATTAGCGTGCTTTGTTTAGTCTGGTTTTCACCATAACTTCATTGTTCATTGTTTGACACATTGCGCCCGATCGTGTTTCAGTACTTTTAAGTAAGTAATATTAATTTTTGGAATCCCTGATGCTTATTTATTTAGTTTATGAGTGTTAGCACGCCAATATTATTAAATTTTCCTTAATATGTATGTAATTCTTCTAATTATTTTTGGTTTATTGCGGTTGAACATACACCTACAAAAACGTACCTTATATACTTACTTCGCAATGCACAAAGTTGTACACTATACAAATCTACGGCTACAACCAGTAGGTTTACAGTTTATAGCTAAAAATAATATATTTTGCAGTTAATTTACAATAGCTACCGGGACTGTCAGCGATCAATATGCCTAGCCTAGGACATGCAAAGTATTACCTATAATTTTTGGGTTTGTGAAGGGTTATTATCTAGACATGAGCTTAAAAACAATAATTTAGAATTAATATCCCTCAGGTTTCACATCATTCACTATAATTTTTCACCATAATATTGAATTACTTATCCTGATGATGTAAGCTTAATGTTATGCTATTTTTATTTTTTTCTTACTTATTAAAAACAAATTTAATATTTTTTTTACGTCTGAATAATTCTAGGAATATCTCTTATCGTTTTTAAGACTCCTTCATTGAAATTAAAAGGTAGAAAATTGCTATTCTTTCGATTGTGCGTTTTGGCACATTGCGACCGAACGCGTCAGTTTAATATTGCGACCAACGGAGGGTTAACAGATAGTCTATCTGTCATTAAATCATTGCAAAATATAAATATAAAATCTCCAGAAATAATTAAAAAACTAAACAGAAGCATTAACCAAGCTATGCAATTTGCAAAGGAAATAGAAATAACGTGGATACCGGGACACAAGGGAATATATGAAAATAAAAATGCAGGTCAGGAAGCAGGGAAAGCTCCAGAATTGTAATCAACGAGATATCACCAGAAGATGCCATAAGAAGTATATCAAACAAAATAAGAGAGGAACAAGAATATCAATGGGAAAGTTATAAACACTACAATGATTTCAAGCATATGGACTCCATAAACCAAAAAGACAAACTTATTATAGGCAACCGAAAGACAGACGTATTAATCTCCAGATTAAAAACTAAAACATTCATGACTAACTCCAAACTTTATAAATTTAATCTAATTCAAAATCCGTTATGTGATACTTGTAAAACAGAAGACACTTTTAATCATTTCCTGTTTGAATGCAATAGACACGTAAGTAAGAGAGCAAAGTTAAGCAACGCACTTCAACTAAAATCGCTAAACTATCAAGAGCTAATGAAAATAATCAAAGGTAATAGAAGAACTAAAATCCAAGCAATAGCAAGATTCTTAAATGAAATAGTAGAATAACAAAGAAGAAAATAATTCTCCCCTACTAAGGAATTCCCAAGTTAATATGTAATTAAGAAGTATTAGTACCGAAGACGTAAAGAGAAGACCAGTGGCGGCTCGTCCATAGGGGCTGCGGGGCTGCAGCACCCCCAACCAAAATTTCCCGAAATTCCAATTTTTATTTGCTTTACAATATTTAAAAAAATATCTATTTCCCCCTTTAATCTTTGTCCTTTATTATCCTTTTTCAATTAATAATTCTCTGCTATGCCGTCTCGCCAACAGATTTCTTTCAGGGGCGATCAGCCCCCGCAGATATACCAATCGTGGTATAAAACCCTAGCTCTATCATATCAAATCAAAATATCAAGAATTTAGCATGCGAATCTGTTAGAAGAAAAGGGGCTGCTTTTCAGCAGCCCCGATCAAAAGAATGATATATTTTTCTCATGAGAGAGCTGTGAGAAAGAAGAAAAATAAACGATTTCTACTAGTATTAAATCACATTGGCTTTTTAACTTTTTTCTCACTCCAACGCTGTTTTAATTTTTTATTTATAGCTTCTTTTTTTTCTTTTCAACAGAGAGAGAACAAATATTTTCTGATGTGTCGGCAAGTCAATAAAGATTTATGTTTACTTATTTGTAGCCAAGTTTTTATTTCTTTTTATAATGAACAAATTGAATTCGAATTGTTGATTTTAGTTTCATTTGCTTTTGAGATACTAAATGAAATAGACTTCATCTTAGATTCTTCATATTCGTAATAATCAGCTAAACATAGGTAAGTGACAGTTTTTGAATGCTTATTAGTGTGAAATCGAAATTTTATGTTGTTCCCATATCTTTTCTATTTGATTTTTTCCCACGTTTTTGTTTAATAGAAATATAATTTGGCATTATAATATCGCTTAAAATACGTCACCAACTTGGTACCACTGGAGCAGCACCCCTTATAATTTTACCTTCGAGCCGCCACTGGAGAAGACGAAGCGACAAATTTTTGTCAGCAAGTGTCTCAAATCAATCTCAACTTTAGGAAGAGTCCTCCAGCTGCCATGTTTACCTACAGCTCAAATGATGACACCACTTAAGCATGTTGCTGTGGTTACCCATGGAGACTGGAGGGTTCCATCTAAATCTGTTCCAACATCACCAAACAATTGTTTTCTAAAAGCAGGTTTTCAGAGCTCATGATTGTGTTTGAAAATTATAAGTTGTTTATACGATATGCACAGACATCAAGCAACAGTACATATCCTTTTTATAGCCACGTAGGGAATATTAATTTTTGAAAATGAAGAAGCATATTATAAAAAGCTCTTCC
Source organism: Tetragnatha versicolor (assembly GCA_024610705.1). Classification (NCBI taxonomy): domain Eukaryota; kingdom Metazoa; phylum Arthropoda; class Arachnida; order Araneae; family Tetragnathidae; genus Tetragnatha; species Tetragnatha versicolor. The sequence goes on along the minus strand of JANDEH010000012.1, from coordinate 12,752,661 downwards.
AGCCAAGTTTTATTGGTTCAATTCCGTTATAATTCCCACTAAATATTGCTAATCTCTTTTGGACACTATAAAGTATAAATGTTGCTAAATAATTTCTAACTCGTAGATTAAAATGTTCAATTAGATCTATAACTGTTCAGGGTCATTCCATAGTGACCTAATGTAACTTTAGACTACTTTTCAATTGTCATTAAATGATATAATACTCTAAAATTCACTTTATCAAAAAAATTACAAGGTCATGTAATTCAAGTTAATTAACCTATCACCAAAGCAATTTTTAAAGTTCATAATTTTAATAAATAAAATTTAATTTGAACTGTGACTAACGTAACTATTTTTTTACCTCCTACAAACTATGACAAGTGTAAAAATCAAATTTACATTGCTCTAAATTTAAACCGAGAAAACAAATCTGATTACAGAATACATAAGTATTAACATCTAGTTTTAAGACATTGCTATTTTTGTTTGATGAAATAAACTATAACCAGTATTTTAGGATGATTTTTTTATTAAAGTAGTGTGACTAATGTAACAAATCTATATACATAAAAATGGATGTCTGTCTGTATGTAACTTTTTTGGTCAATTTTATGCTTAAAAACCCATATTTTGTGCCTAACTTCAGGGCAAAACCACATTGTTGTAAATGTAACAAGAGAAGATATAACATTAATTGTTGTAGGCATATTTTCAATGCAGTTTAAAATCCATTGTTGTAGCATAAACATTAAAGTGTCTCCTTTATTTCCACATTTGGACTGGCGAAGCCCATCTGTAACACACCAGAAGAATTTTTTTTTAAAATGGACTGGCGAAACCCATCTGTAACACACGAGAATAATCTTCTTTAAAAATGGACTGGTAAAGTCCATCTGTAACGCACCAGATATTTATAAAAAAACTGAAACCCGGGCGAAGCCCAGGTCTAGCGCGCCAGTGCTAATGGATTATAAATATGAAATCATGCACTTAGTTAGAAAAATGAATTTATTTTGATACTGTCTTATATTTACTATGTTACTTCTAATTTCACTATCGATGTGAAACATATTCTAATATTCAAAGTTCCACAGAGCTTTGAAATTCACTAAATTCTTGCTAAAAAAATTTGGAAAAACCATGCATTTTGGAACATTTTTTCTCATAGAACAAACAATAAGTTTTGACTGTTGCAGAACTGTGTGTGTAACAATATTTCCAAACCTTTTTCAATTAAATGTAACCATGTTTTAAAATATATAGGGTTAAAAGGAGGTATTTTCCTTGTGGAAAAAGGATTTCAACTCTGGGTAACATGTTTTATAGAATTACCCTCCAGTTTATCATTAAAAATTAGAAAATTTTGTTTACATTTGAATATTGAGCGTTTGAAAGAAATTGGCGATATTTAGCGGGAACTATAACGGAATTGAACCGTATTATTATCCACCCAAAGTTGGCAGTGGAGAAAAGGCTACAGTGACTGAAATACAACCATTGTCATAGCAACTATGGTTGAGAAACCGGTTCCCCCAGCCCCCAAAACCCTCCGCTACCATCCATTTGATTAAAGACTTTTAACACATGATTAAATTAAGTTATATGATAAAAATCATAGACTAATTCATATCTTTCAAATAGAAAACAAAGAGTAAAAATTAGAGATTCTTACAGTAACTTTTCTATTACAAATCGTGGTGTTCCACAGGGCTCAATATTAGGACCATTATTATTTATAATTTTCATAAACGATTTTTGCAAATTAAATCTCTTTGGTGAAATGATAACTTATGCTGATGACTCAGTTTTATTATATTCTTGTCACGATTTGAATGAATAAAAAAGACAAATTGAATCTGATCTTATTTTAATTAGAAAAAGGTTTTTGTCAAATGACTTAACTCTAAACTTAAATAAAACTAAATATATTTATTTCACATTGCAGGAATGCTCCATTGACTTAAATTTCAAATTTCACAGTAATACCTGCAATTTTAAATCAAAACTGTAATTGTTATTCATTGCAAAGCGTTAATACCATTAAATATTTGGGTATTCAAATAGATTTTAACTTGAAGTGGAAAACTCATATTGGTGATTTATGCAAAAAATTACGCTTTATCTTAATTAGATTTCTATTTCATCACTTGAAGAATAAGGTAAATAAGCTATTTTTAAATACATTATATTATTCTTGGTTTTATTCTCTATTAAACTACGGTATTATTGTGTGGGGAGGAGATTACAAAACTAACTTATTTCCACTAATCTCCCTTCAAAATAAATGCTTCAAAATCTTAAATTACAAAACCTCGCCACCCAATCATCCCAAAACTATAAAACTTCTACCTATACGCCATATTGCTTTCTTTCGTATGATTTATTTTTTATATCGTAATAATACAATATGTGAATATAAAAATCAAATTTCAGATTGGAGACCTAATGAAATATACCAAATACCGCGCTTTAATAAAGAAATCTTCCGCAAACATTTTTGTTATTTAGCACCTAAAATATTTAATGGCTTACCTTTGAACCTTCAAAACATCTCAAGTAATCAAAAATTTAAGAACTTATTATTTAATTTTTATTGGACATTGATGATTTAGAAATTTTTTTAAGTTATAGAAGCAACAAGTAATTTGTATGCCTATGCTGTTTTGCCATTTGTCTCTTAATATTGTTATTCAAATTATTTTCTCTTCTTATTTTTTTGTGTATATATATATATATGTTATTTGTATCATTTATGTTTAAGATACTTTTTTTATTTTTTGTTTCTCATCGGTACTAATTTTTTATAATCATGTTTTTCGTCAGCTAAATGGGCATATGCCCCAGTCTGACTAATATGTTTTTTCTCCAATTTTCATTTGTATCGTATTGCACACAAATAAAGTTATTATTATTAATGTATGTTACATTTTTACAAATGTCTGGATATTCTTTCTTTTAAATTACAATACAAGCTAGTAATTCCCAACATTTGTCCTTCAACTGTTAAAAACAAAAACATTTAAATGCATAATTTCCCAAAACCTGATTTTTAGCCAATATGATTGAGTGGTAGATAATACTCTCCAGGCATTCCTTTTTTCCTGGGTTTGATTCCACTTGAACCTGCTCTCTATTGTTACAGGCTAAAAGGTTAAAAAACTTTTGATGCAATACCCAAGTGCATGTTAATTATAATCCTAATAATAATTATATAATAGTTCCTTAAACCCATATTAATTTTAATTACAAAAATCTTTAATTAGGCATATATTTAGTGCACCAGTTCTAAATGCAATTTTATTCATAACATTAAGATAAAAATGAACAAGATAAAGGTATGCCCAAATTTTTGAAATGGACTTTTTTTACTTAACTAGGACACTACCATGATCTTACCAATCCAGCAAACCCTGCTGATCAGCTTAATTAATGCCTTTAAAAAATAAACTATTTATCTCTCTTATAAATAATTAATCCATATTATTTCCACCAATTAAAACTGTTGCTGAAATAGTCCTTTTCTATCCCCCAATAATTCAATCAAATTGCTTTCCCAAAACTATTTTTAATCAGCAAATCTACTAATAGCAACTTGGAGAAAAAACAAGCACTTAAAGAAACTTTTAAATGTAAAATAAGCATAGTAAATAGTAGTAATAAGCAACAGTAAAAATTTTTAGCAACATTTCAGAATGTTCATTCTGAAATGTTGCTAAACATTTTACTGTTTCTGTTGATCGTTGTTATAACTGTTACTTTTGTGCTACATTTTGTTCTTTTGTTTGTGATTAAGTTTTTATGCTTTTAAGGTTGGATATGCTTTTCATTTAGTAATTTTTTTCTCATGTTTCAACAGAAGGAAGTATTATATTTCGTTGAAAAACACTGAAGAATATAAGCATTATTAATAATTATATTTTAGAGTTCTGGATGTGCTAGAAAAGTAACTACTTTGGGTGTTGCTGCTGTTAATGAAACATCCAAAGGATCAAAATATGTTGGAACTTGGTTGTTATGCTGTAGTGGGATGGTTGTTGGCTCGGTTGTCCTTGGAGGAATTACTAGGTATTTTTTAAAATTAATTTATGCCATCAAAATTGGCCTTTTTTCATGTGTTTAATGTATTTATTTTCCATCAGGTTGACAAAATCAGGGTTGTCTATGGTTGACTGGCACCTGTTTAAGGAATTTCCTCCATTGACTCGAGATGCTTGGATCTCAGAATTTGAGAAGTATAAAATGTTTCCAGAATTCAAACAGTAAGTGTATAAATCTGAAGGCGCTAGTATTTTTAGATATTTTTCAAATATTCTTAAGTTCCACTAGTACATATATACAATGGGCACCTCTGATATCTCTTCACGGCACCTTATTTCACTTTTGGGAAATATTTTTGTATTAAGTTAATCTCTTTCCTCTTAGAAACAATCCTGATATGTGTCTTGATGAGTTCAAAAACATATGGCTTATGGAATATGGTCATAGAATGTGGGGAAGAGCTGTGGGTGCTGCCTTTCTTATTCCTGCAATCTTCTTTTGGAGGAAAAGATGGCTGTCAAATGGCATGAAAAAAAGGGTTCTTGTCTTTGGAAGCTTGATTTTAGGCCAGGTAGCATGAAACTATTAATTCTATGAGATTCTTAAATAAATGAAAACTTGTATAACATTTGTAAAAATATTTTGAAATCACTTATTATTTTTCCCTGTAAATTGCATACATACTTTTGGAAAGAATCTCAGAAGATTAAGTAGAGCCAGTGGCGGCTCGATGGTAAAATTATAAGGGGTGCTGCTCCAGCGGTACCAAGTTGGCAACATATTGTAAATTGTAACCGATATAGTGCCAAATAATATTTCACAAAATTGCGAAAAGATGAGAACAATATAAAATTTTGATTTCACACTTAATAAGCATTTAAAAACTGTCACTTACCTGTATTTAGCTAATTATTACGAATTTGAAGAATCAAAGATAAAGTCTATTTCATTTAGTATCTCAAAAGCAAATGAAACTAAAATCAACATTTCGAATTCAATCATTATAAAAAGAAGTAAAAACTTGGCTACAAAAAATTAAACATAAATCTTTATTGACTTGCAGAAACATAAGAAAAGATTTTGTTCTCTCTTGCCGAAAAGAAAAAAAGAAGCTATAAATAAAAAATTAAAACAGCGTTGGAGTCGTTGGTGTGAGAAAAATTAAAAAGCCAATGTGATTTATTTTAGTAGTAGAAATCGTTTATTTTTCTTCTTCCCTCACTTTGATTTTTACAGCTCTCTCAAGAGAAAAGGCTATCATTCTTTTGGTTGGGGCTGCTGAAAAGCAGCCCCTTTTCTTCTAACAGATTCGCATGCTAAATTCTTGATATTTTGATTTGATATGATAGAGCTGGTGTTTTATAACACGATTGGTATATCGGCGGGGGCTGACCGACCCGGAAAGAAATCTGTTGTCGAGACGGCTTAGCAGAGAATTATTAATTGAAAAAGGATTATAAAGGACAAAGATTAAAGGGGGGAATAGATAATTTTTAAAATATTGTAGAGCGAATAAAAATTGGAATTTCGGGAAATTTTGGTTGGGGGTGCTGCAGCCCCGCAGCCCCTATGGACGAGCCGCCACTGAGTAGAGCTCAACATTTAAATAGGGCTATATGCACAAGGAATGTATTTTCTCCTATTACATGCCTGATTTTCCCATTACAAATTGTTATTCGATTTGATAATGTATTTCCTAGGCTAACTCGACAGACTGTTAAGAGTTTCTTATTGTTGACTGTTATTTTTTCTTTTAAAACTGATGCTCTTTGGCACTTTTTGTATAGTTCATTCTACACCAACTTTGTGTACTGAGATGTAAAAACACAAACTTCTAATCACTTTCTTTTATTAATATTAGAGCTTAAACAAAGCCATTTATTTGATATAAAGGATCTCCATGGTTTTCACTGTTTATTTTTTGTACTGAATTTTAATATTACATATTCTTCTTTTTAGGGTCTATTGGGATGGTATATGGTAAAAAGTGGATTGGATGAAAAGCATAATTCTGATGGAGTAGCCCGTGTGAGTCAGTATCGCCTAGCAGCACATCTTGGAATGGCATTTGTTGTTTATGGTTTGATGCTGTGGTCTGGCCTTTCTCTCTTGTTACCACCCCAGCCTATGGTTACTACAGAAAAGCTTTTGAAGTTCAGACGCTTTGCTCATGGAGCCAAGGGCCTTATTTTCATCACTGCCTTTAGTGGTGAGTTGAAAAAATGAACAAATTTGAAAGTATTTTTTTAGAAGTGTTAAATTTATGTATACATTCTTTTAAAAATATTTCTAAATTGACCCAAAAAGTTGTACTCTAAATTGGTGATAAAATGTAAGTAAATTTTATAATTGATTTTAATCACATACGGGCAGTCATCAGCTGTAGGTCTGCTCCTGCTTTCGATACAGTATGTGGAATACTGTGATGAACTTAACATTATCTGATGGTTCCGGGAAAGGTGCCATGGCCTCTGGCTCCCTGAAAACCCCCAAAAAGTAGCTTAAAAATTAATTTGATTTAAGATTCAAAACTTTTACCGCCTTCCCTTTACCTAGGACTTGGGATATGTTGTTTTGATGCTCAACAAAAAGGTAGTTTTCGAGTTTATTTTTTGAAAGGCATACTCCAATGTGAAGCAAAGGGGGTAACCTGGGGTGTTAGATATAAAAAATTGAGTTAAATACTGTTTCTAAAGGAAATTTGTAATAACCCCAGACCTCCTTTTATGCCTTAATTTCAGTAATACCCATGAAATTTAGAGGGACACAGTTTTAATCTCCTTTTTAATGTTTAGTAAAACTATGTTTAAACTATTTTTTGTGCATAAGACTACTTAAAAAATTTTTGAAAAGAAATCAATGCCTAGAATGATCTCTGTTTTTGTGACTTTTAGGTGCATTTGTGGCTGGAATTGAAGCTGGCTTGATATACAACAGTTTTCCAAAAATGGCTGATCGCTGGATTCCATCTGATATAGCTGCCTTAGAACCTAAATGGAGAAATATTACTGAAAACCCAACAACTACACAGTTTAATCACAGATTATTAGTAAGTTATGCATTTATAATACAGTGAAATCCCGTTGCAAGGAATACCGATAAAATGAAAAATCCTGTTATTACGAAAGTCCTTTTTATTTCATATTAAAGTATAAAATTTCAAAAATGCTCTATCTAAAAATAACTGAGCAGCAACATGCACCGTTGAGAAACTATTTAAAGTATCCAAGTATGTAGCAGGGCTGTGATTTTGTAAATGAGTGAATATTCTCTTCGTGATAATGTTTATTTTTTTTTCAAGGGAGAAACTGTATTTGGTGTTGTGTCTGGTCTTTGGTGGTATTCAAGAAGACTCAACCTCTCCCCAAGAGCTCGTTTGGCCATGAACTGTATGTTAGCGATGGCTCTAATGCAGGTAATATTAACACTCTGTTTATCAGTGAGGTTGTAACGCAAAACTTACTTTTCTAGTTGTTATCATAACATTTATCCCATTGCAAAGCATTCTTGATTCAAAATGAGTTTCATGCATTAAAAATTTCACCAATTTTATATTTTTTTTAGTGTTTTTGAAAAGCTGCTCTAAAGTTTTTATTTATATTAATAGGATGAGAATATAAATACTGTCCATAAGATAGTATAGATGTTTCTTTTCACTATATTGAAAAATATTGCCTTGAAGGTGGTGTACATTTTTTTAAATGACCTTTAAAATAGTCTCTAGGCTATGAACTTACCCCCAACAAAGGTGTATTAGCTTATACTATTTTATATAAATTTCTCCAAGGATAAGTTGTTTGACTGGATAAGGTAAGTAACCTGGTGTACTCGTCCTAGTTATGACATGGAACAAATCCATCTGATCATTGTATAACATTTCTCTAGGTATCAAATTCCAATATATTATTTTTAGTTACAAGAATGTAGTGAACACACACATGGTCAATATGTGTAGCATTGGAGTTTTTCCTCAAACAAAATTTATACAATAGCTTAAAAATTACATTATAAGGATAGGACAATGATTTTAAACAGCATTTATAGTAGGATTTGTTTTAAACTATTTTTACAGAGGAATCCTTAGCATACTATAACTGAGTAAAATTTCTTTTAAAAAAATGATGATTTACTTTTATTTATTTTAGGTGACTCTAGGAATATCTACTTTACTATTGTATGTTCCCAAGCCATTGGCTGCAAGTCATCAATCGGGTGCTTTAGTTCTATTGTCTACTGCAATATGGCTCTCACACGAACTTAAACTGTTGAAGAGGATACCTAAGTAGCACGTATGGTTTTATTCAGAAATTTTATTTATGTCCTGTAAAATATTGTATTTAATAAAATTGTTTTTATTTCATGCTGATTTTGGTAAAAGTTCAAAGTATTCATTCTGACATACATGGTAGAAGCTACCTAATTTTCCCCTATTTATAGTCGGTGTAATTTGCATCAGTGGCTAGTCCTTTCCCATTGCATTGCCATGGTGACGAGCTGCCTATTCTATTTACAAGGAGTATAAGTGACTGGCTGATTTAATTCAATGTATACAAGGTGTCTCAAAAGGTCTTAGCCAAACTTAATATTCTGGTCTGCCATAACATGACAAACAAAGAACTTGGGCTAAATTACCAAAAGGGGGACCACTAGAGGGGTATATGCACAGGCGTAGAGAGAAGGAGTATTGAAAGAAATGATAATATAGTAAAATCCAGTTATACAGAAATGCATCCAGGATTTTTTGCCAGGGGCCATTTTTGGGAATTTTGTGAAAAACTGAATTGAATTTTGTGAAAATAATTTTTCATTCTAAAATAAGGTCCTATTTCTGTAAATATATTATTTTTTTAAATAAAATTACACTTAGCGAGTGCATATAGCTTGATTGAAGTCTGTTTTTGGGATCCAGAATTTTGAGGATCGGAATTTTGTGAAGGGGCCGTTTTTCGGCCCCAAATTCTTTCTAGATGCACCCGTTTTATAACGAACTTCACGGGACCGTAAAACTTCTTCGTTGTAATGGAAATTTCGTTGTAACCGTACTATCGCTAATTCAAATAAAAATGGTTGAGGACTTTCGTAATAACGGAATTTTTCGTTGTAACGGGATTTCACTGTATGACTTTAATTAAAGAACGCATGAATAAAATTATTTCCATTTGCTACAATGCATGCCTTACTATTGACACATGGAGTCACAGCACACTTTTGGACAAGCTCCTATATAAATCTTGTTTGTCATGATATGACAGACCAGCATATTTAGTAAGGTAGTCCTTATTAGTCAACTCGTTTTCTTATGCAGTACCCGTTTGTTTCTATATTCAGGGGTTCATCTTGAAAAAATGAGTCCGTTTGAGGACTCTACTCAAAATTCTGATTCCCAAAAATATACTTTTCACAAAAGTGGTTTGAATGTGTATCTTTTTGGGATAAAATTTACTGTATTTTGGATCCTGTACCATGGGTCTTCGATTTTCACAAACTTCCATTTAACTCTTCACAAAATTCATAAAACAGGACCCTGGCAGAAAAACCTGGATAAACCGGTTATTATTAATAAATTATTTTGCAGAATTTTAGTTCAATATGAACTAGGCCACTGAAGGTTTCTCAGTGTCTACAGAATTACCAGGGGTGCTACTGACTTCAATTCAAAATCCGAGAAACTTTTTAGAATAACAAACCTTTTATATCTGGAATCTGAGATATAGACAACCAACTATAGGTGTTCCAGAACAATTACAGATTTTAAAAAATTCTTGTTCAAAAGGTATTCTTCCCACAAGGTTGGGAATGTTTAGATTTCAGCTGTATGTAAAACATCTCAATCTAAGCTATGGCAGCAAAAAAAATTCTATCGGAATGACACAGCGCTAATATGTGATCACGCTCAGAACAAATGGTGAGATCGGATACATCTAACTTTGAGTTTCCTTGTTGAGCTTGTGATTTACAAAAATTGATAAAACCTGGAAATAATGTTAAGAAAAGCAGATTCCGAGACTACTCTGGAAAAGTAGCACTCCTGCATTACCGTAACATATTTTCTTTGGCATTTGCCTCTAGAATGTACTAGAAAAAATGCACTGAAGATAAATAATTTTTTATTATAAATGAATTTTTATCAGTTATGTAAACATATATACATGTGAGAAAGGCATAATTCATTTACATATCTGCTTTTTTGTTAAAAAATACAAGTATACAACAATAGTTATTGACAGTTTAAACATTTCAAATTAAAATAGCAAATAGGATACTAAAATTATAAAATAGTCATTTTATATATTAGAATTTCACTTTAGGCATATAATAAGCCCAGTTTATCATAATTATAGAAAGTTATAAAATTGTCTTTATATTATTGGGATATTTTAAATATAAATCCATATAGAGCAGGGCTGGCCTGCACAACTTAAGCCATGGCATGTGGCCCAAATTAGGACACTTTAATTTCCATGGACCCCAAAAAACTTTGCTGTGTTTCCAGAAGAATAAAATTCCCCTTTATTGAAATTTTACATGTTTATTAGAATTTTGTGCACCCATGTCCGACCTGCCAGGTTTAAGACTTTACAATATTCGAATGATGTAATCTATTAAATGTGAAAGCCTTGTCTTGATTAAAACATGAATTTTGGTCTAGGGATCCCAGTTCATTAAAACTTAACAGGTCATAAAAATAGGGCTGGAGGGTTGAATCCGTCCATGAGCCATATGTTGTGCAGACCTAATAGAATAATATAAACATCAATGCTAATAAAGGCTAAATTAAAAAGCTTTGGTCTCTACTATCTCAGAAGACTACAGCTACATCTAGTTTGAACACTTAAGCTTTTATGCCTTCATGTAGTGGATATATTGGCCTTTTTGTGAATTGGACTTATTGAAATCTAAAACACCAATAGATGTTCCCATTTAAAGCTTCATTTTACTCATTCTTCAAATATTTAACTTTTTGGATTACCAATTAAGAGCCGCAAATTAATTATATATTTTGTTTATGAATCTACAAAATATAAAAAAAGACTAAACTTTAACCCTCCTACTAAATGATATTGACTTTTATTTTCTTATTTACATAATTTTAGTATTAAAAATCTTTGTTAACATACAAGAAGGTACTTATATCACAGTTCAGTAAATGCTACTTCTAAAAAATGCACAAAAATATTTTTCCGTCACAATTTTACTTTTCATTTCAATTCTAAATCCGTTAAAAAAATAAAGTAATTAGTTTTTAAACTAAATTTACACACAACATATTAACATTTCTATAAATAATAATCCAATATTCAAAGTTTTTAAAATGGATTGCAACTTTTCAAGTCTTGTTAAATTATATTACCAATGATAAACCTATAAAACATCCATTTCTGACTAGAAAAATAAGTTAAAAAGCTGCAAAATCACTCAACGGTTACTTTTTGATTCAGCAACATATCAACAGTTTTAGCAAGTGTTATATGCTGATCCTTGAGATTCAGACAACACCAGTTTGCATTTACATAATTGTACATAAAATCTGTCCACAAAAAATCCTATAATAAAAGTATATAATCTCTAAAATGTATAAATAATTTTTTTAAATTGAAAGTTTTTTTTCAATAAATGTTGTTTTAAAATTTGCCTTCATATGCAAAAACAAAAAAAGCTCATGAGTATTTGAATGTGTAAAACACAACTTCTACTTTTTTAGAGCTGTTCTTCAGATGATTGAGCTTTGGTGAGTATTCTAGAAAATAGCAAATAATATTTTTTATAAATGCATAACAATATAAAATTGCAACATCAATGATTTTGTCAACCTTCAATTTTAGCAATTAAAGTTCATTGCTTCAGTCAATTTGAGATATTAAATTTTTAAAAAAGCAACAGCATAAGCCCTGTGCTAGTGAGTTAGGATATTGACCATAGCCATAATGCCAATTCCTCCACAAAGACACAGCATCTGCTTCATAGATTCCCTGCAAGAAATAGTTAATACACTTAAAACTATTTCTTAAATATTATTAAAAGTTGTAAGATAAACTTTAGATAATCGCATTAAATTGGATAAAAAAACCTCAGCTAATAAACAACATGTATGTTTCGAAGTAAAGTAAAATATAGTCTATACCATGGGTCCTTCTCTTTTAATAGATCTGGGAGTACATTCACCAAAGCTATGTTTAAAAATCCTCCTGAGGTAAAAGGTAAAATCCATGATGTGCATGAACCTGTAAGAAAACTCGTTAAAATCAGAATTAAAATTTAAAAATATAATGTAATAACTCATATTAACTTTTGTTTTCTTAAGTAAGTGTTTATTTCCTTAAGTTCATTTTTTGAAGAGATCTTTAGATAATTTCAAATACATCTTCATTATAACTTTTTGTTAATGCTTTAAATTATAATCTCTTGGACCCAAGTTTTCAGGAAAAAGATATATTTTTTAGTAAAATAGTTCTTATTTTCTTGATCAAGGTTTAATTCCATACCTAGTTTGTCAGCTGATTCTGCAGATAAGGCAACTATTGCTCCTAGAATTCCAATAGTAGCTGTCGAAATCTGAAAGTACATTTTTACCATTATATTAAAGCTAAAAAAACTAGTACAGTAAAACCTCACTGAGCAACCATCTCCCAACAATGATAATAATAGTTTAAAATGTTTTTAATTAATTTGTTTGGCAATTCCTTTCTGATTTTAAGGTTCCCCCTGCTGAGTGACCACCACTCTTAACAATAGATTTTTCTTGAAATGAAAGGATCAAGAGAGGTTATACTGTAATTACTAATTAACATTAACATTTATCATCTTTTTTAAACTGAAAAAGACGGATTTTTGTATAAAAAACCCATACTTGCGCTTTGGCAGCATTCCATGGATTGAATCCTGACTTCAATAAAATGGCGAAATCTCCAATCTCATGGGGTATTTCATGGATGAGAATAGCAAATGTTGTAAGCATTCCCATCTATATAATATAGAAGTTTAAATAAATAAATTGGACAAAAAATTCTATAAGATAACACTTCAAAAATAGCATGGTTAAGAAAATTCCAAAGTCTGGCATGATTTAAGGATCACTTAATTATTCCAACTGAATCCCAATACAAGCACTTCATAATTTTTTTTAATATTGACAAAATAAAAAATGCTTTTTATAAGTACAATAAGAGAAATGATTCAACATTTTTACCTTTATTCCCACAAGAAAGCTCCCAGCTACTGCTAACCCATGAGTAAAATTGTCAATACTATTTGCCATTAGATTTAAATAGCCTGTTATCTGCAAAAAAACCAAAAAGCATATTTAAAAACTAAATTTTGATTTAGAAATGTTCTATCTCAAATGCAAATAAAATAATACAAAATTCGTTAATAGTTTAAATTATTAATACATAATCTCTTTCCATGGTAGCATAAACCATACTATTTTAGTCAGTATTTTAAAAACAGTGTCCTTCTTTTTACTAAAAAAATAATTTTTTTATTATTTAAATATTTATTTTTATTTAATTTATCATTTTTAAAAAATAATTTTCAAATTGAAGATTCTTTTATCACATGTTTTTGATATTTAAGTTATTCAAATATGAATTTTTTACTTACATGAATATTTTGTAACACTTTTACTGGCTCTTTAAAAGCACACACAGTATTTTGGTGTTTAGCTGAGCCATTACTTGTTGATATTTTACCATTTGAAAATGGTTCATGGTATATTGAGTTTCCATTACAATTCATATTTGATTTTTTATAATCATTCACAGTATATCCATTTATATGAGACCCATTAGTGTTGGTAACTGGAACTTCCTGCAGAAATAAAAAACTGAAGTAATTTTACATTCAAAAATATGCTCTTGAAAGCATTAATATGTTGATTGAAAGCTTAAGATTCTTATTAGACCTTAATAATACTGTTTAACAGTCATTTAACAATTTGGTGGTAGTTTACTTGGGTGTATATGTTACGGGCAATATTGATAAATCGGGCATTATTAATAATGCCCGAAGTGGAGGAGGGCAATGTGATAAATTCAATGGCATTTATCAATGAAATTTATCACTTTTCCCGCCTCCACTCTGAGCATTATTAATAATGCCCAATTAATCACTTTGCCCGTAAAATATATACAGGCATATGATGACTAATCTTTCCTAAAATTTAAAAATATATATTTTGGAGATTGGGGGAAAATCCTTTACACTACTATACTTAGATTCATAGATTTTAAAAACGTTTCATGTGTTTAGTGAGTTATGGTTTGTATTTAGTTGACAATTCTATTAACAATCTGATGTTTCGATGTATTATTCAAGAAGCTAAGGGGTAATTACTTTTTTCTCTTGAGATGCAGCAAACATTATCTCCAGTATCACAAAAGAAAACATGCCTAACAACACCCAAAGACCTAAGGTTAAATGACCAGAATGGATAACTTCTGGACCAACTGAAAATAAAAAACAGTGCAGATCAAATAAGGAAGAAAGTAAACCAAAGGTGTATTAAAAAAACTTGTATTTAGCATAGTAGTAGTAAACTCTTATTTAAAACAGAGGGCTTGGGTAAGATCCATCAAAATTTGGGTTTCCCAAAGAAGCAATTTTTAAAAAAATATTTAGACCCTTATATAGCAAAAGCCCCCTTATCAATGTTTTTATAACATATAATAAATAATATTATATGATAGTGCAGATCCTTTAATTTAGAAGTTTTAATATGAGATTAAGAGGATACTATGAGTTAAAAAGGAGAGTGGGGATGGATGGGACTAGAGATGGAAAATTTTGGGAAGGCTGAAAAAACCCAGAAAAAAACGTGTTTTTCCCCCGTAAAAATTAGAAACTTTGGAAAATTGACCTATTTTGCATAGAAAAGAGCAGTTTTTGTATACATATTTTTTAGAAACTAAATAATCATTCATTGTATAAAAAATAAATAATTAGTCAAAAAATTATAAATTATTAAATCATTAAAAATTAATAATAATTCTTCCAAAATAAAATTTCAATTTTTCAAGTAAAAATAGACCCATTTGATAAAATCTTGGAAAAAAAATGGTTATTACATGGTTGAAATTTTATTTTTAAAGTACTGGATTTAATAATTGTTTATGTTTATAAGATTATCAAATTTATCATAACTGTGCATTAGGGTGGGCCGAAAATACACTTTATTTTTTATTTCTGTTCTAATAGCGCGGAAAGGGTGCCACTTTGGTCCAATAAGGACGGTAGTAAAATATTGTTTTGATTTAGGGGACTTGCCTAAATTTCAAATATCTTAAATTTTTTTATACATGATTAAATTTTATTTTCTCCTTGAAATTTAGTAGTAATGTTCATTTTAAGAGTTAAAAGGCTTTTAATATTTTTTCAAAAAATTTTTTTTACATTTTTTTTCATTTTGAAATTTTTTTTTGAAAATGATGGTCATGATGCACATCAAATCAAAGACAAAAAAATTACGAACAAAATGGGACTGATTTTAGGTTTTTTAGTTGTATTGTTCTAGAGTTATTAGCTGTTCAAAAATGCAGGAAAAACAACTTTACCAAATTTCTTTGACATAAAAAATTATATCTAACGAAAGAAGGGTGATAGAATAATGGAACCTGTGACATTATGTCTATAACAATATTAGTTCCTCATAAAAAATCATGAAAATTATTTGAGAGTTTAATCTTTGGTTTTTTAGTTGTTTTGTAAAAAAGTCATCCATTTTTTCAAACTTTAAGTGCGATGCGGGAGCTGAAGATATTATCCAATCGAAACAATATTTTACACCGTCCTTATTGGATCCAAGTGGCACCCTTTCAGCGCTATTAGAACATAAATAAAAAATATTGTGTGTTTTCGGCCCACCCTACCATGGTGCATGTGCAACTGTTCTGTGTTCACTAATATAATTTTGAATGCACATTTTTGTTTATGTAGAAAAATAGCCAGCAATACTTGATGTACAGTTGAGGAAAAAAACGACTCAGTTGGGATTTCTGGCGAACCACTTGGGTTAGGAAGACAAAAGAGGGGTCGTTTTTCATTAATTAAAGTATTGTTTTACCAAAAAAAATTTTTGATTCCCTTAGGCAGGGGGTTGTTATTAAACGAAACACTAACTTTTTTTCAAATGAGGACCCCCATTTATTATTAGTTTTTCTGAAAGGCCATCCCCCCAAACCCTTAAATACCCAGTTTCATCCAGATTGATTAAAAAAAAATTTTTAAAAATAAACGGAAAATTTTTTTAAATCGTGAATTTTTTTATGGTAATCGATTCTGGTAAGGTAAATGTGGGTATAGTGGACACTTTAAGGAAAATTTTTGCTTAAATTCTCAATAAATACCAACCTATTTGCTTGGAAGCCGTTATCATCCTATTTTTAGATTAATTGGATCTTCTTCTTTCGATTTTACCATTAAAAATTTTAATTAGATTGGGTAAAGTATTTTTAATTAATTTTTAAAAAATACTCCAAATTGCATCTATAGTGGCCACATAGATGTAGCTGTTGTATCTATGGTGGACACCTCTTGCATCTATAGTGGACACCTCTCTTTTTCTGCCTATATGAGGGGTTTATGCATGAAATTTATGGGTTTTGTTTGGTGTGGTCGTTTATTTCTATTTAAATCTTCCTTCCCAACGAAATGTATTTTATATCATATCAAATAAGCTTTATTTTTAAAAAATACTTGAAAGTGAAAGTTTCCGGCCCAAAGCCTACGCTGTAGCTGATTTGAGGAGTTAAAACATGTAATTCAATGTTTTGGAAACCTTGGTTCCCGAAGTCAGAATGAACCAAATTCATACAACACTCATTTTAAAGCACAATCAACAGTTTATGAAGAAAAACTGATCAAAATTCAATGTTATTTAAGTTTCTATTAGAAGCCATTGCGGTGGCCACTATTGGAAAATCTAAGATTTTGTGTTGGTATAGTGGCCACCCCCATAAATCCCTCGTAAAGTCAAAATTTTAAAATAAATTTTACTTATTATCATATTATACCACTCTTCTTTATCTTAATATAAATTTAAAAGTCAATCAAACGGTAATAAATACAAAAAAATCAGTTTCGAAATACCCGTTTCCTTACGCGATTCAATAAGCAAAATCAAATTTCAGTCACTCGGCCGATGTTGTTATTTTCAAATATTTAAATATCCTTCCCATGCTGATCTGTGGTATCGGTGGTAATTTACCAGCTTACCTGATTGTACAATCTACTATGCCTATGAATTTTGACTCTGTTTGATGTCTCTAACTCGTTTTATTTCAAATTAATCAGCTATGTGGCCACTATTGGTACAGTGTCCTGTCCACTATACCCACATTTACCTTAGTAATTTTATGTAGGAAACCAAAATTTCAATCGATTTTATCCAATAGTTTTTGATAAAAACGAATTAATATCTTAAGGGGCCGTATACCGTTGCCGAATGCATACCGCAAATGCTCTTTCTCTTTCGTGTTATCAAAAACTATTAGATAAAATCGATTGAAATTTTGGTTTCCTACATAAAATTACTACCAGAATCGATTACCATAAAAAAATTTCATGATTTAAAAAAAAATATTGTTTATTTTTAAAAAATAATTTTTTTAATCAATCTGGATGAAACTGGGTATTTAAGGGTTTGGGGGATGGTCTTTCAGAAAAACTAATAATAATTATGGGTCCCCATTGGAAAAAAAGTTAGTGTTTCGTTTAATATGAAGACGACCCCCTAAGGACTCGAAAATTTTATCGGTAAAAGAATACTTTAATTAATGAAAAACGACCCCTCTTTTGTCTTCCAAACCCAAGTGGTTCGTCAGAAATCACAACTGAGTCAGTTTTTTTCCTCAACTGTACATTAAAATTAGTTTATCACTTGCAGCTTACATTTTTTGAGTTAATTGTTTTCATGACTGTGTGATATTAAATATCTAAAGAAAAATCATTGTGAGGTAACTGTAATATGTTTCTGAAAACATTTTTTAAAACAAATTAGAAATTTTAAAATTTTAAACATTTCAATTTTTCCGGAAAGAAAGAAACCCTTCAGAAAAAAAAAACGTTTTTATTCTTCCAAAATTTACGGGTTTTTTAAGGCCATTCCCATCTCTAGATGGGACATATAAGTATTCATTTTTCAACAAGTATACATTTTTTAATTCTGTAAACAATTTTTAAACTTATAATTTAATTATTCGTTACTTTTAAAATAAACCTTTATTCAATTAGATATTACTTAAGGTAAGAAAATTATAAAATAAATAAGAGTTATCTTAATAAATAAAATTAACTTATTGTCGGATCTCGAAAGTCGGGACGATATAAGATTTTCACAACTGAAATGACGGAAATTCGTCTTCAAGTGAATGTCACATTTCACATTCTCAACTTCTCTTGAGAAAATTTCGTTCTTGATTAAAGTTCTCGTTTTCATAATCCTTATTTTCGTTTTTTAATTTCGTTCTTCGTTAGTGAAGTTGAGGTAAAAAAATTTAGTTGTCCCATTCGTTCCCACTTTCCCCAACAGCTGACTTTTTTTATGCACTTAAGCTCATAAAATACCTCATTCTTAAATTATTTAATTTTCATTAAAAAATATTTATTAACCATAAAACCCAATAGATATATTTTAGAAAGTGTGAAAAGGGGTTGGAAAACTCAAAAACTCAAGCACTAATGTATTCAATAAGCTTTAAAATAAAATCCTATCCAAGTACTCACGGCTTTCGATGTGATTCCATGCCTCAGGCAGTAGATGGAGGAATACGTCACCAAGCAATCCTCCCACTGCAAAACTGAGAAGTAATCGAAGGAACTTACTCCCACCTGAAAAATACCTCTTGATATAATCTTGGTGATGCTATTGTGGGAAGGATGAACTTTTATAAGAGGGTTTGTTAATTTACTTTTGAAGATGGTAGGCCTATCTTGAAAGAGGGGGACCCCCATTTTATTTGTTAATCATAAAAACAAATGTTTGTAT
Source organism: Tetragnatha versicolor (assembly GCA_024610705.1). Lineage (NCBI taxonomy): Eukaryota > Metazoa > Arthropoda > Arachnida > Araneae > Tetragnathidae > Tetragnatha > Tetragnatha versicolor. The sequence continues at coordinate 12,733,658 of JANDEH010000012.1, read as the reverse complement.
AACATACACACAATAATGATAATAACACTAGTCGACAGTGGTTTTCTAACAACAACCAAATTACTATTTTTGTTGCTAATTCATATAGTTATTCAAATATCTGCAAGTAAAAAAGTTCCACCACGTCCTATTTTTGTGTAACAAAAAATTTTGATTTTCTGATTTTTTTCTTAATTTTTGCGTTTTAAGCGCCATTTTTATCTATTAGAAACCCTGCACTCCCGTCCAATTAATTTATTTCCAGTATCTTAGTATGTAGACATTCTCTTAAAAGTGTGTCCATGTTTTTATATTGCAGTTCATTTTGAAAATGACGAGTTTTTGGGGTAGATTTTGCACATTTATGCACAATACGTTTTGCTAAACTTAGTTACGGTTTAAATTACCATTTAAGGGTAATATTTAGCAGAGAAAGTGAAAAAAGGTTTTATTCCACTGATTTGGATCCAAATAGGTGATGGAAATGAAATCTGGGCTCCTCACGAGTGTTGCATAAGTTAGAATGTGGCACTTTTTAAGTGCGTATGAGACAACAGTAGTTCTATACAAATTACTATCCCTATTGTGTGGGGAGGACATTCAAATTATCTTGGTTATTGTTATATCAATGACAAATACAGAAAAACATTTCAAAAAAATTTTTAAATGACTTTTTTTGCCATTTAGTGAAGGCAAACTCAAAGTCAGTAAAAACCTCTAATTAAAAAAGGATTCATGACCCTTATTTCGAAGAAAAGTTTAATAAAAACGCATTATCAGCTTGGAAATAGTTTTTAGGAGAGTGGTAAGATGATTTTTAGAAAATAGGAATGATCAAAATATTTTATACCCAATAGAAGGTTCTCTTTAGTCTTACCAAGCCATAGGATGTTGAACATCACTCAAAATTCATATTTTACATAAACATTTGAATTTTTTTCCGGGAAATCTCATTGTAGTTAATCATAAACAAGGGTAAAGATTTCCTTAGGAAATAAATTCGATAGATAGGTCATTGAGAAACAGAGATTTTGGGAGACAGCTCTTGGTTTATTAAAAAAAAGAAATTTCACGCCACTTAAGAGAAAAAAGTGATAAAATTGCATCGTATTTAATGAATGTTTAATGGTTTTTAGTTTTATTTTGTCTGAAACATGTATATAATCTCAGTTATGATAGTATTTTATGGTAAAATAATGAGATTTCCTGTTCAAAAGTGAGGGATTTCAACGCTTTTGTCCGTTTCTTACAATACTGGTGTCATATATGTAACAAAAAAACTCTACGTGCTTTTTTACAATTATTTCTGAATTCTACGCCCTGAAATTAGTCAGAAATACCTAATCTCGTTTTTGTTAGGCAAAAAAAGTTTAATTTTGTCGACTAGTGTAATTGGTGGTTCCTGTTGACTTAACCAGTTACCAATTATGTTTTGATGTTACCAAAAAGTGCATTGAAAACATAAGTTTCGATTTTTATTTTACAGTAAAAAATATTAAAAATTTCCTCTAGAACATATGAAAATTTATTTTTGTTTTAAATTTTAAAATAATTTTGAGATTTAGGAGGTCCCTAAATTCGGGGCCCTAGGCCCAGACCTAATGTTAAATCAGGACCTGCTAATTATATTGGAGTAAGAAAATCAGACAAGATTTTTTGTATCTTAACCTGCAATGGTTCAAAAAATTAAGTCACAAACGCGATTTCTAAATGTTTACTTCATAATAACATCAGCCATCCGTTAAATTTTTTCATAGGCATCTCAACCGAGAAACATATAGCATGAAAAGTCAAGGCCGTCCACAACTTCAAACTACACCCTTGGTTTCATCGATGATTGCAGAAAATTAGGTAAATTTTTAACTAGAGTAAAACGAATTATTTGCTTGAGTCCAGGGTCCAGTGATTTTAACTGGAGCGTTAAAAGGATTTTACAACAAACCATTTGAAATGCGACTGAATACCTACCTTTAATTTTCACAGAAAATTTTAGTAGTATAAAAGGATTTTTTATTCGCATTATTTAGTCAATTTGAAAGGACGTACCCAATTGGACATAAAATATACCCCATTATTAGGAAATAGAATATGAAAAACTTGTAGTTATATGAACAAATTACATTTATCATTGTGAACAGTGGTGTAAAAACTCTAACTTTTATTTTTGCTGGTAAACACCTGGATATTTTTATTTAATTAAAGTGGATGCACTATGTTTGATTTTTAATATTTCGATAAAGGTTTTTTTACTCATTGAAAGTTCTGTAGATGATTTAAGGCTTATGATGTAAAAGAGATAGCAAGTAGAACCATCCAAACAATTTTTTTGTGTATTTAAAAATATTTCATCCCGATATTTTTAATTACGTTTTTAATATAACAACAGAGTAATGTATTTATTGTTCGCTTTCCTCCCGTGAGCATATTTACAAAGGATCAAGCTGGTGGGGAACCTCATTAAATTTTTTTACTCATAACTCTTTACATAAAATAAATTTTAAAAAGAAATCGGCAGTGGTTCCCTAGTCTCGATTCTTGGTAAATATGCCTCCCGTGATCCCGTTTCAAGATCATCCACGAAAATAAAACCAACGATCAGCTTATGATCACCCATCTCTCCAAAAGACTGATCCATAAACATGATAAACCAGTAGGTCACCAGGTAACACACCCGGCTAAAACTTTCTTCTAATTTTGGGTCGCGACCCAGTGCGGGAAAAATCAAACCCATCGCTAAAACAATCCACAAAACAAGCTAACGCCGAACCCATCGTAAAAAAAGAACGACAATCCAATGGTAAATTGATACATCCTTGAGGAAGTGCTGGCTTGGAGAGACGGCTGGAGGATTCGCTGTTAATGAGTGATCACTGCCTGCTGCTCATCGGTAAAAAAAGCTAGCGGGGAAAAAGTGAATTTAACAGCCTCTTTTTGACCATGACTCGTCTGAAGCCTCAAGGACGCACCCACTTGCGGAGAATATCCGCGCAGTGTTGCTCGCATCCCCGATGCAAAACAAGTGATGAAAACAAAGCGAACGGTAATCGGTAGAGCGGTACAAACACGAAACCTATGTTTCGAACTGTTTTTCCCATCTCTGTTATCATACGTGTTCCATAAAAATCTAAATAAAAAGGAGTCCTTTAAAAAAGGGGTCAAATAATTTATTGAATCAACAAAACTAAGCGGGAGGGAGAGTCAACGTTAAAATATGAAAAAAAATTCAGCTCCACTCTATTTCTAGTTTTTCAGTCCAAGAATTTTTATGAAACACGTATCTGAAACAGGGTTGGCAAAAACCCGGGTTTTTTTTGAAAAAACCCAGATGGGTTGGGTTTTTTTCGGGTTTTTTCAATAAAACCCTGAAAAAACCCATATAATACTGGGTTTTTTCGGAAAAAGTGTGGTTTTTTTTAAAATTAAGTGGTTTTCTCCTTCATAGTAAGTGGGTTTTTTCAAATTTTAGTGAGTTCCTTCTATGTTAAATGTGTTGTGTCAAAATAATGTCAGTTTTTCCACAGTTAAGTGGGTTTTTTCAAAGTTTTTATACTTTGAAAAAACCCACTGAAATTGTAAAAACACCCCTAATTTACTAAAACCTGGTTTAAATTTTGAAAAAAAAAAACACTAAAATTTAACAAATATCCTAAACTTTGAAAAAACCCACAGAAATTTTAAAAAATTTTCCTTATTTTTTATATCTAGTTTGAACTTTAAACGTCTTAAATTTTGAAAAAACCCCATTCAATAATGAAAAAACCCACTGAATAATGAAAGAACCTATTTAACTTAAAAAAAACTCCCTGAAATTGAAAAAACGCCTTTTTTAAAACCTTGTTTAAATTTTGAAAAAATCCATTAAATTTTTAAAAATATCCTAAACTTTGAAAAAAAAACACATTAAATTTTGAAGGAGCTGCCAAAATCTTGATTTTTCTTGAAAAAACCCAAAAATGGGTCCAAAATATGGGTTTTTTTCACATGGGGTTTTTTTGAAAAAAACCCATTGGGTCCAATACAGCCAACCCTGATCTGAAACACCCTGTATTTTTATAACTTTGCCTAAATTATGGGGCATCATAATAATGCCTGTATTTATTACATTGCTCGTAAAATTTATACATTACGGAAAAATTCTACCCTAGTATAAAATTGACACGTTATTAAAAAAAGGTCTTATCAGGGTTTAAGCTAAAAACAGTTCCTTAATCTAAAATAAAGAAAGGAAGTTTTAGCAAAATGATCAAATTACCAATAGGTTTGATACGACAGTTTTTAATTGAAAAAAAATTAATTCATAGAAACTACACAAAGAACAAAATCAATAATAAATACAATACTATTTCTTTAACCCAGCGGTTCTCAAACTGCTCCGCGGAGCCCTTAGGGCCCCCAAGCATTTCCAGGGGCTCCGTGAAGACATTTGAAATAAATACATTTTTTGATAATTTTTAATTTGCGTTGCTGTGAAATGTAGTAAAAATAATTTTCTGCAAGATGTTTCTTGTTAAGAACTTACTTTTGCTCCTTCTTACCAAAATTTATTAGAGCTCTAAATAAACCTTAAATTTAAGTTGATTTGGTTTGTTGATTAAGTTTGGTCAAGTTGATTATAGTTTTTTTTTCTGGTTTTTGTCTTTTTTTCAAGTCTTTCTTGGTTAAAAAAAACAAGTTGAAACCATGTTATTTAGGGTCAAATTTTCGAAATTCTTTTGGGGGAGAACCCCCATATTGTACTTAAAACTTTATTATTGTCAATTTTTTATAAAACGCTCGTTAAAATTAAAATCTTACCTAAAAATGAATGTCCAAAATTTTGACTATGATGTACCTAAAACAAGTATAAAGAAACTGTTTTTAAGGATCATATTTCACAAAATTCACCCAGACTCCCCTATCATAATTGGAATTTAATTAATCACAACTTTTCTTACATTAAATTATCTTAGATGCAAATTATACCTAAAAATATTTTAAAAAGCTACATTTCTACAACTATGCATGGGAGGGGCTGTGGAATAATTTTGGAACCCTATTAAAATAAATTTCTATATACGCTACTGCATTTATGTTTTTCTTTCTTGTAGCAATGGTTTTTATGTAATTTGCTTTTTGTACCTTGAAAAATTTATCTTCGGAAAAAGGCTAAGCGAAGAATTTGTCTCTTGAAAAGGGCTCCGCGACATAAAAAGTTTGGGATGTGTGGCACTTACGATAAGAGGGGGACGCCCACGCTTGTGTACACTTCTGGCGATGTTTGGAAAGAGGATTATTCAGACTTGCGTTTGCTTATCACCAACAATTACTAGATTGAGAGTTCCGGTTCATTAATTTAGAATGGATAGCAAGGCTTGGAAGCGAGCTATTTCAGGGTTAGGAAGTTTGCTTAAAAGCAGCTTGCAGTTTGCTTACTTAATTTGTATAGTTTGAAATCCAATAATAATGAAATAGCGGCTGGAAACAAGAGAGTTCTTGTCAAGGAAAGCTAGGTATGATTGGAACAACAATGCTGAATGAAGTTACAGAAACAGTTTTATGGTCGCGTGTGATGAGAAAATTTTAAAACTTTAATTTTTTCCCTTCAAGAGAAATGTTACATTTTAAAAGAGGAAGAGCGAAAGTGTGTTGATTTTTCGACTTGGGGCTTAGGCACTTTTGGTAATGTCCGGGAGTGTCTGAATTTTTCAGGGTCAATACACATGAAATTTAGAATTTTAAAAGGTATTTCTAACTTGCCATCCATGCAAGGCCGGGCATTTCACCTAGTAAATAAAATAAATTTTTTAATTTATATTTAAATCATCTTAATGAAGAATAGGATACATTGAAAAAAAATGTGTGGTCAGGAATTGCAAAATTTACCAGAGTTTATTACGACATACTTTCTTCATTTTCTTTTAGATTTTATGAATTCCTATTTATAAATTGCACTTCTTCTTGAGATGAATCGGTCTAGTGATTTAAAATATTGATGGAAATTCTGATGGAATAACAATGGCAACTTAATTTTCAATGCATTGCACTAGCATTTAAAATTACCAAGAGCATAAGTCTCGATTTGAATCATAATGCATACGTATTTTAGCAATCTAAACACAAAGATCTAATGACGCAACATTACATAAGTGATTGATAAAGCTGAGTTTTTCAGCCAAATCATTCACAAAAGCCAGTAGTCGTAGAAGACGTTCAGCTATAGAAGTTTAATTGGGATCAATCACTCTATCCATCGGCTAAGAAAATGTTACCAATCTAATCTTATTAATGAAAGCCACCAACCCGCGCCATTTTCGCTGACAAATGAGATTATCAGAGGCGATAGGTAGTATTTTGGCCTCAAAAGGGAGAAAGAAAATCTCCTAAGGTTGACGAGGTCAAAGGACAATGCCATAATACCGAAGAGTCGGTTCACAATCAAACCAAGTAATTTATTCGAATGGAAACTTCAAGTAATTTGATGTTGAATGAACGATGAACCTGGCTTAAAACTTTGATTGCAAAAAAAACCGTTTCCTAATTTCCATCCACCTCAAATGTTTCTGGGAACTAAGCAAATTAGACGACGATCAATAAAAGCAAGCGACGTTAAAAGCTTTCGGGAACTTGGAATGATTCCAGGCATGGAATGCGAGCGAATAGATCTTGCGCTTCCTCAGGAAAAAACCTAAAACGGTTAGTTAAGTCATCAAACAACTTAATTAGTAGTCTGGTCGCAAATGCAAAGACTTCCAGGGGCCACTTTGGGATACAAGGATGGGAATGGTTGGCTTAGAAAACCATAATCACATATCTATCTTTTTCTTGAGGGGGCGTTGATTTTGAGCGACCTTAAGATATTCTGCAAAGTTTAGTTTTTAAATTTTTCAAGGACCAATTCATTAAAATAATTTTTAAATTCTAGAGCATTTTTTACTAATTAAAGAAAATATATTTGTATCCGGCATTATTGAAAAGCGCGTTAGAATGACCACCTAACCGAGACACATGCCTAACACCTTGCACCCCAGGGCCCCACGGTCACGAAAACGAAGATGGGCATCGTAGGCCTTGGCCCACTAGGGCTGTTGCGCCAATGAGTTAAGTTTTTTTTATTATTGAAAAGCAGCCAAACTTAAGTGTCATTTAACTCAGGAATTAAAAACCTTTCCGTTCAAGCTATTGAACACCCTTTTGATGCATGATTTGTAATGAGGCTAAACGGTATTTCCGCTATATTCAGGGTGATTTTTTTAAGATAATTGAATTAGATGCACCGAAGTAATCATTGAAAGCATGAAAAAGGTTGCAAAACTTCTCTCTCTATATGTAAGGATCAATAAACATTGAGGTAAATACAGATGAGGCAAGTGTACGGCGCATTTTAACATAAGGGGTCATCCATAAATTACGTGAGGTCAAAAAGGGGGGGGGGAGGGGTTTGGAAAAATCTCACCAAGGGAGGAGGGGGGTCGATTAAAATCTCATATCAACTTTTTTTAACTTAATTAGGTGCTATGAAGCACAAAATGCAAATAATTTTTAGAAAATAATTTTTAAAAGTTTTAGGTAAATCTCACGTGGGGGGAGGGGGGGGGTCAAGAAAAATCTCGCTAAATCTCACCAAGGGGGAGGGGGGGTCCAGATTTTGGAAAAAAACCCTCACGTAATTTATGGATGTCCCCTAATATTAGTTTTGTGTGCTTAGGTCAATTCGATAAGTTTCATTTTCAAAAATAAATTTTATGTAGGATGTTTGTCATACTTAAGAATTACGAAGATATTTTTCTTAAATGCAAATATGTGTGTACGTTTAGTGTATTTTCCTCGCATGTAGCTGCTAGGGTGCGCAAGAAAAAATAACCACTATAACTATCAGAATTTTTTTAGAATTATAACAAATAATTTGGTGTACAAGCTTTATATAGACAGTTTAAAATTAGTGTAAAAATGAGATGAAAAGGCAGTTCAAGGTAATCAGAAATAGTTGCAGCCCTCTTTTTATTTATGTATGAAAATTGTAAATAAATTCAGAATTCCGTCTGTATTTGATTCTGTAAGCAGACAATCCTATTGATTTTTGTAACGATAAAGTCCTAGAATGTTAAATCAGATCAAGATAAAAAAACTTTCCCATAAATAGCTTAAGAATTCTCTGGGGCCGTTCAAATATTACGTAAGCACTTTTTTGGTCATTTTTAACCCCCCTCCCCCTTGTCAGCAAAGATAAGCAAACCTCAAACCCCCATCATAATTACGTAAGAAACTGCCGAACCCCCCCTAAATTTTGACATCATTTATACAGTAAGTACTGTTTTTTTTCTCCTTGAAAATTAGGCGACTTATACAAGGAGCTGTCTTTTTTGGGTGTATCCCTAAGAAGTATCCCTAAGAATATCCCCTTTGGGTGTATCCCTTGGAAGTATCCCTAAGGGTTCAAAATTGAGTCGAAAAACTACTTTTCGGGATTTAAAATTTCAAAATGTTTGGGGGTCCATCCCCAGAAAAAAGTGCTTACGTCAGATTTCCGAATTCATTTTTTTTGTTTAATTTATTTCTGGTTGAGTTTTGAAGTTATTTATGCAAGAAACAAGGGATTTTCGAAAATGCAGAGTCTTACGTAAGCATTACTCATATCCCCCCTCCCCCTTGTCAGGAAAATTAAGCAAAGAGCAAACCCCCTCCCCCTTAGGTGCTTACGTAATATTTGAACGGCCCCTCTGAAAGAAATGACGGTAAACTAATTTATAAGGAATTAGGAAATTATGGGCCCGCCCCGGAGCCCTTCGCACTCCTTAATACGCCCCTTTTATAAGCTAAGAGAAATTAAAGGCGCAGAGGGAAATTAACCGTAGTCTTTCTTCAGAAGGGTTGGTTGGCTGTAGGTTAGGTCCCTTATTTAGGCGTTTTTTAAAAAAGTGGGGGAAACTTTTGCGGCACCCCCCAATTTTTTTTCCTTTTGGTACCCTAAGACTGTGTGCAAAATCTTAAATCGATCAGATAATATAAACACGTGCCCCAAACGGCCTAAAGTTAGAAAAATTTGACTTTTTTCTCATTTTTTCGAAAATTTTTAAAAATGTGTTAAATAAATCCGTTGCCGAATAATAGGGATCTAACACATTTAAACAATCTTATTTGACCATTTTTCATTACCAGTTAGGCTAAAATGCCCAGTTTGTAACCTAGAGATCAATCAGAAAATCTTCAAATTTGTCCATTTTATACTGAGAATAGAAGAATCAAAAAGCAGTGGTAAATGACTTAAAGCCGCAAAATTCCATGACTATAAACCATTTATATGTAATATTGATTGTGGAGATAAATTATCTGGAGCTCAAATTAATAATGGGTTTCTTAAATACATACGCTATATTGGATTGCATTAAAACTAAAAAATATTCTGGAAAAACGGTATGGGCATGTTTGATATCGGATAATGGGTGTTTGATGTTTCTTAACTCAATTAAGACTAAAAAAATACTCTTACACAACTTTTTAAGGATCTTTACGCAATTGCAAAGGCCAGCAGATCTCCTTATACAAATGCAAACTATGATTTCTGAACTAGGGATGCTAATAAATTCTAAATACATAAAACCGGCGAGAGAAATTCTGGAAACAAGTTAAAAATAAGACTACAGTGTGTCCACGAGTATTTTATTCCGTAAGTTAGTGAAAAAGCTACAGCAGATACAAAATTAACCCGCTCTTTTAATAATGATTGAGTTACACTCTCAGAAGATAAGCAAATAACCATGCTTATATAGAACCTGTTTGTGTACTGTATCATAATTTTATACATTAATATAAAAAAATACCTGCAATTCAACAAATTAGTGTCAATAAAAACTAAGACATTTATATTGGCCATATAAATATCATAAATATTAACCAACAGTTTGTTAAAATCATTCCTTCTTTAAAGTATACATTTAAGTCAGAGCTATTCTTCACTCTGTAAGTTTCCTACCTCTACATTCTCAAATAAGGCTTTGTGGGTTTAAAATAATTTAATTTCATAAACAATTTTCACGAAAAATCTTCCCGAAATCTAATTACTTCTTTAAGGACGTTTACTGATGAAAAGTTGACACAGCGCGAAGAAAAACTAAGGGTATAGAAGAGTTAATATTTAACAGTTAGTTAATATTTAACATATTCACACAGCCACGAACAAAATATCAGTGTTTAATTGTTTTCATGACGCTAATTTATTGAATTGCAGGTATTTTTTATGTTAATGTATAAAATTATTATACAGTACATGAACAGTTTCTATAAGCATGGTTATTTGCTTATATCTTCTTAAAGTATAACACAATCATTATTAAGAGCGGGTTAATTTTGTATCAACTGTAGCTTTTCCACTAGATTACGGAATAAAATACTCGTGGACAAACAGTAGTCTTATTATTTGGGGACATCCATAAATTACGTGAGGCGTTTTTTCCAAAATCTGGACCCCCCTCCCCCCTTGGTGAGATTTAGCGAGATTTTGCTGGACCCCCCCTCCCCCCAAGTGAGATTTACCTACAACTTTTTAAAAATAATTTGAAGTATCTTATCTGTGTGTATGTATCCCTTTCTCATACTTAAAAAACGAAAATCGTATAACTTCTAACTTAAAAAGATGACGTGAGATTTTAGTCGACCCCCCTCCGCCCTTGGTGAGATTTTTCCAAACCCCTCCCCCCCTTTTTGACCTCACGTAATTTATGGATGACCCCTTTTTAACTTGTTTCCAGAATTTCTCTCGCTGGTTTTATGTGTTTGGAATTTATTACCATCTATAGTTCAGAAATCATGGTTTGCACTTGTATTAGGAGATCTGCTGGCCTTTACAATTGTGTTAAGATTCTTAAAAAGTTGTTCAAGAGGATTTTTTTAGTCTTAATTGAGTTTAGAAACATCAAACACCCATTATCCGATATCAAACATGCCCATACCGTTTTCCAGATTTTTTTAGTTTTAATGCAATCCAATATGGCGCATGTAATTAAGAAACCCATAATCAATTTGCGCTCCAGATAAGTTATCTCCACAATCAATAGGGGAGAGTGTTGTACTTTTGGACAAAAATCACGTTTGGATTTTTCTAACACAAGTAAAATCACATTTTTATCATTTAAAGTGCCCAACCTATAGTCCTAACCTTAGCAAAGGGGGTGATATTTTTTATTAGCTAAAATCTTAAAAATTGGATTTTTAATTCATTTTAATAACTTGACGAAATTTGTGTCCATATAGGTGCAACAACGTGCTCTACCTATGGACAGACCCAGTTATATCTGTGGACACCCTTAAAAAGGAAAGTTTTAGTTGAAAAAAGCTTAAAAGGAACATTTTTATTGGTGTATTACCTTTTAATAAACTATTTCAAGCATTTTTAAAATTGGAAATAGATTTTTTAAAGTAATGTAGTTTTAGATCGTAAATTATCATAAAAGCGAAGTTGATTGATAAAAGTCTTGATTTTTTAACTAAATACATAAATCACATGGAGTTTTCAGATCAAATTTGAGGTAATAGTTTCATCAATCATGTTGATTGATCTGATCACTTCACTGATCCAAAAAAAACAATTATATTGATCGACACTTAGTTATGCAAGCATTTGGAGGTAATAACTTTCGCAAATCTTCTCCGGTGGAAATTTTAAGTTTTTTGTGATAATCATGCTTAAATGCGATAGTGTGCTAAAGATTTTATATCATATTTTACATTAAATGTAAAGAAAAATGAAAAATTTTAAAAAGTAGTTTAGGGGCCATTCATTAATTACGTAAGGATGATTTTGGCAATTTTTGACCCCCCCTACCCCCATGTAAGGGTACGTAAGATTTTTCAAACCCCTCCCCCCCTATTCTTACGTAAGATTCTATTTCGTTTGATCAGTTTTAACTCGAATAAAAAAGATACATCTGATACCTCATTTTTTAAAATTAAAGCTTCCATAATATACCGAGATCAGCAGCATTTTTAAGTTTTTCTAGGGTTATTCAATAGTTATTTGATTGGAATTTGTTTACATTAACTTAAAAAATCTAATCTTAATTGAATTAATCTTGACCCCCCACCCCCCAAGTAAGGGTATGTAGAGATTTTTCCAACCCCCCTCCCCCTAGGGACCCTTACGTAATTAATGAATGGCCCCTTAGGTCACAAAATATTTTATTTTTCTTCCTAAATCACTTGAAAATAATCGCCGACAAATAGATATAACCATTTAGAATTAATTTAATATGCATTAAAATTTATTCACTTTAATGAAACCTGATTCAAAAACGCCGATTAGCTACAGGCATCCACAAGAACGTGTCCGTAGGTACAGCACTTATGCTGTCCGATCCGAAGGTACAACACCAAGTGTTTTTGCATTTAAAATTCTATAAAAAATTAAAGAATTGAGTTCTGACTATTTCTAATATCAAAAATAAAAGTTAAAATCTTTGGGATTCGCCCCTTATTTCCCATTTTATCATGTCATAATTAAAGGGGAAGAAAAATATTAATGTAGTAATGCACTAAAAAAAACTTTGAGCACCTAAATACAGTAAATTTATTAAATTAAATTTAAATATTATTTTAAAGAGCTGATTTCACGTTAGCAACTAGATAGCATCTGTTTACATTCAAATTCAACCACAAATTAAAATTTCCATTATTTCCCGAATTTTAAAATGCGGTGGCTGAAGGTACAACCGTCCTTAGGTACAGCACTCTCCCTATGGTCTACAAATGATGTTTAATCATGGAATTTTGCGGCTCTAGTCATTTACCACTGCTTTTTGATTCTTCTATTCTCAGTATAAAATGGACAAATTTGAAGATTTTCTGATTGATGGCTAGGTTACAAACTGGGCATTTGGGCCTAACTAGTAATGAAAAACGGTCAAATAAGATTGTTTAAATGTGTTAGATCCCTATTATTCGGCAACGGATTTATTAAACACATTTTTAAAAAATTTCGAAAAAATGAGAAAACAAATTTTTCTAAATTTAGGCCGTTTGGGGCACGTGTTAATATTATCTGATCGATTTAAGATTTTGCACACAGTCTTAGGGTACCAAAAGGAAAAAAATTGGGGGGGGTGTCGCAAAAGTTTCCTCGATCTTCGATTTTAAGGGACACCCTACTGTAGGTAGGCCCTTCAAAAAAATTGAATCTTTAATTCAGAAACATATCAAACACCAAATTTGTTGCTTCGAGAAAATGATTCCAACTATTTAGAAACTCTACATTTATTTTTTGGAGGTGTTCAGTAATTTTTTTTCATGAAGTAGACCTCATTTGAATATTTTACAGAAAAAAATATTTTGTTTATTATGGGTTTAATTAAAGCTTTTTTACAGATTTCCTAGTCCAACCGATATTTTTGTCATACATTCTTTATCTTTCAAAATACAGCAAAAGATAAATATTTATTATTCTATTGATTTTGACTTCAGTTTTTGTTACCCAACCAACATGCACTGGCACAAGCGCATGTCACACCAGCATATACTTCATCCTATCGTTAAACCTAACGGTAAAGAATGATAGGACCATTAATTTTTCTTTTATTATCTCTCCTAAGCAGCTGATTCAAAAGAGCACCTGAAATTATTTAGAAAATGACTCTAAGATACGTACGCAATAAAATGCAAGTTACTGTTTCAAAGTTCACTCCAACAAACCACGGAAAATGTTTATGGGAAAGCAAGGCAAGAGTAATTTCTACCGATGGACTAGCAGACACACTGATTCAACAGTCCTGAAGAAAATAGTAACATCCAACTTCCACTTTGAGATGGCTATAAAATGAAAACTACTGGACCAAATGTTCTCTAACTTGGTCATAGGTCAAAAGAGATAATGAATTTGATTTTCAGTGGGAATAATGGCGCAGAATGACACATAGTCCAACGAAAGAGCTAAGAGTCTTAGTTTAAAAAACTTCTCTATCTACAATTCTATCAACCAAATTAAAAGTTTAAATAGGTATTGTACAATTTCGGTTGGGGCTATATTTTCATTCCACTTACTCAGGTTTGACTGTATTCTGAATATTTATGACAAAACTTTAATTAGTAGTAACACTTGGGACAGTGTATATAATATCACCATATATTTGATTACTTATTTGAGACAGGTAAAGGACCATTCACAAATGACGGCACAAATCTTACGGGCTTTACAACTCTCCCTGTTGTCACATTTCAGAAATCCTCTTCCCTAATGTGATATTAAATTTTAATAAGATATAAGAATTTAAATCTTTGTTCAATCTTTATATTACATAGAAATAAATAATCTTTTATTGCTGTTTAATCTAACAAAACAGTTACAGAAATGCCTCTTTTACAGCGTTTTAATACAGCAATGAAAACAATTTTTAGTGGGATGTCAGATGTGGAAAATACAGCTAGCCATAATTGGTGACTTCCGGTATGCTTGTTTATTTTCATCATCATTTTCTAATTATTTCCTTAAATTTAATCAGTTATTGTTCTTCAGTCATTCACTTCTACGCTTTTTTTCGGGTGAAGCGCTAAACAGCATCGTGCTTGCTGCAGATAACATGTTTCTCAGAATGACCATCCTGATAGTGACTGTTCAGGTCAACCAACCATCTGAATCTAAGTTCAAATCTGAAAGTAAACGGAACAATGTGAGAACACCTCGCCCGTCGACTTCCGTGTGATGGTTCTTCTAAAGGGGGCGGGATTTTATTTTTAAGAGGTTCTTGAGTTTATCTCTTTTGAACCCTATAACATTAGAGTTTGTTGATCTTCGGATTCCTTTGTAGACATTTGCCACGTTGAACGCTTTCGAAATATCTGTAACATAAATTAAAAGTCCGTTGAATTATAAAAAAAGCACGACTCGGTGATTTTACCCCCTTGTCAGGAAATAAGAGAATATCTTAACCCTCCTAATTACGGAAGCAACGGCTCAACCCCTCCTAGGCAACAAAAGAATAACCCGACCAGCTGACCTATTTACTTCAGAATTATCGCACGGCGCGAAAATAATAAAACTGGGGCTAAAAACTGTTGCTAAGTGACCGAGAACACTTTCATCGAGCTCTTAATTGGGCACTTCAGCCTAGGTTAAACTGGGACCAAATCGGTGCCCTGTTTAACAAAAGATACTATTTTCGAAGTACTTAATATACAGTTTCATTAAGCTTTTAATAAATTAATTTAAAAGAAATATAAAAAAAATATTTTTAAATAAATTAAATTACTACTTTTTTAATTTTCAGAGCTGCAATTCATACAAAAAACAAAGGAGATGCCTTTCCTTTAATTATGTAAGAAAATTCCTTGGAATAACATTCCTCGTTTTCTTCTTTTTAAAATACTTTTTTGAGGGAATTTTCTAACTTTTTAAGGATTTCAAGATATTTATATAAAATTCGCGGTTAAATATTTGACAACTTTTGAAAAATTACATCCGTAAAACTTTTTGCGTAACATTACAAAACTACAACTTGAAGCTTTCCGCGTTCACAAGCCTGAAAAACATCAACGCGAATTCTAATCTCGGTAAAGTTGTTTTTTCCGCATTGCGAACGGAAAGCGAGAAGAAGCAAACTTTATGGGTGAGCGCGCGTCAAGTCAAGACTCGCCGGTGCGGTGAATCCGAAAAAAAAACACTTGCAAAAGAGCCAAATTTCACTCAATTAAAGGGCCAAAATTGAGAAAATCGTTTACGCCGCGACTGTTTGGCGTTTTCACGGTTAGTTAAGTGGACAAAAACGTAAAATCCGTAATATTTTTCAATCAATCCGTAAAACTAAAGAAAATCCATAAATATTACGGATAATTCGTAAAGGTTGGCAAGTATATAAATATTGCATTATTACAAAATTTTAAAGTTCATCAAAATTCAAATCTTGCCTAGAAATACGGTCTACTACTTTTACATGCAATGAATTACACATGCAACTTCCAAGAAGACTTTAATAAAGTAAATCAATAGCTGAAAATCAAAGCCGGGCAAATCAGCTAAGCTAGTACAAAATATAAAAGGCTTAAAAAAGTGCTATTTCTCACATCTCCGTGAATGGTCACGATACTTTCATGAGTTTTCAGTGAGTTTTTTGGTGCAGTGATAGAAAAAAAGAAGGAAAATAAAGTGTTTTGGGAAAATATTTAGTCCACCAGAAAATTGTTATAATTTAATTTTATATTTACAGGTAGTTAAATGCATTTTTTGATTTTTCAGTACCTTGGGTATCTGTCCCCTTGGACACACTCCTTTAAATGAGCCAAGGGGAATTTCAGTGCTTAACCCACTAAACCATAAGTTCCCAAACTTTTTGGGACCATCATCCCCCAATTCAAGACGAAAAGTTTCCCTCTAATTTGAGCACATATCATAGAATTTTGTATAAACGTTTTGTAATGGAAAAAACTTTAATTTATAACCAAACAAAATATAAAACTTTGTAAGCTGGGATATGGAAAATATTCAAAAGTAAAGTTTTCAATGCACCTTTCAAATTTAATTAGAAAAATTAGGATGATAATTCAACTCTACCTTTTTATAAAATTTGATACAAAAATCAGGGGTGTAGCCAGAGGGGGGATTTGGGGATCCCCCCCGAAACTCAGGAAATTTCCTTTTTGACTAAAAAAACCACTCCCGAAATATCAACATCCCCCTCCGAAATTTTTTTCTGGATACGCCACTGACAAAAATAATTCTTTACCTAATTCTGAATACTAAAACATTTAGTGTGATACCCAGGGCTTATATATCTCCTTTGCTATGTCCAAAAAAAATTTGGTATCCCCACCATATGTAGAGAACTGCTCCTTTTAAACCACAGAATTTTCAAGGAAAAAATTATTGACATCAAAATTGCAAGGGGGAGCTGGCAGTCTTCCCCTAGTATTTTTTTTAGAAAGTTGACCCTTTAAAAGTAGTGTTTTATCTGACTATAAAACTATGGGAACACCCAAAGAAGAATGCTTCTTGTAAGTGGCAGAATTTACAAAGGAAACAATGGTATTATAAAAATGTATGTCAGAATTTCAGGGAGAGGGGTAGAACCTTTAAAATCTTTCAAGGATACAGCCCTGTATTCATGACATTGAAAAAATATATCAGCTCTAACAAGCCAGATTTTAATGTATGTTAAAAAAAGGAAATAACTAAAAATTTCAATTAATTTATCTATTATCATTGAAATGAATGACTCATTGTCTTCTATAAAACAAATTTATTGGTACTATAGATATAACTAGTTTTAACTATCAAACACAGCATACAAGTCTACCCTTGTCTATCAAGGAAAATGAAAATTTTTTTTAAAAAATATGATCATTGATCAATGACAAGAGCAATGAAGAGTGAAACATTTCATATTTAAAAAAATTTCCACAAGACCCTTTCTACCCTTAGAAACTTCATTACTGACCACCATTTCTCATCAGCTGAAGTGTCTTCACTTGCGAAGGAGGACCACAGAAAATTTTTGAAACACCACAAAATGTTTGGATCTTTTTTGCTTTCCTGTAATTATTGATGGTTTCGACTTTTCTAAGCCTTTTTAGAACCATTGACTACAAGCAACTGCTGGGCTCCATAGTCGTTTTCAAGTCTATCTAGGGACATTTAAACCCTTTAACAGTTCCAACACTATGCTGTGTCACTTCAAGTTTCACATTACAAGTAAAAAAGGGATTTAGATTGGGAATTTCTAAAATTTTCTCACTTCTCTAACCATGATGGGTAGAGTTTAACTGCTTTGCTCTATATGACTTTCGACCGCATCTCTCAAAATATCTTGCATCATTATTCTTATTCAGCACTTATAAAAGATAAGGTAGCTAGAGGATCTTAAATAAGGGTAGTTATTTTATAATTATCCTGTACTTCAGATTCAAAGTAGGCAATTAATTTAGGTATTATGAGGTTAAACATGATTCAATTATTCCAAAATTGTGAGAATAGAGTTTGCTTACTTTGTTGGGTATAGATTATGGATGCACCTACCCAATCAAAAATTAAAATTACAAAAAAATAAATCAATGACAGAAATAAACTGCTTACCTTGCTGATCAAGTTTAGCACTGCTTTCGATAGGAACAAAAATTATAGGAACGATGCCGGTTAAGCCAACAACACAACTGGCAAGAATGGATAAAATCCATGTCTGATAGCATTTGTTTGAGATGCCTTTTGATAGGAGATCATTATACCAGTATGATGAGGAGCTGGAGTTCGAAACTGCATCATTTCCATAGCTCTCCAGAGCTGTCACCAAGTGTAAACAGCTCACGCAAACGCAACATACAAAAACTCCTTTCGGCATCATTTTAAAAAGTGGTAATTCGATTAGGAATTTTCTCTCTCTTTTAGGAGATGCTTAGCCCATCGCAAGGTGGATAAAAGATTTAGCTGAGTGTTGTGAATCATGTCCAAATACAAGACTAGAAATTGTATGGATGGATTTGCCACGGCCGTCAATCGCCACACGCCAACCAAACCACGGAGCGGACGGGCTTTGTTTATTTTTCTACTATCGTCTGCTGACCGGACCGATCATACATCCAATGCCGTACGGTAACGTCATACAGGAGGCGTGGTCTAAAAAACAGTTTACGACTGTTTTGTGCTGACATCTACTGAACAGAAACTCGACTGTTTTCGCACCGAAAATAGGTTGTTTTTATCAATCTTTTTACAGTAAAAATAATTTTCAAATGTTTCCATGCTGAAAAATTGTTTAAAATATTTTATGGGTTCCAAATGGATAAAACAATTTCGTGAGACTTTTAAAAATTATTAATGAATCATTTAAATAAAATTATGCATCACACACTGTATTACACAGGGTGTTCCACAAACCCCAATTTTAAATATTAAAAAAAGACATTAAAATACCCCACACATGCCTACTTGAAAGACAAAATAATTTTTCCTAAACAAAATTTTGAAAAGAAAAAATCATAGTTCTCAAATCCATGCATAGATGACATTACTGCTAACTTAAATTTTCGGAAAAGCCCTATTCCTTTTATGTTCAAATTTTTGCTGGTCATAGGCACAAAGGGAAATCAAATTAAGGGATAGTCTATATCTTTTTGCTAGGCGGTTGGGAAGGGGGAAATCAAATATAATTTTTTTTTAATAATTTTGATAAATGTGACTTATCTAGTAGTTAAATTATTAAATATCAGTAACTTGACTATATATTAATGCAAGGAAACAATATAGGGTAATCCATAAAAAAACAATATAAATATGGTTTGTGAATTTACCTTATTTCCAAAATATTGAATAGCTACAACAAATAGAGGTTGAGCTAAGTTTTTCTGCAAAACTCAACACTAGAAAAAACTTTGAATTCTTCAATCACTGTGAAAAAGCAAATACTGTAAAATTTTGGGTAATTTTCCATTAAACCGGCGTAAATCTCGCCAGGCAGACTTTTTGGCAACAGCACACAGTCGGTGGAAGAAATCCTATGAAGCAATTTCCGTTGGCGATGCATCAGCATTGGTGACTTTATTGCCAGCGCCGGAATAATGGAAAAGTACCAAATTTTTTTACATGGCTATCATATGAAAAGGTTGAATGTAATGGCTATATTCAAAGTGAAAATGGTTGCTTTTCAATTCATTTTTTCGGCAAAAATAACAGTCTTTCTTTGGCTTTTAAGACTGTTTGGAATCACACTTACGAATGGTAAAAAGGTTTTCTAAAGAACTTATTTGCTAAAAATCATTAAAAAGCAATGTACTTTGGAGTTCCAAGAAGCAAGCAGATTTACGGTTTTGAAAGGGAGAAACTCTGGTCTGACTGGAGCAGTTGGCAGTCTACACACTGAATGTTTTTTATCTGGGAAACACAAGTTATTTTGCATGCCAAATAGTGGCAGATTGTTGCTAAAATTATAGGGGGTGCTGCTCCAGCTGCACCAAGTTGACAACTGATATTTTTAGCAATACAATGCTAAATAATAATAAAAAAGTGGATAACGACCTCTTATTTACTACGATTTTCTCATGATAAGACAGCAAGGAAAATTTAAGCTGTTCAAGTTCACTTACAGCCACAGAAATCAATTCTTGGGGATGCAATTCAATCCTACACTATTTCTATTAAACAAAAAAGTTGAAAAAATAAAATTGAAGGCATGGAAACAATATTATAAGAACATTATTAAATATTGTAAGAGTTGTGTAAACATTCAGCCTACCAATAAAGAACTTTTGAAAGATTACCCCCAAAATTGAAAAATCTATATTCTTATACATTTTTTCATGTTTCATGAAGAAAAGCGTGACTTAAATCAAATAATAAAGCAGGACGTCTGGTCACCCTACACTTAATTAACAATCAAAAACATGTCACTTACCTATTAACTCAATCCCATCAAATACGAAGTTGGTCCAAGCGCAGTGAGAATGAAATTAAAAACTGGGGAGAGTGAATTCAAAACCCCTGACAGGGCAGGGGGTGCTGCAGCTCCTATGGACGAGCCGCCACTGATGCCAAGCGTATGAAAAATCACCCAATAAGAGAAGATAGTTCAGATTCTTTTGTACCAAAGTATGATTTGTATATGTAAAGTTATTCTGCAGCAGGACACATTATGTTTTTAAACTTTAGATTGCTTGGACACACTTACCATTAGTGTATATAGTGCTTTAAGAATATCATAAATACAAAATTAAAATAATTTAAAAAATTCTCCAAATTTCTAAAATGAACCTTAAATGTTTTAGCCAAAGGAATAAAAGTAGTATCATATCGAATAAAGAATTTATTTGATGCAACAAAGAAAAACAACAATAAATCAATGTAAAATTTTTAAGTTCGAACATTTGCACTCACAAGCATATTATTTTCAGAGTATCACACTTCTAGAACAAATTTTTAAATTTTATGCCAAAACAAAAAATGAAACAATAAAAGAATCTATCTGGTATCACATAATAAAGCAACACCCCTTAGGATCCAGTGGTTTGGATGAACATTAGTTTTAAGCCATAGAGGAGTGATATAGGTTAAATCAGTTCTTCTGGGTTTCTTGTAGACTGGACACTCGTAGAGAGCAGGATCTTTCGGTTCTGTTTTATTCTCAGCAAAAACATGAACCACAGGTAAAATAGTAAAAAGATTTTTTGGTAAAGGTTCAACAAGGATAGAATTCTTTTTATCCCATGATGCTCCATCAAGAGAAAGACCATAAACATAAACACCTTCCTAGAAAATTTAAATAAGTTAAAAAATTGCTGCTAATGTAGGTTGAAGATGAACATATTCCATGTGTTGTACGAGACATTTCTTTTATTTTTAACTAAAAGTTGATGGAGTAAGTTCTCTATAAAATACAATAAATTAATGAAGATCAGCCAACTACTTCATAAATGTTATTGGACTCCCCCCCGAGAGCTTTGTCAAAGTTCAATTCCAATGTTCAACCCAATAGTTCCCCAACTTTCTTGATTCAGGGTGCTCTGCCTCTACAAACTGAAAATTCTTCCAAGGTGCTTCTCTAATAAAAAAAGAGTTAACTTAAAAAGAAAATAAAACTGGCAAGTTTTAAAAATTATGAGTGCCTCATAAAACAATTTTTACATTAAAAGCAAATAAAATGCACCAACTTCCTGCCCCTTGCTCACAGCCACTCACCAACCCTCATGCAGCTCTAAACCGATTGCTTCAAAATATTGTGGCCCACAATATCCTAGCTTTACTTTACTTTTTGTATCATAACACAGTATT
Organism: Tetragnatha versicolor; assembly: GCA_024610705.1. Lineage (NCBI taxonomy): Eukaryota > Metazoa > Arthropoda > Arachnida > Araneae > Tetragnathidae > Tetragnatha > Tetragnatha versicolor. The sequence goes on along the minus strand of JANDEH010000012.1, from coordinate 12,711,970 downwards.
ACATCATCATTTTTTTATAGTATGATATTGGTAAAATTTTAATGGTGGGCTCAGAAGTGAGAAAAAAATGAATTTGAAATAAACTAAGTTTTAAATTTTAAGCTTGTATTATACTTAAATAATTTGGTATTCTAAACAATACTACTAAAAATATATTTTTTATTATAAATAATTAAATCCTCCTTTTACATGATTACCATTAAGTTTTTAAATGCCTAAACTAATTAACACAGGATTTCATAAATTATAGTGCTTACCTTAGGAGGATCTTTTACAGACTCTTTTGTTAATGTTGTGACAGTATTACTCAGGGTAACTGAATCCAAAGCCCATCCTTTGTGAGCTCTGCTAACTTCCTGTCTCATTGCAGTTAAAAAACCTAAATGAAATTTAAAAGCAAAGATCAAATCGGATAACTTATGCACATGGGAAGATTTATGGGGTAGGTCACAGGTGGGAAATGCTCACCATCTTGTTCAAATTACATTTCTATAATAGTACATCATGTATTCAGAACCATTAGGAACAGCTTGCCTCCCAGTGTTCCTTATCTAAATCTGCCTATGCTCGTGTAGAAAAATGGGTACTTTGGAATTAGCCAGGGCGCAAACAAAAAGTGTTGTATAACCCCCCGAAAATCAATATGAAATTCAAAAACAATAAAAATACTTCAACAATGTTGCTTTGATTGCAAACATAAAACTTTGTATAATTTTTAATTGTTGAAATAAGGGCTGATGGCAAGAATTGCTTCAGGTTAATGCCAAATAACTGAAAAGTGAAATACAAAATCAAAAGTTTTAATTATTCTTCTCTCTTGATAAACTAGAAAAAAAGGAGATAAGAATTTTGGGATCTGAGGTTTTACTTTAACATACCTTGAGGGTTGAAAAATCCGGTCATCCAAAAAGAACTTGGTCTGCCTTTTGAAAGCCATAATGAGAACTGACTGTTTCTCTCAATCAATTCAGAGAACCAATATCCTAGGCTACTTGAGTCCCATGATATTTTAGACCACGTGTTAGGAATACGAGCATTAAATATACTATCTAATGCATCTCTCAATATCTAAAAGAAGAAAGTGTGAACTATTAAAACCAGTCCATAGATTTGTTCAAAATTAATCAAAGGGCCATTCCATGAAAAAAAAGTGGAAATTTCAAATTTACTTTATTGTAACAAATCATAAATCAAATAAAAGGTAATGATATGATGCATATGATATTGTAGTGGGCTTAAGTTTAAAAATTATTCTTACGTAACTTTTTAGGCTTAAAGTTGGGAAAATTTTTAAAACCTCTCAAGTACACAAAATAGGGTATTTTCATCTTGACAAAAACAATAAATGCACTCAATATTAAGAATTTTTGCAGTCTAGGGACCGATGTCTAAAATGTTATTTTGGAAAGAAAACCTCAAAATAATTTGAGTTACTGCCCTGCTCCTCCAATTGCCCCCCCAATGAAGGATCCCCTATCAGTAACTGAAAAAAGCTTCATTTTCTAAAAGAATAAAGTGTATTTTTGGTTGGGTGGTCAATGGTCCATTCTATATTTCTTTAGAAAAATGCATGTAAAGGATTTCCCTGCAGTAGAGGAAAGTGCTCTCTGCTGGTAGGCCATACTATGAAAGCAATTTGGTAACTGGGATGCCCATTGCAAAAGGGTTAAAAGATAAATGAAATTCTAGTCCCCCAAAATTACTAAAGCTATATATTTTCATGGCTTTAAACAGACAAATGCCAACTTACCTCATTCATAACAATAGTTCCTTCAATGGCAAGTTCTAAATCATTTAGAGTAGATCTCACAGTAGTAATTACCCTTTGGAATCTATCTATTTCTTGTTTGATAAAAATATGCATAGGTTCATTGGGATCTCCAAAACTTTTAATCTTTTCTTTAACCTGAAGGAGGTAAAATTTTGAAATAGATAACCATCTCATCATAAGTTTTTCACAAACATATTTCAACAAGACAGAAAAAAATTCAGGGCATGAAACATGTTATGTTAGGTATTGTATATGAATGCTTTTCTTTCCTTAAGAGGTCATCTTCCAAATGTGACTTTAAAATTTCGTTTTTGTTGAATTTTAAAGTCTATCTCTTCAGGACAAAAGCTTTAGCCAAATTGTATAAAGGGGTTAAAACAGGCCTGCAGTGCTTAAACGGAGATGCTGGCTAAAATATGACATCATACTTGTAGCAGGACAAAACATTTTATGGACTTCTTGCCCCCCAATATATCAATTGAATTTTTCTATTGGTTGCTTTTTGGCACTGAGAGAAATCTCCAAAAATTGAATGTGCAGAATAATTTAATGCATTTTCTATAGTTTTTGACAGGTACAGATTTTATTATACTGCTTTAAGATTCTATTTTACTTTTTTGCACTTATCTATTAAGAAAAACATATCAAAACTTTGCCTAGAGGGGAATTGACCTCTAAATTTTTTTAGATAAAAACAAGCATACTAAACTAAATTAAGTTATCACTTTAACTTTTTAAAATCATTCAGATTTTATCGTGATTACAATGATTTGAACATTTTTTGCGGGACCTAATTTTTTCCCTTTGCTATCCCAAGACTATGTGTGAAAAGGGATAGCGATCAGATGTTTTTTCTATAGATGTGAAAAATTTGAGGGAAGCTTATTTCCATGCACATTTGCCACCAATGGATACTTGGATACCACAAAAATATACTTTAAGATGCTTCACTAAAAATATGATTACTTATAGCAAAAAATATTACTTCATGAGAAACATAATCCGGAGGTAATTTCGACAGGAAGTCTTTTGCTGTTCGATACACAACTGCTTCTCGAGTTTCACCACCACCACCTCCAGTATCCTTAGGTTGAATACTTAATATGGTGTCTAACACCTCTTTGGTAGTATTGGTTTGGTAGCTGTGAAAACAAAACATAATATTGATAAAAAACATATTTTTCAGTACTTTTAAAAGTATGTCCTGAATAGGAGCCCATAAAAAAGCTATCCCACCAAAACAGAAAAAAAACATTAAGAAATCATATTTTCTCAAAAAGCAAGGAAATATTTAACCTTTTTGTATTCTGTAAATTGAGAAAGAAAAATAACTTACGTGATATCAGCATTAGGATGAAGACCAAACACAAGTGGGGTATCGGTGCCAGGCAAATTATCAATGTAATCCATATATTGCTCAATAGTTGGGCATGATGGTATGCCATAGCCTTTGTAAAATTCAAATGTCGATTCGAACATACTTTCTTTGAAATATTCCTAAAAAGTAAAGGATCATTGTTCATTAAAATTCCAAATTAAAAAAAGAAAAACCTTTAACTAAAAAGATAAATATTCTATGTATGGGGTTTTATAGCTTGTTATGAGTTTTTGACTCTTTACCACAAGAGGCTTTAAAAGCCGATTCTACGACAAACAGCAAAAGATGGTGCTATTCTTCACAAGAGAATGAGAGGGTATAGTATTAGTCACTGAGAGAATGAGAGGGGGTCATAAGCATGGGATCTCCATTACTTAAAAGTTTTTTTGGCCCTCATTGGGGTTTGGGGATGGTGCTCCTTTGAACTGGAATTGCTGAACTGAACTACTTTGACAAAACTATCAGTAGAGTGAGTAGGCAAAGAAGTTGTTTTTCTCGTGTTAACAGGAATTCCAGCCCAGATTTTGCTAAAGGGTTAAAACTTCTAATCAATCAAAGAATAGTTATTAATGGATACTGTCCAGATTCTGTAGCATTAAGTTTACGTAAATGGAAAATGATAACTAAGCTTAGTTATTTTGAAACTTTTATTTCAACACTATATTAGGAAGTTTTTACCAACTAGAGGGGAGTTATTCTTCAGCATTCAAAACATTAAGGTCAAAATATTATGTAAGTTTTGGCAAATCAAAATAGAAATAAATGTAGTTTGTAGACAACTTACCTCAGCAAAAGTATTTAGTAGTCTTTTATCATAATCATCAGTAACTCTTCCACCATACTGCACTTCTCCCAACATGTAATGAACTGTGCGCCAAGAAACACCCTAAAGTAAAATATTAAGGAAAAAGACCTTAAGGATATGAATGCCTTTCTAATGTAGGAAGAAATGAATTTTTAGAAGGTTTACATAGAGTTTCAAAAAGTTAAGTAAAACACTTACTACTTTGGGATTCATATCATCTAAGTGATTCTCTATAAATTGCACACTAGCTCCCCAATCTGCAGTATTAAATTCATAAGGTATATTCCATCCTAAAGGCCCATATTTTCTTCGCTCCTAAAATAAAGAGAGTTGTTAAGCAAAAAAAAATTAAAAATACTTTAAGAAGCCTGACAATGGAATACACACACATGTATCAATTAATCATTAGATTTGACTCCTTACTGCTCTTGCTTAGATCATGGGTCAACTCAGCTCTTTATCTTTTGAGGGTTAGTAAATGAATGATTGAAAAATCAACTGGGGGTTCAGGATTGGCAGGTTGTATACATTTAAGTATTTAGCATCCCAGGGTTGAAGGGTTATGAAATGGAGAACAGGCCCGCATGATAGGCTAATTTGCTTGGGCAAAATTGGATTTTGTTTTGTTTCAAACACAAAAAGTAAGGAAGTTAAATAATTGCAATTGATATATTTTGTTAATATTGCATGAAAGTAGATACTATTATAATTAAAATATTATATAGAATGCAAAAATGTGTAAAAGACTAAGCGCTTCACAGGAACTCTCTCTGGTTGTCTATACCCAGATATTATTCCAAAATTAAAGATAAATTTAATCTCAACATCACCAGGAATTCAGAAAATTTTTTAAATCTCTCTCTCTCTCTCTGTATATATATATATATATATATATATATATATATATATATATATATATATATATATATATATACAGGGCTCGATTTCTAAAAAAAGAGGTACCGGAACGGTAAAATTATTGGTATCAAAACTGGAAAAGCTAATACTTTTTAACACAAAAACTTAAGCATTTAATTTTCCAATTTCAATTTAAAAATAAATTCAAATGTGTTGTACTCATAGAGTTAGTACTAATATAGAGACAGCTTAAACATCTGCTCCGCTGTTCTAAGCGTGACCTGTCGCTCTGCCACTCACTCTTGACTTTTTGAACAAACTTGGCCACTAAATCTCTCTTTTGGTGTTTTCGGTTTTTCGCATGGCTTCACTCGTATAGAAACTACGACAAAAACGCCCGCCAAGCTCATACCGCCAAGAGCCAAGCTTTGCCAACTTCCAGTTCCTACCTCGACCACTAAATCAGCAATTTTCTCCCTTAAATACTTGTTTAAACGAATCGTAAATGACTCGTATCGAATCAGGAGGGTTCATATTATATACTGTGAATTTTTTTTAAAGAAATTTTCCCCGGAACATTATAAAAATACAGTTTAAAATTGTTTTTTCCGAATCCGCGGAATTTAAAAAAATTACTGATAAAAAAACTAATTGAGATAGAGAAATTTTTTCTTCACTGAAAGATTCGTCATGGCTTTTTCTCGAGTTTCAAATTGTCGGTATCTTTTTTTATCATTTTTCTGGGAAGAAGAGCAGTTTTTATACCTCAAATTCCACCCGCCTACGGAACCTCCCATGTTAAAAATTTACTTCCGCCACTCACACAGGTCCGTCTCTTTTCGACATGCAGGGTTGCCTTACCGAGAAGAGTAAGCTGTCTCTATATTTGTTCTAGCTCTATGGTTGTACTATATTAGGAAGAGTATTCTAATTTAAATATTGTATAACACGATGAACTTTTTGATGATTGTTTTGTAAAACACCCTTTTTTACAGTGGGTTATACTTTTTTTTCCAAAAAGGGGGACTCTTGTAGGAGGCGGGATGACTTATCATCAATGAACCATAAGGGTTGTATATTTTGCTAATTTAAGGAATAGAGAATGCGTATTTTAAGTTCTTAAATGGTAGAATTTAAGATGTCGCAAATTTGACCAGCAATCTGGCAAATCTGGTTCCAATAAAAAGAATCAACACCAGGAGTGGATTGTGGGTAATTTAAATGGAGGTTCACAATTATGTTTTAAAAGAACAATTAAGTAACAACCTTACAATTAAATCACAATTATTGTTATTTGCAAAAAGATAAAAATGCATTTTAAAATTTTTTGAATTTTAAATATGCCTTTTTAAATATTTTTTGGTAGGATTCTCACTTTTATTAACTTAATCTGAAAATAAATGTGATTAGTTGAATTTTAAGTACAAAAAGGGGGGTCTGTGGGTCCTCCCCCAGAAAAATTTTGGAAATTTGACAATAAAAACAGCGTTTTAATTCATTTTAGGATTTTTTTTCGTACATAGAAAGGTATATCCACGGGCCTGATGAAAGGATCTCGCGGGCGGTAGTTTAGGAGACCCCTGAAATAGACTATTAATTTTTTCCGAAAAAGAGGTTCCGGAACGCCGTTCCGGACCGTTCCGGCTGAAATCGAGCCCTGTATATATATATATATATATATATACACACATAATTATAGCTTATTGAGAAAAATGAAATAAAAACTAATTAGGGTCAAAATGACATTAAACTACAGGATAAATCACTCAAATAAATTATTTCTATTATTAAATTTTAATTGAATGATAAAGAGTACCCTTAAAACTAAACCATCGGCGCAACAGCCCTAGTGGGCCAAGGCCTACGATGCCCATCTTCGTTTTCGTGACCGTGGGGTGCTAGGCAAATGTCCCGGTTAGGTGGTCAGCACAACGCGAGACCCCCAGTGTTTAGTTCCCAAGCATGCTTGGTCCTCAGTTTATCGACCCACTGAAGGGATGAAAGGCTGAGTGGACCCTGCCCAGCCCGGGATTTGAACCCCGGACCTGTGGCGTGGAAGTGTGATGCGCTACCACTGCGCCACTGGGCTTCTAAAAGTACCCTTACTTTTAGTAATAAGAGCAAAATTCAACGGGTCCAAGAGCCGAGTTTTGAGAAAAAAAATAAAAAAACCCGGTACAAATAAAATTGTTTATTATCTCTTTCAGTTTTAAAGTATGGGAGGTGATGGTGCTGAGGAAATCGATAGCACATTTTTGATGCAGTTGTAAAAATAAGGCAGCAGCATCCTTATAGTGAGTTCTGGAATTAACTGATGTGGCACGTCATAGTTAGGTAATCCTAAATGAACCCAAAATCAGAAAAATTATGGAAACCGGAACATACTGAGCTTTCTAGTTAGTATTACCTTTACTTTCCATTACTGTTAATTGGATTCCCCTCATCCATCAACATGCAAAAATTCTTCTGAGCACAAAGTCCAAGAAAAATCAACCAACTGAAATGGGGAGTATAGGCAAAAGCCTGTCGATATCACATTTTAAAATTGTTATACAGCCTGGGGATCGCTTTGTCTGTCACGCAAGTATGAAAATAAAATAATGACACTTACTTGAACAACACTGTGCAGGAATGAAACAGAATATAACATTGGCTGCCACTGAGGGTAAGATATGGCTTCAAGTTGCTTTTGCGTCACAGTTGAATAAGTACGCTTCAGTCCAGCTCTCATTCCTAGAGGAGGCTCATTAGTAAACTTGATAGAAGACTGGAGCAAAGATATTGGAAATTTAGGATGAACTTCAGTTGTGATCCAGCATCTAAATGACTCCTGTATTTTTTCTGTCTTTAAAACTGTTTCAAGAAGTTCATCCATAAAATCCAGACCCAAATGACAATTTTGAAGTAACATCCATCCACCCTGAAAAAATTGTGAGAAATCAGGAAATCTAGGCTTAAAAAAGATGATAGGAACTATTAAACTTGAATGATTAAAAATGATTTAAATAAAAAATGTAAAACAAAAACAGAAACCCTGATTTGCATTTATCTTAGCACTCTTAGTATTTTTTTACTTAAATACTATAAACCAGCATACTCCTATAAAATTTAATGATTAATAATCAACCCAATGAACTAATCAGTATAAAGGATAATTACATTTTCCATGCTCTTCTTCATAAGCTTTCTAGCATGTACATCTTGTCCTTGTCCCATAGATATAGCTTCGAAAGACAGTTCCTTCTGCTTAGCCAATGATTCAATTTGTTGAGTTGGATCTGACCCCATGGTTAAGAGGCATATGAAAGGGCAGCGAGGGTTGCTTTCACCCCACATGGAATCCATATTTAAAATAACAGGATCTGCATATCTTTGTCCCATGGAACTTGCAACATACTTTTTAGCTTGAGCTAAAGTGCGGTCTTCACTCCAACTCCTAAAAGACGAACCACATTACCAATTAAAAGGTTTACATTTGAATAACCCTTGCTTCTTGTATTACATGAAAGCTACACCATTCTGGAAGAAATTTTTCACTGACGTCGCTTTGATTCCGCCATGATAATGAATTAGTCTATGTTATGCTTCCACATGTTTATGATTCACTGCCATGTTCAAAACATTCCCTGTCATTTTGTTACTGTATTCTTTTTCATAAAATAGGTACCAACATGGATGAAAACCGAAAAACTTTCCAGAACAAACTGAAATAACGCTCTTCACTAAAAATAATTAAACTACACTAGTCGACAAAATTTAACTTTTTTCCCTAACAAAAATGAGATAAGGTATTTCCGACTAATTTGAGGGTGTAGAATTCAGAAATAGTTGTGAAAAAGCTGCAGCACGTGCAGTTTTTTTGTTACAAATATGGCACCAGTACGGTAAGAAACAGACAAAAGCGTTGAAACCACTCCTTTTTTAACAGTTAATCTCATTATTTTAGCATAAAATACTATCATAATTCAGATTATATACATGTTTCAGACAATATAAAACTAAAAGTCATTAAGCATTCATTAAATATGGTGCAATTTTATCACTTTTTGTCACTTAAGTGGCGTTAAATCTCTTCTTTCAATGAACCAAGAACTGTTGCCCAAAATTGCTATTTCTCAGTGACCTATGTATTTAGTCAATGCCCTAAGGGAATCTTTACTCTTGTTTATGATCGACTACAGTGAGATTTTCTGTAAAAAAGTTCAAACGGGGTTGTAAAATTTGAATTTTGAGTGATGCTCAACATTCTATGGCTTGGTAAGACTAAAGAGAACCTTCTATTAGGATTAAAACATTTTTATCGGTCTTATTTTCTAAAAATCATCTTTCCTCTCTCCTAAAAACCATTTCCAAGCTGATAATGCGTTTTTATTAAATTTTCCTTCATAAGCAGGGTCGTGAACTTGTTTTTAATCAGAGGTTCATACTGACTTTGAGTTTGCTTTCACTTAATGGCGAAAAAGTCATTTTAAATACTTTTTGAAATATTTTTTCTGTATATGTCATTGATATTAACCCTACAGTGCATACTGTTGCCATTTGGCACCACAACATTTTTCTCCATTTCCTACTCGAACTTTCATTTCCAAACGGCAATAACATGCTATAAGTACAATAGATATAACATTTCATTGTATTAGCACTTTAGACTGCCAGTAGATCACAGCAGGGGTACTATTTTGAGACATTTGTTAGTAGCTAGTGAGACGAAAGTCAAGACTCAGAAAACGCCAAAATAAAAGGACCATATAAATTAAAATAAAAAAAATTTTCAGCTTGAACAAAAAATGTTCTGAAAAGATAAGTTGTTTTTTTATATTTTTAGATCATTTGGTTTTATTTCACTTCACAATTAATTTCACAAGAGACACAAATAAATTTCACAAGGACAACGTTTTTTGCCAATAAAAAGTAGAAAAAAATTAAATTAAATTTTTTTAGTATTTTTTTACTAATTTACACCATAATAGAAGTCACATATTTGATTTTCAAGTGAATTTAAAAAATCATGCATTGTAGGGTTAAACAACCAAGATAATTTGAATGTCCTTCCCATACTATAAGGATAACAATTTGCTTAGAACTACTGGTGACTCTTTTGCACTTAAAAGGAGTCTCATTCTAACTTCTGCAACACACTTGAGGAGCCCAAATTTCATTTTAGTCACCTATTTGGACCCAAATCAGTGATAAAAAATCTTTTCCAACTTTTCTGTTAAATATTACCATTTAATTGTAATTTAAACCGTACCCAAATTTAGCAAAACGTAATGTGCATAAATGTGCAAAATCTACACTAAAAATTCATCAATTTTAAAAATGAACTGCAGTACAAAAACATATCCACACTTTTACAAGAATGTTTACATACTGGGATACTAGAAATAAATTAATTGGATGGGATTGGAGGGTTGCTATTGGACAAAAATGACGTTTAAAACGCAAAAATTAAGAGTTAAAGCAAAAAATCGAAAATTTTTGTTACACAAAGATGGGAGGTGGAACATTTTTACTTGCAGATATTTGAATAACTATATGAATTAGAAACAAAAATATTAATTTGGTTGTTGTTAAGAAACCACTGTCGACTAGTGCTATCTTTTCATTACCAGTACCAAGTTTTCATTTAACCCTCCGTCGGTCGCAATATTAAGCTGACGCGTTCGGTCGCAATGTGCCAAAATGCACAATAGAAAGAATCACGATTTTTCACCCTTAATTTCAATAATGGAGTCTTAAAAACGATAATATGTATTCATAGAATTATTCAGACATAAAAAAGTCTGATATTTGTTTTAAATAATTAAGAAATCAAATCATTAAAGTATCATTAAATCATCGGGATAGGTAATTCAATATCTTAGTCAAAAATTATACAGTATAGGACCCCGTATCCGGCTCGCTCGGGACCGGCATCAGTCCGGTTTACGGGAAAATCCGGTTTTCGGAACAATTCCCGAAAAAAGCTCAGAAAGACCGCGTTTGTTCGTAAGACGCGATCGTAACGAAAATACGCGCAATCTGCAGGGTCGCGCGAGAGCAAAATAAATAAACAAACAATCTCGCGCGGCCCCTGTCATCCCCCTCGGCGCCGAAATGCGTTTTTTCGGCGTGCGTTTTCGGAGGTCACGTGAGTCCTACGGACCAATGGCTAGACGTATTCAACCGGCATGCCGAAGCCGGTTTTCGGCCCGGCATGGATGGACTTTTTCTCGGCGCTGGAAAAACGTAAGCGTCACGTGATTAAAATCAAATACTTTAAAGATTTTGTACTAAAATAGTTCTTTAGTATCTATAAAAATAAACTTAAGACTAAAGAAATCAAAAGCTGAACTCACCTGATCGGACTTGTTTGTTTCGGTTTTGATACGATGCCGATTTTCGGTACCGAACGTGTTTTTTCCGCGCGACTTTGATTGCCAAAGTTTATCCCTTTTTGATTGAAAAAAGGGACTACGTCATCCGCTTGCCGATTTTCGGCGCCGAAAATCGGTGTACATCGGTCGGAACTCACTGGATCCTTTCGGAGCACGGATTTGGAACTTGAAAAATTTTTTTTTAATTTTGGAAAAACCGCCGGTTTTCGGAACACTCCGGTTATCGGGACGCCGGATACGGGATCCGATACTGTACTTAATGATGTGAAACCTGAGGGATATTAATTCTAAATTATTGTTTTTGAACTCATATCCAGGTAATAACCATTCACAAACACAAATATCACAGGTTATACTTACAGGTCCTAGGCTAGGCATATTGACTGCTGACAGTCCTTGTAGCTATTGTAAAATAACTCCAAACTATATTATTTTTAGCTATAAACTGTAAACCTACAGGTAGTGGCCGTATAATTGCTTGTACAACTTCGTCTATTGCTAGGTAAGTGCATAAGGTACGATTTTGTAGGTGTATGTTCAACCGCAATAAACCAAAGATTTTTGAAAAATTACATGCACATTAGGAAAAATTTAATAATAAGTACGTAAAAACATTCATAAAATAAATAAATAAACATCAGGGATTCCAAAAAATAACATTACGTACCTTAAGGAGTTGAAACACTTTCGGGCGCAATGTGTCAGTGAAATTATGGTGAAAACAAAAATGAACAAAGCGTGCGAATTTTATGAATTAGTTGGCGCCATACATCCGGTAAAGATAGGAGACTACCAGGAATTTCAAACTTTTATCCCCAAAAATAACGGAAAGCCGAACGAAAATGTATGCGATGTGCGAAAAAGTACAGTTGCGACCGACAGAGGGTTAAAAAATATCTATGACGGAAAACTTTCACCCATGGGTACAGAAAAGCCGTTGAAAAACAATTTTCTAAAGGTAAACAAAGCTTATACTCGAGTTTGAAATAAATTTTTACTCATTCCAACCTAATCAAAAGCAATTTTCTGAAGGGATTGAGCTTGTCATAACCATCAGGTATCACCTCTTCTTCAGGAGCATCAGTGTTATACCATAGCTTCCATTGTTTATCACCTCTTTTGATCTGAAAATTTCAATAGTTACAAATGATATCCTTCAGAGAATAAATTAAAATATGGTTGTAAGCAAGCGCGTAGCCAGAGGGGGGATTTGGGGATATATCCCCCCCGAAACTTTGAAATTTTCTTTTTTGACCATAGAAAACCACTAAAAATACCCCATATCCCCCCGAAATATCAATATCCCCCTCGCCACTGGTTGTAAGGAGAAAAATATTTTTAAACTGAGCATATTGAATTCGTTAAATTTTAAGCTGTATTTCAAAATGCTGTGAAAACTAAGTTACAGTAAGGGTGCCAAGCGTGTGATAAGTAAAAGCAACTTACCTTAGCTAATATTTCTTTAAAGTAATCAAGTTTTGTTAGAGCAACTAAATTCAGCCAAGACTTTTCTTCAATCCAGCGACTTGCTTTTGGCTCCACTTCTTTCACATTTAGAGCAGCTCCTCCTGTGAAATTATATAGTTAAAATAATCTCTTTCAATGAATTCAGGATAATTAGCATGAAATGGGGTTAAATAAAAACCCTTTTGGGGAAAGTTCTTCAACACTAGGACAAATTTGTAATTTAATCATATAATGAATGGCTGGTTTAACTAATAAAGTATGTTGAAATTATATTTTCATTTTGTTGCTCAAATAGTTGAATTTTATAATGGATTCAGCCCTCATTTTTTTTCGCTCAACCCCAAATATAACATAACAGAAAAGGTGTTTCCCTGACCTGGATCTAAGGAAAGAGAGCTTAGGCAGTATTGCCCATTGCTCAACCCTAATATAAAGATAGCTCACCTTTAATTAAAACATCAAATTCTTCATGTGTTATATTTCCAAGAGAAAGATCAATTTTCATGGTTAAAAGCAAAGTAAAAAGAAACTTGTGAGTCTCATAAAGACCTCTGCAAGTATATTTGAAAGCTTCAAATGTTAAGAAGTGTATAATGTTTTCAATACGAACTGCAGCTTTGGGAGAACTTTCAGACCTTAAAAAATAAGATGATTAAATTACTGACTCACATCTAAAATTTAAAAGCCAAAAAAATAATTGAGGTACCTTACCTTTCTAAGGATATATCAAAAATTCCTAAAAATTGTGTCAAGGATGTTTGGTACATCTCATTGACCATAGCCATATCACATATAAGGAAGTATAAAATACTTCCTCTATTCGCAACTGCAAAATTAACAGATGATTGAATATATTAGTACTGAACTAAAAACATGGAAAACTAAGTTATTGTAGCAATTAAGATTTGAGAAATGAATAAAACAACTAATATAATTTGGGGGTTATCAAAATGATAAAAAATTAAATGAGGGAGGGGAAAGGAGTCCTGATTTTTTCAAGCCCATTGGGTCCAACCCAGCCAACTTTATGGCATACAACCATTCGTTAAAGTAAAATTCAAATGAGCAGAGTAACAAAGAAAACAGTCTCACCTGGTCTGTACTCTTCCCGAGCCAAATTTATCATTTTATTTGTGACATCAGCTGTTTCTAACTGCTTGGATACATCTGCAGCAGTTTCTTTTGTGATTTTTAGAACTTCTATAAGCGATTCATCATCCACTAATGAACCCTGAAACATTATTTGATTTAAATAGAAATAAAACTATATGTTACTTTGATGTGTAACCATTTAATAAACAAAATTAAAATTAAATGATGATCCTTCAAATAAGTGATGGCTTGTAAGCAGAGATAATTTTAACGCCTTTAAGAGCGTATTTCAAGCATTGAAAATCGGAAATAGGCTTTTAAAAACTGGCCCAGGAGTATTTTCAAGCTTTGAATTTTCAACAAAGGTTTAACTTAAAAATGCATGGATCCCTACCAAAAAACAACTAATATTTTGTCTACTCTAAACACCAACTTTTATATTTTCTACTAATTGTTTGTTTGGATTGTTTTGTTTTTATTTGCTTCAATTTTTTCTAATTTGCTTAACATTTTTTACAAATACTTATCATATTCTTCAATTGTTAAAAACCAAATAGCAAACTCATTTTTTCTTTTTCATTTATTGTCCAATAAAAAAGTAAGCGTTTTTATTAAAAAAAATTTCTCTACGTATTTGTTATGTTATTTCCTTATTTCACTCCTCCTAAAAAAGGCAAGGAGTATTTTTACTCCTCCAAAAAATCCTAGGAATAACACCAGCGTTAGAAATTGGGAAAAAAATCCACTGGTCCTGCGGACCAGTGCTTCACCAATCTTACTAGTCCGCAACAAAAATTACTGGTCCGACAAATTAAAAAGGACCAGTTTAAATATTACTATTATTAAGTAACTATTGCACTGAATGTGGGTACCAAAATAGTAATGTTAAAAATTAATACATATGCATGCAATAATAAGTTACCAGCTGTAAATATGAGATTTATATAAAATAAGTAATAAAATAAATTTATGAGAAATAAGCAATAGCTCCAAATAATCGATTATTTAAAAATATCTTATTAATTAAATAACTTTTTTGATTAAATAATATTTCCACTGACATGCAAATACAATATAAAATTTCTCTAATTGACATACAAATTGGATACAATTGCACTAATTGGCAAAAAATAAGAACTTTTCTTGAATAAATGATATTGCACACAAATTAATACATAACTTCGAATTAGTTTTACATTGTTAGTTGACAAACTGGTTGTAATCTGGTTTATATTTAATAGGGCTCGACCGATGCATCGGCGCCGATTGTTTGAAAAAATAGCCATCGGCCTAGACATCGGCGGCCGATGTTAACTTGAGAAAAAATCGGCCCATCGGCCTAAAAAAACATCTAAAAGCCGATGTTTGGCCGATGTTTTTCACAAAAAACATAATAACATCAAGCGATAGACAAAAAAGTGTGATTCTGCTCCACCTTGCTCCAAATTTAGTTTTAAGTTGAACTTGCACCAGCATGGGTGTCATTTAGCGGGAACCGGGGGGGGGGGCGTTTGCCCCCTCCAAGTCTACTAGTATTTTTAAATGAAAACTAGTAAAACTAGTTTCAAGTCCCTAGAAAATTTTGTAGATCGAGAAAGGGCATACGGGTGTAACTTAAAAAAGTCTCAAAATGGGTTAAAACATTACTTTTGAGGTCAAAATTTAAAAAAATATCTGGAAGTGAACTCTCAAACCCTGGCAAAAAGTCGTGCTTCCTGGAGGATGCAGACGGAGAAAGCCTTGGCCTGCACCAGGCTGTAGTGCTGCTGAAGAAGAAGAACCCCATAAACCACCCCATCTAAAAGTTTGACTTCTGATACCAGTATTTTCTTCTTAATAATTCTGCCGCTTACCAGAAGCGGTTCCGTTTGGGTGTTCCCCAAAGTGTTTTAAAAGGAGTCAAAGCACTTCTTTTCAGGGGAATTATCAACACATTTTCTGGAGGAGGATCCCCAGCCCTATTTAAAACTGATGTTGTTTAAAGCTTTTTCCCTTCAAAATTCAACATTTTCAGTTTAAAAGGGTCTGT
Organism: Tetragnatha versicolor; assembly: GCA_024610705.1. Classification (NCBI taxonomy): domain Eukaryota; kingdom Metazoa; phylum Arthropoda; class Arachnida; order Araneae; family Tetragnathidae; genus Tetragnatha; species Tetragnatha versicolor. The sequence goes on along the minus strand of JANDEH010000012.1, from coordinate 12,696,193 downwards.
ACCCCCGGATGAGCAGAAACACTATCTTAAAAAGGCAAATTTCAAAAAAAATTGGCGGGGGAGAACCCATAAACCCCCTCTGTAAAAATTTCTGCAAAATACTGTGTTTTCCCCTGAAAATTATGTCACTTTCAAAAAGCTTTTCCCTTTGGGTGTCCCCTTAAAGATATTTAAAAGGAAATAAAACTCTTGGTAAAAGGGGAATATTCAAAAATGTTTTTGGGGAGGACCTCCGCCCCCTTGAAACTATGACGTTTTGCCTTAGGAAATTTTGTGGTTTGCAGGGAACTTTTCTTTTAAGATGTAACCCAAAGGGTCTCAAAATAAACTGAAACTACTTCAAAAGGCAAATTTTCAAAAATTTTATGGGGTACAATCCACACCCCCCTTTTTTTACCTGGAGCTTACGTTGTAAAAGAACTCACGTTAGGCGACAAAGGCGGATTTAAGGGGGTGCATTGGGGTGCGTTGCACCCCCAACTTTTTGAGAAAATTTCCATTTTTATTGGGGAAAATCATGTTTTCAAAGTCATCAAGGGCAGCTTGCACCCCCAAGTTTCCCAGTTCGAACCCCCAGGGTTCACCATCTAAATCCGCCCATGCCTGGCGATCCTATTAATTTCCACAATAGTCCTTACAATGAATGAAAAATTTATACAAAAAAAATATTTCATTTCTGGCTCTGCGATAGGTTTTAATGGTTTTTTAAAAAAATAAGGACAAATGGTTTGCATTTTTTACCATCGGCCTTAAGCATCGGCAATCGGCCAAATAATTACCATCGGCCATCGGCCTGCCGATGGAAATTTTCAAACAATCGGCATCGGCCCATCGGCCAAAAAAATGCCATCGGTCGAGCCCTAATATTTAATGAAATTTATATTTTTTTGCCTTTCTCCCGATTCCAAGCAAAGATAAATTGCAGGCTTAAACTGGAGGGTGGGATATTTTTTCACCACTGGTCCAGCGGACCAGTGATTTTCTGATTCCACTGGTCCGAGCCGTTTTTTGGTTGTCCCGGACCAGCAATCCAGTACAATTTCGAACGCTGAATAACACTGCTTGTAAGTAAATTCACTATGGGTTCAGACTCATTAAAAATTCAGAAAATATTTACATTGCAGATAAAAAAATACAACAGATAGTACAGATTATTGGCCATATGGGTTCAACACAATATGAATAAAATGTTTTAGCTTAATATGATAATTCCTTTGATTACCATCTTGTGCCCAAAGTTTAGAAGAACATTACTTGAAATTCCTTTTTTTAAAGAATTTTATTAGAAATCCACAGTGTGGATATTGATAAAACAGTGTTTAAAAAGTATGTAAAAATTTCTTCCTGATACAACAATTATTTCTGCTATGGACTTGCATCAGAAAAAAAAGTTATTTGATAAAACATTCAGCACAAAAATTGTGTTATTTTTAAATCTTATAGTTAATGTGGATATAAGGCCGGATTAGCTTTCCTAAATATTTAAAAATATACCCCATCAGTATCTTTATATTGATTTGCAATGATAATTTTCATAACCCTTTGGGGACTCAATCAATAAAAAAATATATCAACTCTGATTTCTTTTTTCTACATTGATGAATATTTGCTAATGATACAACTCCTCCTGCTTTTTCTTGCCCCTTCCTTTTTTCTCTAGACTCTAATTGGCACCAGACATTAAAAAATATATTTAAGTAAGAAAATACTTTTTTTAGTTACCACATATGGTCGAAATATCTAAAAAATTACTGATAAAAGGTTTTACTTTAGTTGTAGCTAGTTTATGAAGTAGATTATCCTCCAGCTCTTTTGTTTTTCTTTTGTTAGAAGCAACATTTTCCAAAAGTGCAACCCTTTCAGCCTCCAATTCCTAATATAAAAGAATAAGCAGCCAAATTTATAACAAATATTGATTTGCATTCTGCTTGTGTCAGAGTTTTTTTAATGAAAATTTAATCATTTATATGCATCTACAAAATTAACTTGGTGTGTAAATTTCATGAAAATCTAACAAGTCTTTCATGGTGTTGAAATCTTTATGAATAGGATGTGAGTTAATATTTTTCTGGTATATAAACACTGGTCACTTAGTATGGATTATTCTTTCATTCTACAAATAGCACTTAAGTATCACAAGTTATCACATACAAGTATCACTCAAACATGAGGACTAGAATTTTTACTATCAACAAAAACAGCTGTTCAAAAACTGAATTCATAATACCTATAATAATGTGTCAGAGTGTATGTAAAGATTATTTTTAATTTTTACTTTATTAAAACATAACACACAATTTATTATCATAATTATTTTGAGGAGATAATAATAGATTTAGATAAGTTCTTGATGAATTCTATGTAACTCAAAAGATCATTTCTAACACTATCTAGCAATATAAAAATAATCCTGGGAGCTAATATAATTTTTTAAAAATTTTAAGATTTTGCAGTTAATTCAAAAGGTTGCTAAAGATTAATTTAAATTCACACAATATGTAAAGTAGATAGTACGTTTTGTGGACTTTGATCAGAATGTATTAGCAGTTCAAATTTTAATAAACCATGAAAGATTGTTAAAGCATAATATTTTTATTATGCATTAGAAGTATAAAAACTATTATATTAAATTGTATCAATAGGGTATAAAGTAAAATTTTACTTGTTTCTCAGCTAAAATTACACGTCCCAAAAGTTGATCTTCTAGACCTTTCATTGTTACAGTGAAATCAATGACAGATGTTCTAGCAGTAACCTAAGAAATTTAAAGCAAAAGAAATTTTTATACATTTAAAGCAAAGTCAGGGTTCCCTGAAAGTTTTTTTTCTGAAAATGTACAGAAATATGTATCAATTTTTTGCGATTTTCGGTATGAAGCCGACCCCCCACGTGGGAGCAAACTTCAGATTCGTAATCAGCGCCCTCAAAAACATAAAACCGTCGAAAAAAACTTCTATAAGAAACAACAGCTTTACCTCAACGGGAGAGGAAGCTCCGCGGCAGCCACATCGCGTCCCGCTGGAAGAAAACGAATCACTCCATCATTTCGTATGCCAAAGCGTTGACAACTGACCGATAGTATTGACATCCCTACAATCCCTACCCACAACAAAGCATAAACGAAGAAAGTCGATCCCAAGGGTTAAAAAATAGGAAAAAAAAGGAGAAAAAGCTGAAAAAAGGAGGAAAAATAAAATGGACCGTAAAAATAGGAAAAAAGGAGCTAATGTGAAAAAAATAGGAAAAACAGGAGCGCTGCGGTGCCTGAACAATATACATTATTCATAAGAGTAACTTACTTCAGGAGCATACGTAGGATTAGGAAGCTTGGTAGTTATATAAAGCTTAAATGTTTTCATGATATCAACATCTTTATCACCAATTTTAACCTAATGAAAGAGGATAAAAAATCTTCATACATAAAAATTTTCAATGTATCAATACATATACCATACACAAAAATATAGGCTTACTTTTAGTATGCTACCAGATTTCACAAAATTTTTATCCAAGACATTATCTAACACAGGATCTAGCTCGTCCCCAACATCTTGAACAAGCAACGGACGGCCTTGTGACAGAGCATCTTCCAAATCTTGCCGAAAAAACTTATAATTCAGGCTTGAAACCTAATTTATATTTAAAACATTAGTTAATTGCTCATAATATCAGTAGTGATTCACCCATAAGGGCATTTGAACCCCTAAGAAAAACATAATGTAACAGATCCACTAGTTCAGTATATTGATTTTGTGACAATCTTACCTGAGCTGCAAGCAATGCATTTTATTCTTTGATCTGTCACACTAGCGGATCCAGGGGGGGCTAGGGGTCTCAAGCCCCCCCCAAAATGAAAAGTTTTACTTTATAATATGACATTTTATGCACCAAAATGAGCTAAAACCCTGTAATTTTAAGGTGAAATTTTAAAAAAATTTCTGGGGGAAGACCCCCAGACCCCCTGGCACTTGTAACTCTGTTATTACAACTACATTTTTCTAAGTTTGTGTCAAAACGCAAAAAAATCTATATCTGAAATTTGGATGAAGCGTACCAAAAGGAGTTAAAAAGTGGGGTTTTTGACTTAAATTTCCAAAAATTTTCTGGTGGAGGACCCCCAGAACCCCCTTTTGTAAGTTGGAGCAGGATATTTCACTACCTTTTCCGTATTAACATTAACAAGAAGATTCAATTGGATAAGGAAAATTTTTAGCCCCCCCCCAAAACCAAATCCTGGATCCGCCACTGATCTGTCACGTCACAATATCAGTATACTAGTGATAGAAAGATCTTGTGGTGGAAGCAAGTGCAAATACATCTTCCATCTATGGCTCGAGAGCCGGATGTGGCCCACCAAATTTTGAATGATTTTTAAGAATGGAAATGTGATTAAATTTTCAATAGAGGGTGGTAATTAATTAAGAAGAATTAGCCCAAGGAAAAATTTTATTGTTTATTTTACAGAGTAAACTCAAGTTCTGGATGTTCGAAATTGGGACTTTTCGATTTTGGTGGTAATTCTATGGTAAAATAATTTGCATGCTACAAAAATTCGAAGATGAAGGCCAATGCCTACATAGTGTATATAGAAATCTGTCACTGGAAATAAAAGTTTTAACTGAATAGAATAGATATCAGATTTGGAATACTTAAAATAATTCCTTACAATTAGCTGATTCTTCTTTTCTTTTTTGATGATCCATGATTTTCCTTGACCTTGAGGATCAATGAGTAATGGATATCGCTCAGATTTTGTAACAATAATACCATTTTGAAGAGAAAGTTCATCATTTGGTAAACCTTGAACACCCCATTCAGCTACCTGTAAACAAAATAAGAAGGTGACTAATCATTCTAATAAAACCTTTTTTAATAGTTTTCATAATGGACTAAAAATTTAAACTCATTTTTGACTTAGTGTTGACAGATTAAAGGTTTGTTACTAAAAAAAGAAGAAATTTTTCTTTGAAAATGCCATTTGCATATATTATATAGCTGTGCTCATAAAAACTATTTGCTTAAACATAAAAAAATCAAATTACATATAATAAAAAATAACTTACTGTTGGGGCATCAGTTAAAGAATAAATGAAATCAAGTTCTTCTGTAAATGGAATTTTCCTCGATTCAAGTTCACTGTGCCAAAATTTGAAAAGTAATGTTCTAAACTCCTGATTGAAAGGACCAGAATATGACAAAAAGGCAGCTAACAACACAGAATCTCCAACAAGTCTATAAATAAAGTTTTATTTAGTTTTTCTTATTAAATTTAACCCTTTTAGCACTGTGGGTGCGTTTTCGCACCATTTCATTTACGATTTTTTGTGCACATCAATTCTGGTTTCAGAAAACATTTTTGTTGTTAACATAAGGCAAAGACTATGGTCTAATAGAATCTATTTTTTACATTTTTCATTCTTCATATTTACCTATTGAAGGAAAAAATGAATTTGGAAGGCACTTTTGAGGTTTTCTTAACTGTAACTTTCAGAACACCAGTATAGATTGAAACAAATTTCTTAAAAATATAAGGGAATGTAATTGTTTTCACTCAATGGCTATTCTTTAAGATGGCTTCAAAGGGTAAGTCCCAGTGAGTGGCGGCTTGCCCATAGGAGCACGTGAACCCCAGTGAAAAAATGACAGATATAAGTCAATTAATTAAAATAAATTTAAAAGTAACTAAAATATATTCCAACTTATGCCATATTATAGATGACCTCCTAGCCTCCCTTCTATTCAAATTGCTAAAAAGAAAAGTTCACTACAAAAATTTTTAGAGCTTTTAGTGCTTAAACTTCCAGCACACACGTATCTCAGAAATACACTCGAGATGGATTTAGTTGTATAAATTACGTTTAAATGGTCCTATGAGCTCCTGTCCTTAGCTATTCTATACACTTCATTTCAGCTACTTCCAGTCTTCATCTGAAGTTCTAACAGTTAATAGGTCTCTGTAAATCTGCCGTTTGTATTTTAGAGATACGCGCGACTGTTCACAGAAGTTTTTAGTATTTTTTATTTTTTTAGTAAGGGGCCGTTCAAATATTACGTAAGCACCTAAGGGGGGAGGGGGGGTTTGCTCTTTGCTTATTTTTGCTGACAAGGGGGGAGGGGGGATATGAGTGATGTTTACGTAAGATGGTGCATTTTCGAAAATCTCTTGTTTCTTGCAAAAATAATTTCAAAATTCTACCAAAAATAAATGTAACAAAAAATTGAATTAGGAATTCTGGCGTAAGCACTTTTTCTGGAGATGGACCACCCTAACATTTTGAAATTGCAACCCCGAAAAGTAGTGTTTCGACTCATTTTTGAACCCTTAGGGTTACACCCAAAAAGGACAGCTCCTTGCACGAGTCACCTAATTTTCAAGGAAAAAAACACTACTTACTTATAGGGATGTCAAAATTTCGGGGGGGGGGGTCTGGCAGTGTCTTACGTAATTATGGTGGGGGGGTTTGAGGTTTGCTTATCTTTGCTGACAAGGGGGGAGGGGGGGTTAAAAATGACCAAAAAAGTGCTTACGTAATATTTGAACGGCCCCTAATTATGAAATTTTGTTTTTGTGTTTTGGTCCTTAACATTGTAACTTAATGTATTTTCAGTTCAGTCTTTCAATTATTTTCATATGATGCTTCAGTAATAGTTCAGCCAAAATACCAGTGATTGATTTCACATCTTTCAGGTTACTCCATATTTCTTTAGTCCTTTTATGTTGTTTTTGTGTATCATAATTACTTTTGTTCAGCTCTTTTTGAAATAATATTGATTTAATTAAAATATACTTATTAATCAAATACTTATTACAACTTTGTTTTTAAATTACATGTTTGAAAATTTGCATTTTACAATTGTGTATCTAGGAGATACGAGCTGTTGTGTTTCATTGGGAGACTTAACTTAATTACATTTAATAACATAATTGTAAACCACCATTTGAACTACCCACTAGCCACCAAAGTTTTTATAATTATTGTCATTTTGAAATGGTGGAAAAATGCACCCACAGTTACATTTTTGGAAATATTTTAGGACGGATTGTTTTCTTTCCCAAATTGGTCTCTAACTTAAAACCAAGCCTTATATTACTTGAACGAGAAGAAGATGTTTCAGATTTTTCTTTCATAGACTGGACTTTTTTGGGCAGTTTGCCGTACAAAAAGACACAAGAAAAAAGACAGCAGAGCCTGGTGTGGTATCTGAAAGTCAGTTCATTTTTCTCTTAGTCTTTCTCTCTCTGTCCCACTTCTGTTGCCACCCATGAAAACCAATCCACAAGAAGTGAAGGTGCCAGGTAAAATGGTTATCAGAGCAGAGAGGATGCAAGAGGTAAATGAGGACCACTAACCACTAGGGCATATCACAAAAAACCTTTTTTGAAATTCAAAAATGCATAAATAAACAAAGTTGCCTCAGGGGTCCAGTATTCTCCATAAAAAGTTTCAGCACGATCATCCGTCTTACGACACCTCTTAGTTACCAACAACTTAGTTTCCATGGTCAATAGAGGGCATATAGCCATGGATCAAACAGGGAAAATGGGGATGCTATAGCCACCCTGGATAAATTACCCATTGACTAAAACTGCACCATAACCTAAGCTCAGACTTACAAGACTATGTATATGCAAATTTTTTTGGAGAATATTTGGCTACTTATCAAAATAAACTTCTATATAAGTTACTGGGGTAAATACAAAAAAGAGTGGAAAACTGATCTATACACATTCAAATTACTATTAAGTGAAAGTCTTTACTTATTGATTTCATCTTGAAAACGTTTACTATCTTCAGTCCATCTATCTTTTTCGCCTTGAAGTCCAGCAATGAGGGCTTCAGCTGCCATCATTTTGCGCTTGCATGATTCAGCATTATCCTCCAAGGCCTATAGATAAATTTAAATATATATAGAAGCTTCTAGTAGCCATTGTTTTGATATCCAGCCTATTTGGATTGCTGTAATTTTAGATTGCTCTATTCATTTTATTCCGAAGTTGACATTCATCAATGAATAATCAAAGTTTAAAACTATCCAAACAGTCTAAATTTTAAAACTATAGTGCTAAATAAACAATGAGGTTTTTCAAAACTTTGCTATCTTACCTTCTTTTTCCTCATAGCTTCGTCATAAATAGCCTGCACTTCATCTACCTCAGCCTGTTTAGCATCTAATTCTGCTTGAGCTGTAGCTAATTTTGCGGAAGCTTTAGCATTCCGAGACTCTAAAACAGCTAAATTTGCCTGAAATTAATTGAAGGAATTAAGAGCTTAGTTACTTTTTAAGGATTTACGAATAAATGTCCTTTAAAAAAGAAATGCCATAAAATCCCTATATTCAGTGTAATAATATATAGGGTGTTTCAGGGAAGTCCATCCAAACACAGCAAAACCAGATTTTTTGCATGGAGTTCATAAAAAGTGCTGAAAAAACACCTCTACAATTCGTGGTTTTCGATAAAAACAGCGCCAGAAAAAGATATGCATCACTTACGGCCGTATTCTACACAAACGTCGTAACTCATTATCATGTGATTAACCCTGTTTTTTGGACTCCTCCTAAAACCACGTTTATTCGGGGTTAATTGTAATCCGGTAAATTTGGCCGGTAAGTTGAATTACAGTGTTCTAGGGCTAGTATTGACAAAGTTTACAATGTCTTTTCATGAAATAATTACATTATTTTCAGATTAATAGCTCTTGTACATCAAAAAGCGCTCTTTGAAATTAATATTCAACATCTAGATGAAACAACATCTTTATTTTGCGAAGGAACTATGTTTTCTGTGCGTAATCACTTTACTGCACTGCCAACAGGCAATTCGCCACCATCTTAAATCTATTACTACGATATTATGGATTAATATTTTATTCATTAAAATATTTGTCATTGGGTACATGTTAAGAGGGAGTATTTTTCTTTCATTGTAAAAAAAGTGTTTTTACAAGATTAAAGGTTATATTAATGTGCTTAAAATAGTCTGCTGGAGTTACAATCACCTGAAGTGGTTTCATTTAGCTTTCTGATTTATAGATGGCAGCACAAGCTTGATTGAAGTTAATGATATTTTCATTTTTAACCAATCTAGTAGGTAGTTTAATCAGTTTTTTGTATTGTTTGAAGAGTTTTTAGGTCCATGAAATATATTTTAATTATTGAAACTACCTTATAATAGTCAGATTAGTTATTTCTGTTAGGACGGACAAAATGGCGACCAAGATTGAGTTTTGGAAAGCCAGTTACTCGTAGTAAGTTCATCTTAGGCAGTAGAATACCAATTTTTAACACACTCTGAAACACAATCTCATAGGGTTTCACTTACCACGCGATTAACTCAATTTGAGTAGAATACGGCTGTTACAGTTTACAATAGAAGAGGTTTAACACTAGAGCGACGGGACTTAGTCGTATACCTAGAATGACGGAGAGGGCCAGAATGACCCTCGCAGATTTTTTTAGTTCATATCATTTTTCAAACATCCCTAAACTAGAAATATCAACGAAATAACTTAGTTAGAACATAGTTTAGACCAGGGGTTCCCAAACTTTTTTGGCCCGTGGACCCCCTGACAACATTTTTCGTACCCCGTGGACCCCTTGTCTAAGAGACCGTTCAAAAAGTAGCTAAAATATTATGTTTTTGATATTAATTTCTGAACCACGCATAAATTTTGCAATTTTTTCCAAGTTTTTTTTCTTGCATCGATAAGCATTTCATTTCACACTTTTACATATTTAAAAAACAAACCTTTTTTTAAATTTCTGCCTTCACACGATATTTTTAAAGAAATTACAACCAAACATTTAAAAAGTTAGAAATAAAAACAAATCTAAACTTTTAATATCACTGCATTTCAAGACACAAAAACTTTTAATTTTAACAATAAGTTTTGGTCGCAAGCTTGTCAAAGTTAATGGCTTATGCGCTTATGAGTGAGTTATTCATTTACCAAATCATAAAAGTTCTGAAATGACTACAATTTATATATGGCATGTTAACAAACAATGTTTAATTGAGTTTAATTATGAAAAGAAATCAAATTGCGATTGATATGGTTACACAACATTTTTAATAAATCAATCATTAAAAAAAGTTTGAAACTTAAAACAAATCTAAACTTTTAATATCATTACATTCAAGACACAAAAACTTTTAGCTTTAGCAATAAAAATTTTGGTTGGAAAGTCAAAGTTAATGGTTTATGAGTGAGTTATTCATTCACCCAATCATAAAATTTCAGAAATAATCACAATTAATATATGGCATGTTAACAAAACAATATTTTATTAAGTTCAACTATGAAAAGAAATCAAATTATACGATACGGAAATTGAGTTTTAATTTATGAAATTGAATTATGCGCGGCTGGTCGGGGGCTCTTCACCTCGATAAGAAACAAATGATTCCATCGCCCCTGCTAGCGTTACGAGGACTCTGTAATAACCAACATTTCATATTATACTAAAATTTGATTATAAAAAAGACAAAATTGTTTTAACTTATCAAAGTTTTCCATTTAAATGAAATTTTTCCCGTGAACCACTGAAAGTCGCTGTGGACCCCATAGAAGTTTGTGTGGACCCCCAATTTTCATTTTCATGCCCGTGGACCCCCTGGAAGTCTATGTGGACCACTGGGGGTCTATATGGACCACTTTGGGAACCGCTGGTTTAGACAAACTCAAAGTTTTTATAGAATTTTTGTATTTTCAATGGAGAAAATAGCCGAGTATAAATTGATAATGAAATAAATTGAAATTATATTTCCCTTTCTTCGTTCAGATAATTAAATTTTAAGTAAACATATCAATCCTATACATATATAGTGAATTAAAATACACTTTTGCACAGTCAATGGATGCATATTAGGGTGGTTTTTTTTAAACGAAAGTTCGAATTTTTTTCGGGGCACCCCCTCAAAAGGTGCCATTTGATATAAAACTAATATTCTGAGAGTTACAGCTCAAAAAAATAATATTTAGACCCCGCCCCCGAGCGTCAAAGTTTCAAAAAAAACTCTAAATTTTGCACGTTTTTAGCTATAAAATCCAAACTAATGGTTGTAAAAATACAAAGTGGGTCTCATTTTGTAGATAATTTATTTAGCTTCAACTTTTATAATTGAAACTTATTTGTGAAGCTTACAGATCATAAGATACGAGGGTTTTCATTAACTCCCCACGCAATATCTATTTTTTAAGAAGTGCCAGGAAATTTCTTTAAATTTATCAGCTACCGTAAAATGGTTCAATAACATATAAATAATAGTTTTATACAACATAGGTACAAAATTTAATATATTAAAGAGCAAAAAAAATTTTTTTCGTACATACCTGTTATTTTTTTCAGAATTGTAAAATAATTCAAATAAAATGTATAAAATATTTTTTCAACTACTTATTAAATGAATAATGTGTAAAAGTTGATAAACAAGCAAAAAAAATACAAATTAATATTATTTTTAGTTTTTTCTAAAAAATAGAAATTTCATTTTCATCGCTTTGATAGTATTTTTCATAAGATCTCCCTACATTTTGAGAGCAGTATTCGACACGACCCTTATCTGAAGTTTTCAAATTTAAATTGAACTGATGTAAATAAAATAGTACAAAATTCGAGTTGATGATAAAGAAGTCAATTCAAAACTAAATATCATTAAAAATATTGGAAGTTTCATTTCTATATGCAGTAGAAAAAATTCAATATATCTTCAAAGAAAGGAATCTTGCAAGTGCTTGGTACTTATAAGGCTTGTTATATCAAACCATCCCTGGGTACCATTGTATCATGCTAGATGTAATGCAGAAGTCCAATATTGCGTGAAAATTCTCCTTTTTAAATACAATTGTATCTAGCCCTTAAAAAAGGTGGCTGTAATCAGAAGTATCTGTGGTATTCTGCTACACACCTTCATTACAGTTTGGTTTTCTGTGCTAGATGCAACATTAGTTGCATATCAAGAACTTAAATTTGTAAAAACTGTAGTTAGTTACGAAAAAAGTGCAGAAATATCAAATATAGCATTTTATTTTTTTTAATAATTTGTGGTACTTAAACCCCGAGACTTTTGAATTCTCAGAAAGCTTTGAAAAATAAATTAAAGGTAACATGCTTTTGTGTTATGAGGAGGAACTATAAAACTAGCTGAAGACTATGTGAAAGTAGAATAATAATAGTGGGAGTTAACTTAAGCGTCTAATTATCTTTTCAGCAACGAAATCGACAGTTTCATCACTTCATTTACATTTACAAAGAACTTTTTCAAAAGATTTAATATTTCTACTTTTAAAGGTTTGATCAAGCTATTTGAAATACTGACCGGAATTTTCATACAACAGAGGGCTTTTGCATTACATCTAGCGCGTAGCATGATTGTTTTAGACACCTAGTCTGATTTTTTTGGGGAAGAGGGGTGGCGGGTCCCCACCAACCCCTTGATATATCAGTAGAATACCCCAGATACTTCTGATTACAGCTACCTTTTTTTAAGGGCTAGATACAATTGTATTTAAAAAGGAAAATTTTTCACGCAATATTGGAGTTTTGCATTACATCTAGCATGATACAATGGTACCTAGGGATGGTTTGATATATCAAGCCTTACAAGTACTAAGCACTTGCAAGATTCCTTTCTTTGAAGATATATTGAATTTTTCCTACTGCATATAGAAATAAAACTTCCAATATTTTTAATGATAATTAGTTTTGAATTGACTTCTTTATCATCAACTCGAATTTTGTACTATTTTATTTACATCAGTTCAATTTAAATTTGAAAACTTCAGATAAGGGTCGTGTCGAATACTGCTCTCAAAATGTAGGGAGATCTTATGAAAAATACTATCAAAGCGATGAAAATAAAATTTCTATTTTTTTAGAAAAAACTAAAAATAATATTAATTTGTATTTTTTTTGCTTGTTTATCAACTTTTACACATTATTCATTTAATAAGTAGTTGAAAAAATATTTTATACATTTTATTTGAATTATTTTACAATTCTGTACCTATGTTGTCTAAAACTATTATATATATATGTTATTGAACCATTTTACGGAAGCTGATAAATTTAAAGAAATTTCCTGGCACTTCTTAAAAAATAGATATTGCGTGGGGATTTAATGAAACCCCTCGTATCTTATGATCTGTAAGCTTCACAAATAAGTTTCAATTATAAAAGTTGAAGCTAAATAAATTATCTACAAAATGAGACCCACTTTTTTTTTTTTACAACCATTAGTTTGGATTTTATAGCTAAAAACGTGCAAAATTTAGAGTTTTTTTGAAACTTTGACGCTCGGGGGCGGGGTCTAAATATTATTTTTTTGAGCTGTAACTCTCAGAATATTAGTTTTATATCATATGGCACCTTTTGAGGGGGTGCCCCGAAAAAAATTCGAACTTTCGTTTAAAAAAAACCACCCTAATGCATATTCATTTATTCACATTTTGTATAATTTTGGGAACACTGAATTGAATTCCAAGCATTGCCATCAGAGGGCTTTTTCCCCAAACTGCTTTCAAATTATCCTGAAATACAATAAAAATTTTCTCTTACACATATCTGTCCTAAATTTGCTAAATTACCTGTCTTTTTATTTGTTTTTTTATTGTGTAACTAGATTTCTTGTATTGACTCTGCGTTAGCGCGGCGCTCAGCAAAATGGGGTTACTAAAATTAAGTTAATTGTTTGGCAGTACTGATGTGATTTTGTTTTCATAATTTTTTAAAATATCAATCGTAAAATATCTCTTATACCTGAATCAAGCATATCTAACCATTGAAAATTTTTCATAACTTCGTTTTGAGTAAGTCCTATACTGTCCTATGCATCTCTTTCAATTTCGGAATAAAAGTTGTGGTAATATATTATTAATGGTATTATTTATGGTAATCTATTATTAGTATACACTTCTAAATAACAAAATTGTTCCATTTCAAACAGCTATCACAAGTAATAGACCTCTAGTCTCACAAAAAGTAGGGAGGTTTCTTATTTCTATAGTACAGATAGGGGGAGGGAATTTTTGGAATTCCAACCACTCCCCAAACACCTGTGAAAACAGGAAATTGAAGGTCAAGGTCAGGGAAAGTAGGGGGGGATCTTTTCACGCTCTAGTGATCACCAGAAATGACGATTTTCAAACGCGCATTGAAAAATCCCTTCACAGTCCAGAATGGACCCTCCCCGTCGTTCTAGGTATACGGTTCGATATCTCCGCTCCTATGGGACTAAAATGAAAATGATTTGGTATTTACTTAAATAGGGTCAAATAATGAAAAGTCAGAAAATTTCAAGCCATTTGGTTTATTACCGCTAAATTCATTGAACAACAAACTATGCGAGGGGCCAAAATGGCCCCTCCCGTCGTTCTAGTGTTAAGGAACATGTGAGTGAACATGGTTATTAGAATATGTTTGCATACCAAAATGTTAAAAATATATTAGTAGATTTACACACACATAATAGACCACATTTTTAAAAAAATAACATTTGTCATAGAGGTATAGTTTTATTGAGCATTTTTATGTACTCCAGCACAGAATCCCAGTGCAGAATTTAGGCAGGTTTGGTAAAATACCCTGTCATTCGTAATATAGTATTTAAGTTGCCAATAAAAAAATTAGGGCATTTTTACTGCATCCAGCACCTACCCCAGTAATTCAGATACAAATATTGAAAAAGGAATTATTATAATTGGTCTATGATTCAAAAAATATCCATCCCTTTATTAAAATTCATTGACTTTTAACTACATACATTCTCCAAGAACGAGTTTTTAAACTCAAGAATATTGAGGCAAAAAAAATGACATTTAGTCCAAGCAAGCAATCTGTGACTTAACTGGTAAAAATACGAAACATTTGGTTGTTCAATGGTATTCACTTGTAAATGAACTCAATAATAACATACTAAAATTGAACACAATCGGTTCAAGGGGAGTTAATATTTTTACTAAAACAAAAATGGCAGAAAAAATTACCTTTATTTAAAACTTAATACATTTATTTAAAATTTTTCAAATTTTCTACACTTATTCTAAATGTAATTAAAAAATTGGAAAAATGTCCTTGGAAAATGCCTTAAACATTTTTAACGGAAGTTTTTTAGAATGTCAATTTTTAAGGCAAAAAAAATTGAAAATTTGGGAAACAAAACTTTTTACAGTTTGATTTTTATCCAATTTTGTTGTGTTCTTATTGGGGTCACTTTTAAGGGAAAACCATTTGATTTACTTCTTTTTCAGTAATTTTGTAGCTCTGAGAGCGTTGTTTTAATTTTTTCGATAATCAAATTTTTAAAATTAATTTTTAATTGGTACAGTAGAACCCCGATTATCCGCGAGCGGATGATCCGCGGTGCGGATTATCCGCGAGGGTCAAGAAATTTTTTTTTAAATGATGAGAGCAAATTTTAGATGATATTAGAGTCATTTTAGATGTACAGCAATTGTTTCTGCTGTACTGTATTTATTTTAAAAGTTTTACATATCATGTTTTTTTACAATAGAACATAGTTTTTATGCAGAAATATTTTTTTCGTGTTTTCACCTCATTTTTAGTCTTTTTTCGGGTTATCCGCGATTTTCACTATCCGCGGTACCCTTGCCACCCAATTCGGCGGATAATCGGGGCTCTACTGTATTTTAATTTTTTTCAATTTAAATGGAATATTCATATTCATCACTGAAAAAAGCCTGTAAACACATGTATCATAAGTCTTGATTACTATTATTTGATTTTTATAATTCTTTCAGACAATTTTTTTCCTTAACAGCATCTTACGTTTTTAAAAAATATTTCATCAACTAAATTATAAAAATAAAATAAACAGTAAGAAAAAAATTAAGGCAAACTTTTACCTTTAATGGCAGTACTTCTTTGTTAACATAAAAAAATTTTGACATAGCTAAGGTCCATGATAGTAAACCAGCTACTTGACCACAAGTTTTCATTGCTGAATCATAGTTGTAATCCTCCATGCCTATATATGTTTCCATAAATTCAACCATCTCATCGTTTATATTATCCTTAGGAAATTCTTTAAGCTGGTTTAGAAAAGGTCCAGCCATAACCTGCCATCAAATAAAACAATGAGTAAATTACATAACTTAGGTTAAAAATATAAATCTTAAAAAGGGGGCGAACATTTAACCCAAGATATACATGTGATTAAAGTTTTTTATTCTAGACTTAGGCAGATAGAAGGGCCGTGTTAAGGGGGGGGGTCAAATTTGTGCCCGGACTTTCTTTTTTGCAATTTATTATTTTAGTATTTTGCAATTTAAAATTATTTAAGTATTGGACTTTGTAGATCCTTCAATACTTTCGAACGGAACCACAATGAACGAGTTCAGGGGTGCCAAATTAGTGCCCGGACATTTTTTACAATCAAAGTTATTTTAGTATTGGACTTCGTCTAGGGGTTTCTTCAATACTTTCGAATGGAACCAAGATGAACGTGTTCAGGGGGACGCCAAACTCTACTATTACTCTAGTTAAAGTATCTGAGAATATTGAAAAAAAATTATACTTGGGAGGGGGGCAAAAAAGCCATCCGCCCCGGGTGCGATTTTTCCACAACACTGCCCTGCCAGCTAGCTATGCAAGCAGAAGCCACTTGGAAACCAACCTGGGTTGTGGGGCTCATGTCGAAGCGAGACATATTGGCCATTGCACCACTTCAGCCACCAAGATAACTTTTTTCATTAAAAAATTCCCACTGCTGAAATTCGTTTCCGCTATCGGTGTCCTTTGAGACTTAACGAGGGGGATAGTACAATAGACCAATGGTCGCAGTGCTAAGGCTCTTGTAGCCACCCCGTCAAAAATCATTAAAAATATATATAAAGGTAATGAAACATAAAATTTAATAACATCTAAACGAATACTGATGTATACCTTCATAGAATTGGCCCATGAAGGTTTAGGACATGGCCTTTCAGGATCAGGTTCAACATGGTTCATTGGACATTGAAACAGTATCAGTACACAATCCATAATTCGCATAATAAGATGGGGTGGTTTACCCAGCTTTCGTACAGTAGAAATATCAGCAGAATTAATAGTCTGAAAATCAATAAAAAACACAGATGAGAAAGAATTTCCATATAGTTTAAAAAAATATTCCTTCCTTATTTTTAGGATTTCTTTGTTTTAAGGCTAATTAATGATTGCTGATTCCAATTGAGATGGCTAACATTGCCCCTAGTGGCAAAATAAGAAAGTTAAAGAAATTAATTAAAAACTTAAGAGGAGAGATCAAAAATTTCAGTAAGAAAATCATTTACAAGATATATTAGCCTAAGAAAAGAGGTATTAGCATGCAAAAATAACACTTTTTATGCAAAGTTTGCAAGTTTTTCAGTTTTATCATGTAGTTTTGCATTTTTCAGTTAAATAAACGTCCTGGAAGATTTAGGAATAATAGAGAATTTTATTTGGATTTTTAAATCAAAATGTATTTGGAAGTGTTAAAATTAGGAAATTCAACCTTAAAAAAGGAGATTGAGGACTTCTTTACAAGTTTTTTTATTACTTGAATGCAACTGGATTAAGAATTTTTAGCTTGAAAAACTTTGAAGCACAAGTTGACATTAAAAACACATTAAGGGTAGTGAGATTGCCATTACTGGTTTATGAGAATTCATTGAAGAGAGCTAAATGGTTACCTGCAATGCCCTTTCTGCATCTTCTAAAGCAGGTTTAGCTTTCTCAAGTTTTACTTCAGCAAATGCTTTTTTTTCCGAAATTTCATCTACAATTGATTGAGCTTTATCTTTTACAATTTGCACAGCATTTTTTACCTTTTCAGCACTCTGTGTTTTCTTTTGAACATCAATAACTACCTAATCAAAGTAAACTAAAAATTAATAACATAAAATTAAGGAATAACAATATTTTTTTTCTTTTCACACAATCTAGGTATGTGATCCAAAGCTTGTCATGGTGGATAGCTTTTATTTTTTTATGTTTTTTTAGCTAAATGTCATGACTAGCATAATGCTAGCAAGAGAGACTGGAGGTAGTTGGCATTGTTTTATATGTAATAATTATTTTTCGGTAACACTTAGAGATAATTTGTTTAATGCTGTGGATAGATTAACCTTTGGGCTAAAAATATACACCAGGTTTATAACTTTTTAAAATGTGCTTAAAATAACTTAAACATTTCAAAAATTAGCTCTCGACTATGCCATTTTGCCCCCCATAAAAATTTATTTTTGAGTGTGAGGCTTCGAAAATCTGTTTCATTTAACTATTGAACTAGAGATCAAACAATTCCATCTGGTGGTTTTCTGGGGCTGACTCAACATCAATCATCCTCATTTTTCCTCCATCCAGTCCAGCATCACTGTGAGCCACACTGTGGTTGCATTGGTTATTGATCAGAACGCATCAGGCCTTTTCAAAATGACCATTTCAAGTTGGTTTCACTTTTAAAAAATAGCCACATTGTGTGTGAGATCTGGCATTTTGCAAATACCACATCGTGGTCTGAGCAGTTTTAAAATAGCTACAACCTGAATTTTAGGTTTTGAGCATTTTGAAAATGTGCCATCAGGATAAAAGCATTTTTTTTCAATCATTGAACAATTTTAGCCTTTGAGCCTAATATAAACATGATCTTACAAACATAAACATACCTTATCTACTTCAGCACTAGCTACAATTAAGTCTTTCTCTTGTACAGCCAATTGAACCTTGAGTTCATTTACACTAACAGTTGCTTCTTGTAGTTTGTTTAAACCACTATTGATACGAGTAGCAAGACTACTAATACCAGATTTCTTTTCAGTATAGATAGATTTGTATCCATTAATAAATGCAAGGTAAGATTTTGGAGTAACATAAGTAAGACGTCGAAATCTGTAAATAATTTTAAAATTAATCATGACAAATTTTAAAATTACCTAGGACCATAAAAAACATAATTTATTTAAAAATGATAATGTAGCATTTTCTCAATCTAATTCTGAGCATAACATTACAAAAACATGTTATAAAACATGTCTTGAAAGCTTTTTTTGTCATATGCCTGAAGCTGAAGGGTGGTTCATTTCATTAATTCATTAGTACTTCAGTTTAAAACCATATTTAATGAAGTATAAAAACTAATTAAGTTTTTACTCTAGTCTAAAGCAGCAGTGTTTAAATTTACTTATTACCTAGAACTTTAAACTAGATGTCCTACTACTTAAAGCACAGGTTTTACCCATCACTACCTTTAAATGTTTGTTTAAGAACTCTTTTCTCGCAAGAAACAAAAATAAAATACATTTACTCGCCTCTGAAAATATTCATTACACTGATTTGAAACAGCATCATGAATAATACCCATAGCCTCCATCAATTGAGTTTTTACTTCTAACGAGCATTCAATTTCAAAGTTTTTAATGAAATGTGTTGATACATCAATAAGTGCATCTGCGGGCCAAGATTTTAACCAGTCCATAGTGCAACCAGAAATCAACCCAGGAAATTTCAATGAGCGCTTCTGAAACTTTCCTCCAGCCTACCACACAAAAGAAAACAATACAGGCTTTATCATATTTTCACACATATCACATATAAAAAGCCATTTAAAAGATAAAAAACGTACTAAAGGCTTAGCAGTTTATTTTTACTTTAACAGCAAGAAATTAGTTATTAGAGATCAGCAAATGTATTAATATCACTTTTGACAAGGGATTAATTGAAAAAAGAGGGGAATCAGGAACAATATGATGTACACTAATCAATAAATATGCTTGGACTTACTGGAGAAAAACACAAAACAAGATGCAAATTGGCTCTGGATCTGCTTACGAAATAGTCATACAAATTATCTGGATTAGGTTCTCGTTTTGGAAACTCTTTTTTCAATACAGGCAGAAGATTATCCAGAATTTCTCTTATCTCATCTTTGGGAAAGAAGTTGGGCTTTAAAAAAACAAAAGAAATACCAGATTATATAAGTATTATAAATTTTAGCTTCAATGTATATTTTTGCACTTTTGTTGGCAAAATTTTAACATGATAAATTTAACCAACAAGAGTAAACAAAAATGTCACAACAAAAACAAGTACATATAAATTTTTTACATTTTTCACTTGCTAATTGTCACTTACGGCCGTATTCACCGGTAACCTGACCGGCGGTCAGGTCAGGAAACCATGGTTACAGCCTCTGATTGGTGTAAGGAAAATATTGAATTATTTTTCCACCAATCAGAGGCTGTAACCATGGTTTCCTGACCTGACCGCCGGTCAGGTTACCGGTGAATACGGCCATTAGTGATTGAAAACTTTTGGACATTGTGACTCACTTTTCATAAAAAAAATCATCCTGTTCATTTTTTCAGACCTATCTAGCTTGACAAGAGAGAATCTCATTAATTGTTTTTCAACTTTTTTCACTTCGGATAGTCCATTTGTCTATTTTTCTTAATCCAATGTAAGCAGAGGTTTAATTATTGATTTCAGAAAGTTAAAAGGTATCATTAGCACGAAGTCTCGATTCTGGGGTATCCCCCCAAATTTTTTTTGACAATTTGACTTTTAAAAATAAACAAGGGAGCAAAATATCTGTTTTTCCCCTTTGGATCTGTGCTTAAAGCCAAAATCACGCTTGTAGACATTATGAAAATAAATTCAGGCATAAATTCAAAATATTGTCACAACCAAAAATTGACTCATGGCCCACAGTTTGAGATTTGAGTGATAAACTATCAAATTTAGATAATTTAGTTACCTCTCCTGATCCTAAGATGGTATTTAAATATTCTAAGAATGCTTCATCTTTTATTTCATTGTCTGTGAAAATAAAGGTAACACCTTTTCCTTCTTCTCCAGCCTTTCGATATAAAAACTTCAAATCATCAACTAAATTGCTTACATTGTAGGTTCTAAATCCAAGAAATAATAAAGCTAAGTATGATCAGAATTAAAGTAAGAATATATATGTTACCGTTAAAGTATGAAATCCGTTATTTCATAGAATACCTAGTTATTCCATGGAATAACTGATCGTGTCCGTTAAAGTGTAAAACTATCTTGTATTTCATGGTTTAACTAGTTATTTCATAGAATAACGATCTGCAGCCCGTAAAAGTGTGAAATAATCTATATGTTTGTTTTAGAAGTAATGTTCTTTGTAATTCCAAGTGTCATTTTATTAATCCTTGTTGCAACAAATGATTTTATGGCACGTTTCCATAAATACCATTTATACGCTGCATAAATTAGATAAATTGCTTCTTTTTCATTTTAATTGTCTATCATTAGATTAATTTCATTTTAGATAAATTGTTTATTTTACACTTTAACTGTCTCTCATTAGTTAATTTATAGAATACTTAGTTATTTCATAGAATAACTAGTTAAAGTGTCAAATTAATAACATATTACACACTTTAACGAACACGATCAGTTATTCCATGGAATAACTAGGTATTCTATGAAATAATTGCATTATATACTTTAACGGTAACATATATACAGTCAAGTCCACTTAATGTGATCACGGTTAATGTTATCAATCGGATAATGTTATCGAAATCAACAGGTCCCGATCATTCCTATTTAATTTAATGTAAAATACATCGTTTATTGTGATCAACTATGGATCAACACATTGCTTAATATTATCAAAATTTGTCCATATCCCCTAAAAAACGCCCTCTTTCGAGTTTCATTTTGAAGGTCAATTTCTTTTTTCTGAAACTCAGTATAAGTTCACAGGTTCTCAGTTGCACTGTTATGTTTCTTTGCTTTGATTGTAAAAAAAATAAAACATTCTATGCTCTCTGACCTCAAACATTGAAAGAAAACGGCATAGAAAACGGTTAAAGGGGGATGCTTGTCATTCGATATCACCATCGCCGACTTGCAGATGTTTCTGATAAGAGATTTTTGATTTTTTTCTTGTTTAGTGGAATTTAGATGAATTTCAGTGGTTATTTATGTTTCTAGGCCTTTTCTATGTAAAATTTTGAAAAATACGGATGATACCTTGACTGGAACTCCAAAGAAAACAAATTTATGAGCGGAATCGCATAGGTGTAGTTGTAGTACTAACATAACTGAAAATACAGAGTAAGCGATTTTTTTATTTTTATTAATTGGACTACTCTTATATTTTACTCAAAAAATTTTAAGTGGCCAAGTACTAAATAGTGTAAAATTATTTTGAAAACATTAATTATGGTTACAAGTTTATATTAAAGCAAACACTCTAGTTACACTGTTTGCTACTTTTTTATAGGAAATCGCTAATTGTTATCAATCGGATAATGTTATCAGTTTAATATCCGACAAATGCGATCACATTAAGCGGATTCGACTGTACTTGAAACTCTGCAGGTACACCACATATCAAAAGCAAGGTATAAAAGAAGAAAAATTTATTATTTTTTTTAAATTAAAGCCTGAAGAAGGTCAGAAAGTTAAATTATCATTATTAGAACCAATAAATACGCAAGGAAAGTTAAATAGAATAAAAATTGAACACATATAATTGGCATGGTGGATCGGTGTAAATCCGATCACAATATAAAAATCAATCATTAAAATTCGGTCAAAAAACAAAAATTAAGCTTTACCCATGTAATATACATTTGATTTTTTTTACATGGATAAAGCTATAAATTTGCAAGTAGAGAAACTCATTTGATCAGTTCTTAAGGGCTGATATAATCGAGTCAGAAAGATCAAAACCAATCAAATGAGCTTAGTCACCAAGAATCAGGATTTCCAAAGTTTGCCTTCTATTTAGATACAGAGAGTTTATAGACTTATCTTTCTGGTGGTGGGGTAAAGTTACCCCATTTTACAGTAAGCAGTTCCAGGGTTTGGGGAACATGGGGCTGAGCCTCCAATATTAGGATGTTTTTAAAAATGCAGGTACTGCTTAACCAACGATAGTAAAAGGGTCACGTGATTTTGATAGACTCGGAAGGGAGAAAGGAAGAAGCTGAGGGGCAGTTGATCGGAAGAGGAAGTGACACTCCCTCTAACCTTAGTTAGACCCTCTATATACATAAAAAATCAGTATGTATATTTAAAAAAAAATAAAAAATACTAAAGCAAAAAATCACGTGACCCGTTTACTATCATTGGCTAAGCAGTAATAACTGTAACAGAATTTTATATAAAATATGGCAAAAACTATTAAAAAAAATACTTGATACATACCTAGTGAGTGTGATCTGAAAAATTTCATGTTTGTAAATTGAAGCAGCCAGTCTAGTTAACGACTGTTTTCCAGATCCTCCAACTCCAACAAGAAGAGCACTTCCTTGAGGTGTACTCAATACACGGGCAATCTGTGATTAATCAATGACTTAGTATTGCAAAAAAATTTAAAACACTGCAGAATTTTTTGAACTTCTGGTTTAAAAACAATGACTCTTTACCTTAATTAAATGAACCATTGCATCCTTGAAAAACACAAGATCCATATGCAGTCTTTGGCCTACTTCATTATACTGATGCATAAAATAGGTTAGTCTTTCAGCCAATTCATCATATGTTGGAATCTATTTTTTAAAATGGATTTTAAAATTCCATAAGACAATCACATGCAATCAATTACATATTTTAAAAGTGTTACCGAGCAAAGCAAAAAAAATATATATATATAGTTATATTGATCCAAATAAAGCCAATAAAATAAGCGTAAGAGCAAAAACTATTTGAACTAGATTAGATTCATAAACTACTGAATGCTAATTTTCTGCAGTTGATAACAGGTTATCTTTCCTAAAGCTCTGAAGATTTAACTATTGTTATACACAAGATTCCTATACAAGGTTTAAACAATCATCCCTATGGGAAAGTAGGCCTTGGCCCACAAGGGTTGTCATGGTAATAAGTTTAGTAAATTTGAAATTAGGGCCTGATATTTCTATGAGCACAATAATAAAGAAAGTATGGACATTTTTAGATTAAGTGCTCATTATCACATATTTACTTGTTCATAAACTAGTGGCATTTCTATAACAGCCTCAGAATCATCATCATCTTCTGGCTCAGCTGGGTCTCTCATGAAATTCACAAAATATGGTTCACTAGGAAGAATTTCTGTGTATTGTTCTCCTATTTCTCTTATAACAACATCTGTAATCCTTTTCTCAAACCAGTCTTTGTCCTCATCATTTATGAATCTGAAATAAAAAAATCAAATTTAGTATATATAATAATATTTAGTTTTATTTAATTAATGCAGGATATTATCTTGTAAGTAAATGAATAAAAGTATTTACCTATCAGCAATCACCCTAGTGCACTCATGTTTCCACAATGACAACAAGTCTTGTTTAGTTTTACATTCTTCTTTTTCTATTTTCAGCATTCCTTCCCAAATACGAGAAAGATCACGTAAATTGAACACATAATGAAATTTCGCTGGAGTCGGAAGCATTTTTATCTATAAAGAATAGTGTAATAAATAGTGTTAACTATATGAAGCAATGCTGTTAAACTATATAAAAGAATTGAGATTAAATGTACTTTTGTTTCTTGCCATAAAATCCTAGTAGCGGGAATAAAAGTCTGAATAAACTCTGCAATTTCTTGAGAAAATCTTTCTTGGCAAAAATATCCACCACCAATAACACCTAAAATTTCATTTTATCATAAATGAAATAGGATAGTTAAGTAGTAAAACTTGATTCACTATAGCTTATTTTAAAAAAAAGAAAAAAAAACATGACAAGCTAGTTAGGTCTTAAAGTTCGAGTTTCAATATATTGTCTGTCTTTCTTTGCTAGGCGGTTGAGAACAGGGAAATCCAAAATCGAGAAGGGTGTGAGAAATCAGGCTAGCAAGCTTGGCTACTTAAGTATTTTCTTCTTCAAAGAGGGAAGGGAGGTTTTTTGGTAATTATTGGCAAGAAGAAACTGGTTTGGCCCTCTCTCTATTCCTCCCCAACCCTAGGGAGAGAATGGCCTGCCTTTTTGGGGGTCACACTAACCGCTTTGCAAGAAAAGACAATCAATAGTGACTAGAGTAGACACGACTGGTCAAAACTGTCCTATAGATGCCAACATAGCTAAACATAAAAGCACTAATGGAAGAACCATATTCTACATCAGTGGTTCTCCACCTTTTTTAAGCTACCGCCCCCTAAAGGTGCGGAAAATTTTGTAATTGAGGGTATAAGGAAAGGTAATGGCTTAATATAAAATGTAATTTTGAGAGTAAATTAGACACCAAATTTGTTGAAATCCGAACTTAGCGACACGCTGATGTCTTTTGAAGTAAAAATATATATTTTTACACATTAATATGCCTACAGATTATTTGTCTTTCTTCTTCTTTTTGTCTTCTCATTCCTTATTGCTTCAACCCAGTGGTTCCCAAACTATTTTGGTCGTGGAACCCCCAAATTTGTTGCCAATGATCTCGGAACCCTGATTATTTTTTAATCAACGACTTTTCAAAATTTTAAATCTGATATTAAATGAAACCAAGCATGGATCCAAGGGGGCACTTTTCCAGACAATCACCTTTACCTTTTAGAAAAAATGTCAAATTCTTGGGGATTTTCTAAAAGTATCATGCAAGATCCCCTTGTGGTGCCGCTGGGGGTCCTCCTCCAGAAAAATTTTGAAATTTGACGTGTAGAAGTAGAGTTTTAACTTATTTTGAGAAGCTGTTTGGATCCAAGGGGAGACTTTTCTGGACCATTACCTTTATCTCAATAGGGACAAAAAATTTCCAAATGCTGGGGATTTTCCAAAAAGTATCATGCAAGATCCCCTTGTGGTACCGTGAGGGGGTCTGGGGTAAAGTAGGTAAAAGTAGGGTTCGACTGGTAAAAGTAGGGTTTTAACACATTTTGAGACCTTTTTTGTGTCCAGAGGGGAGGGGGCGGCACTGTCCATTCTTAATTTTTTACACCATTCTTATTTTAATGAAATGAAGTTTGTCACATGGAACCCCTAAATTTTTTTGTAGAACCCCAGGGTTCCGCAGAACCCACTTTGGGAACCACTGCTTTAACCTATTAATGGACTGCTTAAAGTAGCAAAAGTTAGTTATAAAATGAATTGGTGAATGATGTCTCAAGACAATTTCTATTAAATTGCAGACCACTTTCGAAACTCTTAAAAATCACATAAAAAATTAATTCCCTATGGTTCATCACCTATGACCACCAGTTTGAACTACACAGTAAGGGGTCTGGGTGTGCTCCCCCAGAAAATTTTTAATTTTTGGCACAAAAAAGTGAATTTAAGCTACTTTTCATAGCCCCCTATGGTTCCACCGCTGCTCCATGCTCATCGCCCCTTAACCGCCCAAAACAGACTCACCGCCCCTACTGCCCAAAATAGGTTCATCGCCCCTACACATCCTTTCACCGCCCCCCAGGGGGCAGTCTCGCCCCTGTTGAGGTTCTACATCAATGAGGAAAACGATAGGAAATTTTTGACCATATTCCCCTTGAAGTTCCAGCTACATTACTCTAGTTACTACATGTAAACCTACCCTCAGACCTTGGAGAGATGTCATTTTATTTTTGGCTCAGGGCGGCAAGATTTTTTGGGGTATATTTATAATACTTATGTGCTATTTAAGGTTCTTTCATCATGCTGAGGTTAATGTTGACTATTAATTAGTCTTGGATTTTATTTATTACTAATTATTCTTAATTAATAATACTGTAATAATTCTATTTGAAAAATGTAGCTTTTTGTTCCTATTTCTTAAGTTTTTAGCAACGGTACCCTCCAAGTAATGTTCGAGGATATGTCTCATGCTTTCCTCCATATAATCCCTTATTTAGTAATGACCTCTGAGCACTTATTTCTTCAAATGAAATTCTGGGGTTTGTTTTTTTACACGGAGAAGGGAAACTATATTATATAATTATAGTTACCAAATATTTTATCAATAGATGTAGGTGCAGGCAAAGTGCAGTTGAAAACAGAAAACTGTCTCTTCAATCTACTAGGAATATCATTTCTTCCTCCTCCAGGTTGAATCATAGCAGCAATATATAGTATGTCGGTAATGTTTATGAAATCCCCTGGTTTGTCTAAACTATAGAATCCTTTATTTTCCATAAGCTGTCTAACAATTTCATTGGTAACCTAAAAGATTTATCATTAAGTATTGGCCCAACTGCTGTAAAACCTTCTATTATTGGAATTATTCTCTCCATCAATTTTTTTCTTTTCACATACTATTTACCTTAGACAATCTGACTCTAGACACTGAAAAGTTACGTTTAGGGTCCTTTAAAAATTATCAAGTCAAAGTTAAAAATGCCAAAACCAAAAGTTTAATACCTGATCACCCCATTCATTAATTTCTGGCATATTGATGTCATCAATGAACACCGTCATTTTTTTACCACCAGGAGGACCAAATAAGGTTCCAACTCTTTTTTCAACAAGACCTTCAATAGATCTCTAAAATATTAATAGAAAATTTTTCATTGAACGAATCTGAACAACTAGACTACAGGAAGACATAATTAAACATAGACTTCATTAAATTTCATTAATTTCCAACAACTAGACATGTTATTATTTGTCTACCGTCGGAAGGCGGACGAAAACTGGTTTTCTCTGCCTTCCACAATGCAGAGAAACCGGTTTTTCTCCGCCAAGTGATGATAGACAAATAATACCTGTGCATTCACACATTAATGTATTTTGCAAAGAGTCATTTAATAAGCAGGAGTTGGACTTCTTTTCATAAATTTAAGAATAAAATAAATAGGTTAGTCCTAATTACCTGAAACATTTGAGGAGTAGTAGCTGATGAAAAACTCAGATTCTTACTCATAAAATCAGAATCTGAAGTATTCAGATAGCCTTTAATCATTACAGTTTTTGCTGTTCCTTGCTCGCCTATCAACAGAACAGCCTAAAAATAATAGTTCAGGTAAGATTAACAAAATATGCAAAAGAAAAACATGTTTACAAAAACAAATATAACAGAACCTACCTTTTGTTGTTTCTGAATAACATCTATCAGAAAATTCGTCCTGACATTATCTACATTAGGTACAAGTATAGAAGAAAAGGTTGGAACAGAGTCTGTAGGGTAAATGTACTCTTTGACACGATTAGACCAATGTAACCAGTTTCCTAAAAAAATTAATTTGAGAAACATTACATTTGTTTTATTATAAAAAATACAAGAAACTGTAATATTTAGAATTTGTTTGAGTGAGAAAAAAGGAAAATATATATAAAGTATCCAGCCTAAATCGGGAGTGTTTATAAACAGAATGAAAATTTGAGAAGCATGGAAAATGATTCAGTTCATGTTTATACCATTTTGTAGATTAAAATACATTAATGCCTTTTTAAGAATTAAAAATAGAAAAAAATTTGAAATTATTTTTGAAAATTTGCAGATTTTCAAAATTTGCCTGAATGTTATAAGATTTTTTTCCTAAAATTCCCCCTGATATTTCCTTATTTTTTTATTTTTTCCCTAATAATTCCAAGTTTTTAAGGTTTCCAGGACTGTAGGCAACCTTTTATATAATTTAAAAAACTTTTTCACTATTTTTAACATTTGAATTATATACAAGTTTTCTTAGTTCTGTAAGGAATGAACCAACCTTGTTCATCAACAAAATATTCAAATATTGTTTCCTTTTTACTAGGCTGTATTTTAGGCAAATCAAGTCTAGGTTTATGCTTTCTGAGAAAAAATTCCATTTGACTACGATCATCTAATTCCAAAAGAGCTCCAAAAGACCACATTAATGAAAATATAAAAAGTCTTTCATAATGAACCGATGAAATATTTCCATTTTCTGCTGGCAATAAGCCATCTAAGAGATCCATAGTCTAAATAGAAAAAATCGAAAATTAGCAAAAGTTGATTTTGATTTCCAAAAATACATTTTTTTCACATCCGACCAAAATAACAAGATACCAGAAAATTGTTTCAAGTTAATTTTTCGTACCTTAAGCAGTGCATAATGCAAATAAATAGCATCTTTCTCAGAAATTAATTAATAGATCCAAAAGACCCCTAAGATATGCAATGACAGAAATATCTAATTTTAAAAAATTACTCTTACATATTAGCTACTCTCACCAAATGTTAACCTCAACTCCTCTCCAAATTATCCAACTTCTCTTACAATGCTGGCAAACATTCTGTTTTTCCCATGTTTGTTCCGATTTTCCAGTCTTGCAATACAATCTTTTAATTGTTCCAAATTTTAGCTGAAGATTGAATCATCCTAAACAATCCCTATTCCATGGTAGAATATTCCCAACCATACTAGCTCAAGCAAGGCCACGTCGTGAGAACGATACTTGCTTGGTGCAGTACACTATTGAATTAATGAGTGACTGTAAGTTATACAGGGCACTATTTCTCTAAATGCCACTCATGCTCATGTGTTTGAGTATATTATACAGATATGGTTATAATAAGACTCGTTTTCTATGTAAAACATTATAATGTTTTCAAAGAAAGCAAAATATAACAGATTGGAAAATCTGGTCTAGAGCAAGTCTAAAAAATAATTTTACTTACCTGTTTTATGTAATTACATTCTAACAATGTCATTTTTGGAATAACATTTACGAAAATAAAATTGACTAATGCTTCAAAAACTTTTCCGAATAGTGTTCTTAATGTATTAGCTTCCTGAGAAGGACGGCAACTCAGCCAACCCTAAAAATTTATAATGCAGTTATGAATGACATATTACTCAACAAATATTACAAAAAAATCCCCTACAAATTTTATTTAATATTACTTCAAGTATTGGTTCCCAGCGTAATCCAGAAGAACTCATGTAAACCATTCCATTTCTTGATACAGTAGCAGGAGAAGCATTATCAATATTATGTGGTTCAAAAATAATCTTACAACTAGGTGACATAGGAATTCGATCTCCATTTGCCAAAGTAAGGGTCTTGGTATCATCCAAAACTGAGTTGAGGTTTTCAATCCAAATTGCATCAACAGGACCATCTAATATCAGCCAAACATGCTCATCTAATAAAAATGATTAAAACAATCAAATTAAAGGAAAAATTAAAACACTAAATTCATACAGAGTGTGTATCTGGAACAGTTCAAGAAACTTTTTTAGGGGAGGAGTAATCACTCCTATAGTTTTGGTCATCAAGCACTTGCTGGGTAACAAAAAATGGGTAATATTAATTATACTTCCTTTTGTACTTAGAACCCTATTATTTTCACAATTCTTTTATAAGTTCATTAAGATGAAAATTCTACCTAAAAATATTTTGAAAAGCTACATCTAACCCAGGGGTTTCCAACTAGCGACCCACGAAGCTCTCCTGAAAAAACTCCAAAAAGTAGCTTCAAAACACTTTTTAGCACACTAAAATTCAAAATTTTTTGGGGGGAGAACCCCCAAATTCCCTATATACCTCATTGATTATGGACTAGCTTTGATCCTTTTCTATGGTGCAAGAATTAAAAGTTTGAAATTTCGAGAGGTTGTTTGTGAAACCTGAAATTTCCCCTGAGCAAGTGGTATGAACAGTGGCGGCTCGTCCATAGGGGCTGCAGCACCCCCAATCAAAATTTCCCGAAATTCCAATTTTTATTTGCTTTACAATATTTAAAACATTATATATTTCACACTTTAATCTTTGTCCTTTATAATCCTTTTTCAATTAATAATTCTCTGCTATGCCGTCTCTCGCCAACATATTTCTTTCTGGGTCGATCAGCCCCCTCAGATGTACAGCTCCCGTAAAAAAAAACGTTACAGTGGGGTTTGCGGGCGAACCACTTGGGTTAGGAAGGCAAAAGAGGTGTCATTTTTCATTGTTTAGAGTATTCTTTAACCTATAAAATTTTTGAGTCCTTAGGGGGTCGTCTTCATATTAAACGAAACTCTAACTTTTTTTTTCAATGGGGACCCCCAATTATTATGAGATTTTCTGAAAGGTCATCCCTCAAAACCCTTAAATACCCAGTTTCATCCAGATTGATTCACAATTAAAAATTTTTTGAAAAAATAAAAAAAAATTAAATTTTTAAAATCATGAAATATGTTTATGGAAATCGATTCAGGTAGTAATTTTATGAAGAAAGCCAAAATTTCAATCGATTTCACCGAATAATTTTTGATAAAAACGAACTTTAATCTTAAGGGGCCGTATACCGTTGCCGAATGCATACCGCGAATGTTCTTTCTAGTTCGTTTTTATCAAAAACTATTCAGTGAAATCGATTGAAATTTTGGCTTTCTTCATAAAATTACTACCTGAATCGATTTCCATAAAAATATTTCATGACTTTAAAAATTTTTTTTTTTTATTTTTTCAAAAATTTTTTAATTGTGAATCAATCTGGATGAAACTGGGTATTTAAGGGTTTTGAGGGATGACCTTTCAGAAAATCTCATAATAATTGGGGGTCCCCATTGAAAAAAAAAGTTAGTGTTTCGTTTAATATGAAGATGACCCCCTAAGGACTCGAAAATTTTTTAAGTTAAAGAATACTCTAAACAATGAAAAATGACACCTCTTTTGCCTTCCTAACCCAAGTGGTTCACCCGCAAACCCCAGTGTAACGTTTTTTTTTACGGGAGCTGTACCTATTGTGGTATAAAACTCTATCATATCAAATGAAAATATCAAGAATTTAGCATGCGAATCTGTTAGGGGAAAAGGGGCTGCTTTTCAGCAGCCCCGACCAAAAGAATGTGTGATATACTACTTTTCTCTTGAGAGAGCTGTTAAAAAAATTGAGGGAAGAAGAAAAATATACGATTTCTTCTACTAATAAATCACATTGGCTTTTAAGCTTATTTCTTACTCCAACACTGGTTTAATATTTATTCATAGCTTCTTTTTTTCTTTTCAACAGAGGGAAAAAATCTTTTCTGATGTTTCGGCAAGTCAATAAAGATTTATGTTTACTTTTTTGTAGACGCGTTTTTATTTCTTTTTATAATGAACAAATTGAATTCGAAATGTGGATTTTAGTTCATATTCTCTTGATAACCTGATCTTCGTAATAATCAGCTATATATAGGTAAGTGACAGTTTTTGAATACTTAATTATTAAGTGGGAAATCGAAATTTTATATTGTTCCTATATTTTCTATTTGATTTTTTTCATGTTTTTGTTTAAAAGAAATATAATTTGGCATTATATTGCTTAAAATACGTTGCCAACTTGGTACCGCCGGAGCAGCACCCCTTATAATTTTACCTTCGAGCCGCCACTGGGTATGAAGGCTTTTATAACCTTTATCATGAGGAAAGACAAAATGGAGTATCAAAAAATTAGGTAAAACAATCCTCTAAGGAAAATTTACAAACATTTTCTTGAGGAAGACCTTTTCATTTAAGTATTCAGAATATTAAATATATTTAGTATTCCTACGAGTTGTATAAGAGTAAACAAATTCATATATCCTCTGGAATTTTGGAAAAAAAATAGTGCATACATTCAAGATATGTAAACAACTTTCGTCCCTCTTTTGCCGGAAAAGTTTCATAATGAAGAGCCTCACCCCAAAAATATTATCATCGTTACAAAGGAGCCAGATTACTTTGCGGCCCGCCACTTGACTTGTGATTTCGATGCGGCTTGCGAGTACTTAGAAGTTGGAAACCCCTAATCTAACCTATTAAATATGTAGGGGAGGGGCTTGGGAATAATTTTGTGTACTCTCTGTGTGCTAAAATCTAGCTTTAGGCATGATAATGACAAAAATTTTTTAGGCATTTGGGCTCCTCCCTCCACAAATAAATTTCGATATACATTCGAGCTTCATTTCGATTTCAACTAATTTCTGAACAAACGTATGAGTTGTGTTGTCTCAACAAGTCTGTTCAAACTCTGCACAGCCCCCTTGCGTCCACTCCAAGCACGGACTTAATGGGGGGAAACTGGCCAATTGCCCCCATGGACTCGGACTAAGTTTTTGCTTACTTCCATTAAATGCATATTTCAAAAAATAAAAGTGCCTGCAGTGAAAAATTTAGGAAACTTAAAATTACTCCCTTAAAAAAGATAAATTGGTTTTTTAAATAAGTTTTATTTATATATTTGTCCAACATATCTTCTTTTTCTAGAGCTTGTTTAAATTTAAATTTATACAAAAAGTGTGTGTGTGTCCCCTGTTATTACTCATGAGCGGCCACTGACAACCGCACCAAAATTGAATTTTTAACTCCCTTATATGCAAAAACTACCCTAACCTGGTTTTGTTTTTAGAGTTCTCCTCCAAAGGGTTGAGAAAATTCCATCTGTCCAATCATTGGTGGCTACATCCAAGCGACCAAACATTTGGGAGGCAGTAATGGCTTTAGGATTCATTCTCATTTCTTTGTGAATGGCTCCACAATCTGTCATTGCACCCATGAGAACTCTGATACAGCAAGTCTTTCCAGCTCCACTGGGCCCTAAGGCCATCATTCCATGCCGTACCAATTGTGTTTCATAAAGCTAAAAATTAGTGTGGAAACTGATACCTCCTTTTCAAATAACAAATTATTTACATTGGGTTCAGACAATGAATAGATTTTAAAGAATTCAAAACCTGCACACAAACCTGAATAAGTTTTAAGTTCCAAGAATCGTGGTTAATCAAATTAGCAGCTTTAACTTGTCGAGCTATAGCACTCTGCAAATCATCATATTGAACTGATTCTTTAGTAATTCCAGGGAACAAATCTTGAATGAGAATTTCAAAGAGAGGTTCATCTTCATCAACCTGAAATATTCATTCTTATCAGCCTATCACAGATAAATACATACAAAGGTTTAGGAGCAGTGGCGGCTCGAAGGTAAAATTATAAGGGGTGCTGCTCCGGCGGTACTAAGTTGGCAACGTATTTTAAGCAATATAATGCCAAATAATATTTCTTTTAAACAAAAACATGAAAAAAATCAAATAGAAAATATGGGAACAATATAAAATTTCGATTTCCCACTTAATAATTAAGTATTCATAAACTGTCACTTACCTATATATAGCTGATTATTACGAAGATCAGGTTATCAAGAGAATATGAACTAAAATCCACATTTCGAATTCAATTTGTTCATTATAAAAAGAAATAAAAACGAGTCTACAAAAAAGTAAACATAAATCTTTATTGACTTGCCGAAACATCAGAAAAAATTTTTCCCTCTGTTGAAAAGAAAAAAAGAAGCTATGAATAAATATTAAACCAGTGTTGGAGTGAGAAATAAGCTAAAAAGCCAATGTGATTTATTAGTAGAAGAAATCGTATATTTTTCTTCTTCCCTCAATTTTTTTATAGCTTTCTCAAGAGAAAAATATATCATTCTTTTGGTCGGGGCTGCTGAAAAGCAGCCCCTTTTCCCCTAACAGATTCGCATGCTAAATTCTTGATATTTTCATTTGATATGATAGAGATAGAGTTTTATACCACAATAGGTACATCTGAGGGGGCTGATCGACCCAGAAAGAAATATGTTGGCGAGACGGCATAGCAGATAATTATTAATTGAAAAAGGATTATAAAGGACAAAGATTAAAGGGTGAAATATATAATTTTTTAAATATTGTAAAGCAAATAAAAATTGGAATTTCGGGAAATTTTGATTGGGGGTGCTGCAGCCCCGCAGCCCCTATGGACGAGCCGCCACTGTTTAGGAGCATAGCCAGGATTTTCCTTTGGAAGATCCAATAAAAAATGTTTTATAGAATATCAATTAGTGTTTAGATGTTACTATATACATATCAACATACTCATATAAAATTTTTACCTGTCTGCGAACTCAAAATTTTTTCCAAAAAATTTTCTGCAAGAATTTACCTTTTTTATGCACACAAACGAATAATGGGAAAAAATACGTATTAGCTGCCAAGGGGAAAGTTTTTTAAAATCTGTGTTTTTAAATGTTCTACTTTTTAATGAAAGCATATAAAAATTTTCACTAAATACGCTTTTATTTTAACTATAATTTAAGTAATAATCTACTCTATTTTAAACCTTTTTAACCTGAAACTGAAAATTTACAAAATACAAATAGTTTAAATGACAGGTTATAACAACAAATAGTATCAAAAAATTTAATCTGAATATTCAAAGCATAATTCCATCAAATATAGTTTTAAAATATATTTGAACATATTTTCTCTGAACAAAAGAAAGAAATCATTCCATAAAGGGGAGAGCTGAAATCCGGTTCATTAGTTTGTCAGAGGTTTTTGAAACTCCCCATTTTACATGGAAAAACCAAGTGAAAAAAGAAAAAAATTCTGCAGAAAATTTCTAAAAAAAAATTTTTGCAGTTTTTCTGCCGAAAATATTCTGCAGTTGGCAAAATTTTCTGCGAACACCATTTGCGCTTATTATTCTGGACTGCATATCAATATATGCTTTCCATATTATCAATTTTAATCATTAATTTTTATTAATCTGTATAATTAAAGGTTCTACAAAACCTTTAAAAAATATAAATAAAAACAATAATTTAAAGCATTTAACTCACCAGTTTTGATACATTCATTGAACTAAGAACACTCATAACAATAGAGGATTCACTCTCATCTGGTCTGGATCGCTTCTGAGCTCCAAGTGTTCGAAGAACAGATAAAATATTCCTCAAACCAAAGTCATAATGTACCTAAAAAGATATTATCTTAATAATTTTTTAAAAAGTAGACGAAATGAGTAATATAAAATTTACAGACCTGTTTTGTTAGTTGTTCTTCACACAATTTGTACAACACATAGAATTTTCTAGCTAAAATAGTATTTTCTTGGAAACCACAACTAGCAAGTTTTACTCTCATTATAATCTGTAAAAAGATTTTTAAAATCAAGATTTGTAACAAGATATAAATTTGCTAAAACGATTTTACTTTTTCTTATTTTGACAAATAATGTACCTGTCTATCTGGAACCATCATGGCAACACTTCGAAACATGACTTTCAAATTTTCAGGTAACTCTTGCCTACCAGCATATCCAGGATTCTAAAATAAAATTATAAATAACCTTTGAAATGTGTTAATGCTTAGTATAAAATTAAAAAGTCTTTTGTAAATCAAATTAATAAAAAATACAGATGGTTATACATGGCATAATTTAAATCATGCAACAAACTTATAGAGATGATAAAACTAATCAAGATAAACCAAAATTGGAGTTGAACACTGGAGCACAAATTGTGTTTAAGGTGGTAAAAATTTAACTACAAATATACAAAGAGATATTTAAAACAAACAACGAAAATAATTGCACATATTTAAAACAAATTTATTAAAAGCCATACAGCGTTTCGGGGATTCTTTGGATCCCCTTCGTCAGTGGTGGTTATAACCACCACTAACCATCGTTGTTTGTTTTAAATATTACAGTATTGCACAGTTTGTGGCGTTTCCCTTATACAAAGAGATACTAGGAAAAAACACTCCAAGAAGAAATAGTTTAATTTATGAGATGCCAGTGGAGACAAAGAGAAATACAAGCAAAGGTTAAAGCAACTGCAGAAAAATCCAGAGGATAGTTAGAGGATAAGCTAAAAATTCTGATGAGCTCAAATAGTGATATTCCTCAAGTGTCACCAAAAGGGTCCAAAATGTTTGGACCCTTTTGGTGACACTTGAGGTACCCATACTTTCAAATTCAAATTTATTCAACAACAACACAAACGACAGTACACAACAGGAAAGAAAATGATAAAGAAAAAAAACACTGAAATATATTTTTTTAATATCCCAAAGGAGCAAGCAAGGCTCTTCCATGGGGTTGCGGATTTCCTAATGTAGAACATAGAAAAATAAAATAAATTTATGAACATATAAGATACAATAATAAAACTTTTATGGAATAACAAAAAAATATGTCCTTCTCGACCATCTCATTTTTACAACTTTAAAACAAAAAATCATATTTATAACTAAAAAAAAGGGGGTTGGTGGGACTGGCTAGATGTTTTCTTTTCTGATATTTTATAATTCAGATGCAAGTTATCACCTGACAAAATTTAATAGGTTTTCTATACTATTTTGATTTAAAATAAATTAAGTACAAAGTTTTTTAAAACGTCTGAAGTTTGGTTCTATTTGAGTTTCATACGGCAATTTATTAAATAGAATAACAGATAAATAATCAAAATGCTTTTTAAATATATCTTTATAAGGGGTTGGTACTAGATAAAAATTGTTTCCTCTAAAATTATAATTATTATTAAGATTAGTTTTTGCTACTGCAGGAAATTTCTTTAAAAAAATAAGACAATTTAATACAAACAATTGCCGAACATTTAAAATAATTGTATTTGGAAAATATCGTATGAATTTTTCATGCAAATTTAATAAGGTGTCTTTGGTGGCCCTTTTGGTAAAAAGGAGTCAAAATTTTAATTCATAGGGACATATTAAAAAAATTTTGGAAGAAGACCGAGCCCTTCCTCTTTTTTCCTGGGGTCACAGATTATCCAATCCAAATAATTATACAATTAAGTTAGCAGAGAAAAGGAATCCTTAAAAAAATTAAAATTTGAGCTTAACTCTTTAATGCAGCGGTTCCCAAAGTGGTCCATATGGACCCCCAGGGGTCCACAGCGACTTCCAGGGGGTCCACGGGCATGAAAATG
Source organism: Tetragnatha versicolor (assembly GCA_024610705.1). NCBI lineage: Eukaryota > Metazoa > Arthropoda > Arachnida > Araneae > Tetragnathidae > Tetragnatha > Tetragnatha versicolor. The sequence goes on along the minus strand of JANDEH010000012.1, from coordinate 12,658,657 downwards.
AAAATTTGGGGTCCACAGCGACTTCTAGGGGGTCCACAGCAAAAACATTTTTTTCCCATTTCATATATTAAAACTCAATTTCAGTAATGTGTAATTTGATTTCTTTTCATAGTTAAACTTAACTAAATATTGTTTGTTAACATGCCATATTTTAACAGTAATTATTTTTGAAATTTAATGATTTGGTGAATGATTAACTCACTCATAAGCCAGTAGCATTGACAAGTTTGCGACCAAAACTTATTGTTAAAATTATACAGGGTGTATCTGAAATGGTGCAACAAACTTTCAGGGATGATAGTAGACACCTAGACGAGTCAGAATCACATAGGATTTGGGGGTCCCAGACCAAATCCCAGGGAGTTAAAAATGGAGCGACACCCCAAAAAATTATTCAAAAATTCAATTTGTAGAAGAACTACTATTTGTAAAAAATTAATATGGTATCAACAATATTGGTTCAATATTATCTTTAAAATTATCTCAAAGTGTTCACTTTAAAATTTGTTTTAATATGAAAAAAGTTAAAAAACCACAAAAAAAATTTGAAAACTCTGCCAAAACCTTATTTTGTATTTCAAAATACTTTCTTTTGATTTCATAATCTGAAAGATCATAGTTGAAAACCTTTAAGTCCAAAGTTTCACGTAAAACCAATCAATATTAAACGCTTGAGATCCTGTTAAAGTTTGTTTTTTGAGTGCGCAACCAGTTTTCTGAGCTGTTTCCAGAACAGCTGTTTGCGTACGCAAAAAACAAACTAACAGGATCTCAAGCGTTTAATATTGATTGGTTTTACGTGAAACTTTGAACTTAAGGGTTTTCAACTATGATCTTTCAGATTATCAAATCAAAAGAAAGGATTTCGAAATAAAAATAAGGTTTTGGCAGAGTTTTCACATTTTTTTGTGGTTTTTTAACTTTTTTCATTATAAAACTAATTTTAAAGTGAAAACTTTTGAGATAATTTTAAAGATCATACTAAACCACAATTTTTGAGACCATAATTAAGTTTTTACCAATAGTAGTTCTTCTGCAAATTGAATTTTTCAATGATTTTTTTGGGGTGTCGCTCCATTTTTAACTCCCTGGGATTTGGTCTGGGACCCCCAAATCCTATGTGATTCTGACTCGTCTAGGTGTCTACTATCATCCCTGAAAGTTTTTTGCACCATTTCAGATACACCCTGTATATTAAAAGTTCAGGTTTGTTTTTATTTCAAACTTTTTAAATGTTTGATTGCTATAATTTCCTTAAAAATATCGTGTAACCATATATGAACGGCAAACATAATTTTTTTAAATATGTAAAAATGTGACGCCAAATGCTTATCAATACACAAAAATACACTTGTGAAAAAGAATTACAAAATTTATGCATAGTTTAGAACAGTGGTTCCCAACCTGGGGGCGATCGCCCCCAGGTGGGCGATTCGTTTTATCAAGGGGGCGATTGGGGGCGATGAGTATTTAAAGAGAGAAAACAAAACAGCACTGTATGACAGATTGTATTCAGACTTAATGTACAAAACAAGTTAAAACCCTGTTTCTTAGGGTCACATTTCCAAATATTTTCTGGGGAAGGACCCCCAACCCCCCCATTTGTACTTGCAACTTAATTTTTCAAAACTTTTTTTATAATTACTAGTTCATCAAAATCCCACCTAAAATATATGTCCGAAATTCGGAAGAGGTGTCCCATAACTAGTTAAAAACCTGTTTTTTGGAGTCTTATTTCCAAAAATTTTCTGGGGGAGGACCCCCGGACCTAAAATTGCTTTTTTTATTTACACTTTACTTCGAATTAAAATTAGACATATAATGAGAATGAAAAGGGGCGATAGGTGTTAGTCATCCTCCAGAAAGGAGGCGATGGGCTACAAAAGGTTGGGAACATCCACGGGGTACAAAAAATGTCGTCAGGGGGTCCACAGGTCAAAAAAGTTTGGGAACCCCTGCTTTAATGCCTTCAAAGGATTGAAAATAGGCAATACAAAAGTTAGAGGATAAGCAAGCTAAATAAAATTAATTGGAACTTTTTTGTCATTAGAACATGCTGAAGGTCGGATAATTTCCCCTTTTTTCTTTAAAAAGCATTATGAGATACTATTAAAATTACTTTAAAAATGTTTTACATAAAAAGTATTTTTATTAATTTTTGAATATGCTAATTCATTTAGTAAATAAAATAAGTTCAGCAATTTATTTTGGAAACAAAGGTTCCGGGAGATAAAAAAGCAAAACACCCCAATGAAAATTGGTAAAATTTTGGCATTTGTTTTTACTTTTTTAAATGCTGACTTGTAAATTATTGTTATCAAAGTTCAGATTCTTCACTTTCAGAAATAAGGTTAGTCGGTTGTTTTGGGTTTTACAGTTCTAGGTCTCTATATCAGACTTTCTGGGCCAAACACAAGATTAATATATTAATACGAGGGTTGTTTTTTAATTAACTTCCGTTTTTCTCCTGAAAAAAAAGTAGTTGGAATTTCGAAACAATTTTGGTGCTGGTAGTTAGATACATCCTTCAGGTTCAATTTGCCACCTTACTGAATAAAATCGGACATTTTTTCAATTTTTTATCGATTTTACAAGCGCGCTCCTCGGACTATTTTCCCGCCAACCCATAGAGAATTCGGCTTTTTCTCTCCCTTCGCTCCGTCCGCAAGCAGGCATTAACATTAAACAATGGGTGGGCAGGTGATCGCGGACGGAGCGAAAGGAGAAAAAAAAGCCGAATTCTCTATGGGTTGGCGGGAAAATAGTTCGAGGAGCGCGTTTGTAAAATCGGTAAAAAATAGAAAAAATGTCCGATTTTATTCAGTAAGGTGGCAAATAGAGCCTAAAGGATGTATCTAACTACCAGCACCAAAATTGTTTCAAAATTCCTACTACTTTTTTTTCAGGAGAAAAACGGAAGTTAATTAAAAAACAACCCTCGTATATATAATTAATATATATAATTTTTATCCTAGCGGGAAAAGCTGTAAAAATTTTTAAATAATTCAAAACTCGGTCAGCCTGTAGTAGTATCTAGTAAGCCGTGGTTAAAACAACGTTTTTCAAAAGTGATCCAATTCACCCTGTTTTACGGTAATTAATTACTGTAGAAAGAGAATTGGTGATCAATCCTCATACCCACAAAACTTGTCTTGTAAGGGAAGCATGGGAAAATTAACTGAAGATGAGGTGAGCCGCAATCAATTTTGTTTAAAAAAAGTGAGTCGCGACGCTCAAAAGTTTGAGAACCCTTGTGATATATTGTATGAAGTTGCTATAATACAATATAATATGGAAGAAATATTTAGCAGAGTTTTTTTTCTTTCTTCAGCTCTTTCCTACCCATACCTGATAAAAATGTAACATACCATAGTAATGAAAAGCCCAAACTCTGGATTTAATCCTAAAATGTCGCCATCTGAAAATAGAAATTCTTCTTTCTTTTCTTTCCTAGCAGACAAGACTATAGAAATTTGTTGAGCTGCAACAGATAACACAGGCAACTCAATTCGGTTGAATTCATCAAAACAACCCCATGATCCAGACTGTGCAAGACCTGCAACAAATTCAAATTTTTATACCTTCGGAAAATTGTCAATGTTAGTTAAGTATTTAACAAGAAATAAGGCAACTCCTTAATCATAAGAAAGATGCATTTTTGAAAAAGCATCTTTCTGATATTCAAGCAAAATTTCTTAATGGAATTTTAGATTTCTAAAATGTTAAATTATCTTCAAATAATTTCAGTTTTGATTTTGGTGTAATAATATATTTAGAAATTAAACACCGAAATCCAGAGTAAAACTTTTCTAAAGCCAGACAGAAATTTAACACAAAGTAACAAATCTTGTCACGAAGAGAATAAACAAAATAAAACAAACCTTAATAATTTTGCACCATTTTAATAATTCATAAAAAATCTTTGTGACAAACAGGTTACAAAACAGTTGTTAATACAGAAATAATTTCCATAAATACCTTTATAAATTCTTCCTAAACCTCTGAAATCCATTTGATCTGAGCAATTAAACACTACCACATACTTTCCCAAGGCTTTTCCCATGTCTTTAGTAGTTTCTGTTTTACCAGTTCCAGCAGGACCTGCTGGGGCACCTCCCATACTCATACCAAGAGCTTGAGCCAAAGTGATGTAACATCTGAAGGGTAAAAAATTAAACATAAAGTGGGGAAATACAGTAAAAATTTCATAAAAATATATTATATGCTATTGGTGGTAAGCCTATAACCAAAATTTACTATGCAGATTCCAGTCTAATTGAAAGAAAAAAATAGAAATAGTTTTCAAGAGAACCCTTCACAGAAAACTTAAAGATGATTACATCCACCTATTTTCCTATCCTTCAAAAAGGAAGATAGTAAAATATTGTGCTCATTTCCCCCCTAATTTGGGAACTAAGAACCAGGGATGGTTTTAATCTTTGAACTACAACATTAGCCGGTTGATTGTCATTATAATTTTTTAAATAGTACTAAAGTCAAATGGAGGATGAATATATAATGTATGCCCTGAGAAAAACCTTTTTGTCAGAGGTGTAGCAGGGGCTATTCAGGACCAGGGGCCCTACTACCCTCCATGTGGGTTCGTGTGGGATAGAGTTTTTTCCCGAGTCACGTGGTCTGGCAACTCTACTTTCCCCTTAGGACTACCACCGTGTACAAAATAGTGTGGGAAGATTCCGCACAATAGAGTTGGCCGACGAGTTTCAACCCACCACCTCATCCCTTGGTGAAATCGAATTCCACCAGCGGATTAACATGGCGGCGGACAGTTCAAACTAAACAATAAGGTAAGAGATTTTTCATCCTATATAATTCACTAATATAACTATATGAAAAAGCCCCTTTATTGAACAAAATCTAATTTCATAGTTGAAAGTAGCTAAGAAATACGCTATTATTACAACCCTAGAGGATTAAAACAGTCTAATGAATTTGCAACTTCTGCTTTACTTTATCGGATCGTTGATTTCGAACTTGAAATTAGTTTATTCCTTTTGGAAACTATTATTTTTTGTAAATTACTAAAATTATTTGAAAAGAGTCAATTGATTTTTTGTTGAAAACCTACAAAAGGTACGTGTAGAGTAGGGCAAATTGTAAACAACGATAGTTAGATACGAATGTAAACAGTAAGAGTGGTTCTTTTATAAACATTAAAATTTTGATTATCTGTTAAAAATTCCTTATGAATGCTTTTTTTATTACTTTTTGTTCATTCTTAATGTGCCATTACATTTCTTATTGAGAACATTCTCGATATTCTTAAGTTAATGGGACAGGAATAATATGGTTAAACCAACACAAAATCTTTAAAGACCCACTGATTTTAAGAACATTTAAAACTAATTTTTGGTTATTTTTATCCAAAAATTAAAATAAGTTGTGCTTAATAAATATGCTTGCACTGTAAAAAAACAATTAGCCGATGAAAAGTTTTCCATAGGACAAGATGTGTGATGCTTGGTTGATAATTTGTACACATGCGTTGCATGTTGGTTTTATAACAATTGAATCACTACTTGATTAAAATGGCAATTTAGCTGGGGAAAATTATACTTTTGATTTTAAGAAAGTGTACAAACCACATTATACTGTCGACTCTTCAGCAGCTTAATTATAGAATAGGAAATCATCTTTGATAATGTTTTCTGATTAAGCAGAATAGTCAACTGGATAATATGTAAGAACCAAAGAGGGTGTTGATTTTATTGGGAAAAATGTATAAGTTTTTCCTCATGTTTAGATTTTGAGTTGAAATTAAAAAATTAATGTGTACATATTGTATTTCCAGCCCTTTACAAAGATGTGAATGACGAAGATTGATGTGTCCTGTCGAATGATTTTTCTCAACTGGTCATCTTTGAAAGAAGGTAAAGTACAATTACAACATTTGTGTGCTTATCTATATATGTGTGTCATCTGTATATTATCTTCATGTCATTGGCTCGGGGACTTTTTCAAAGTAAAAACAGGAATTGCTAATACTGCCATCCAGTTCAATTCAGTTCACGGTTATGCTTAATGTTGGCAAGCTGTTTTAAATGTCATAAATTCAAATAACAGATTTTTATGGTTCTTATAGATAAACTGAACAGTTATTGACATAACTGAACATTTTACATTAAGTTTGAAATTATTTAGCAATATCTCTAATTTTTGTTGCCCCAAAGAGCCTAGCGGGACCATTAGCGGAATCGAACCTAAGCAAAAGTTCTCAAAAACTAATTTTCTTAGAAATTTAACTTTCCCCCCTGGCGCGTTTTTTATTTGGCGAGACTATAACTCGCTACAGTAAAATCCTAGAAGTGGGTTCGGGTTGGCGCCTCATGGCCACTTTAAGACTTGAGCCTCTCGCTACTTTTGGGCCACTTGAATGAATAGTTGTCAAAATCATAAACCCCTTAACTATCAGATTTGAAAGCAAAGTAAAATTATTTTGTAAATTGAAATTAATATAAATTTAAATTTGAGAGCATTAAGCTTTGATAAAAGCATAATGTAACAAAACAGAAAGATTGTTTTAACGTATGTCACATGATGTGTGATTTGAGCCAGGAGGTCCCAGGGTCATGTTTTTAAAAACACATTTGCTTTTATAAACTTATTTTTCCCCGTTAAATAGTTTCATAAACACTAGGACAGCTACTTTTTTCAAAGAAGTCTTCAGTCAATAATTTTAATGAAAGTAATAGTTATCTAGCTGCCTAAAATGGGTTAAAGAAACTATTAAATGGGAACACTACAAAATGTAAACAAACTGCTCACTTGCGATGCAAAATTTCTTTTCACCCAATTTGAACAGAATGTGTGTTTAGAGGTACGAAACTTCAAGACCTCATGTATGTAAAATAATTTTCAGTTTTGTTTAAACATTTTTATCAAAGCTGAATGTGGCCTCTATTGTAAGATTTTGAATTAGGTTATCCGTTATGATGTTAAATCTCAATATCTTGAAATTTGAATTGTGTATATATTTTGCGCTTCCCCTGTTGCTACTCAGGCTTCACCACTGAGTCAACTGTATTTTGTTTATAGTGTTCAGTATGAGCGGTATGAAGTTTCTCCACGGTGGCAACCCAGCAAGATTGCCGGAAGCGAAAAAGAAGACGTTTTGATGTTTGTTTTTTATGCGTTGAGTTTGAGCTGGCGGTTGCGACAGGATCTTGACTGAGAATGTAAATTTTAACGTTAATATAATTAAACAGTTTAAACTCTGAGACTCTGACTGCTTGTTTACTGGAAGGAAGAATGAACCCAACAAGGGTTTTTTCTTCTTTCCAGTAAACCAGCAGTCATAAACTATTTAGTTCTATTCATTTTAAAATTTACATTCTCAGTCAAGATCTCGTCACGGCCGCCAGCTCAAACTCAACGCATAAAAAAACAAACATCAAAATGTTCTCTTCTTTTTCGCTTCCGGCAATCTTGCTGGGTTGTCACCGTGGAGAAACTTTATAAGCGGGTTATTCAATTTAAAAATTAATGTACACTATAAACATTTTAGGCTTCTTATGCTCCAAGATGTGGAAGCTGCTGGTCTTTCCCGATTCCCTGTACTTGAGTCTTTTTCTCAACAAAGGTGGTAAGTACTTCAAAATAGTTATTAACGATGCTTTTTTTTTCAACTGTTAAAAACCCCCCTTATTTAATAACCTATTCTATTTCACAGGCAACATCGGCTTTTCTAGCACTGCCAGCTGGGCCCTATAACTATTGTTTCATCATCTAGGTCCCAAGAATAAACTATATTTTTATCACAAAAATTTCATGAATTATTAAGTACCACATATGAATCCTGCCTTTTCTGCTGTATGATTTGTAAAACATATTGCAAGCAACATGCTTTTTATATATATATATATATATATATATATATACATAACTGCATTTGCATTATAACTATTTATAAAATTTTTTTTAGAAAAAATGGTTTGATAAAAATTGTTATTTAAAAAATATTTTGTATTATTAAAAATATTTGTATATTACTTTGCCAATAAAGCTGTAGTAGATTAAGATTGGTTAAATAAATATTGCTTCTTTAATTATCAAGTTTTTGATTCTTTGATAAAATTATAAATGCATTTGTGTAGTAACGGGAATGATTGTATGATACATTCCTAATACTTCCTTTGATAATACACTTGGTTTGTTAAACATGATTGACCACTATTGGCCTTAGATTTTTATTTAATTGATGCTTAAATACATTATTGCAAGAATGGTGATGCAAGATTTTACAAGAAATTTCACTGTAAACATCTTGAATTAAAAAAAAAGTTATATAGGAATAATTGTGCAGTAAATATAAATTTTTACAATAATTAGTTATTAATGGTTATAAGAGTTGATCAATGTAATTAAGTTAATTAAAGTGATAATAATGAAAATACCAGTAATTGCTATATACATTTTTTAAGCTAAAATATTCCTTCCCAAGAAAAACTTTTTCACTTAAATTTATTTATATGTATTATGTAACTAAAATTTCTATAATGTATATATGGGAATAAATTCTTAATTTTTTTTCGAAATTAGACTGCAAAAGTACCTACGGTACCTAGAATTCAATTTACAGTTACTCAATGGTTGTATTGGTGCTTGTTATAGAAGGGTAAGGGGATGCCCATAAATTACATAATGTATTTTCAAAATTTTTGGAACTCTCTCCCTCCCCTTCGTTAGATTTTACATAACCTTAACCCTTTTTGACTAATATGTTCAATTTGTCAAAATAAGTTTGACTAATTAGTTACTTTTTAGCACAAGTTTTCCTGAACTTTTGCAAAAAAATTTAAGAAAAATGGTATTATCTAAACTAAAAGATATTGTGCGAGATTTTAATTGACTCCCCGGGCTGATATTTTGGTGGACACCCTCCCCCCTTTTTGACCTCGTGCAATGGACGTTGCCCAATACTTTTTACTGTTTTTGAGGTCGCTTACAAAAGAAGCGCACCCCCACAATTTTCAGGACTAAATTTTCTGAAATACGCAACATCCTTACACGTCTTAATAATTACGAATAATGATCTCTCATAGACATAGGAACGAATTATGTGAGTATTTGATGTTAATGTGTATAATGTTAAGTCTAGAGCACAATATCTTGCTTTTTTAAATCCCCTTGCAAATCTGATATTACGTATTCTCAGTTGATGTAGTTGAAGAGACGGGTAAAAAATTTCGAGGTGTGAGGTAAGAGGATTGGTGTTTTATGGCGGATATTATATGCAAGACAAGTAAATTGGAGGAATACCTAAAGTCAGGGTAAAAATTGAGGTTTTCAAGATAAGTTTGCAATCGAGAGTATACCGTAACACTTTTCTGTGAACTCAAAATAATACCTTGTTAAACATTAGAGTTAATAATTAAGAAAGTGGAAATCAAAAGATAAAAGGTTGTAAGGCCATATATATAGGTCTTGGTATAACACCAATGCGGAGGTAGATGTTGGAACGCCTTCCCCTAAAACATTGTGACCGTTCCCCGAATAATATGGAGTGTCCCCTCAAAATATGGTGATTTTATTTCAAATAATGGTGATGAGAGTCCCCTCAAATATTCATGGTTAACCCTGTTCCTCAATATACACAAAAGTGTTTCAAATAAGTTAAAGGGTGCTGCAATGTGTTGGATAAGACATCAATCACAAGGAATTTTGTTATTGCTTGACATCTACCACATGAAAGCAGAAAATTGCATTTAATTTTTTTTCATTTATTTCTCTATAACTCAAAGGTAAGATATAATTAAGTAATACATTTAAGGGTTGATTTGAAATATGTGCTTTATGATACAAGAATATTCTTCTCTGAGCTTCAATTGAACTAAAATTACATTAGTATAGCATAGATTTTAAGGATTTTATTGGCTTCAGGCTTCTTAACTTAAAATTCCTCAAGGAAAGTTATGTACAAAATGTAATGAATAAATTATTAAAGAATCCAAAACTTGAGATTTTCAAAATGTTTTTTGAACTGAGTGGTGGGCATTTTAAATTAAGAATGACATTACAGCACTCTTTAAGTTATTGAAATCACTATTGACTTACTGAGGAACAAAACACTTGTTTATCCCTATTTATTTATTAGACTATCTTGCAGCCTAATGTAAAAAGGTTTTTGCTAACCATTTCTTCATTTACGAGCAAAGAAACACTAATAATTATTTAATAATTTGATTCCCAGTATTTGAGAACGTTTTTGTTTACATCACCACAACGCTAAGAATAAAAACAATCGTTGTGATTGGTCGATGAGAACCCGTCATGTTGGGTAAAATAGCCTCGAACTCATAGATCCACCTCCTCGATTCCACCCTCACTCGTCGACGGAATGTGGTGTGCGCGTAGTAGTCCTTTTCTTATTTGAAGGGTAGAGGTGGGTTTTTAGTCGACGGGTTCGATCGGAACGGGTTGGAACCCGTCGTGTGCGCATAGTAGGGCCCCAGGAGAGTTTTTAAGAGTTATCCCCCAGAAATTTTGACGGAAATTCTATATACTTTCTTAACACTGGGAAAGGTTTGAAAACTGCTATCAATAAATTTCAAAAAGCAGGAATTTTGAAAAAATTTGAATAGAATAAATTAATAAAACTTTTTCATGCAAGGCCCGGAATATCAACCAGTAAATAAATGATTTTTTGAAAAACCCATAAATTTATTGCTTATTGTAAAAACTTTCTTCTTATTACCCTGAACGTTTTTCCTGTAGTACCCTTTAAGCAGCTGTTTACCAATAAAGGGTAAAATATGCATCCTTTGAATAAGTGATTTTCCTATTCAACTAGCATATCCAGTAAAAATAAATCATTGTATTATTTAAGAGCTGGAGCTTGCATATAAAAACCAGAACTACATTATTAATAAGCAAAATTTTTTTTTTCAAAAACACTAAAGTGATAAGTTATTAATACTGTGATTTTACACAACAAAAAATGTGATAGACTAATAAAATTTCTTGGGAACACTATTAATCATGAATATTAATTGTATGAAAAATATTAATTTTTTACCTGTCAGTTAATGGAGTTATGACTAAGCGATCTGTGCAGCCAAGAAATTCATTTTGATAGATGAAGTCCACGTCAGTAATTTTAACCATACACATATTTTCATCTAGGTAGTAGTAAAATCGAGCCTGCTTTAACCACTCAAAATCAGTTGGAGTTTTTATCTTCATGTTAACCTAAGAGTGTACAAAAGTGTTAAGATGCTGAATTTGTGGAACCTATTAAAGTTTAGTTTTTTTAGTAAAAAAAACCCAATAATTCCAAAACTGTAATAAAATAAGCTACTTACCAAATCCTCAAAAATATCTTTTTGATGAACATGAATTGTGATCAGCGTCTCATATTTTACTCTTGTTTTTTTATCAAGATCATCGGTTGTCCTAGCAATGAGTTTCCTCAAAATATCTCCAAACTTCTTATTGGTGAAACTCATAATCTTTTTGCTAGCTCGGGCAAATGTCAAAGCTTCCTCTCCATCTCTAGTCCATATGATTTGGATTCCAAGAAGTGAAACCTTATTTGAAACAACATCTTAATTAAGGAAAATAATGCAAAAAAGTTCAAAACCATATCATAATGGGTTACAACATTAGCAGAGAATACAGGGGTTAGAGTTATATGAACTAAATTACATATTACCTGGGCAATATACTGATCAATGAACGGAATGAGATCAAAATCATCAGCATTAACACTATTAAATCCTTGCTTTATTACAATATTAAGCGACGATTGCTGAACCTCAAGTAAGTCACCAAGCCATAATTCAACATTTCCTTCAGCCATCACAGGTCTTTCCAGCTGTAAAAATTTTTAAATTGAGATAAAAATAACTTGAATTGAACCTGTCGGTATATGTCATATACCATCAAATGGCCACAACCTCTTACTTTTATTCCCTAAAGTTCCTTCCTCTAAGAAATTAATTTCTTTATGTGAGAAAGAAGTTCTTACCATTTGATAATATTGGCCATAACACATATTTAACTCTTTTAGTCCTAGACCAGGGATGGGGAACCTTTTTCGATCAGTGTGCCATTTATATTACGGTTTATGATTTTCAGGTGTCAAGTGTGCCACTTGTTAATTTTTTAATAAATTATCCTTAAATCCTTGGAAAATGAAATCCTCCTTTGAGGGTCGATAGTTTAGAACAGGAGTTTCTAACTTAAAGTGCTCAAGTAGTGAGTGGTGGGCCGTAAAGTCTGTGGTGTATATAGAAATTTATTTTGGGAGGGGCCAAAAATTGTTCCTCAGTCCCTCCCATGCATCTTTAATAGGTTTAATGCAGATTTTTAATACATTTTTGGTAGAATTTGCATTTTCTAGAATTTAATCTAAGAAAAAATGTTAATAATGAAGTTCCAAGTAAAGGGGATCTGGGGGTCCTTCCCAGATAATTTTTGGAAATTTGACCCTAAAAACAGGGTTTTGAACAAGTTTTTGGTGCATCTAAGTCCGAATTTCGGACATTTTTAGGTAGGATTTAAATTTTCATGAGTATTATAAAAAAGTTTGAAGTAGAAAAGGGGGATTTGGTGCACTCCCCCCAAAAATATTTGAAAATTTTACCCGAAGAAAGTGGGTTTTAACTTGTTTTGGTATACCTTGTCCGAATTTCGGAGGGGGGCAGGGTCCTTTTGCGTAAAGTATATGCCTCCTTTTGCGTAAAGTAATCGGGCTCCTTTTGCATCCATGATTTTGTTTCTAACGGCTTAATGTCAGTTTCCTTACGCAATTACAGTCGAGTCCGCTTAATGTGATCGCAATTGTCCAAGACTAAACATTATACGATCGATAACAATGAGCGATCTCATATCAAAAAACAGCAAACAGTGTAACTAGATTGTTTGCTTTAAAATCAAAATTATGTAATCGTAATAAATGTATTCAAAACTCTATTTTTACACTAGGTAAAATTTTAAGGGGGAAATATAAGAGTAGTTCAGTTAATAAAATTTAAATAATCACTTACTTTGTATTTTTAAAGAAAGGTCTCTCTTTTTTCCGCCCCATTATATCCTTCCACTCCAATAAACCACTTATTTATTACATAATCTGAATTCCAGTAAATGAGGGAAAATCAAAATTTCGTATCAGAAACATCTGCAAAGCCTGGATCTTGGTGTTTCTCTAACCAATCACAAGTATGGATTCGGACTCCCCCTCTATAACCGCTTTCTTTCAATATAACAGCCGGAATGTTTTATTTTTCTTACTCATATTGAGTTTCAGAAAAAAAGAGGCGCCAGATTTTATCATGAAGCAGAAGTTTACTTGTAAAAATTGACCTTCAACATGAAATTAGAACTCAAAAGTGGTCGCTTTAAAGGGGATATGGACAAATTTTGATAACATTAAGCGGAGTGATGATGCAAAGTTGATCACATTAAACGATGTATTTTACATTAAATTATATAGGAATGATTGGGACCTGTCGATTTCGATAATATTATCCGATTGATAACATTAACCGTGATCACATTAAGCGGACTCGACTGTATTATAAGGGCGGTTGGGATTTGCTTACCTTGCTGATAAAAGGGGAGGAGGGAGTCCAAAATGACCAAGAAAATGTTGTCATGTAATTTTTGAATGGCCCAACGGCACCTAAGAGGTGAGTGGGGGGTTCGGGGGTCCTCCCCCGAAAATGTTTTGAATTTCAGCAAGCTAAAAAGTGTTCTGAATCTGGTTTTGGGGAGTTTTCAGGTAGTAGGAAATATCTGGTTTAGTACTAAAGTTTTTTTGTGTCATTTTATTGAATGTCGCGTGCCACCGAAATACCGGTCGCGTGCCATAGGTTCGCCATCCCTGTCCTAGACCACCTGAGATTGCCATTGAAATTTGGGTTGGCTGGAACTGAAAGGGTTAAAAGATCAGTTCCTTTAATAGTATTAAGAAAACTTAAAAGTAATTGCTTACAGGAACTTCATCTTTTTCTCTAGAAACAACTGTTAATATTTTGTTATATTCTTCCTCATCAAATTTAACTTGGGCCACATTTTCAAAGAGTCCTAAAAGATGGGCCTGTAAGGAAAAAAATAATTAACAATTACTAATAACTTTTATTTATAAAATGTAGTCAAGCACAAATTTGAGTTTTTTTATTTTTAAAAGATATTTAAAAAACTATTTGCTTTAATTTATAAAATTGGTAGTTACTTGAATGGTGTGAGAGTCACTAGCTTGACCAAGAATTTCTAATAGAGCAGGATCAGATATGAAGAAAAATCTTGGGAAAATTTTTCGTTTGCTCTCAAGGTAACTGTAAAAAATGTCAATTTAAAGCATTTTTATACAATTCAGGGTTGCAAGTAATTTTAAGTTCCCAGATATAAATGAAGCAGTACCAAAAATAGCATAATAAATACTTCAAGTAATTTAAAAATAAAATAATTATTTTTGACATTAAATTTTCAAGTCAATAATTTATTTTAAACCAAACAAACAAAATACTTACCCGACTAAAGATTTTTGGCAGGTTTCTAGTTCTTCAAGAAGATGTGGGAGTTGTTTGCTCATGGTATCATCTTCTGAACAGCATTTAATAACATTAATTTTCTCATGTGCTCTTGCCATCAATTCAACCCAAGTTGAATCAATGACAGCAAATCTCTCAGCTTCCTAATTTTAAATAACACATACAAATCAATCATTTTTCTAAGTAAAACTCAATATAAGCTAAAATAGATAAAACTAAGGTACCCCCAAACTTAGTTTTATCTTTAGCATTTTTAAATATAAGTATTTAGGATAAACTATAGGTTTGTTTCATTTTTATGGTAAATGTTTTAATAGAATTTTAAAATTTAATGAATATTTTCATTTTAAAAACAGTTTGAAGTAATTTTTCCTTTAGAAAAACCCCAAATTTATTGTATTTACGTAAATATCTGCATTAAGAGCATTAGAAACATAATAATTAAAGATGTTTTCAATTATACATCTTCTCATTTATACGTCGGCTTACGTCGGTTCCTTGAAAGACGAATAAACCGTGCTTTACTGTATATAAAAAATTTTACACTATGTAGTTGGCAGCTTAACATTTTTAGGGGAAATATAAAAGTGGAGTAAATAAAAAAATAAAATAATCGCTTATTTAACACTTTTTTAGCACCACCAATTTGCAATTCCGCTTACTCTCCATAAATTCTTATTCTTTCAACTTCCAGATAAGATAATCAGGATTTTTAAAAATTTTACACAGAAGAGGCTAATCTTAACTGAACAAGGGGAAATCAAAATATTTTATCAGAAAAATGAGCCAATGGTGATATTTTTGCACTGCTTTTCACCAATCCCAAGCAGGGATTCGGGTTCCTCCTGTTAACTGTTTTTCTTACAATCAAAACAAAGAACCACAATGGCGCAACTGTGAGATGATTCAGATAAAAAGAAGCGCTAGATGCTCTTGGGTGGGGCACATGTTAACTTGTAAAAATTTACCTTCAAAACGAAACTCAAACTCAAAAGCGGTCATTTTAAAGGGGATATGGACAAATTTTGATACTTTACAATAAATTAAATAGGAATGATTGTGACCTCTGTTGATTTTGAAAACATTATCCATTTAACATTACCTGCGATCACATTAAACAGAGTCAGCTGTATATTCAAACTAAATTGCAATGTTTATGAAAAAACTAAATAAAACTAAACCAGAAACAAGAATCTACAGATTACCGGTGTCTGACTGAGTAACTAGTAAAATAGATGCACAGGGGTTTTAGTTAAGGTACCATATAGATTTTTTTACAATATTTCAAAAACTTCTGATGAAATATTATGTAAAATGCAAGAAAACATTAAGTACAAGAAACTTTAATATCAGGTATCACTGAATTTTGTCTACTGTTTTACATGCCTGATATCACTATCTTGTATTGGTCTGGGATTTGTTTAAATAAAAAAAAATTCCCACACCCTTACTAATGAAGTTCTTTTTTACCGTAAAGTTTTAATAAAAACTTACTTTAGGGAGTTGCTTTGCAATGTCTCCCCCAACAAACACAGCTTCTAGATACACCCATAGATTCTGTACAAGCAGCCAGTTATCGATAACTTCTGTAGCAGTTGTAAGATAATTTAACCATTTTGTGATAACATCCTTCATTGCAGCAGAATACCTTAGAAAAAATAGGATGTAATTGGCTTACTTCCATGCAATAAAAGTATGAAGTTCTGAATTTTAAAAAATGTTCATTACCTGTTGCTAAGCAGAGAATTAAGCACCATTTGACTGTCTTCAAGTTTTGATGTAGTTTCTCCAGCTTCTGTTCCCTTTAGCAGCAGTTCACCTCTATTCTTGAATTTGGAAAAGAAGAGGTTTTCCAAATCCCAATCGCTAATGACTTGATTCAATTTAGCTTCTATCTCTCTTTCTTTTTCAGCAGCAATACAAACATCCTACCGAGATAAAACAAATTATGAAATGTGCAATCCTTAAAAAGTCAAATAGCAATTTTTAGAATTCATAAGAATTGATAACTGTGAAGGTGACCAAAAAAGGAAAATTCTGGCCTGTGCAGCGAGCCATACTTTCGAAACCCCTGTACTAGCAAATTACAAAACTTGGCATTATTATTTTATTTTGATATCACTGTTCTACACTGAAAAAATTTCCTTGATGAAAATAGTCATTTCTTATAGATTTTGGGTCGCTGAATACGAAAATCACCATTAAAATTCTCAATTGACTCAGGATTTTCGGGGAACAGCCCCTCCCCCTTTTCACGTTTTTTAACGACTTTATAATTTTGAACCCGATTTTCAGGGTCAAAAAGCATTGCTTTAATCTTCAAATTGCCCCCCAGGGGACAAGAAATGTTCAAATTAATAAAATATGATAAATTTATAACAAATGGATAGGTTTAAGGGGTAGTTAACCCCCTAAGAATGCAAAAAATTAGCTAAAAATTATAGAGGTTTTTATACGCTATTTTTTCCTCCTATTTTTTACGCAATTCCCGTTTGAAGGGTCCTAACCCTTCCCCAAGGACCCAAATTTGATGGCAATATGCAGCAATGATTTTTGCTAAAAGCGGTTGAGGTGAGAGCGCCCCCAGAGCACCCACGGAAGGGTTCAATGCCGCATTTAGAGTTTAACTGTGGTGTACAAAAAAAAATTTGAAGCCACTTACTGAATTTCAGCTGATTCTTGTGTAAAATGATCTGCTGAATTCAAATATGACACCCATTTTCCTCCATCACCCTCAGTTTTTAAGGGGATGCCCCCTAATTGTTATCCACAGCCGTGCATCTGTTAACATCTTGAAACATGGAATCCTCACTCCCGAAAACCGGTCAGTTTTTAAAGAACTGAAGAGTTTCTACTTAGGATACACCCAAAATATAAAAAAAACATCATTTGTAATCTTTTCAAAATCATCGATATTAATTCCTGAACTCGCGAGCGCCTTCGCGATTCTGGAAGTCTTCCGAACTCTTCCGCGGGGACTTCTGGGAGGCTAACACCTCAACCGCTTTAAGTAAAAATTATTGCTGCATATTGTCATCAAATTTGGGTCCTTGGGGAAGGGTTAGGACCCTTCAAACGGGATTTGCGTAAAAAATAAGAGGAAAAAATAGCGTATAGAAACCTCTATAATTTTTAGCTATTTTTTTGTATTTTTAGGGGGGTAATTACCCCTTAACCCTATCCATTTGTTATAAATTTATCATATTTTATTAATTTGAACATTTCTTGTTAACTGGGGAGCAATTTGAAGACTTAAATAATGCTTTTTGACCCTGAAAATCGAGTTTAAAGTTATAAGGTCGTCGAAAAACGTAAAAAGGGGGAGGGGCTGTTCCCCGAAAATCCTGAGTCTATTGAGAATTTTAATGGTGATTTTCGTATTCAGCGACCCAAAATCTATAAGAATTGACTGTTTTCATCAAGGAAAAAATTTTGAAGGTCAAATTTGTAGAACAGTGTATTTGTAAAAGAATATACAAAAATTTCTTTAATAAAAATAACAGTCTTTTTTAATACAAGTAAG
This sequence comes from Tetragnatha versicolor, assembly GCA_024610705.1. NCBI lineage: Eukaryota > Metazoa > Arthropoda > Arachnida > Araneae > Tetragnathidae > Tetragnatha > Tetragnatha versicolor. The sequence goes on along the minus strand of JANDEH010000012.1, from coordinate 12,640,621 downwards.
ATTTTCTTAATTATTCATACTTGGAGCTAAAATAATTCATACTCGGAGCATCACTGTTCCTTAAAAAGCTTCAATTCCCCCAGGGGGCTGGCAAGGCCCACTTTGGGAATCTATGATTTAATGCTCTCCAGTGTCCCACTAAAATATGCATATGGTTGATAGATATTAAACATTGATCTGAATAAGTAATGAATGAAGAATGTGAAAATCACCTCAACATCATCTTTGAACTCTAAGAGAGGAGCTTCCATAACTGTACCAAGTGTCCACTTGGACTGATCTTCATCAAATTTGTGACTACATATTTTCTCTATTCTGTGCCAGTGGTTGATTGTCATGGCTTCATTTCTTAGTCTGGTCAACAATGGACAAGTTTCTTTGAAATCTTCAATTCGCCTCTTTAATTCATTAAAATATTCCCAATCTTTGCACCCTTTAGGTAGCCTCATACACCTGAAATTAAAAAGATAACAGTATTTTAACTTATTGGAGAATATTACCACTAGAAAGATGAAACATTGCAATAACCCAGCACACATTTAAAATCTATAAATACCCTAAAAATAACCTCATAATGATATACAGTAGATTATGTTCATAATCTTTTATTATCAAGTACGTTTTAAGAAGACTTCCTTTTGTAAAGTTCTTTTTGTGCATCTCTTTAACTTGCAAAATTTGTTTTTACTCTTTTTTGCACAATCGAATAAGATTTACAAGATTGGTAAATTGGATAAGATTGACAAAAATAATATTATATACAAACTTGTTTTGAAATTCAGTTAGTTCATCAGTCATAACTTGAACATCTACATTATCCCAGGAGTACTCGTTATATCCTGAAACTTTTTTCTGTACTACTTTGTATAAAGAGAAAAGCTTTTGCAATAAAACCATGTCCTTTTTAGTTTGCGCAAGAGATGGATATTCCGAAATAGGTTGAGCAAACAACTCCTCTCCATTTCTATAGCTTTCAAATCTGGAGTACAGTTGATCGAGACGATCCTGTTAAAAAATTTAGACAGCACATCAGTTTAACTAAATATTATAAATGATTCCATTTAGATAGTACCCAAAGGGTCTCAAAATGAAGTTTAAACATTAATGTTAGAGGCAAAGCTTCAAGCTTACTATGGGGAAAACCCCCATTTTTACTCAAAGCTCACAATGTGAAATTTTGACATTATGGGCAGCATAATTCAAGTATGACTTATAAGTGATCTAAAACTTAGAGTATAAATGTACTCATTAGAGGGTATCTTAAAAGTAATGTTGAGTCAACCCCCCAGAAACTGAAGACTGGTTAAGGCCTATCTGTGTACAACCTGACTTCTCAACCCAAATTGTGTATAAGAGATTTCATAAAAAATACGTACAGCAAAATTATCAACTCTCACACTAGCTTCTTCAAGAGTAAGACCACTTGCCATAGGACCTGACTAATAAAATAACAAATTAATTACATCAACAAGGACACACACAAGTAAACAAATTACATAACAATACGCACTAGACTGGTTTTTCTTTTCAATTTCAACATTATCATCTCATCTTGTATTAACAAAATTTGAAGAAAAAACATCAACATTCATAGACTGTTCATGAGCATACAAAAATTTTGTTTACACACTTTTTAAATAAGTAACAAACTCTTTGAAAAAAAATCAAATAGTTTTTAACTCTGAATTTTGCTTTAAATGGCAATCCAGTTTGAAATAAAAAATTTTAAGCATAAGTATTAATACTAACAGATTGTTCAGGAGCATCAAATATTATACTTTTTTCTATGAATTTCCAATATCGTCAAATGGTATTTAAAAGTAATAAATTTTATGCAAAACAATTTTATATTTAAAATCCTTGTAATAATAAATAGAAAATAACCCTTTCTATAGAGCATTTTCAATCACATGACTCGGACCTAGCAACGGCCTTAGCAGCAGATTGTTTGATCTACAGCAGTTAAAAGAAAATAACTGGTCATGGAACGATTCTATTGGAGCATTTGCAATCACATGACAGAAACAGATACCGCCGCACCTAGCAACGGCCTTAGCAACAGACTGTTTGACCTACTACAGCAAGGAAGAAAATAAATGGTCATGACGGACCTGGAAAAAATGCCCGAACCTGCGAACCTGGTTTGGGGGAAGGTTACAACTTTTTCCAGGTCCTGGTCTTAGACGTTACTTGAAAACACTATAGAAAAAGGCATCTCAAATTTTACTTCATAAGAATTTCACATTCATCTTAATAATGCAATACATACTCTTTTAAAGTCTTCATCAAATTCGGAAACATCAATTTTGAATACCCTAACTGACTCTTTTAAACTTGAAAGATATTCATCTTGTTTCGCTGTTAGCTTATTTGCAAGTTCATTCTGTGAACCAAAGTGAAGAATATTACTTTGTTTTACTACTTTGTAAAACACCATTAAAGTTACTCAATTTTAATTGCTCAAGGTAAAAAATACCAGATTATATAAAAATATAAAAACTAGAACTACAAAAAAATTAGAAAATAATAATTAAATAAGAAATATAAAATCTAGAACTATGGGAGACCCTTCTTCTGGAGAATTTCTTATTTAACATTTTAACATAACATAATAATCGTCTAAATTAACATTAACATCTAAAAACTAAACAAAATAAAATATAACAGATTGCATTGTAAACATATACATACAGATTCCTTTCTCAACTCATGTAATGCAGATTCTAAACCTTTGGATGTTATAACCTCATCTAAATCAACTGGAAAACCAAACCTTAACAGCAATAAATAGGAGTCCTAAAAAGGAAATAGATTAGAAACCTACTGCAAAACCAAATGATTAACCCTCCGTCAGTTGCAATATTAAACTGACGTGTTTGGTCGCAATGTGCCAAAACGCACCATCGAAAGAATCGCAATTTTCTACCTCTTAATTTCAATGATAAGGTCTTAAAAACAATAAAAGATATTTATAGTATTATTCAGACATAAAAAAATTTGATATTTGTTGTAAATAATTAAGAATAAAAATTAAAAATAGCATAAAATTAAGCTTACTTCAGCGGGATAAATATTTCAAACTAATCTTTTAAAGTTCTATGACGAAGTAACAAAGGAGTTGGATCAAAAACATAGTGTAGACATATTTTGCATAGATTTTCAAAAGGCATTTAATAAGGTTCCATTCGAGGCATTGCTACTCAAATTGGAAAAATTGGGTATCAGAGGTAAACACTACTGTGGATTAGGAATTGGTTGATAGGTAGGAAACAGAGAGTGCAAGTCAAGGGTAATTATTCTCAGTGGGCAGAGGTCATGAGTGGGGTGCCACAGGGGTCAGTATTGGGGCCAATTCTCTTTATAATCTTCATTAACGATATTAGTCAGGACATTAGGAACAAAATCAGCATCTTTGCTGATGACTTAAAAATTTGAGGGAGGGTAGATACTCAGGAGCAGGTACAAAATTTACAAAGGGATCTAGATATTATATCACAATGGGCTGAAAAATGGGGTATGTCCTTTAATATAAGTAAATGTCAGGTACTTCATATGGGTCGGGGGAATGGTAGGGCAGAATTTTATCTGCAAGGGAACAAAGTTAAAGAAGGTAATATGATCAAAGATTTAGGGGTGATAGCAAATGAGGACTTTAAATGGGTTCATCAGTGTTCATCTGTTAGTAAAAAGGCTAATAGGATATTGGGATACATTAAAAAAACTGTTTCTTCAAGGTCCGAGGATATTATTTTGCCACTATACAGAGGCTTGGTGAGACCTCATCTAGAGTATGCTGTTCAGTTTTGGTCTCCATACTTAAAAAAAGATATTGATTCAATTGAAAGGGTTCAGCATAGGGCTACTAAAATGGTCAAGGGTATATCCAGTTTAAGTTATGAAGGAAGATTAAAGAAGCTAAATATGTTCACTCTAGAGATTTGAATCAACTTTTTAAAATGGTAAAGCAAGGGGACACAGAGGGACTAGATTTCAATACGGGTAATAGAACAAGGGGTCATAATTTCAAATTGAATAAAGGAAAATTTAAGACCGATTGTAGAAAGCATTTTTAATAGGGTAGTGCAGAGTTTCTCAAACTATGGGTCGCGACCCACTGGTGGGTTGCCAGTCAGTTTTCGGTGGGTGGCAAGAAGATTCTTAATTTTTCTGAATATGAAGTATCCTTTTATAAATTTTTACAAACGTGTTTTTGAATTTTTAACTACTATTATTTGAACTTTTGAAATTTATCAAATTACCATATAGTAAAAAGAATAAAAATTTGAGGAAAAACTACACTACTACACTGTGCAGATAATGCAAATCTAGTCGGTTATTCAAATAAGATTTGAAAAAATATAAAAGTTTTTTAGGAAAAACTACACTGTTTGGTGTCGAACGGATGAGCAAATAAGTAAATACGTAAATGTGTATCACTTTAATGTACCGGTAATGCAAATCTAGTTGGTTATTCAAATAATATTTGAAAAAAATATTCATTGTTTCTCCCCATCCAAACCGGGCGGGGGGAGCAATGCAAATTTTAAGAATTTTTTTAGGAAATGATGCAACTGTAGTAATTTATCCTATATTGCTAAAAAAAAAAGTTAAAACCCTGCTTTAAGGGTCTAATTTTAAAATTTTCTCTAGGGGAGGTCCCCCAAACCCCCCTTTTTATTGTAGGGATCATTGCTAGCCTACAATTAAACTGTTTCATGCGCTCCAATTCAAATTTTTACTTTAAATTTTCTAAAAAGTTAATTCCTCTTCTAATACGTGCATATAATAAATAATTTATTATTGTAACTAGTTGGTGAACACCCCCAGTCAGAGAAGTTAAAATTCTGTGGGGGGGGCATGAAATAATTATTTCAGTTCAGTTAATTATAATTAATTATTAATTATAATTAACTGAAGTCGGTTAATTATAATTAACTGAAGTCGGTGGGTCGTGTTAGATTTTGTTTCTCAAAAGTGGGTCACGATGTTAAAAAGTTTGAGAACCCCTGGGGTAGTGGATAGATGGAATGCGTTGCCTGAAACAATTGTAAATTCAAGTGGGGTAAACGAGTTCAAGAGGAAAATTGACAGATACTGGGATTCCGTTAGTTTGGGTTAAAAAGACTGGACCAACCTTGCTGGGCTTATGCCTGTAGTTGGTCGACTTAATTTGTATGTTTGTATATTAGTCAAAAAATATACTTAATGATGTGAAACCTGAGGGATATTAATTCTAAATTATTGTTTTTGATCTTATGTCCAAATAATAACCATTCACAAACAAAACTTTAACAGGTAACACTAGGCTGGGCAAATTGACCGCTGACAGTCCCTGTAACTATTGTAAAATAACTCCAAACTACATTATTTTAGCTTTAAACTGCAAATTACAGGTAGTAAACGTAGATTTGCATATTGCACAACATTGTTTTTGGCGAGGTAAGTGTATAAAGTACTATTTTGTAGGTTAGGGATGAGTTTGTCTAAAGATGAAAAAAGAGGAAAAAGCGCGTGAGCTTAGTTATGTATAATTTTTTTAAGTGTATGAAACAAATAATTTTAACTAGACAAATTTTAATTTACCTGGGTTATATTTGGGAGGATTGTAAGAACTTAAGCATTAAACTAGTCTACATTCGCATTAAACTAGTCATTAATATTGATAGCCTAGATAAAAATATCTTTAAACAAAGAAAAATACATATTTCACGTTATCTTCATTTGCATGAAAATAACCAAAATGTAACTAAAAGCAGATGAAAATTTAGGAAATCAGTTAAATACAGTAAGATAATTTATTGATTACTTAAAATATAATTAAATTACTGAATTTTTTTACCAATATAATTTTTACTAAGTGAAGAAAAAAGTGAAATGAATTGTTAAAAGTATTGTTAGAATCTCAAATCATATCAGATATCTAATACAGGTTATAATCTAACATGATTTAAAAAACTGAATTATTATCTTAAGTTGCTTCTCAAAGCGGCCTTTAAAAAAATTTTACAACTCAGAAAAACTTCCTAGGTTGAAAATACTGACTAAACTCGATAAAAACGCAATTCTCAGAGACACACTAGTCTTATTAGGCTACTCTGACACAACACTCAACATACATTCGACCCATAAGAAGCAGTTGCGGGAAAAACGGAACTTTCGCAAAAAAAACGCAATTTTTTTTACTTCCGGACTTGTTGGCTTCTGACTACGGTAAAGCTGTTTTTTCTACATCGCAATAACAACGCTTTAAGAAGCCGACTTCACCTTGACGTCCGCGGCTGTCCAGAAAAGTATCGTGGGAAAAACGGTACACTCCGCGAGCAAAACGGAACTTGCAAGAGAAGTTGCGATTTCCCGTCTTTCGCGATTCCGATTTTTCGTAAAATCGCGATTCTGCGGAAGAAACTCATGCCTGAAGGAAGACAAATTTATAAAAAGCGGAAGTAGCGGGGAAAATGAGAAAAAGTGGAAAATCCAGTTCGGCGGAAGAAACTCATGCCTGTGTAGGTGTATGTTCAACCGCAGTAAACCAAAAATAATTAGAAAAATTACATATATATTAAGGAAAATTAAATGATATTGATATGTAAGCACTCATAAAATTAATAAAGAAGCATCCTTACGTACCTTAAAGACGTTAAACACTATGGAGCGCATTGTGTCAAATAGTAAAATTATGATGAAAACCAAACTAAACAAAGCGCGCGAATTTAATGAATTGGTTGGCGCCATACATCCGGTAAAGATAGGAGACTAGCAAAAATTTCAGACTTCTACCCCCATAATAACGGAAAGGCGAACGAAAATGTATGAGGTGTGCGAAAAAGTACAGTTGCGACCGACAGAGGGTTAAAGACACTTTCGAACTTATGCAAAAATAGATTCAGTTAAATGCATACAAAAAGGCTAACAGTTGGATCTAAGTAAAAGTTCCAGAGAAAAATTTATCGGTAACCCATTTGAATCAATTTGCCATGACTCGAATCAGGGGCGGATCCAGACCAAATTTTCGGGGGGGGGGTGTCGAAGAGTCAGTAATATCTTTTTAAAATTAGTTTAATAACATTCTGAGGAATAGTCAAAGCAAAATCGCACTCAATATAAACCAATATCTTTCACGTTCTCAAATGGTTTGATCGAGATTGATTCTCTAAATAAATACTATCGGCAGTATTCTGTGCTTCTTGATCAGCGGTTTACCACCAATCCAAAAAGGAATCGCCGACTCCGATTGGTGGAATCCTTCTTCGATTGGTGGTAATCCTCAAATTAAAAAGCATAGAATACGGCCCTATGACAGACCATGAAAGATTGGCAACTTTTTTCTGAACAATGTGAAAATGTATCAAATCACGGCTTACTAGAGAGCTATAAAGATGTTTTAAAAGTGTGGTAAAATACTAGGAGAGCCCACACCCTTGGCGAAAAACCAAAGTAAAGCGCCAAACCAGAACAAGATGGTGCCAAGCGAAATCTAGTGTATTAAAGCAGGGTTACCATGATGGCGGAATTAGCGCCAACTTTGGCAAGGATGTGGGCTCTGCTAGGATCCAACCAAAAATGCTTTTAATACTTTTAGGTGCGAAACCTGAACAAGTAATCAAATATCTAAGATTAATTTCTGAAAAATGTTTGGTTTACAAAAAAAACACAGCCATATTAAAACCGCCAAACGAAGTCGCGAAAACTGTTTGGCGAGAAAGAGGATTGGCATAATAAAGGTGCTTCAAATGTTAGATGTGCAGTATTGCATCTTCCACAACGATATAAAAACCCGAGATAACTTGGGATAACTTTTCCCTAGTTTTTTATTTCTTTCTAAGGTAACTGTACTGAAGTATTAGATTAAAATAAGTATGGTTTAAAGAATTATTAACAGGTCCAAAACAAATTTACCTGTATGATTTCTATGTATCGCTTATAGTCAATATCACTACACTTTTCCATAACAGCCTCAAAACAATCCATAGCTCGCTGAACATCACTAAGTTCTTTAATGGGAAGAGCATTAATTTTTTTCTTATCATCAATGAAATCAACAATCTCAGACATCAGGTTGAAATACTTTTGATTAATTGATCTTCCATAAGAATTAAACCATCTTTCAGTTTGGTTATACAACAGGCTAGAAATTTTTTCTATAATAAAAAATAAAATTACAATTACTCTAAGTATCAACTTCTGAACTTAGCAAATCACATATACCAAGTACAGTACACATATACTGTTAATATTATTCAAACATTATGTTTTGTCAGAGTAACCAAGAATCATCTCAATGCTAGGTCTTTCTCTTTCTCAAACAACTGATTTACGTTTTCAGACTAAATATTATAAATTTTAGACAAAATGTATAAAATTTCAGTACTACATAGTATTAGTATATTTGTAAGTTTCTAGAACACTTTTATCAGTCCGAAAGATACTTAATTTGGAAAGTATTTTTACATTTTTAAGTACATTTTTTTAACATGAAAGAAATTGGTTTCATCATAAAATATGGTGTCAATTGGTCATTGGATGGATAATATGTTGTTTGTCAGTTACTTGCTATATAACTGCAACAATATCCATAGTCTAAAAAATGGAAAAGTTTTAAAATTGAGAATTTCATTTAGAAGTTTTATAAGCCTACTTGGCTACTTGGAATCCTCAAAATAATCTAAACACTTTGATACCAAACATATGTCACATTCACATTATACAGATTAGTAATTAAAAAGTTTTTCTCTGGAAACCATTAACCCAAAACTTTATTTTGAATAGAGATACTTGGGGGCTCTAATCCCCACTCGCTATTGCTCACCAACCCCCACCACAGTTCTTTTCAGGTCGCTTTGCAATCTCAGTGAATGAAGCTCGCTTGTTTCATCTCCCGTCCAGCACAATGCACTCGTCAACTAGATTATTACTTTATAACTTTGATATTAAATAACTCGGACTAATAATCTCATTAATTAGCATTTGGAACGAAAATTATCAACATGCATTTTTTTACAAATGTTCATAATTTCATAACATTGCATAGAATACAATTTACAGAATGAAAGTTAAAAATGCCTAAAATTAAGAAATTTTAAATCAGTTAAAGCTGCAGAGTCGATATCTTTTTATCACATTGCTTGCTTTGTAACTTTTAACAATTCCAGTCTAAAAAGCAAATTTTATTTAATCATGTTATATTATTAAAAACTTTAATAATGATCTGAAAATTCATTTTCTAAGACTAGAAAAAGGAATCCTTAAAAATATTTAGCTGATGATGAGGGGGATTGGTTTTTGAGGACTTTTCAATTTTTCCTCATTTACGGCCGTATTCACGGCTGACCTGACCGGCGGTCAGGTCTGGTAACTATGGTTACAGCCTCTTCGGTTAAAATTGGTATGCACCATCGCAGTTCACAGCTCTGACCGTGGTCAAAGTCAGAAAATTATGACCGAGCCAAATCCATGGTTTTGTAGTTGACCGCGCATGCGCTGTTAACAAAAAACCGATTAAAGCAAAAATTTGTCATCCATCTTGTTTACGCTTTGCATTCTTCGATTAGTTGATGGATATTGAATCAGAAATAATATCGTTAAAAAAATTATAACATTGTGCACGAATGAAGCAGCACAGAAGAAAAAATGATTGCCAAGTATTTCTAAGTTGTTTTAATGATGACTGACGCCATACCAACACTCTTGCTTGGCTCCACAAGAAAGAATGTCTAGAGTAGAGGTATGTAAATTGTATTATTATTTAATTTTCTCATTATATGAAATCCTTCTGAATTGGCAAATGCTTGTGTATTCAATATTTCGGCTCAATTACGTTAGATGTTCCGTTAAATAAAGTTTGTTTTGATTTCAAATATTGTAAACTTCACATCAAAAATTAAGAATTTTAAGTATGAAAAAAAATGTTCGTTTCGCATTAGTTCATTCATAAATAAATAATTTATAATATTTTTTTGGCAAATTTCATTTTGAATTTTTATTATTTTAAGATTAAGAATTCTGAATAGACTCGGAAGTCCGAATCTCAAGATTTGAATTAAGAAGGTGTATATTCATTACTTTTTTTTAGATTCAATTCAGGGGAAGCTATAAATGAAAGCTTTAAAATAAATATTTTAATGTTTTTCAGTTGTAAGAAAACAAGAAATCGTTTGTTTTAAATTCATAAAAGATATTTTTTGCATAGATTATAAATTACGTATTACTGGAAATTCTTGATTGAAACAGGGAAAAAGTACTTTGCATGTTTTACGTATAGCTTAATGAAGCATTTTTTTAATAGGAATATCACATATTTTAAGAATTCTTATTCCCTCGTTTCCTATTAAACTTACTTCTATCCGCAAAAAGATTTTTACTTTAGGATATTTATTAAATTTTGAAGTTTACTCCAAGATAAAAATCATTGAATAATAATATAAATAATACTATAAATATTTCAGCATGTAATTAAAGAGTAATCAATTATACTGTTAAATTTTTTCTTGTATGTAATTATTTTTTGATTTTATGTTTATATGCTAATATAATTGTTTTTTTTAGTTCACATAAAATGCTGTTTTTGTGAATCCAGTGAAGAAATATTGAAAAAAGGCAAGTTATGAAAATAAAAGGATGCAATCTTCTATTTAAACTGAAAGAAATAACCATATTTGATAATAACCTCTTTTAAAGAAATAACCATATTTGATAAATATTAATGGAAATTACTAAATTATTCATTTAGTTGTTTTGAAGTAGAATTATTGCATTTGATAATTTATGAAAAAATATTCCTCCTATGAACTTTGAATATCAAAAAGTGACAACCTATACTATATTTAAGTCAAACCTAATAAATGACCTACTAAATGTTATCATTGAGAAAAAAGAGTTGTATAAATGTTTAAACAAATTGGTGTAGTGCTTACATTTTTTATTGATAATAAATAATATTTTTTGTTATTAGAAGCATTAGTTGTTTTTTATTTTTAAGATTTAATTCATAGAATATACTTTTAAATTTTTACAAGTTACAATTTTGGTAAGTCTAAACTGGAGTACTAAAAAAATTTGTTTGTAAAATCTGCCTCACTCATTCCTACTATATTGGAATAACTTTCAATTTAATACAGAGTAACTGCAATAGTTCAGTGTACCATGTGTAAAAATAATCATTTTTGCTCCCTATTGAAGAAAAAATTCTCCAACAAATTAAATGTAGTACAGATTAAAATTGAATAAGTTAAAGAATATTTATTATAAAGTTTAAACTTTTTATTGAATCTATTGATAGAATAAAAAATGGAACTTTTTACAAATATTTTGTAGAGTTAGAAATAACATTAGTGCTTATTGAAATTTTGTTTTAAAAACTGGTATAGATTTTAAAAATGCAGCAAAAATTGAGAAATGGTAATTAAGGATTGGTTTACAGAACAAAGGTAACTCTTTCAGCCATCATTATGAAACATAGATCTTAACATCTTATATTTATTTTAATTTCATTAGGTGTTTGTGATACTATATTACATTGAGTTTTCGAGATGCACAATTTTTAAGATATTAGGTAATCCCAAAAATTAAAGGAATTTTTATGTTGGAAATACAACAAAAGTGCTCTTGTGTGAGGATACATAATTTTTATTAAGAAAGGATTATATGAAGGGAAAAATTAATTTATCAATGTTTTTAGGATAAAATAATTTTATTTAAGAATTGAAATCATCATTGGAAAGATGTACTCAATTTTAAAAGGGGAAATTAAAAGGCACAAAGCAATTTCACGACTTCTTACGATAAAAAAATCTAAAATCTTAAAAAGAACTCTACAGAGTTGTTCTTAAAGGAGATAAAAATTCTCGGATTAATCGGACTGCTTGTGTGAGGACGTGCAACTTTTCAGGCTATTCATTCTCAGATAATTATTTTTTCATCAGTTTCTCATACTTTGTGAACTACACTTATTTTATAATTTTTGGTTTTGCTTAAAACATTTACAGATGACTGAAAAACAACGTGTACGAGAGAGTTTCGGCGCGAAATGAAAAACAAAAAGTAAATAATTTGAGATCATGTGATCATCTTTTGCGACCAATGAGATTCAATCGGGTGACCGTGGTCTGGAAACCGGCGGTCACGAAACCGTGGTCAAAAAAATAATGGTGCATACGGGATTTTGACCAGCGGTTTGGTAAAGATGACCACGGTTTGGTGACCATGGGTTTCGATGTAACCTGACCGGCGGTCAGGTTTCCGGTGAATACGGCCGTTAAAGGTTTATTCTCATTTAAACATTTATTTAAAGTTTTTTTAATAGAAGAAATGTTTATTCACATGCGATAGTGATTTTATCTTTAATAATATCGATTTAAGGTTTGACTGTATAGTAGGGTGTCCCTTAAAATCGAAGGTCAGGGAAACTTTTGCTCCACCCCCCAATTTTTTTCCTTTTGGTACCCTAAGACTGTGTGCAAAATCTTAAATCGATCAGATAATATTAACACGTGCCCCAAACGGCCTAAAGTTAGAAAATTTTGACTTTTTTCTAATTTTTTTGAAAATTTTTAAAATATGTTTAAAAAATCCGTTTCCGAATAATAGGGCTCTAACACATTTAAACATTCGTATTTGACCGTTTTTCATTACTAGTTAGGCCAAAATGCCCAGTTTGTAACCTAGTCATCAATCAGAAAATCATCAAATTTGTCCATTTTATACTAAGAATAGAAGAATCAAAAGGAAGTGGTAAACGACTTAAAACCACAAAATTCCATGGCTAAACACCATTTGTAGACCATATTGATGTGGATATAAATTTTCTGGAGCTCAAATTAATTATTGGTTGCTTAGTTACAGACGCCATATTGGATTGCATTAAAACTAAAAAAAATTTTGGAAAAAAGGTATGGGCCTGTTTGATATCGGTTAATAGGTCTTTGAGGTTTCTAAACTCAATTAAGACTAATAAAATTATCTTAGACAACTTTTAAAAGCTCTTTACGCCATTATAAGGGCCAGCATATCTCCTAATACAAGTACAAACCATGTTTTCAGAACTATAGATATGGTAATAAATTCTAAACACATAAAACTGGCAAGAGAAATTCTGGAAACAATTTTAAAAACAGACTCCAGTGTGTCCAGGAGTATTTTATTTCGTAAGTTAGCTGAAAAGCTGAAGTTAATCCAAGATTAACCCGCTCTTTTTAATTGAGTTAACCTATTAGACGGTAAGCAATTAACCCAGGTTTATAGAGACTGTTCTTCTATTTTATCATAATTTTATTCGTCAAAGTAAAAAATACCTGCAATTGAACAAATTAGCGATTAAAATCTAAGACACTTATATTTTCTATTTAAGTATCATAAGTATTATCAACAGTTTCTTAAAATCATTCTTTCTTTAAAGTCTTTTTGTGAGTCAGCTATTCCTTGCTCTGTAAGTTTCCTACCTCTACATTCTCACAAAGAAGGCTCTGACACTTTAAAATAATTTAATTACATAAACAATTTTTACGAAAAATATACTCGAAACGTTAGTACTTCCTCGAGGACATTTACTGATGAAAGGTTGACAGTGCGAAAAAAAACTAAGGGTGAAGTAGAAGAGTTATTAAAATTGTAGTTGATATTTAAACTTTCTTACAGCCACGGACAAAATAACAGTGTTTAATTTTTTAATGACACTAATAAATTGAACGGCTGGTATTTTGTATGTTAAAGTTTAAAATTATGATAAAATAGAAGAACAGTCTCTATAAACATGGTTAAACGCTTACCTTCGGAGAGTACAACTAAATTATTATGAAGAGTGGGTTAATTTTGTATCAACTTCAGCTTTTCAATTAACTTATGGAATAAAATACTCGCGGACACACTGGAGTCTGTTTTTAACTTGTTTCTCCAGAATTAAACTTTCTTACAGCCACGGACAAAATAACAGTGTTTAATTTTTTAATGACACTAATAAATTGAACGGCTGGTATTTTGTATGTTAAAGTTTAAAATTATGATAAAATAGAAGAACAGTCTCTATAAACATGGTTAATCGCTTACCTTCTGAGAGTACAACTAAATTATTATGAAGAGTGGGTTAATTTTGTATCAACTTCAGCTTTTCAATTAACTTATGGAATAAAATACTCGCAGACACACTGGAGTCTGTTTTTTAACTTGTTTCTCCAGAATTTCTCTTGTCAGTTTTATGTGTTTAGAATTTATTAACATATCTGTAGTTCTGAAAACATGGTTTGCACTTGTATTAGGAGATATGCTGGCCCTTAAATTGCATAAAGAGCTTTAAAAGTTGTCCAAGATAATTTTATTAGTCTTAATTGATTTTAGAAACCACAAACACCCATTACCCGATATCAAACATGCCCATACCTTTTTTCCAGAATTTTTTTTAGTTTTAATGCAATCCAATATGGCGTCTGTAATTAAGCAACCCATAATTAATTTGAGCTCCAGAAAATTTATATCCACATCAATATGGTCTACAAATGGTGTTTAGCCATGGAATTTTGCTGTTTTAAGTCGTTTACCACTTCCTTTTGATTCTTCTATTCTTAGTATAAAATGGACAAATTTGATGATTTCCTGATTGATGACTAGGTTACAAACTGGGCATTTTGGCCTAACTAGTAATGAAAAACGGTCAAATATGAATGTTTAAATGTGTTAGAGCCCTATTATTCGGAAACGGATTTTTTAACCATAATTTTAAAAATTTTCAAAAAAATTAGAAAAAAGTCAAAATTTTCTAACTTTAGGCCGTTTGGGGCACGTGTTAATATTATCTGATCGATTTAAGATTTTGAACACAGTCTTAGGGTACCAAATGGAAAAAAATTGGGGGGTGGAGCAAAAGTTTCCCTGAATTTTTGAAAAAACGCCCAAATAAGGGACACCCTACTGTATAGTTGGCATATTAAATTAAAAGAGAAAAGGAAAATAAAACACAAAATGTGTGCATGATTAAGTTGTAAGAGGAAGTTTTATACACAAAAAAACTTACTACTTTGTAGCTCAATTCCAATAAGTATGTAAGCAAATGGCAAATTTAATATTTTCTCTTTTGCTCCTCTATAAAATTCTAGCTTACATTTAAGTTCATAAATATCATCATATGGAGTACTTTCCATGAATTCCTATAAAAAAATAAATAAATATTAACTTTTATAACTGAACTTTTTAAATCACATTACAGAAAAATTACTTACAACTGAAAAAAATAATATATACTGCTAGACATGCTGAATAGGAACAGTTAGTTTTAATTTAGTCACAAGTTCGCCACACAATGTCTAAGCCATCATTACGAATGTAATTTGTAACATTAAATTACACATAAAATTAAGGAGTAAAATACCTGAATCTGTTGATCTCTGTTTTTTGCCCATATATCTTTAAAATCCTGAAATAGCTGGTAAATTTTGGATATTTCTGGTTGAATACTTTTAGCAGCAGTATCAAGGAAAGATATCAGTCTATGCAAGTCAGAAACCGTAGAAACTCTTTGTGGAAAACTTATTTTATCTCCATTCAGCTTGATTGATGCAATGGCTTTCATAGCTATAAAATATTGTTATATGAAATTTTTGTCCAGGAAATTTTTTAAAGTATGTATATATTTTACTAAATTCAGAAATATTGAAGTGAATAAATTTAAAACAGATCATACTGAAAAAGGTTACAAGAATCCTTTATTACCTTTGAAATCCTAAACTTTTAAGAATATGAATGATGCACAAAATGGTAGTGTAAGAGCCTAGCAGTACCATATGGTACCACCCTATTCTGACTAAATTAATTAATTTTTTTTAATAAATGGTTTTCAGCTACTTCAAGAACGTCATAAGCTACAGTGAAGAGGAAAATTTAATTTGAGCAAATAAATTAATTCAGTCTTTCCCAGGTTAAGGCAAACCTGTAAGAGTTAAATTCTAATTTTTCCCATAAAAAATCTAGAGATGACTTATAGTGTGTTAAAAATCATGTTTGAGATTAATCATGACCGTAAAATTGCACTAGACATTATTATAATATTAACTAATTGAGCTGAAACTAGGCCAATCTCATTTTTAAGCCTATTGGCACATTTAAGGATGGGGGTAAGACCTAAGATATTCAAAAGCTGGTTTTTTGTGACCACCTTAATGGGGCATCCTCAAAGGAATGAACCAATCACAATGAGATGATGTCACATCCACCATTTCAGTTCCAAACACTAAGAAATATGTAAATAAACAAGTTCAACCCCAATCCCAAACCAGTGGTGAAGTTTGAGCCCTGAACTTTTGAAAGTGCACTTTAGCAACAAAGAAAACTATGTGACGTCTTTACTCTTAACTCCCCTTGCCAACAAGTGTGATGATTTTGAAGTAGGGTTCTCCTTTATCTATATTTGATTTTCATATATATTATGACTGCAAAATAAACTTTAATACCATAACTTAGTAATTTTTAATATGAATCTGTAGTACTAATGGATGAATCATAATACTTGGCACCACTGAAGGGGCGATAGAAAGGAGCATTACTTGTGGTTTAGGACATCTTTTTTACTCACATCACAAGACACAACGTGCATGAAAAGCGAAAGTTAGGAGAAAAAAAAGCATGATGGTCGCGCCCTCTAGCGGCCAGGCAGCATGCATCTGAACAACCACTGTAAATAGGGAACATAAAACTACTTAAGTAATACTTACTATTTACATTTTCTTCTCTTCTTCTTGCAACATTTTCAGTAGCTTGTAGTATTGTTTTGACACCTACATTTAAAGCTGTTTGCAAACTATTCATGCTTGGTTCAATTGTCTACAAGGTTAACACAAAAGAGCATATATTTTTTACATGTATAAAAATTGTTGTAGTATTAAATTAATTAAAACCAATAAATTGACAAGACACAAACAAGATTGAATGCAACCTAATAAAAATGTAAAAAGCAGTAAAATGATTCAAATAGAAAAAAATTTAATTCTTAATTTTAACATAAAACTGAGATTAAAACTGATAACACTAACAATTTTTTCATCTTGGACCTCAAGATATGTGAAGAATACAGCTCCAGAAACTTTTGAGTCTTCCTTCTGCTTTAGAACTGGTGCCACTGAGCTAAATATTAATAGGAGATTATAAATTATAGTAATATTCACACTCATCACATTAAATTTAAATAGTTACTTAAATCCAATTACAAATTTTTTACCCAGTATAACGAAAAGCAGAAGCAAGTCGTTCCAATGAAATGGTAGATGATTTTCCTATTGCCTTGGCCAGTTGTGTTTCAAGGGTTTCTAGAAGCTTTACACAGTCTGCCTCATACTTCAACATGCTTTCAGGGTCTTTTTCTGAATATTAACAATAAACATGCGTAAGTTTAACTTATAAGTAAAAAAAAATCTAAAAAAGTTCAAGAAAAATATACAGTAGAGCCCCGATTTTCCGCGCAATTGGGTGGCAAGGGTATCGCGGATAGTGAAAATCGCAGATAACCCGAAAAAAGGCTAGAAATAAGGTGAAAACTCGAAAAAATATTTCAGCATAAAAACTATGTTTTATTGTACATAAAACATGATGTTAAACTTTTAAAATATGTGCAGTACAGCAGAAACCTGTAGCAGGCACCGCAGCCGATTTTTCGTAAAAAAAATAGGAAAAATAGGAGAATTTAAGAAAAAATAGGAGAAAAAAAGGATTATTTTTCTTGAAAAAATAGGAGAAAAAAGGAACATTTTTCTTAAATTTGAGTTAAAATAACACAACAGGGATGCCAACCTGTGCCGACGCAAATTTCGTTTTGAGTGCTCCCGCGATGCCGCAAAAAATCGATAATTTTTTTGCTCTTTTTTCGATTCTTCGCTTATATTTCAAAAACTATAAATTTCTCGAAGATAATTTCAATTACAAAGTTAAAGTAAACCAAATTTCCTACAAAATTCGCTAGTCAACTTTGATTTTCCGAAGAGTGGTTTTGACGCTAGAGCGCGCTGAAAAACATCGATTTTTTGGCCTTTCCGCAAAAAAAGGAAAACGCGCGCTTCTACCCTCTACAAAATGAAAACTATTTAAGATATTACCAAAAATTTTATACCACGTTAAAGAGAATTTAATTTTATATAATTAACGTGCTTTCCATTACCATTTTTTGAGAAGGGGGGAGGGAGTGAGGCAAAGATCGATAATAAAACTGTCGCGGCTCGCAGACCAAACGGACTTTTGCGGTTGTTAATCTGCAATCTGAGCCTGAGCTTTATTTCCGGTATATTACTACTAATAAAATGGATTGTTTTGGATGAATTGGTGACTACGCATAAGCATGCTTAAAAAAATTAAATAAAATTAATTTATGAAATATTGGGTGTTTTAGGCGAAATTTCAATAATTTTTTTAAATTCCTATGTAAAATTATGAAAGAATTTTTATGTTTTTTGCATCGCTAAATCCGAATTTGAAGTTTATTTCAATTTGAAAGTAATCTTCACATCAAAAACTGCAAAAAATCTCAATTTTTTTCGGTTTTTCATCGATTTTCTAAAACAATTACGTACGTAAAATTTCCTATAAGATGCACTGGTTCATTTTTATTTTGCAAGGAGCGGTGTACGTTTTATAGCGTTTTGAAATTAAGATATTTTTTGCTTTTCTACAAAAAAGTAATGAACGATTTTGCCCACTACAGCTCTAAATAAATTCTAGTTACCGACAAATAGCTTATAATAAATGAACGAACATTTAATTTTCTACAAAATAAAAATGAACCAGTGCATCTTATAAAAAATTTTACGTTATTTAATTTGGTTGCATGCTATTTTTCGTAAAATGAATATTTGCTTAGAAAATTGACGAAAAATCGAAAAAAAAGAGCAAAAATTTGATATTTTTTGCAATTTTTGATGTGAAGATGACTTTCAAAATTAAAATAAACTTGAAATTCGGATTTGGCGATGCAAAAACATATAAATTCGTTTATTAAACACTCCCATAATTTAATATAAGAATTTTAAAAAAATTATTTAAATTCCGCCTAAAACACCCAATATTTCATAAATAAATTTAAAAATTTATTTTTTTAAGCATGCGTAGTCATCAATTTATCCAAAACAACCCATTTTATTGGTAAAGTAATATAGTACCGGAAATAAAGCGCAGATTGCAGATTAACAACCGCAAAAGTCCGTCTGGTCTGAGAGCCGCAACAGTTTTATGATCGATCTTTGCTTCACTCCCTCTCCCCTTCTCAAACAATGATCATGGAAAGCACGTTTTTTATAGAAAATTAAATGCTCTTTCACGTGGTATAAAATTTTTGTTGATAACTTTAATAATTTTCATTTTGTAGAGGGTAGAAGCAAGCGTTTTCCTTTTTTTGCGGAAAGGCCAAAAAATCGATGTTTGTCAGCGCGCTCTAGCGGCCAAACCACTCTTCAGAAAATCAAAGTTGATGAGCGCATTTTGTAGGAAATTTTGTTTACTTTAACTTTGTAATTGAAATTCTCTGCGAGAAATTTATAGTTTTTTAAATATTGGCGAAGAATTGAAAAAAGATCAAAAAATTATAAATTTTTTGTGATTTTCGATATGAAGCCGCCCCCCACTTGGGAGCAAACTTCAGATTCGTAATCAGCGCCCTCAAAAACATAAAACCGTCGAAAAAAACTTCTATCAGAAATTTTTTGAAAAAACTGCCTCAAAAAACTGTTTTCCTGGGCTAAAAACAACGGAGGACAGCTTTGCCTCAACGGGAGAGGAAGCTCCGCGGCGGCCACGCCGCGTCACGCTGGAAGGAAACGATACGAATCACTCCATTTCGTATGCCAAAGCGTTGACAACGGACCGATAGTATTGACATCAATCCATACCCACAACAAAACATAAACGAAGAAAGTCGATCCCAAGGGTTAAAAAATAGGAAAAAAAGGATAAAAAAGCTGAAAAAAGGAGGAAAAATAAAATGGACCGTAAAAATAGGAAAAAAGGAGCTAATGTGAAAAAAACAGGAAAAATAGGAAAAACAGGAGCGCTGCGGTGCCTGCTGTAGTCTAGATCTAAAATGTCTCTAATCTCATCTAAAATTTGCTCTGATCGTTAAAAAAATTTTTTCGTGGCACTCGCTGATAATCCGCACCACAGATCATCCGCTCGCGGATAATCGGGTTTCTACTGTACTTCACAAAATTTCACACTAGCAATTCATAATAATGTAACCACCACCTAGCTTAACCACCCACAGAACTAATTTAAGAGATCTATTTTATCTAAATTAACTTTCTTACTTTTTTCAGCTCCCTGAATCAAAATAGGGTTTCCATAGATATCTCTATTTGCAGCTCCTTCAATGATTATTTTGACTGATTGTTCAATGAAAGAAAAAAGTTCCTCCATTATCTTGTCAAAACACCAACAGTTGAAAAACTGAATATCTTCCCCAGATTTACAGATAGTCTGAAAAAAATTCAATTAAATGTAACAAATATTGCCAACACTATAATTTTATTTTGCTTTACAAAATAAACTTACAACAGAAAGTTTGCCTAAAGGTAAATGAGTAGAGGAAATTAGAACCTCTGTTTGGCCACACAAGTTTCAAAAGCAGTGAATGTTAGGAAACAGCATAAGGTTTCCAAAATGGGGCCTTTTAAGTACAGTAAAATCCCGTTATAACAAACTTCACGGGATCGTAAAATTTCTTCGTTGTAACCATATTATTGCTAATACAAATAAAAATGGTTGGGGACTTTCTGGACTTTCGTAATAACGGGATTTTTCGTTGTATCGGTATTCGTTGTAACGGGATTTCACTGTATTATATAAGCATGTTTTTTGTCATTTTTGACCCTCTCCCATTCTTGTCAGTAAAGATAAGCAAACCACAACCCCCTCTTACAATTACACAAGAAAACTGCCTGATGCCCTTTTGAAATTTTTAATTTTAAAATTATTTATGCAACAAACAAGATATTTTCATAAATGCAGAGTTTGTAAGATCTTACATAACCTTCACTCATATCCCCCTTTGAATTTGAACACCCCAATGCAGAAGAGCAATACCCCCAATTTCTTTTTTGTTTAAAACAAAAATGAGTACACTAGATTCTTCTATCCACAAGCATTTAAAAGAGGTTTATTACAACTATATTTTAACTGTATTTAGAAGCATCATGAAAAATGATGAGTCAATGGTTCAAGTAGAACAGCAGAGAACTACCAATTCTTCAAAGACTGTACAGAGGTCTACCCAATCTCTTCTTCTAAAGAAGGCTCAAATGAGCAAATTAAAACCTGAAGTCTATACTCATTGTCTTTATCACTCTTTCTCTCACTTCCATATGAATAATTTTATCCAGTTCATCTTCCCCCCAAAAATAAAATAAAACTTGCTAGAATAATTAAATTGATATGTTTTTGAAAAAAAATATCCAGCAAATCTACTAATACAAATAACCAACAGAAGTAAAAATATGTGGTCTTTTGAGAATTTTTACAAAATTGTTCCAAAATCTGGAAACATTCAAAAATCTGAGATAATGCTAGCTTTGAGCTTGCAGCATGAGGGGTCAGTTACTGTTGATGTTCTAACTCAATGGTTTTCAAAGTGGGAGCACCCTAGGGCAGGGATCGGCAACCTATTATAACTGAAGAGTCAGAAGTTACAATTTTAAAAATTTTCCAGTTTTTAAAGAGCCACTAAAATTTTTCTTTTCAGTATTATAGTATTTGCTTACATACATTATTTAATTTTAGATTGGGAGGGTGATTTTAGTTGGGGTGGTTGACCCAACCTTTTTTTCTGGTGTACTTCTTTTCGGGTAGTTTTTAAATAAAGTTTTAGATTACTTGCATACGCATCGTAAAATTAAACAATGTGAATTCCAAGAAAAATTTTATGGTCTAAAGGTCCTCCTCTAGAAAATTTTTTGAAATTTCCCGTTCAAAATTGCATTTTAGATCATTTTTAGGCCTTTTTGGATTGCACCGTAAGAGCACTGCTCATTATTTAAGTGGCAGAATTTTCCAGGAAAAGTAGTACAGAAGTATAATAAACAGAAAAATTTCGAAGGGGTGGGGGTCCTACTTCAGAAGAATTTTGGAAATTTTCCCCAAAAAGTAGCATTTTAATTCACTTTTTAGAACTTCTATATTAGACCAAATGAAGATCACTCCTCATAACTCACAGAATTTTCAAGGAAAAACAGTACATAATATATTTAGGGGAAATTGGAGTTCCTCCTCTAGAAATTGTTTGAAATTTTTACCCTTCAAAGTAGCATTTTGACTCATCTTGAGAACTTTGGGTTACACTGCTCCTTATGAGTCACATTTATTTGACTAGGCATTTAAAATATATTTACTTTTTTTAGTTTTGATAGTTAATTATTAATTTTTTTCGTATGGAACTGGAGAGCCGCAACTTCACATCAAAAGATCCGCATGTGGCTCACGAGCCGCAAGTTGCCGACCCCTGCCCTAGGGCATAGAAAATGCATAATTATAAGGATAAAATTTGGAGTACAGTAAAACATACTTCAACAAATATTGGAAAATCTTCGGGATCACATGGTTGCTCAGGATATTCAAATAAATAAACTTTCATTATTTTCTGCAGCACTGAGTTTAATCTGGACTCAAAGTTTTCTACCTAAATTCATTAAAATTATGATAAGACATTCAAGTAAAAAGTTATTTTTTGCAGAACTTTTCTCCTTTATAGTCCACTGAAAATAGAGTTGAACCTCGGACAAATTGCAATAAAAGGTTTCTCAACGGTTTTCACTTAGGAATGACCTCAAGAATAACATACTAAAAATCGGCCAAAATCGGACGAGCGGAAATTTAATTTTTTTTTAATTTTAAAAAAAAAGATGGCCGAAATTTTTTTTCAAAAAATCAAATTATAAAAATAGAGACTTATGATACATTTTTATAGGCTATTTTTCAGTGCTGAATATAAATATACCATTTAAATTTTTTAAAAATTAAAATTTCAATTTTTAAAAATTAATTCAAAATTTGGAAAGTCAAAAAAATTAAAACATCGCTCAAAACCACAAAATAATTGCAAAGGAAATAATTTAAGCGGTTTTCAATTAGAAAAGACTTCAATAGTAACATATTAAAAATGGAAGAAAATCAGACAATAAAAATTATAATTTTATTCAAATTTTCAATTTTTTTCCCTTAAAAATCGACCTTTTTAAAAATTCTTGTTAAAAACGTTTGAGGCATTTACCAAGGTCATTTTTCCATGGATGTTGTCAAGACCCTCTATATAAAGACCTCCCAACTCGGCCGTGCAACGTCATAACTTTCACTCATCTTTGACGTCACTCCATAGACTTAACATGGCAATTTTCACTCACGTTTGACGTCATCGTCTGGAGTTGGGTGGCCATGTATATAGAGGGTCTTGATGTTGTAGGTATATACCTCTATAACATAAAAAAACCACAATTGGTGATTAAATCAATAGTTAATTAATTAATTTATAAAAATTAACGTTAAAAATACAGGTAAAATCTTTCAATCAAGTAATAAGGAAAATATTTAGACAATATTTGGTAATAAATCATTTTAAAAATAATTAAATTGAAAAAAGACAAAACATCTTTCAAAAAATTTAAATTTTAAATTAATTTAAAAAATTTAAATTTTAAATTAATTTAAAAAATTTAAATTTTTAAATTTTGTAGTATATGCATGTGATACATGTCTCTAGGCTATATTTTAGCTCTGAATTACGAAACATCAGTTATAATTTACGATCAAAAAACCTATATACCGTGCCTAAATCAAAAAAAGAAATATTTCATAAAAATTTTGTTTATTTATCACCTAAATTCTTTAATGCTTTACCTGAAGACCTAAAATCAGAAAGATCTCCTTTTAAATTTAAGAAACAACTAAAACTCTTTGTTATGACAATAGATAAGATTGAGGATTTTTTTATATTTTTTTCCCCACAAACGCTCTTTTTATTCTGAGTTATAATACTGAAGCTCACCTCGCGATAGTTTTCACTTGTATTTAATTATATATAATTTTTTAATAATACCTTAAATTGTATTTATAATTTAAAAATAATTTTAATTTTTTAATTAAATAGTTTTAGTTACTCGTATGGGTCACTGCGCTGACCCCTGAGTAATACAAACAACTTTATTAATATCTTTTTTCTCTATTGTTTATAGTAGATATGTATTCTTATGTACACTTTAGTTTCTGTGTTTTGTTCGTTCCTTTTATGTTCAATGTAAAATTGCTACATAAAATAATAAACGTTATGTTATGTTAACTATTGATTTAATCACCAATTGTGGTTTTTTTATGTTATAGAGGTATATACCTACAACATCCATGGAAAAATGACCTTGTTAAATGCCTCAAACGTTTTTAACATGAATTTTTAAAAATTGAAAAAAAAAATTTAAAATTTGAAAAAAATTAAACTTTTATTGTCCGATTTTCTTCCATTTTTAGTATGTTAGTATTTAAGTCATTTCTAATTGAAAACCGTTTAAATTATTTCTTTTGCAATTATTTTGTGGTTTTGAGCGATGTTTTAATTTTTTCGACATTCCAAATTTTGAATTAATTTTTAAAAATTGAAATTTTAATTTTTTTAAAATTTAAATGGTATATTCATATTCAGCACTGAAAAATAGCCTATAAAAATGTATCATAAGTCTCTATTTTTATAATTTGATTTTTTGAAATTTTTTTTCGGCCATTTTTTAAAAATAAAAAAATATTAAATTTCCGCCCGTCCGATTTTGGCCGAATTTTAGTATGTTGTTATTGAGGTCATTCCTACGTGAAAACCGTTGAGAAACCTTTTATTGCAATTTGTCCGAGGTTCGGCCCTTTTTTTCGCTATTTTCAGTGGACTATTATGCTAATCATCAACAAAAAGTTTTTAAGTTTAACTTAACCAATCTTTTTAAGAACTAAAAAAATAAGTACTATTTTATAATAGAGAACTCACTTTAAAAATTACAAAATCCAAATCTTCTAAAGCTTTCTTTACATTCTTAATGTATTTATTAACATTTGCCGATAACCATTGTATATAAATAATTCCTGGTTTCAAAGCAGATTCAACCTACAAGGGGAAAATCTCAAAGTAAAACAATATAGGAACCTTGAAATTAAGTAACAAAAAAATACATACTTTTTTTATTACAGGTGTGAGCAAGGGCATGAAAATGGAAGGAACTTTGGATCTGTAGATTGAAAATGTTTCTAGAATTTCCTAAAAAAAATCCCATGGAAATTAATTGACGCTGTTCCAAAATATAAATTAGACCTTTCATCTAGATCAGGAGTGACCAACTGACTGGGAATGATGTACACATACTGAAGGAAAGCGTAAAACACCTTGAGGGTGATGTATAACATATAGGGGTGATACGTAAAATCTTGGGGATTGTGTGTACGATCATTGGGGTGATCTCAAACTTAATAAGAGTAATTTTAAACATTTTGAGGATCAGTTTCTTACATATTGGTTAGATGTATTAAAACCTTGAATAAAACAATCTCAATAAAGTAAATAAATAGCATTTCTGAGCTTGTAATAATGAATTACAAAAGCACTTATACTCAAAAGATATGGCAACAAAAGGTGCCATAAAAGGTGCCAAAACAAAGGTGATATTTAGGCACCAACAAAGGTGCCTAAAAATTGCAAACCTGCATAGATTTTGCGACTACTTGCATTTATCATACACTTGTGATACCCCCTTCAACCCCCTTAAATAATAATGGGGTCAACACCATTATTATTATTTAAGGGGGTTTTAACTCCCTCAAATAATAAGCTATGATAGAATAAATATTCACGAAAACATCTTAACATACCTGCATTTTTACTTTGATACCCATTACTTTCTCATAATTAGCTAATAAAAGCTTTCCTTCTTCAGGGACATTTAGTTGCAATTCAAACATGGATCTCGATTCTTTAATAAGGTAGTATAAAGTATCAGTGAAATTGACTTCCCAGTCTTCTACACCAGATTCAATTTTTTTGGTGATAAGTATGGTTTTCTTCAATTCTAAAATAAAATTTTTAATTTGTACATATTAGTTTATATGTGTAGTATAAGAGTGGGTTGAAAAGAAAAAAAACTTTCTCCCTAATTTCAAACACACAATTCACCAAACTTGTACTTGAATAAAATTATAATAGCTTAATTTTATTAAAAAATCCTTATATTTTATACATTAAAGCTCTCTCTCTTCTTTGTTAAATTCTTTCAATAAAAAAAGGGTCTCTTCCAACTGAAAAGAAACCTATTTCTTCCACTTTTCCACCTACAAGGAGAGGATCCCTACTGTCCATCACCGATTTGGTTCATTTTTGGTGGGCGAGTAGTGCAGGACTTGGACATTATGTAGTACTGCATGATGCCGGGTGAAATGTATCAGAAAAACATGGGAAACAGTAATTTATTCGGCATCTAGCACACGTAATAAACGCAGCATTTTTGCATTCACATGATAAATTTAGGGTGTAAAGATGAAAGCAAGCTTGATTGACGTTGATAAAGGGTTCTCGATCGTCACATAATTTCGCTATGTACCACGCGTATCGGAGCATGTCACCAAATATTGGAGAAGACAATTGGTGATGAACAATTGAATGAATTTTAATGCAGTCTTCTCTGGAATTAATCTCTCTTTTCTTCTCGATGAGGTATGAGCAATTCTGAAATCTTTTAACCAGGTTTTTCACTTGCCAGTAGAAATATACATTGCACGGCTGCACTAATGGAGTATATTTTGGAGGAATAACTTGGATAGTGCATGTTGGCAAACCCTCAGCATCTTCAAAACTCTCGTCGTACAAACTTGGGGGCCGTGTCACTTTGTTACAAATTTTGTGATTTTCCTCTGGCGAATTCGATGTCTTCGTTTGAAGCGTACGACCCACACACGAGAAGCTTGAAAATTGAAATCTGGAATCTGATTAGCAGCAGAAAGAGCCGATTCCTGCAAGTTTCTAGTAATAAGACCACGAATCAATTGTATTAAATTTCTCTTTCCTTGTTTCACCTTGGCTTAAATGTCTCTTCCACCTTTTCAAATATTTCATGTTTCAAATGGAATGCTCCTCTCACGGAGAGTGCTTAAAGTCAGGGGTGTCATTTAGGGGGGGCAGGGGGGGGGCAACCGCCTCCCCAAGGTTTCCACTGTTATGTGAAAAATGGCTACAAGTCCCTTGAAAATTCTAAAAGTTCAACAAGGAGCTTTGGGTGTAATCCAAAAAGTCTCAAAAAGAGTTAAAACACTACCTTTAAGGGGCAAATTTCAAAATCTTTTCTGGGGGACCCCCAGCCCCCCTGTAAAATTTTAATGTCTGTTATTCAGTGTTTTTCCCATTGAAAATTCTTTAAAGTAAAGTTAAAAGTAAGCTTGCAAGAAACTTTTCCTTTTTGTGTTCCCTAAAAAGTTTGAAAAAGAGATAAAACACTAGTTTAAAGGGGTAATTTCAAAAAATTTTCCGTGGGAGGACCCCCAGCCCCCCAATAAAATTTTTACGTCAGGTACAGTGTTTTTCCCTTTAGAATTATGCCACTTACAAGAAGCTTTTCCCTTCAGGAGCTCCCCAAAAAGATTGAAAAAAGAGAAAACACTAGTTTAAAGGGGAAATTTTAAAAACAAAATTCGGTGGAGGACCCCCAGCCCCCTTTAAAATTTTTACGTCGGTTAAACAGTATTTCTGCCTTCAAAATTCTGCCATTTGTAAGAAGCTTTTCCCTTAAAGATCTCCCCAAAAAGTTTGAGAAAGAGATAAAACACTAGTTTGAAGGCAAATTTTTCTGCGGAAGAACCCCTAGCCCCCTTGAAACTTGACGTCTTTTAACAACTTTTTACCCAAGAAAATTCTGTGGTTTACAAGAAAATGTTCTCTTTGGATGTCGCACAAAGGGTCTCGAAATGAGTTAAAATACTACTTTTAGAGGCAAATTTTGCAAAATTTTCCTGGGGGTGAACCCAAGACCTAAGTTTTTTTCCTGTCGTCTAATTTTGACCAGTGGCGGCTCGATGGTAAAATTAAAAGAGGTGCTGCTCTGGCGGTACCAAGTTGGAAACTTATTTTAAGCTATATAATGCCAAATAATATTTCACAAAAACGTGAAAAGATGGGAATATAAAATTTTGATTTCACACGTAATAAGCCTTCAAAAACTGTCACTTACCTATATGAGGAGCAAACAATCAAACCGTGTTTTCTCCAAAAAATAATAATAAATGAGTTACTGCTATTTTCATGATCTCCACATTAAACTGCACAAAATAATGCTATTATCTTCAACTTAAACAAGTTTTAACCTATTCTAAAACTACTTAGAAAATTGATGTTTCAATCAAAAAGTGTTTCCTCCAGAGCCTGTTTTCAGTCAAACAGTGATTCCTCCAGTCACAGCCAATCATAGCTTTTCTTACTCATCACGTGACCCACTCATTCGTCAGGGTAAAGTTGGTGATGTAAAAATATTGGTGGGGTCTTTTTGATACGAAATCACCTAATGTTTATTTTGTAAAATTTACATTGTTTATCAAAAATAAAAAGAATAGTTTTTGAGAAGAGTAGGATTAAAATTTTTTTCATTAAAAAGTGTTTTGTCCATGTTGGAAACATTCAAACCATGTTTCCTCTTATGTGTTCGATCAAAACATGATTTCTCCAAATTTCAAATGCATTTTTTAGTAAATTATGACCTTTCAATCAATACCTTTTCTTCTCCTTTTGACTCCAAGTCGAAATCTATAAATGGATAATCATTTAAACAAAAGTAGTTTGCATGCAAAAATAAATGCGGTATTTTATCTTCATAAAAAGGATGCAAAATTTCTGAAATGAAAATTTCGTTCATATCGTACGAAAAAATTCCGGGTAAAACTGTGTGTGAAAATTTCACAGAGATATCATGAACACATATTTCTGTTCGCATACAGAGTCTGTAACCAAAATAGCTTTTCAAACGAAATCGCAAAGTTAGTTGATCCATGTGGAAGTCCTCATTCTTCTCGATTTGGGCAATGATTTCCTCAATATCTAATCCACTAGAAATTTCACAATCAACTTCGTATATAACATATTCATCTCTTACATAATCTTCGTATTCATAATCTTCATTTTCATAGTCAACGTCTTTAACATCAATGTCTTTAACATCAATGTCTTTAACATCATCTTCGTTTTAGGTAAATTATGACTGCAAATCTTCTCAGTTACTCGTTATAGAACTAAACAAACGATAATTAGGTTTTTAAATTAGTTATTTTTTAAGTTATTAGTTTTTTGTGTTTCCTGAAAATTTGTATTTGAAGGAGAAAGCATGTTTTGATTGTTTGCTCCTCATATTAAGCTGATTATTACGAATATGAAGAATCAAAGATGAAGTATAGTTCATTTAGTATCTCAAAAGCAAATGAAACTAAAATCAACATTTCGAATTCAATTTGTTCATTATAAAAAGAAATAATAACTTGGCTACAAAAAATTAAACATAAATCTTTATTAACTTGATGAAACATCAGAAAAGATTTTGTTCTCTATCTCTGTTGAAAAGAAAAAAAGAAGCTATAAATAAATAAAATTAAAACAGCGTTGGAGTGAGAAAATCTAAAAAGCCAATGTGATTTATTTTAGTAGTAGAATTCGTTTATTTTTCTTCTTCCCTCAATTTGTTTTTTACAGCTCTCAAGAGAAAAGGCTATCATTCTTTTGGTCGGGGCTGCTGAAAAGCAGCCCCTTTTCTCCTAAGAGATTCGCATGCTAAATTCTTTATATTTTGATTTCATATGATAGAACTAGTGTTTTATACCACGATTGGTATATCTGCGGGGGCTGACCGACCCGGAAAGAAATCTGTTGTGGAGACGGCATAGCAGAGAATTATTCATTGAAAAAGGATTATAAAGGACAAAGATTAAAGGGGGAAATAGATAACTTTTTAAATATTGTAAAGCAAATAATTCAGCCCCGCAGCCCCTATGGACGAGCCGCCACTGATTTTGACAATATAATTAATACTATTCGAGTGGAGTATATAAAAAACGTTTTCTAAAAATTTTCTCAAAATACATTTCAAATTTTGTATATCAGCAACTACTACAATCCTCCCGGTATCCCAGGCGACTTCCAGGCGACTTTTTCCTATCGCGGTGTGTCCGATATCTTTCCTACTCCGGTGTTCCCGGTAATTTTTCCTACCCTCCTACCCCGGTAATTTTTTTTTATCTCAGAGTTCTCGGTATTATTTATCCTATCCCAGTGTTCCTGGTAATTTTTCCTATCCCGGTGTTATTTTTCCATCTTAATTTGATTCCAATGAATTTGAAAAAGTTTTCCCCAAAAAAATTTCGAATTTTGTATATCACCAATTACCACAATCCTCCTGATATCCCTAGTGCCTTTTTCATATCCCAGTGCTCTTGGCAATTTATCCCATCCCGGTGTGGTTTAAAAAACTTAAATAAAGGAAAAATAACATTAAAGCAATTATTAAAATTTATTTTTGTGTTTTCATTACTGAAAATAGTTTTTATTAGATATTTATAGGATTTTTCACATTAAAATAATTAGTTTTTATGTTTTCATCTCATTTACAATAGTGAGTGAAGCAGATCTACTCTAGTAGAGAAAAGTTAAAAAAATAAATAATAAAAATATCCTGGTAAATTTTTAGTCTAGTGAACCGTGATTTATGAGTTATTCCATAAATATTATTATTTTAAAGTTATTTGAATTTATTTTGCTTTTTACATAGCTGATGGAGTTTTTAAATGGATAATTATCGAGTTTTTCCTATTAAAAACATTTAATTTTGTGGTTTTCGTCACATTTACAATAGTGAGTCAAGCAGGTGTAATCTAGTGGAGAAATGGAGAAATAAGCTTAATAGAGCAGAAAAACGCAAATAATTTGAAAAGTATTTTGAATTTCAGAATGAACATGGGCTACTCCTGGTCCCTGGGTCCTTCTGCGTCTTTTGGTACCTCTGGCGCCCTTCTGCGTTCAGTGGTTTCGGAGGAGATAGATGGACATACATACATTACATACATACATCCAAACATACGTTTGTTTACTCTCGGATTTTAATATATAAGATAATTGAAGTACTACTTTTCAGTGCTCGCATATAAATGTGCTCGCTAGGGGATACCTTAAAAATGAAGTTGAGGCAATCCCCCAATAAAGTATAGCTACGGCATGGCCCAGACCCACTTTAAAAAATCTTTGCCCCCCCAACCAGAAACTGAAATGACACCCCTGCTTAAAGTCCAATTTGGATGTAGCATCGCTAGATCGACTGTCTTTATCTTATGTTCCAGTGGAACATATTCAAGATCAGTTTTCTCATCCTCGTCAAGCTCAAAATCGTCATTTGATGCATCCCAGTCTGCAACGTCCTCGTATAGACTTTCGTCATCGCGTTCATGAAATTAATTCTTCTTGTTCAACAAGTATTTTTTCCGATAGTATTTTTAATGTGTTTTCATATATTTCTTTTCTGATGGCCATATGTTCTTCCTTTATTTCTGCAGAAGATTCTGAACCGATGAGATCATTTTCCAAAAAAGGTGTTCAGCGTACACAAGGGCCGTTTTTAATCTCTTCTTGGATGTGTCACTGTAAGGGCTATTGGCATCAAGGGTATGGTCTTCTGTTGATTGGCCAAAAGCAACCCTATT
The DNA here is from genome assembly GCA_024610705.1 of Tetragnatha versicolor. Taxonomy (NCBI): domain Eukaryota; kingdom Metazoa; phylum Arthropoda; class Arachnida; order Araneae; family Tetragnathidae; genus Tetragnatha; species Tetragnatha versicolor. The sequence goes on along the minus strand of JANDEH010000012.1, from coordinate 12,608,932 downwards.
CTCACTCAGAAAACTAGACATTCTGAAAAGTGCTTCTTAATATTTGTCAGAAATTGATGTCCAAGTCATACACTACTCGCCCACCAAAAATGAACCAAATCGGTGATGGACAGTAGGGATCCTCTCCTTGTTAGTAAGAAACTTCCCCAAACCCTGTAATATACTTTACTGTTCTTTTAAGACTTGTTCTTGATTGAAGTACTTGGAATTTAAGAATTTCAAAGGAGAGAAATTTTTACCCATCTGATAAGCAAGTAGTTAATGGTTAGATGTTCTTAACTACTCATGTTAGTGTCTGAGAAAATTAAATACCTGAGAAGAGCTGGGTTGCATTAGATAATGTTTATTTTAAAAATAAGGGGATTACAATGATCAAAGTTTGGGAAACCCTGTTTTAGGCACTGCAATACTCCTTTCCTAGTGAATATTTTGGCAACCTCCTTATAACGATGAAAATAGTTTTAAAAGGGTTTAACTATCTTACCGTTAGGGCCATCTTTAATTTTTCTGCAGTAAGCATTATGATGAAGCATCATAAATTCCATTAGAACTTTAACAATATTGTGATAATTACTGGCTATTCTATCAGCATCTTCTAATGGTAATAAATGTAGTTGAGACTGGAAGAATACCATAAAACATTAATCAATGTTCAACTTAAATTCCAAAAAATAAAATTGACATAAATGCTGCAGGTGATCATAGAATAAAAAAATTAAATAAAAGAAGATTAGAAAATATCTGGCAAAATTTAAAAGGGGTAAATCTCGTGCAAATTCAAAATAACATAGGAAAGAATGGTCCAACGAGTAATGACCAGACATTAAAATGCAGACAAAAGTTCCTAAACGAAAAGAAAGATGGTATATTGGGTAAAATGGGTTTGGTTAGGAATCAAATACCAGTGTCAATCCGAGGCTGAATTCATTCAGCAAGGAAACAAATTAAGACAATTTATCTTGAAGCTCGCTAATTAATTTACCTACTGATTTACATTTTAGACCGAAAGAAATTATTGGTTATATATTATTTTAAAATGAAAATTTTACTTTAAAATAACAGTAATTTTTGTAACAGCTATCTAGACTATATCGTTCAGAGGTTGTGGATAAATTTTGGTTTCTGAAACTGGTTCTGCGTATTGATACAAAACAAAAACATGGTACTGACTCCATAGACTTTGGGTAGGCTCAAGTCCCCTTTAGTTTCAGGTATCTCCACTTTCAATATTGTTTTAATTTTTTTTTGCATTATCTTATACTTTGGTGTGGTTTAGGCATAGTATTAGAGATGTTGTAAATGCTTGGTATAAGTACAGGATTTGAACGGGCAAAATAATTAGCAACCCAGGTACTCATACCATGAACACTCGGTGGATAAGAAAGTTTGTTATTTATGGCATCTTAAAACTTTCAAGAGGTTAGATCTACTTTGCGCATAGACTTGGTGGTTAGATCCATTAGTCAGGGTAGCCAGCCTTTATAAAATGACCTTTATGAATTTCTTTGAAAAATGTAGATATTTATTGATTACTCAAAACCAGGGATTTTCAACTTTTTAGAGAAAAACATATGAAAAGAATTTCATAATGAATTTTGTGGCTGTGAAATAGTTAAATTTGTAGAGTTATGGCTAAAAAAATAAAGTTTTCTTTCAATTTTTAAAAGAGTTATAATGGAGTAGAATTATATTACAGTAATTTTGGAATTTCAATGTGAATCCGGCACCTAAAAATATTGATATAGCTCTTATCTTCAAATAGGAATGGTATTCTCCAACTATTCCCCTTATAGGATTTTTCAATTTCCATGTTTTTTGCTCTACACTAATGTCTAGCTGTGATCAACATTTAAAAGTAAATTAAAAGTTCAGATGCTGTTTTTTTAAACCATCTCATAATCTAACTTACTAATTATCTTGTCCTTACCTTTAATGATTCCATTGGACCTTCAATTCTTTTGAGCAATACCCTACCAAGAGAGATATTTTCAGCAAAGGATGGTCTTAAAAGTTTGATATTAAAAAGCCTCTTTTCATTATAAATCTGAAAGAAATTGAATACATATTGCAATTACAGTACACTCCAGATTATCCAAGTTAATGTGGACCTAGTCTATCTCTAATAAGAGAAAAATTTGGTTCATGTAAAAATCGCTAATACAGTAAATCCTCTTACTGAGCGACCACCCATATACAATGACCACCTTCTACAACGACTTGCTTTTGAAGGCACCATTTTTCTATTTGATCTCCTAATGTTAAAATACCTCTTAAAGTGACCAGCAAAACCTCAACACTCCTTTCAGCAATAAGTTTTCTCAATTCAACAATATATTTTCCAACTTTTTTAATGCTGGGAAAGGAAAGAAATAGCATTCCCCATTCAATAAATTTGTTGCTTCTTAATTTTTTATTAGACCCGTATAAAACGGTTTTTAATATATATTTCAGTAATAAAAACTGAGTCGTGGATTACATAATCCAATTCTGTTTAGTTTGAATAAGCATTTAATTTTGTGGCTAAGTGCCATGACAGGGTTTCCACTCTTATTGACGAAAAAAATTAAAGGACTTTTCAAGGGACTTTTAAGAAAAATTCAAAGCCCATAAAGTTATGAAATTTACCCTTAGAAACAAATAAAAAATATTATTTTTTATAACTGCTTGCCATTTCTTGACTTCTTCCTGTTTTCACACAAAGATGATTAAAAGAAAAGAAGAAATCCAAAATTTTAACCCAAAATAAAGCACTTACAGATCAATAACATCCTAAAACTATCAAAGCTAGGGTTATAATTTTTGGCATAAAATAAACACACTGAACAATAGTTTTACACAAATTTTGTATCATTGTCACTGACTTATAATTTAAGTAATTATAATTGTTTGGTGTCCGGGAATTTCCCCGGACATTGGGTGATTCCTGAACACATCTGGGTAATTTCCAGACAAGATACTCTAAACCTGATCCTGAAGCTATAAGAAAAGTCCTTCTACCATTACTTTATTCTTATCTTATAATATACGAAGGTAGTTCGAAAAGTTCTCGGCCTGACCATAAAAATGTTAACTTATGGTTTCAAAAACTGTTTATTTTTCAACATTGACTCCTTTTAGACTGCCTCACTTCTTGGAACGACAGTCCTGTCATATTTTACACTCTTATGGGGGTGTTCTAGAATTTCAACATAAAAACCTATTTATCTCACAGTAACTTCTTAATTCGAAGTAAAATGGGGACCAGAGGGGAAAATTTTAACTTAAGGGGAGAGAAGGAAGTTTGAAGATCCCAAATCTGGGTGATAGGATGGGTAATTTTAAAATTTTTAATCAATATCCCTCAATTTTTCTAACGCCAAAACACATTTGTTAACATGAGCCCTTTTCTGAACAAAAAGGGCATTTCAATCTGCTTAATTAATTTTTTTTCTGGGATATTCTCATCAACAGTTTAAATTAGTATTCTTAAATTATATTCATACCCTTTTCCCAATAATTTATTGATAAAATTTCCTCGAAATCCCCAGAATTCTTGAGCCTTGAATTCGCCAGCCGAATGAACCTTTTGGTGCTGAAAAATTTACTTTTATTCCATTGCATTGATTATTATTTCACTTACAGGTTCTAAGGTATGTCCATTTGTGCCTATAGATGTAAAAAAACGCTTTTATGTTGTGTAAATTGCGTCAAAATTCGCATCGAAGTCGTCATGTCAATGCATTTTTGGGCCGCAGTTTGGGCCGCATTTTGCATTCGCGGCACACATCTTGTGCAAAGTGTTTTCACGTGCAATTGTTCGTGCCAAAAATAATTTATGCATTCCTTTGACATCCCTAGACTATTAAAAATGTCCCCCACCATCCTTTGTCAATCTTCAAAATCATAGGGGATACTTTTCTATGATTTCCAGTATGGTGGCTCTTTTTTAATGTTTTTCACATGGTTCTTTATGAGCGCTCTCACAGCCAACTTAAAGCTTCAACGCTAGTTTTTTCACGGGGAAAACAAAGGTAAAGAGCCCCAAAAACTAATTTGGTTCATTTGAAGAGTTGTTCTCAAAGGAGAAAAAAATTCGTGTGAATTTGAGGGTGTGTTCTGGGTGAGGCCAAGAACTTTTCAAACTACCCACGTAACAGCTTTTTTGGCAGTCCTAAGAAAAATAGAAAATTAAATATCGGACCTTTATTTGCAATAATGAATTTCCATCACTTTTTCAAAGCAAAATTATTTTTAAAGAACTTTTCAATGACGTAAAGAAAAATAAGGTACATTTCCAAGGCTCCAGCCAAAATAAATTCAAAGAGTTCTCAAGGATTTTTAAGTATTGTTGGAACCGTGCATGAAAATCTCTTCGAGGGCTGCATGTGGCCAGTGGATCGCAGGTTGGACCATAATGATTTAAAAGAGAAGATTATTCAAATAAATTTTCATAGCTAGATTAATAGGGAAACTTGGATGATCAGGATAGAAATAATATGTGTTTTACTTTATGAATACGATGGTCGTTAGAGAAATGTTTATTACATATACTTTCCTACAATTACATACTTTTTTAATTCGTTCCATTTCAAGCTCGAAAAATTTGAAAATACTAATATATTGACAGCAGGTATCTATTCCAGGTATCCCAAGGCTTTGAAACCTGAAAAGAAAAAATATCAACAATGGGATTGAATTTATTTATTGTTAGTGTTAAAATGATGTTTTCAGTGCCATCAGGACAACACGACCTCCCAAGTATCAACTTTGCCCATCCTCACAAAAATATATAGTAAAAATATTTGAAGAATTGTAGAATAGAAGTCAATAATACTCACTGTTCTAGAAGTAAAATAGATCGTTCAACATTCTTCTCATTTTCAAACTGACTATTAATAAATATTTGAAGGTTTTTCTGAAAATAAATTATAAAATAAATAAAATTTCGTTTCAGTTAAGAAAAACACAACTATACTGTAATGGGTCGGATGCAGGTCAATTTGCTTGTAGTGATGTGTTTGTTACTAGTTTGTGGGTGTTTTTCTTGATAGGAACTAGAGCTTTTGTATTATGTTCTAGGGAAATTCAAATTTAGTGCCTGTATTCACATTTTGAACAATCAGATTCTTCCTACACTATAGCAATATATGTACATAATTCTATTGCATCACACTAAAATTTAGATGTATTTCTCTACTGCCAATGGCAACAATCTGTTTGTTTACAAAACTGACGATAATTTTTTTGTAATAGTAACGTCAGAACCGTTTAGATAACTAAATAAAATTAGAGGATTCATCTTGCGGATGAAAAACCTCATATTTGGGGTCCCCAACCCCGTTTAGGGGGTAAAACAGGGGTTAAATTATAGGCCTTGAATTACTGAAATGTAAGGCTTAGAGACACTAGTCTAAACAACAACAAAAACTTTTCATACCCCATGTCAACTCAATGGGGAACTTTCAAAAATCTACAATAATACCAAAACCATGATTATTATTTCAACAAAGCCTGAAAGATGACCTAATATGTCATCTTTTTGGCATTAGCTCATTTTTTATGTCGTCTTTAGCTGTTGGTAAAGAGGTGATACCTTTTATCACTGCTACTGAAAGCTAAAAGGTTTTTGGTTTGTACAAAGTTTTTTTAAGTGAGGGGTGATACATTTTTCAAGGCGTAAGATAATTTGGGATAGTTGAGATAAAAAAGCCAAAAATTGACAAATTTTCATTAATTAAAAATTATCAACCAATAAAGCTACTAAAATATTTTATCTTTCATACCATTAGAAAAAAAATCATTCCTGACAGTTTCATTGAAAGATGAAAATATACAGGTTCAGTAACTGGTTTATTTTGCATAGAATGATTTAAATGTTAAACAAGCTAGTTTAAAATTATGAAACTATTTTAATATCCTCCTAAAAAAGGAACATACTTTTAATTCTTCTATCTGGATTCTAAAGTCTTTATAATCAGCATCAAAATCTAATTTTCGATGATCAAGAAAATCATAACCTTTTCCCTTCACTGAGTTCACAATGGAATTGAGCTTGGATGAAAAAACTTCTATGCCTTCATATCGACATCGAGTTAAAGCTGAAAGTTTTTCAATGGTATCAAACATTTCACAGATCTAAAACAGAAATTTACATCATACAATTATATTTTTTTTGCTTCCATAGAAAAAATTATGCATGTTACTTTATTGTAAGAAAACCTACTGCTTTCAAACGTTTGCAAAATGAATTGAAAGTTCCTAAAACTGCCACTTGATAAAACTCAAACTTTCTATTCCCAAATTCAGAGGAAACTTTTTGCTTAGATGAATTCAATTGTGATGCATAATCCTCAAATAGATCAATACACTTCTTCATTCTAAGAGCTGCCTCTTTTGTTGGAAGGGCCCATAAATTGGTTTTGCCAGAATCGTTTATATGGTTTTTGCATGTTATAACAATTTGATTTGTGACCTGGAACAAAAGAGATTAAAGAAATTAATTTTAAATAAATAAAATATTTCAATTGCCACTCAACTACCAAAATAATAAGATAAAACAATTGAACAAGTACTACATTTATGCCAAGTTTCTTTAAATCAAAATTCAAGATATCTTAATACAGTTGACTGCCCTTTAACAATAGATTATATTCTCAAGCAGTGATAGCTTTTATAAAGGAATGTATGAGCAGCTGAACCCCCCGTGGTGAAGAATATCAAATTGTTGATAGTACAAGAATGCATAAAAATCTTAAGCAATAAATAATCTCAAAATCATAATCTTTTTAATAATGTTGTTTGACTAAATTATTACTCCTTCTGGAAACTTTCCTAAAAACTTTAACTTAAACATGGATCCCCCCAAGAGAAACATCCTTAAAATCTCTGGACTTTTTTTCCCAAAAAATGTCAATAGTGGCTTTCTTATGAAGAAACAAACCATTTAAAAGACAGAACCTTAATTCTAAAAGTTCAATAGCAGTTTTTTAAAAGGTTGCTTACCAGTATTAGTTAAAAAATAGTTATTCAATTTGATGTTAATTTTAACCAACAGGAAATAACAGGATAAGAAAATTGTGTTCTATTCTTAAAAATTGATTCAGGCTGATTCATTGGCTCAGGTAGGTTGAATTCTTTGGTATCAATTTCATGGCCATTCGATTCTTTAAAAAATTAGAACCCTTAGGAAATGGAGAGGGATCAGGTTTTACCCTTCAATTGCTGATTTTTTATTGATTAATGAAAATTTTCTGCAAGTTTGGGCTACCCTTTTTAAATTGTGTATTTTAAGTATGTTTAAGTTAAATAAGAAACACATCAAACACCTAACACGCTTAGTAAATACTTAATACAAAATAAAGTAAGACTTAAGTAGAAAAGAATAGTATTAGAAGTCTTTTGATTAGTTGTTTTAATTACCTTTGTGAAAAAGGAAGTAATGTGTTCTGCAGTAAAATAAAATCTAGATATTGCATGAATCAGTTTCACTTCACTAATAAGAAGAGGAATAGATGCCTTAATTACATCCTATAAAAAATATATGAAAAAAATATTGGAAATATTGAAATCCACATAATAGACATAAGAATAAGGACACCTAAACATTTGTTTGGAATTTTATCATTTGTGTAACAATATTAATGAGAATTAGTTTAAATTTATCAAATAAAAATAAAAATCCAGACTTGCTTTAGATTAACATACCATATCATTTTCATAAAATTTTTCACAAACTTTTTCAAGTCCTCTTAGGTATCTGACTATGTCTTTAGCTTCATTTAATTTATCTGTTAGTTTTTTATTTTCATCTTTCCAGATCTGTAACATACAAACAACAATAATGGAGTGATTATTTTGCATTTCAACATGCATATACAAACAAAATGTTTCTAGGGTCTAATACAGATCAATTTTAGAGCAGTTTATTTATTGATTTCATCTTCATAAAAAATAAACCTAACAAATACAGCACCCTCACAAAAATTTCTCAAAAAATCAAAAATGAAATTCAAGAAATCAACATTTTCACAATAATACTGCCAAAAATTGCCAGCTTCACAATAATTTCTTCCATAAAAATTCTACGTTTACTAAAATTAATTCATTAAAAATATATAGTAAAATTGAGTTAAGTATTTAAATTGCTATAAAACTGGAGTTATTAAATTAATTTTATGCTGTTTTCATTAATTTTATGGAGTTCCCATTAAAAAAAGTTAAAAAAACTTCATATAAATTAAATTGCAGTTACAATTTTTCACAAAAATAAATGAAAAATTAAATATAAATTAAAAAATAAATAAACAACACAAAAAACGTACTTTAAGTACTTTAGAACGAGCAGCAAGCAAAATTTTTTTGACAGTTTGAAATTTTTCACTTTGAACAAATTCATCAACAGAAGAAAGTTTGGTCAGTATTCTTCTCCAATAATACATCTCAAGCAGGGGGCCAACATCATCGTCTTCTTGACGAATTTGACCAGTTTCAGCTATTACCTAAATTCATATAATATGAAAAGAAAAATATTTTAATTTCACAAAACCTAAGGATAATTTTTTCTTCATCCCACATAAAGAAACACTGCTATTAGAGAGACAGTTAACTTCTACCTATGCCAGTACTTAGAAATTTTATTTTTAAATATTCCTGAGATCAGTGGCGGCTTGTGAGTTTATTAACAAGGGGACCCCCCCTTTTTATGAATTAAAATTTAAACTAGAGCTAGAAAGAGAAGGGATGTTGGACAAATACATGAATAAAACTTGTTTTAAAACAAATTCATCTATTTCAAGGGAGTAATTTAAAGCTCCTTAAATTTTTCACTGCATGCATTTTAATTTTTTTAATATGATGTGTTTAATGGAAATTAGCAAAAACTTATTAAAAAAGAAGTCCTTTATTTTTTTATAATAACCCTAGCCTATATAACATAATCTAACCTATAACTATAACTAATCCACATCAAATTTTTTTTGGAAGTTTTTGACTGTTTCATTAAAATCAGGCATAATAGCTAATCATACTTTTTTTAATTAAGAGCACGACAAGAGCACTGGGTCTGTCTTCACTCATGGTGCTAGTTAGATTGCATTATGTATTGCATATCCATTTATATTTGTCATAAATATCATTCTTATATTCTCTTTAAGTCTATCTTTTCCTTTGGTTAATTTGACATTGTTCAGATAAGGTGTTGGTTTTAAATGCTTAATAGAAGAATTGATAAATTTTTACTGACAGGTGGAAGGGGGAGGTAGAAACTTGATTTTGAGTATTTTTTGAGTATTAATTTAGAATGATTTCTTTTTATATTTATGTATCTTTAAATTTGAGTTTAGTTCTACTCTTTCACTGGGTGTTCACATGCTCTCGTGCTCCTATGGACGAGCCGTTATGACTGAGACATGGAGCCAGCTGAATTTTTATACATTATTTTTCTGAAAAAGAGCTTATCCCCCTGTAGTAAGATTAAAAACACAATAAATAGGAATTTTGCAGGGACCATAAACCATAAGGAATTACTGTTCTAAACAGAGATGGTGTAAAATAAGCATTACCATTTCACAGGTTTTACAATACACAAGAAATAGTTTTTATACTGAAAATTTTCATGTATCATAATTTTTTCATAATAACTATGCATACCTATGTATGAATCTTTATTTAACATGAGTATAGCTACCTACCTCTTGAATTTTCCTTATCCAATTTCTCATCATTTCCTCAACAAGAATAACTTTCTCATCAAACACAACAAATTTTTCAATGTCTGTAGGATTCTTAACACTACTTATATCAATTTTGTCTTGGTCTTGAAATTTCACAACATGCTTAAAGTTTTCTTCTGTAGCTACGATATTAAAAGGGTATACAGACAAAGTAAAAACAGTTAAGCTTACACTATAAAGGTAAAAATAAAACACTTAATATTTACCTTCAATATATGAAAGAAAATGATTGATAACTCTAGTGCATGCATTTATCTTTTTTTCTTTTTCTTTAGATGATTCTTCATGATTCCAGTCAGCACCATATTTTAAAAGGGGAAGGAATGCATACTTCACAGGTGCAACAAGTGTTCTTAATGCCCCTACTGCATTACAGTTCACATGAAATCGGCCAATGATAAATCTCTAGAGACACAAAAATTCCTAATTAAAATTTGGTACAAAACATTTAAAAGCATAAATTGCATAAGAGTTTCAATGACGTAAACAGCATAACTATCATAGCTCAAGGTGCCACATACGCAAAATTACTTTGCCAACTGGTGACGGGGACATCCTATTTCAGACATATTTAAAGCATATTGGCATTGTTTGGCAACATGTATCATTGCCTAAAAATTGCTTAGTAAGTTAAACTTTCTTGATTTAAATTAAAAATCTCCCCTCCAGGGATGCAGAATATGTCCGATCCGGCAATCTAGGATCGGGGGAAATTTTGTAGAAAAGTATAATATATTGAATTGAATTTCAGTACAGTAATAAAAATTTACGTGGCGATTTTCACCTTCACCACACATCAAAGGTTCGCTTTCGTTTTGCGTTCGGAAGCTACGATGAAAGGAGCTCTTTGGGTTCGCGTTTTCGGCAACTTTGTCCTGGTGTCTTTTTCGCATTGCAGTGCGATTTTTACAATCTTTTCATAAATGATTACATCGTGTCATCGTACTTTTTAACAGATTTTTGATACCAACGATATTTCAGAAATTTGAAGGTCTTCATCATTTTTTAAAATGTTGGGGAAATGTTTGTATGGATTGGGGGAAATCTTGAATGTAAAACATTTTATGCATCCCTGCTCCCCTCTATATATAATCAAATGGGTAAAAAATGGATCAGAGAGTAAGTAATTTTATTTTTGAAAGTATAACCATAGCTAACTGCACTTTTTCATAAAATAGATGCTTAGGGGTCATCCATAAATTACGTGAGGTGTTTTTTTCCAAAATCTGGACCCCCCCTCCCCCCTTGATGAGATTTAGTGAGATTTTTCTTGACCCCCCCTCCCCCCACGTGAGATTTACCTACAACTTTTAAAAATTATTTTCTAAAAATTATTTACATTTTGTGCTTCATAGCACCTAATTAAGTTAAAAAAAGTTGACGTGAGATTTTAATCGACCCCCCCTCCCCCCTTGGTGAGATTTTTCCAAACCCCTCCCCCCCCTTTTTGACCTCACGTAATTTATGGATGACCCCTTAAATGCTATTATTGAAAGGCGTTAAAAATAAGGTAAACTAGATGAAATGCTAGCATCTTACTTCAAATTTTTCATGTTTTATAAAATACATGCAGTCACCATTGAGTTCAGCTCTTCCATCACACAGAAGTAAATTAACTGTGATACGAATTCCAACAGAACTTTCTAAAGCAATTAATAAAATACAAGAGTTGTAGGATGGCACTATGAACAGGAACATAAAACAAACTTAAACAAAAAAATAACAATGCTTGGGGGAAAAGCAACTACCAGAAGATGAGAGGATGGTGTGATCGTACACACTTTGAGCACACAACCCCTTTATTTTCACTCTTTAGAACAAGTCCAAAGAGTGACACAGGCCATTTTTCAATTCAGAAGTTTATGGCAAAATGCCCCCAGTGTCCTATTTTACGCCTGCAGTAATGAAAGTTTGCCTCAAAAAAAAGAATATCCCTAAAAAGTAAAAAATGAATAATTAGATGTATAGTGAATTTTAAGAGATATTGTAGTTGTCCATTTACAAGATTTCAAGGTCAGTCTAAGAAAAAATGCTTCCACATCTACAGTGTCAATAATGTGTATGCGTCAGTTTTAGTTCAACAAAATTAATTTCTTCCCTCACAATTTCCCATTCATGAAAACCCACAGCATAATTATAAAAAACATATTCAGATCGTATGTCTGTAAAAGTAAACATTGCGTCTGCTTTATAAGCGGTAGGTGGTCAACCCATTCCTATCATAATTAATTAACCTGCTAGATATCTTTATGGGCTAGGCATAGTGTAACTTTGGTGAGGGGAAACCTTCAGAATATATGTTTTTATTAAAACATAGAAGTTTCTGGATTTTTCCAAATTTTTGGTTGTAGCATAAAGGGTGCATTACTGTAGTACAATTAGTTTTTATACATTAATATATAAATTAAAAAATCATGGAGACTTTCAAGTAGCAAATATTTTTTTAAATACATACCAATATCGTACCCATCTTCTTTCTTTAGAAAGATCAAAGCAGCATATGGTAATTTATCAAAATCTTTCAGCAGATTTGGTCCCTTAAATACATTATCAACATGAAAAGGCTGAAGTTATTGCTTATTCAATTGAAAACAATTATATACATTAATTTAACTGAAAAATATTAGGCTATTCTTCAAACATGAACACTTTAATTAGTAATATTGGAATTCATAGTAAAATTTTTTTATTTTAAAAATATATTGTAAGTAGAGATGGGAATGGCCAGAAAAAAACAGAAACATTGGAAAAAAACACGTTTTTTTTTAGGTTTTTTTTCAAAGGGTTTATTTCTTTCAGGAAAAATTGAAATGTTAAGGGGGTATTCTAGTGTAGAGACATGAATTTTAGGTAATTTTTAAAGTGTCGTAAAAAAAAATCAATCAATATTTTTGTATCCATTTTTTTATCAGTTATTTATTAATGTTTCAAGAGTACAGAAAAAAATTTAAAAAAAAAAAAGTCAAAAATTTAAAAAACTGGCAGCCGAAGAAGTGGGGGGCGTCAAAAAATTGGCAGATGAGTTTTGACATGATTTCAACCCTCCTAGTCATCTGAAATGAAAAAATAAAAAAGATTATTAATCTGCAATGATGTCGCAAGAATCAGAACTAGCGATGAGTGAAAAAAATTTTTTTTGACAAAATGGCGACTGTTTGAAAAAAAAACGATTTTTTTTACCACTTTTTTGAGTTTCTCGAATTTTTTAAAAATAGTCAAAATTGAAATTTGGGGATGAGGCTAGTTCCAATTCTTGAGAGGTCTATAAAGAAGATTCTCTGAAAATTTCAAGTGAATCGGTCCAGTAGAACTCGAGAAATCGTGACAAATATATTGAAAAAGTCTGTTCTGAGAAAAACGCATTTAAAGTTTCGCGTAAAGTTTTTCGCTGTCAAAGTCATGAAATGATATATTATACTTACTTTTATTCAATCTGCCATTCCTGCTTCATACATCAGACCTTCTTTCCTGTTAATACAGATCACTTCCGGTTAGAGATGGACCATTTCCGGTTAAATACGGACCACTTCCGGTTAAATACAGACCACTTTCGGTTAAGTATGAAGCATTTCTGGTTAAATACGGGCCACTTCCGGTTAAATGCGGACCACTTCCGGTAAGTTGCAGAACATTTCCTGTTAATACGGATCACTTCCGGTTAAAGATGAACCATTTCCGGTTAAATACGGGTCATTTCCATTAAATACGGGTCATTTATTATTATTATTAATTATTATTTCCGTTTAAATACGGACCACTTCCGGTGACTTACGAACCACTTCCGGTAAGTTGTGGACCACTTCTGGTGACTTACGAACCACTTCCGGTATGTTGCGGACCACTTCCGGTTACTTACGAACCACTTCCGGTTTGTTGCGGACCACTTCCGGTAACTTACGAGCCACTTCCGGTAAGTTGTGGAACATTTCATGTTAATACGGATCACTTCCGGTTAAAGATGGACCATTTCCGGTTAAATTTAGACCACTTCCGGTTGAATTCGGGCAACTTCCGGTCACTTACGAACCACTTCCGTAAATTTACGGACCACTCCGGTAAAGTTGTGGACCCTTCCGTACCAACCCTGAGAATTTTTTTGCACCCCTATATGTACCTTCTGTAATTAATTTATTTGTCTGGTGAAATTATTCGCAATTGAATAATTATTCGTCATCCACGAATAAAGTTAGTTGCGAATGAATTTTCAATTGCGAATAAAAATTCAATCGCCGGTGACAGATAACTTTATTCGCAATTGATTTATTCGAAGCTGAATTTATTCGTACGATTGACGAATAAATTTTCATTCGCGTGAGTGCCCAACTCTGCAACCGAACCAGTTTGGAGGCCGGGTCAGTAAAATGTCTATAGCTCCGAAAATAATTTAAATTTTCAAAAATCCTCTCGTAGACATATTCTTAAATAGTTAAACTTTGAAAATATAAAATAAAAAAAAAATCGATTTTTTTGAAATTCTACACTAGAATACCCCCTTAATACAGAATTATTTTACCACTATCAATTAAAAATGTTTTAGATGATATTCTTATGAAATACTTAAAAATGAAGTTTCAACCATATATTAAGCTTTTTTTTCCCAAAAAAGTTGGATTCTACTCGGAAAAACTGAAAATTTTTAAGTTTGCAATAAAAAAATTTCAGAAACATATTACAGTTACTTTGCAATGCTTTTTCTTTAGATATTTTATGCCACACATGAAAACATTTAACTTAAAAAATGTAAGCTGCAAGTGATAAACTAATTTTACATCTAAGTATTACTTGCTGTTTTTCTACACAAACACAAATGTGCATTCTATTAATGAACACAGAACAGTTACACAATGCACACTTTGATAATTTTATAAATTATTAAATCCAGTACTTTAAAAATAAAATTTTAACCATATAATATAACCCACATTTTTATGAAATGGGTTTATTTTTACTTGAAAAATTGAAATTTTATTTTGGAAGCATTATTATAAAATAATTTTTAATGATTAATTTATAATATATTATATTTTACTAATGATTTATTATACAATGAATGATTATTTAGTTTCCAAAAAATATGTATACTACAGCTGCTCTTTTCTATGCAAAATAGGTAAATTTTTCCAACTTTTCCGGAAAAAAACCCTTTTTTTTTCTGGGTTTTTTCTGCCTTCCCAAAATTTCCGGAAATTTTCCATCTCTAATTATAAGTAATTTGTACAAAAGTACTTTTTTAACATTCAGAAAAATTGCATAAAGAGTTCATTGCCAAATGTGTTTCATATTTATACTCACAAGAGGAGAACATAAGGAACAGTTCTCAACTTCATCTTCACACAAGTCAAACTGATACGCCACCTGGCTGAAAATCTTTCTATGCTCTTCTGTGACAACATCATGATCAAGCTTTCGGAAAGCCTGAAATATAAAAGAAAAGTAGAAGCCATAATGAAGCAACATGCTTGTGATGATGCTTATCATCAATAACCAATAAGCAAATTAGGTACTTTAGGGTTAGCCAATAAGGTGGGTTGAAAAAACCTTTTTTAAAATACCCAAATCTCCCAAAGATTTTTGACCCCTACATATTGCAAAAGTGATAAATGGTTAAATATAGTGGATCTTGACATCATCCGGTATTGGATTTTTTTCAACCCTCCTTTGCCTATAGATAAATTTCGACAACTTAGACCAATTTCCTTCATGAACCTCACATTTGTTAGTGTTTATTTTTAAAAAATAATCAAACTATAACTGTGGTAATTATCAAAAAAACTGTGTTTTACTCATTTTACAACTGTGGAGTTAAATCTTTTAATAATTAAGTTCCAAAAAATTTTTAAAAATCTTGACACTTACTGTAAGTTTTGGATTTGCCAATTGACTCATCTTTTTGTCAGTTTTTAGCATGGCACCAACATTAATGCTGGTGCGTCTCCGAGTAGACCGACGGTGATTTGGATCACCCATCTTAGGTGTTAATTCTTTTGGTCCTAAGAAAAATGTTTTAAATGCATTGATATTTGACATTATTTTTAATATTTTAGTTAAGTAGTTTTTTTTAGTTAAGACACAAAATCTCTTCCCACAGGCAGAGATTAGTGCAACTTTTAAGAAGGGGGCGACCCTGCCCTGAAAATATCTTTGATAAGTGCTTTTGAACCTTTGTGAACACGGTGCCAATATGCGGAGAATACAAACCCTCAAACAAATAAAAGGGTCTAGGGGTACCCTCCAAGAAAATTTTTTAAATTTTACACAAAAAAATTGTGTTATAACCAGACCTGTGAAGCCCCTGCCAGCTCCATAGGAGCAATACATAAGGTTTGGGGCAAATTTTATTAGGTTCGGGGGATGGTTACAACTTTTTCCAGGTACGGTTATAACTCATTTTTTGGATTTTGGGTGACACTTAACGAGGATTTCTGCAACCCCGTCAGAATTCAAGACGGGCACGGGGGTTCTTCCCAGTATGAAAAGTAGGAGCTGAATTGTTGGTCTTGGAAGCTTTTTCAGACCAGGGCCATAACCAGACTTCTGTTTCAGAGATTTTTCCCCTTAAGAGTACTCTTACACTACATCAGTGGTGGATCCAAGATTTGGTTTTGGGGGTACCTAAGAATTTTCATAATCTAATTGAATCTTCTTGTTAATGGTAATACGGAAAAGGTAGTGAATTATCCTACTGAAACCATTAAAAGGGGGGTCTGGGGGTTCTCCCCCATAAAATTTTTGGAAATTTAAGTCAAAAACCCCACTTTTTCAACTTGTTTTGTTACGCCTCATCCGAATTTCATACAGTAGAGCCTCGATTATCCGCGGAATTGGGTGGCAAGGGTACTGCAGATAGTGAAAATTGCGGATAACCCAAAAAAAGACTAAAAATGAGGTGAAAACACGAAAAAAATATTCCAGCATAAAAACTATGTTTTAATGTTCAAAAAACATGATATGTGCAACTTTTAAAATATGTACAGTACAGCAAAAACTTTTGCTCTACATCTAAAATCTCTCTAATCTCATCTAAAATTTGCTCTCATCATTAAAAATTTTCTTTCCTGGCATTCCCGGATAATCCGCACCGCGCATCATCCGCTAGCGGATAATCGGGGTTCTACTGTAGGTACATAGATTTTTTGCGTTTTGACAAACTTAGTAAAATATTAGACTTTTGGGGGGTTCTGAAAAAATTAAGTTTGATTAGTGGCTGAGTGAAAATTCAAGGACCTAAGTCATTTTTCCAGGACCTAGAACGTTTTTCAAGGACTTCAAGTACCTAAATTTAGCCTTAAAAACTTTCAAGGACCGTGGGAACCCAGCAAATATTATTTTTGCCCCTTTATAAACCCCCTGAACACATTCATCATAGTCCCGTTTGAAAGTATTGAATCTATGTATCCCGTACAAAGTCCAATACTAAAATAGTATTAAAGCAAAAAATTTACTCCAATACTAAAAAAAATTTATCAGTGTTCTTCTTGCAAAATTGATTACCGAGTGAGTATTAAAATTTTCCATTTCATTAAAACATTGAACATTTTAGAGATCAGTTAAGAAGAAATTTGGGTTTGTTTTTGGTCCCTTCACAAATTGTTTCATTGTGAAAACGGACCCTTCCCCTAGTATTTTACCTTAAAAACAGACCGTTCCCCTAGTATTTTACCTTAAAAACAGACCGTTCACAACGTATTTTACCTCAAAAACGAACCCTCCACAAAGTATTTTGGCCTTTTAATGGACACTATTTTTCACAATACCGCAAATTTGTGAGCTTATTTTCACAAAAACAGGCTCTTGGCTGAAAAGAACTAATTTAACACTAACTAAAACAATGAGTAGGATTTTCACAAAAACCTGACCCTTCACAAAAAGTCAGGACAGACCCCTATATTTAAAAAAACAGTTAACCTCCTCTTGTCAGTGAATTGTGTCCAGCTTTTCAGGTTAAAAAACTTTGTTACATTAGGTATGAAATTACTGATGTAAGTTTGCATTCAATCTACATCAAATTGAATAATAGAAGATGAATAAGACGTTACCCTTTAAATGCTAACCCCCATCAAAGCGGTCTTTAATACTAACAACTAAATTCTTTTGCTCAAATTTAATTTCAAGAAGGTTCAATTTGCACCAAAGCGTTTGCAAAGAAAAGAAAGTTCTCTTATCACCATGACAACACTAGTTTTAGTTTTCAAAGTAATAAAGTTTAGCGGTTTAAAGGCTCCCGCTCCCACCACCACTAATCACACACAGAGTATATTTGGTTGTTTGGTTGGAAGGACAACATTATTTTCAGCCAACTAACCAAGTGCAATGCTTAGTTCTGTTTTTTTTGTGCCTTTGATTCTGTGTTGTTCAGAACTGTTATGTTATGTTTATGTTGGCATTGCGGCTGCGGCAGTTCTCGGGCTTTTTTTGCATTTGTCAGGCAGCTTTAAATATGCTTCATATTTAAACTCTATCATGCCTTATGATAGAATTAGAAGAGAATATCCTCTCCATCTTTGTGTGTGGTTAAATGAATACAATGAACTTGAAAAATGCTTGCAATCCTCCGAGGTGAGGATCTAAACAATTAGTATTATTAATAGTAGTTGATCAATTTGAAGTATGTTCATATACTCTACCCAGAAATAGCTTTTTGACTTATACCTATTGTGATTTCTCTATTCTCTTTATGCGTACAGATCACATAAAATATCTGTTTTTGATAATATTTTTTTAAAAATATTTCATTAAATGTTCATATAAAATATTTCATTGAATGTACATTGTACATACTAATTGAAATTACCTAAAGATAAAATGGAAACAGCTTAACCCTTTCGGACCGATAGAGCTCCAGTCAGGCAGCTAGGTCTTTGAGCCCTGAGCTAAAATTCTGCGTCATTTTCTAGAATGGACTCGTCCAGGCTGCTCTGTTTACCTATCGCCACTTGTGAGGACCCCGGGGGGTGGGGGAAGTGTCCGAATGATTTATGACCGGGGAGGGAGATTGCAAAGAAACCGGAGAGTTTCCGGTGTCTTGGGTGATGTACACATTTTCTTTACTGTTGGTGGCAGAAAAAAAGTAACGATAATTTTAAAATCTACAGAAAATTTCAGCATAATTTCATGCGTAATTCATGATAAAACTCATGTTAGTTCGAAAAATATAAGTACTACTTAGAATTGAAGGTTTTCAGAGTGCAAAAACAAATAAAATGTTTTGTTTTCAAAATTAGTAGGCAGTAGGTTAAATTTTTGATTTACTGCTCGAAATTTTATTTACGACGGCATGTATCTGCGGTTTAGTTGTAATCATTGTAGCACAATTAATTGACAATAAAAGTTCACTAAAATTTCAAATTAGTCGACCTCTATTTAGTATTATTTAGGAGCATACAGTTGAAATGGTTTATGAAAACTATCCACTAATGAAACCAGGAAGTATTAGAACTATGTAAAAAATTTTCGGTTTGTAATTTATGAGAAATTGTTATTCTAAACTAACATTCTCATATTTATTTCCAAATCCTCAAAGAAGTTGGAGATATGAAAAGGGGCTTCAACTCTTCGTTTATTGCAGAAACCGGTGAAGTACAAGAGTTTTAAATTTTCTTTCAAGAAGAAAACAGTTATAGGCAAGGCACCTCAATCCTCTATCCACATTATGATCTGGTCAGACACAAGACCTCATAAAATTTATGCATAAATTTTGTTAAATTAATAACCTCACATTAACTCATCCTGACTGACAAATTTTTTTTCTGTCCCTAGCATAATATAAATACCTAACTATATTGCTTCAACTAGACAGAAAACATCAAATTAAACCTATTGGGAACAAGATAAGCTTAGTTTTTTAATAAAAAATTACAATTATATATAGCTGACTTATTTTAAGTATTTTATATGTAAAGGTTTAAAATATCAAAATGTTTTTAGAATGATTTCTCAGCATTAATTTTATTATAACATGAAGACAATATTTAACTTCTTATAAAACAAAAATTATTCAAGTGATATGTTTGGTAGATCCTACAATCTTACAAAAATAAAAGATACACATCTTACTATAGTTTCTAAGTCTTCAATATTTTTAAAAGCATGTAAAAATGGAAAACCTTTCTATGAATTGAAATAATGCTTCATTTTAAAGGAAATTAATAAATGAACTATCTCTTGCAAAATATAATAAGTTTAACTTAAGCATTTAAGGTTAAGTTTAGAGAGAATTCAATAATTAAAACCATTAAATTAAAAGATTTCTGATTTTTAATCACCTTAAAATATTTTATAATTTCTAAAAAAACCAAAAAAACCAAGTGTTTTTTTTGGTAAAAAAACCATGGTAAAAAAACCATGGGTTAAACCAATGGTTTAAACCAAATGGTTTAAACCAGCCAACCCTGATATGTTAGGCAAACTAATATAATTACTGCCTTTTCCAGAAAGATGAAAAATAAATACAATGACGGTGCCACGCTCCTGAAACTCAGGGTGGAAAGTCTACTTTTCAAATAAAACGGGCCAAGCTCCTTTGACATCGGCTAGATCTGGAAGCGTTTTGAAATGTCAGAACAAAATTCTGGATGGAGATGGAGAGATTCCCTCAATGGAAGAGAAGGAGATGGGGATTCCCTCAATTTTCCTTCTTCGCAATGCCCCTACCCTGTCAGCAGCCCACAGCTCATTCTTATCTCACATTCAACGGCCTCATGCACATCACAATCAAAATAGCAAAATATTTAACTGTTACTAGAATATTAAAAATCACCATGTTAAGAAAAGCTATCTGTCGGGTGTTGAGGTTCCCTCATCAATAAAGCAGCCATGAACTTAAAAACCTCCAATTTTATTATAACTCTAAAACATCTAAAATAAGTAAATTAAGATAATCTCAAACCAAGTAACATAGCAAGAAAGTCGTTGACACACAAGCCCCTCTCCACAATATATACACACAGTTCATGTTAAAATATCAGGGGTGCATCTAGAAAGAAACACAAAATTCCGATTCACACGAAATTCCAGAATTCACAAAATTCAGACCCTCAAAAACGGCCCCTTCACAAAATTCCGATCCTCAAAAACAGCCCCTTCACAAAATTCTAGTTGCCAAAAATGGACTTTAATCAAGCTATATGCACTCGCTAAGTGTAATTTTATTTAAAAAATAATATATTTATAGAAATAGGACCTTAATTTAGAATGAAAAATTAATTTCACAAAATTGAATTCTGTTTTTCACAAAATTCCCAAAAACGGCCCCTGGCAAAAAATCCTGGATGCACCCCTGAATATGCAAAAACAAAGTAATCTTGTTCTTGAAGAAACTGCCACGATGCCACTGAGTCAGGTCACAGAGTTCTAATCAGGCCACAGAGGGAGCATCTCAGCTACCCCGTGGCCCGACACTATCCTTTTAATGAAAAAATGTGCAGAGCTTACCTCATAATAGATAATCCACAAAAAAAAGGTTCAAGAAATTTGGTACGAGAGCACAGGACAAGACGCCTAGCCCTGGCGTCTTGTCCTGTTACAGAGGGAGGAGCGGAGACTATCCTAACAAGCACTGATAATGAAAATGAATGATTAGTGAAAAGTGATGGTTGAACAAAAAACAAAACATCTAGATATTTCTGCCCTTTCAATCAATTAATATTAATCTGATGCCTTCAAACTATACAAAAAAATAAGCCGAACAGCATACACTTATAATGTACACAAACGTGCGAACAGAGTATGCAGAAAATTTTGCCCTCTGCAGAAAGTTTTCTGCAAGAAAAACATAAAAAAACTTTTTTAGAAATTTTTCTGCAGATTTTTTTAGATTGATAAATTTTTCTCTTGTTTTTCGCCAAATACATCCGTCCACCATGATATCTACTTACGCAACAACTGCAAGGCGATATTATCGGATCTTCAGAATCTGTGTTTAACAGTTATGCTTTGAATTATTTGCATTTCAAAAGAAGGGGACAGTTTATTTAATAGAAAGGGCGTTTATGAAAGAAATGTGTCATTGTGTAAGAAAGAAATGTGAATTCTTGCAGAAAATTTTTTGAAAAAAAATTAAGTAGGCAGAAAGGTTTTTATTTTATATGAGTATGCCGAACAGAATCCACTCAATAATATGGATGAAATAGAAAAAAACCAAGCTGATATTGAAAGAAAGTGTGAGTCATTTGAAATGGTAATGCTCTTTTGAATAAAAAAAACCCAACTCCATTAAAATGGAAACCTTTTAAATTAAAGAGCTAAGAGCAGGCGCCAAACGAGAGCTAGAGATAAGATTTGAGAATTTAGGGTTGCTGAACTAAACATTGTAAACTAGGAACAATCATTTTTTGCCTAATTGTCACCAACCCTTGGCAATTGGCTTTGATTGCTTAAATTAACCCTCTAGGATAGTGAAATAGAAATTATTAAAATATGTTATGGAAATAGGGTAATAAATAAATAGAAATTATATTTTCCTTTTTTCCAGTATGACATTGAGAAAAAGGATCCCCGAGGAAGAACCCCCTTAATGCTTGCTGTCACTCTTAACCACTTAGAATCAGCTCGAGTTCTACTTCGTCATGGTGCAGATGTAATTGTTGAGAACAAACAAGGCTACACTAGTAAGTAATTTAGTACTTCAGTTAAGTAAATCCCAACAGTGTTGTCAATAACCACGGGAATATGCATTTTTTCTATTATGTATGAGCTATTGCTCTTATATCTCACAATTTAATAAATGTTTTAAAACGTAAAGAAACGCTTAAGTACTTATTAACTGGTTGTTTAAAATTTTTTTCTCGTCACTCAAAAAAGATAAAAAAAACTATGAAGCCTTTATGTATAAAATTCCAAGTATCTTATTATATAAAATTTCTACTTTGATGATGTGAATGATCTTGATGCTGTGAATTTTGCTATGTCTATATTTTAATTTTTACTGAATTGTTTTAGTTATACATGAAGCAGTTAGTACAGAAAATGCACAACTCCTTCAGGAAGTGCTTGAGAAAAGAGACTTCCAACGCTACAGTACTAGAGCTATTGGAATTCCAGACCTTCTCTCAAAAATACAAGGAGTAAGTTTTACTGTGTACTTTTAAGTTTTCCCTAAAGAATCTTTCATATGCTGCATTGAGAATGGTAGAAATATTAAGTATTTTTTTAAGAAGTTGCCAGTTTCCTGTTTTACATTTTAAGTAACAAAGAAATGACTCGTTTGAAAAAGTAGGCAAGATAGTTCCTTAATGGGAATATGAAAAGAACAAGAAAATGTATTCATAATTGAATGTTCCTTCTCCTTAATAGAAGACCCTAACACACATGGGCACTGGCAGCACCCTGGCTTCCGTAAAATTTGTACCTGGTGTACCCATACATGTGATTCTTCCGCCAATTCTCTCTTGGCAAAATTCATAGTTTTTAAAATTACATGATATCTTCCTATTTTACCTATTTTAATTTTTAAATTAGTATTTTCCCCTTTTTATTACATATTTAACTAAAATATTTAATATTATCTGTAGATATTTTGGTTTTTAATTACATGGAAATATCAAAGCCATCTAGTCATTGCTAGGTTGTATAAAGTTTTAAACCTAACTGGGTTGAACTATTTGTGAAACTGCTGGAATGAAAAGATGCAACTGAGATGAATATCTAGATTTCGGCTTAGTTAATTGACAAATAATGTACATATGTGTAAGAGCTTTTTCAGTCTATTAGGTTTTGCTCTATATATAAGGTTAAAAGTTAGGTACTTAACTGTAAACTTTCTTGTGTATTCTTATAAATTATGTCTTGTCTAACTCTCAAGTCCTGCAATGAGGTACAAGCTTTGGTATACTTTTAATCATTCACTTATAAAATAATTTGGTTTTAAATGCTGTGTATATATAATTATTTCAGACTCCTGATTTTTATGTTGAAATTCGATGGGAATTTAGCAGTTGGGGTAAGTATATTGTTTAAAATATTTAAAAAGAATATCAGGTGGTTGTAATTAGGGCTGCAATGAAAATAGAATAAAGGATATTTTTTGCAAATCTGAAACATATTGATTAGAAAAAGCCATCTTAAATCTATCTAAATACAGACATGCCAACTAGGGTGGCTTAAAAAATTTATTTTGCCAAATCATTTCCTAATAGCACATTAAATTTGCCTTTAACCACCAGTATCAACATGTGAATACTGCAAATTGATCAATTAATATCTTGAGGTGCTGCAAAGAGAACCTATCATACACTGAATCTTAACGGGTGGCTATCTAGGGCAGGGATGGCGAACCTATGGCATGCGTGCCACTGGGTGGCACGCGACCGGTATTTCGGTGGCACGCGACATTCACTAAAAATGACAAAAAAACTTTAGTACTACCAGATCCCCAAAACCAGATTCAGAAAACTTTTTAGCTAGCTGAAATTCAAAACATTTTCGGGGGAGGACCCCCGAAACCCCACTCACCTCTTAGGTGCCGTTGAGCCGTTCAAATATTACGTAACAACATTTTCTTGGTCATTTTGGACTCCCTCCTCCCCTTTTGTCAGCAAGGTAAGCAAATCCCAACCGCCCTTATAATAATTACGTAAGGAAACTGACATTAAGCCGTTAGAAAACAAAATCATGGTTACTTTACGCAAAAGGGGGCATATAAAGGGGGGCGAATGGGCCCTGCCCCCCTCCGAAATTCAGACAAGGTGTACCAAAACAAGTTAAAACCCAGTTTCTTCGGGTAAAATTTTGAAACATTTTTTGGGGGAGTGCCCCAAAACCCCCCTTTTCTACTTCACACTTTTTTATAATACTCATGAAAATCAAAATCCTACCTAAAAATGTCCGAAATTCGGACTTAGGTGCACCAAAAACTTGTTCAAAACTCTGTTTTTAGGGTCAAATTTCCAAAAATTATCTGGGGAGGACCCCCAGACCCCCTTTACTTGGAACTTCATTATTAACATTTTTTCTTAGATTAAATTCTAGAAAATGCCAATTCTACCTAAAATGTATTAAAAATCTGCATTAAACCTATTAAAGATGCATGGGAGGGACTGAGGAATAATTTTTGGCCCCTCCCGAAATAAATTTCTATATACACCACAGACTTTAGGGCCCACCACTCACCACTTGAGCACTTTAAGTTTGAAACTCCTGTTCTAAACTATCGACACTCAAAGGAGGATTTCATTTTCCAAGGGTTTAAAGATAATTTATTAAAAAATAACAAGTAGCACACTTGACACCTGAAAATTATAAACAGTAATATAAATGGCACACTGGTCGAAAAAGGTTCGCCATCCCTGATCTAGGGGGTCCGCTAGTTACCTTGAGAAATTAGATTAACCTTGAGGAAAATTAGATGAAACACTAGTTTTAAGAGGCAAATTTCAAAAACTTTCTGGGGGAGAACCCCCAGCCCCTTTGAAATTTTGACTTCAATGCATCATTTTTTCCTTGAAATTTCCAGACCCTCACCTCAGAGACTTGGAGTAATTCAGGGGCATATATAAGGGTGGGTGAAGGGACCCTGCCCCCTCCTGAAGTTTGGACTTGATGTATCAAAACAAGTTAACCCTACAGTGCATACTGATGCCATTTGGCAACACGACATTTTTCCCCATTTCCTACTTGAACTTTCATTTCCAAACGGCAACACCATGCAATAAGTACAATAGATATAACATTTCATTGTATTAGCACTTTAGATCGCCAGTAGATCACAGCAGGGGTACTATTTTGAGACATTTGTTAGTAGCTAGTGAAACGAAAGTCAAGACACAGAAAACGCCAAAATAAAAGGACCATAAATTAAAATAAAAAATTTTTTCAGCTTGAACAAAAAATGTTTTGAAAAGATAAGTTGTTTTTTTATATTTTTAGAGCATTTGGTTTTATTTCACTTCACAATTAATTTCACAAGAGACACAAATTAATTTCACAAGGACAAAGTTTTTTGCCAATAAAAAGTAGAAAAAATTAAATTAAATTTTTTTAGTATTTTTTTACTAATGTACACCATAATAGAAGTCACATAAATGATTTTCAAGTGAATTTAAAAAATCATGCATTGTAGGGTTAAAACCATGTTTTTTGGATTAAGTGTCCGAAAATTTTCTGGGGTTCCCACTTGGTTTACTTTATTATTAAAAACTTTTTAAAAATAAGTTCATCAAAACTGAAATCCTACCTAAGAATATAGTCAAAGTTCATCAAAACCAAGTTAAAATTCAGTGTGTTTTAGGGACAAATTTATCTAAAACTTTTCGGAGGGTGACCCCCCAGACACCTTTTTGTTCTCAAAACTATATTGTTATAAACTATTTTTTACATTAAGTTAATCAAAATGCAAATCTTACATAAAAATTTATATTCAATTTATATTCAGTAATTGTAAAATTTACTATTGTTTGTATTACTAATTTTAATTCATTTTAAACTCAAAACAAAAGTTTAGTTACGGCTTTTGGTGTTTAAAATGTTGGGGGTCCGCGATGTCTGGCTGCTACATAAAGGGGTCCGTGACGATAGAAAGTTTAAGAACCGCTGGTCTACTTCAACATATAAATAAATCAGAGCAATCAAAAAATACAACTGTTGGCTTAGTCCAAAGTTCAAAATAATGGCTCTTAACATTTTTAATATATGTTTTAATTTCAAATCAACAACTATAATACAAATGTTCTAGTGCAGGGGTCGGCAACCTGCGGCTCTTTTGATGTAAAGATGCGGCTCTTCAGTTCCATACGAAAAAATTTATAATTTATTATCAAAACCCTTAAAAAAACAACAATTATTTTAAGCAGTGGCGGCTCGAAGGTAAAACTATAAGGGGTGCTGCTCCGGCGGTACCAAATTAGCAACGTATTTTAAGCAACATAATGCCAAATAATATTTCTATTATATTAAACAAAAACGTGGAAAAAATCAAATAGAAAAGATGGAAACAATAAAAATTTCGATTTCACACTTAATAAAGCATTCAAAAACTGTCACACCTATATTTAGCTGATTATTACGAATATGAAGAATCAAAGATGAAGTCTATTTCATTTAGTATCTCAAAAGCAAATGAAACTAAAATCAACATTTCAAATTCAATTTGTTCATTATAAAAAGAAATAAAAACTTGGCTACAAAAAAGTAAACAAATCTTTATTGACTTGCGGAAACATCAGAAAATATTTCGTTCTGCTCTCTCTGTGCTGAAAAGAAAAAAAAAAGAAGCTATAAATAAAAAATTAAAACGTTGGAGTGATAAAAGCTAAAAAGCCAATGTGATTTATTAGTAATAGTAGAAATCGTTTATTTTTCTTCTTCCCTCAGTTTTTTTTATAGCTCTCTCAAGAGAAAACGCTATCATTCTTTTGGTCAGGGCTGCTGAAAAGCAGCCCCTTTTCTCCTAACAGATTCGCATGCTAAATTCTTGATATTTTGATTTGATATGATAGAGCTTGTGTTTTATACCATAATTGGTATATCTGAGGGGGCTGATCGACCCACCCGGAAAGAAATCTGTTGGAGAGACGGCATAGCAGAGAATTATAAATTGAAAAAGGATTATAAAGGACAAAGATTAAAGGGGGAAATAGATAATTTTTTAATATTGTAAAGCAAAAATAAAAATTGGAATTTCGGGAAATTTTGGTTGGGGGTGCTGCAGCCCCTATGGACAAGCCGCCACTAATTTTAAGTACCTAATAAAATCAATGTGACTTAAAAGGAGCGGTATAACCTAAAGTTCTCAAGATGAGTAAAAACACTTGTTTTAGAGGGAAAACCTCCAAACAATTTCTGGGGGAAAACCCCCAAACACCCCTCCAAATTTTGGAATATAATATGCGCTGTTTTCCTTGAAAATTATGTGGCGTATGAAGAGTGATCCTCATATGGAAGTAGAAGTTCTAAAAATGAATAGAAACACTAACTAAACTAAAATTGGCAAATTTTCTGAAGTAGGACCCCCCAGCCCCTCAAAATGTTGCTGTTCATTATAACTATACCATTTTTCCTTGAAAATTCTGTCACTTAAAAAATGAGTGGTGCTTTTAGGGTGGAATCCAAAAAGACCTAAAACTTAGCTAAAACGCTATTTTGAAGGGGAAATTTCCAAAATTTTTCCTGGGGGAGGACCCCCAGACCTTACATTTTTTTTTAAATTTTTTTTTGAAATTAAGTTCACTAAAGTAAGTCATCTAAAACTTGATGTAAAAAAGTACCTTACTCACCCTCTTAATCTAAATTAAATATATATTTATGTATTATAAAATTGAAACAAAAAAAATTGTGGCTCTTTAAAAACTGGGAAATTTTGTAAGTTGTTGGCTCTTCTGTTTCAAAAGGTTGCCGACCCCTGTTCTAGTGTGATCTTTAAGTCCAAAACATGAAACAAAAACATTTTAAAAGGTAACCATGATGGTTCTTTTTCCTTATTACAGTTCCTCTGTTATCTCGTCTATGTCCTAGTGATACTTATAAAGTATACAAATGTGGTATGTAATTCTTCAAATTTATTTTTTACTCTTGGACAATTTTTTTCTTCCTGAAATGAGTTTTTGTAAAAATATTGTTTGGTGTTTAGGTTCCAGTGTGAGAATTGATACTACTCTATTGGGATTTTATCATTCTAAATGGCAAAGGGGAAATAGAAGCTATATTTTCAAAGGACATGGTGAGTCTTTGGTTAACTCCAAATCTTTGTCATTAATATGCTAGAAATAGCTACAGTAAATCTATATAAAAAAACTAGAGGGCTATCGCTCACCTACCCCTAAAAATACTAGCACATTCTTTTACAGATTACTTTGCAATCATGACTGATGCTTGCTTGATGCTCTGAAATGTTTACTCTAACTTATCAACAACTCAAAGTTTTCCTTAGAAATATTTAGCAAACTAAAACTAAACTAAACTAAACTCATTGGCGCAACAGCCCTAGTGGGCCAAGGCCTACGATGCCCATCTGCGTTTTCGTGACCGTGGGGCCCTGGGGTGCAAGGTGTGAGGCATGTGTCCCGGTTAGGTGGTTATTCTAACGCGAGACCCCCAGTGTTTAGTTCCCAAGCATGCTTGGTCCTCATTTTATCAACCCACTGAAGGGATGAAAGGCTGAGTGGACCTTGCCCAGCCCGGGAGAAATATTTAGCAAGTATTCTAATAACTATACTATACAGCCAACTACCTTAAAAACATACATAAAGAATATTTTAAATTTAATATTGTAATTAGTAATCAAACTAAAAATTTCATAAAAAGGTGTGAAATTCTATACTGTAATCGCAATTTTGCAAGTTTCTTTTTTTCTTCACTAGGGAGCTACCGCCCCCTGCTCGCTATCGCTCGCCAACCCCCGTTAACTGCTGACGCAGACACGTTTGAACCGCTTCGCAATTCCTCACAAAACCCTGCTCACTGCACTTACTCACTTTATAAAACATTCTTAAAACAGGGGAACTACTTCTCCGGGGTATTCTTTCGAAAATGGTGGATATACATTAGGGTGGAGCGAAAAAAACTTTTTTTCGAAATTCAAAAACATACCTATGGCAAAAGTGGTCTTATGTAATAAGATGAAAAACCGCGCAAAAATTTTTGAAATCGGTTAATATCTCAGTTCGCGCATTGAGCTCAAAGTTTATAAAAATGCTTAAAAATGAACATTTTCCGAAATTTTTAAGATAATATTTAAATAAAATTTATAGAAATATTCTTGCATGTAACCTCTTCATAAAAGCTAAAAAAAGTAAAAAAAAGGAATTTTAATGTTTATTTTATAAATATTTGGGTGCGCAATTTTGCTTGTAAAATGCGAAATTTTCGAATCATTGGTTAGTTTGTTTCACTGTGCAGCTCTTCGCCCGTTTTGTAAGAACAGCCCAGATCTCACCACGGGGAGGTGGCTGCACGTCGAGTTCCACCCACCCCATACCAAACCAACCATAATTTTTGTGATTTTTAAAAAATTAAATTTTAAACAGGAATAAATTCAAATTCCGTTTTTTTTAAATCTGGCATTACTGATCTTGAATATGAAGTTGATTTTATGAAGCCATCTCTTGCTTTCTGACCACACACTTTTGTTGATTCTTCAGTTTTAAGCTTAACACACCTCTCAACCGCTTTAGGGTGGCTTGATTTGATTGTTTTATGGCGCATGAATCAATGTTGATCATAGTGCGCCAAGAGTGTGGCAGGGGAACTTCATTATGTATGCAGTGATCTCTGTGTTAGAATGCACTAATGATTTCAAATCTTCAACACTTACGTCTTTTAAAATTGGTGGATGATAGATTGTGCATGATTTCCAGTCAATAATATCTGTATACTCCGTTGCATTAAAATTTAATGTTGGGGAACAAAATTTATAATCCTTTCTACTCCCCAGGCAGATTCTCTCGCTTTCAAGATTCTTTCAACTGCGATCGGTCGAACAGAGACACTTTCATTGACAACAATTAGTTTTCCGGGTGTGCGAAGAATGCATTGCATTCAACAACTCGATCAACTATTTGAAGTAGATCCTCAGATAAATATAGAGTTGTTTGAACTGCATGAATAACGTGTTGGGGCCCATCTGTGAAAGAACTATTCTTTTTTAATTTTAAACCACACAGGCATGTATGACTTTAAGATAAATTTTGAAATCTCTTTTAAGCTTTCAGAAGGGCTGAGAACACTTACGTACAATCTCAACACTCTATTAGCAGCAGTGATCCATCTAGAACAGTGGTTCCCAACTCAAATCTGTCTGCGGACCACTTCACTTAAATTTGAACCTCTGCGGACCATCTCTATCCCTAACTGTATCTTCAAAATATAACTTTTTTCAGTGTATTTATTTCTCATAGAGTGTCACTTTTTACTGAAATAAGGGAAACCGAGTCTTACAATGTTTCTGAATGGAACACTTAGAAAACCAAATAATCTATTAAACTTAAAAGAAAAATTAGCATTACATTACTTTTATATCTAATTATTTAAAAATGTACAGTGGGAGGTCCCACATGACCAATATAAGAGGTTCATGGCTCTTGAATTAAGTAATTCCATAATTATTTTTAGGATGAAACTAACAAAATGGGTGAAGTGCTGCACAATGAAACAAACTTGCCAATTATTCGAAAATTTCGCATTTTTCAAGCAAAATTGCGCACTCAAATATTGTAAAAAATAATTATTAAATTTATTTTTTTTACTTTTTTGAGCTTTTATAAAGAGGTTACAAGCGAGAATATTACTATAAATTTTATTTAAATATTATCTTTAAAATTTCGGAAAATGTTCATTTTTAAGCATTTTTATAAACTTTGAGCTCAATGCGCGAACTGAGATATTAACCGATTTCAAAAATTTTTGCACGGTTTTTCATCTTATTACATAAGACCACTTTTGCCATAGGTATGTTTTTGAATTTCGAAAAAAAGATTTTTTCGCTCCACCCTAATATACATTCAGTAGCGGAAATTTAACAGTTCCTTTATGGTAACATTAATTGGCGGGTCGCCTTATAATTCCAAGAAAATTAACAACAGAGCAATGTAACATGCCTTTACCATTTCCCCAAGGTAATGTTTTTTTCACAGATCCATTAAGAAGCACTGAAACATCTCAGGAATAAATTTAACGTTCTTAAAATTTGTAACTATTTTCATCGATTGGCTGTGAAAAATGTAGTAACTACTGTAAACATCACGAAAATTTAGAATTTTATCTTCGTGAGAACAAACAAACGTCGAAGTTGTGTCAGTTTCATAGCAATTACACGAATGTTTAGACTTCAAACATTTTCGATTTTTATCTTAATTTCTAAAACAGTCCCCCGTGTTATCTAGTTGTTTGCGTTTTGGCATTATGAAATAAAGTGTCACATTTTACTACCTTAAAAAACATACTTGCAAAAGAATATAAAAATAATAATATAATTGTAAAAAATAAATGCAAAAGTTCAAAATTTCCGAAAGCGATTTTATATTTTGTTGTAAATATGGTAATGATTAGGTTGCCACAACGACAAAGATAAATGTAAAAATATTAATTTGTTATTTAAAAAATAAAAGATAAATTATTTATACATAAGTTTTAAATATAATTAAAACCGTTTAAACAACAGAAATATAAATATTGATAAAAATAACATAAATATATTTTTTAAATTCGTGTTATAAATAGAAAGATGATTATTTAATTTATTTGAATATTAAAAACCAGTGAAATATGTTTTCAATTTTTTTTTTAATTCATAGTTTCTTGCTTTATAACTGCAACCTTATCCGTAATCTAAAAAATGGAAATATTTTAAAATTGAGATTTTTTTTAGAAATTCTAAAGGCACTTGGCACATCCTCAAAATAATCCGGACAGTTTGATACCAAATATGTGTTATACGGATCAGTAATTAAAAAGCCTTTCCCTGGAAACCGTTCACCAAAAACTTTTTTTTAGAATAGAGAGATTTTTTGTAGTGTTCTGTTATTCCCGCAACTTTCTTGGATGGGCACGTAGGTTTTTTTAAATCTTGCTAGATTAACCTATATTAGGTATCTGATCTGATTTTAGATCCTATAAATACCTTCAAAAATACTAACTTCTTACTTTTTCTACTTATCAAAAATATTTTGACCAATATCATTTTTGCAAATATTTCTTAAATAATTATTTAATTATTCTATTCCCTTATTTCCTGTATTTTTATTTGCGTTTATTTACATTTTGACTTTTAAAGTCGTTTTAAAACCTGATTCAAGAATGTAATGAGGAAGTTTCATATTTTTTAAATTTTTGATTTTGGGGTACATTAATATATTATAAGATGTGAAAAATCCAAATATGCAATCCAAATTTTCCTCAAAAATTTATTTACTGAGATGGAGAAGAAATAAAAGTTGAAAAAAGTCGTAAACAAATGATGCAATCGCAAACGCTCAAAAATCAAATTTGACGTCACTCGACACCAAACAAAAGGCATTGTTGATGTTTATTCATTATTAAAATAAAAGGTCTTTATGACCTCATGGATTTGGTCTAGTTTCACTCGACCAGATGGGGATTAGTCCCACTTAATAAACAATATTTAAATCTTAAAATATAATCTTAATAAATAATTAATCTTAAAATATAAGAATGTAATGTTTTAAAATTAATTATTTGAATTTATTTTGGTCTTTTCATAGCTGATTTAACTTTTAAATTGGCAATTATAGAGCTTTTCTTAATAAACATATTTAATCCTGAGGTTTTCATATTTAAAATAGTGAGTCAAGCAGATCCACTCTAGTAGAGAAATGGAGAAATAAGCGTTTTTAGCCATAAAATCGTTAATTACTTGTAAATATTCGATTTTCGAACTTGGAAAACTTGGTAGTGATCGTCCTCGCCTCGAGATACGTCTATATACCGAGTTTTGTCTACGCCGGCTGCGTAGTTTAGGAGGAGATGCGA
This sequence comes from Tetragnatha versicolor, assembly GCA_024610705.1. NCBI lineage: Eukaryota > Metazoa > Arthropoda > Arachnida > Araneae > Tetragnathidae > Tetragnatha > Tetragnatha versicolor. The sequence goes on along the minus strand of JANDEH010000012.1, from coordinate 12,575,807 downwards.
GTTGTAGACGTTTTGACGTGCCGAGTGACATCACGAATCTGAAATCACTGTTTTTCCCGCCTTTTCCAGAGCGCAAACTTTAAGCCGCAATAAAAAAATAAATAATGATCAGAATTAAAAAATATCTCGGTTTTAGGGTTTTCTCATAAGGTTGGATAGATTTAAAAAATAAAAAAAAATATGAAACTTCCTCATTGGCAAAGTGTGTGTTTTAAGCTGTGTAAAAAAATTTCTTTCTTAAATTATGTGAAAAGATACTCCTTAAATTTTTTTAAAAACACTCCTTGAATACTCCTTGATTTTGATAAGTGAAAATTTGTATGAACCCTGTCTTACAGTGTTTTGGAAAAGGTGTTCCTATCGATGAAAATAGCGTAGCATGGTCAGATATCAATTCAACGATGCCTTAAAAAAGCGAGAGTCAAAAGTGTCTGGTTTTTAGGCCATTCCGGTTTTTGGACTCTGGATTTCGGGCGCTTGACTGTACTTTATAGTAGAATTTTAAAGCATGAAAAAATTTGTTTCATAATAAAATATGGCATCAATTGGTTGTTGTTAGATAGATAATAAACTGTATAAGTTGAAAGTTCTTGTTAGTTTTTATTGTGCAATCTTTCAGAGGATGGTGCTGTGATAATGGAAGTGAATCATGACTCAAAGAAAGTGTTTATTGAGCAGATGAAAGTGTTTCCTCAACACATGATGAGTGTGATGGTTGCCCTCTCTCCTTCCCCTGAACAAGTGGCATTGCGATTTGCAGCACCCATTGTTGCTACTTATGTTGACACTCACAAAATTAGATTTGATAGGTAAGGTAGGCAGTATATAAATCATGCTACTACATACTTTTCTTGCCAGCATGATCCTAATTTTGAACTACTAACCCTATTTCTCTACTCCTTTCTGGCTACTAAAAGCATACATGACTGATACATTTTTCTTCCAGCTTAAAAACTGGTTTATTACATCGAAAAAGCAGCAAACCAGTTATTGTTAATGGCTATGAATGCAGAGTGAGTAGTTTACACTTTGATGCGCCTAAAAAATTATTTATAACTGCATGCTGTTCTTTCTCTTAAAAGTCCGTGTTTCCTTAACACTTGTATAATATTCCCTTAAAATGTTTCACTCAAATCTAACTTTTCTTTCAAAAAAATTATCATTTAACCCTACAATGCATGATTTTTTAAATTCACTTGAAAATCATTTATGTGACTTCTATTATGGTGTAAATTAGTAAAAAAATACTTAAAAAAATTAATTTTTTTCTACTTTTTATTTGCAAAAAACTTTGTCCTAGAGAAATTAATTTGTGTCTCTTGTGAAATTAATTGTGAAGTTAAATAAAACCAAATGATCTAAAAATATAAAAAAACAACTTATCTTTTCAAAACATTTTTTTTCCAAGCTGAAAAAATTTTTTATTTCAATTTATATGGTCCTTTTATTTTGGCGTTTTCTGTGTCTTGACTTTCGTCTCACTAGCCACTAACAAATGTCTCAAAATAGTGCCCCTGCTGTGATCTACTGGCAGTCTAAAGTGCTAATACGATGAAATGTTATATGTGTTGTACTTATTGCATGTTGTTGCCGTTTGGAAATGAAAGTTCGAGTAGGAAATGGGGAAAAATGTTGTGTTGCCAAATGGCATCACTATGCACTGTAGGGTTAAATCAGTGTGTTCAGCACATGGGCCACAAGTGGCACTCGAAGATATTTTCATGGCACTCGGCCACAAAATGTAATCTCCTAATCATATTAAATAAGAAGGTATTTCAGCTTTATTTCAGAAATGTGGTAAAAATCTCCCGCTTGAATTTTCAAAAAATTTTCAGGGGAGAACCCCTGAACCCCCTTTTAACTATATTATTAAAAGTGCATCAATAGAAGATCCAGTAGGGGCAATAGTGAAATGAGTTATCAAATCAGTAGAAGTTGTGAATTGTAATTAACATTTAATCTACAAGTATAATTTCAGAAATTTCTCTACATGATTGTAGTTGAGGCAATTTATTCAAGAGAATTTATTCAAAGAGATTTCATTTATTGAGGCAATTTAACTCAATTTTGATAATTAAAAATTCTTAAATTTTTTTCTCTTGACGAAAAAAATATTTTTGGATGTGAACGAACTATTTTAGAAATAACACTTTTACCTGTAAAACGCTTTAACATTCTTGCTCTTTCGTTTTAAAAACGTTTTGAACGGACTATTTTCTAATAACGGTTTTCTCTTTGTTAATAGTCCAATTTTCCTTTAAACAACTATTCAATAATAATAATAAAAGAAATAATTTGTTTTAAATTTTAATTTATAAACGTAAAAATCAATTAAATAGTGTTTTAATTGTGGCAGAAAATAATTCCCTTGAGTGAAAAAAATAGTATGCTAATGACACCCAGTCAATATTTTTTGCAGTGTTGGAATTTAAGTTTGATTTGCCTGTTTTAAAATTGTAAAATGTAAATTTTACTGTCTCTGGCACTCGGCCTTCCTATAAAAAGTTTAATTGGCACTTGGGTAGCTAAAGGTTGGACCACACTGATTTAAATAATAGACATGTAAGATTGATATTTTCTAAAAATATTTGACTACACATACTCCATATTTGATTAAATTTGATGTGATACATATGAAATAGAAGTGATTCTGCTAATATTCAGATTTTATCTCAAAAATTGACTGATACACCATGTTAAGAAATTGAAAATTAGCTTTAAAAATGGGAAAAGTATGCACATACAATTGATTATGAACTCCTTACCTAATTGTAATAAAACGAAAATCCAAACACTATTGTTAACTTAAAGAACAAAGCTTTATAAGGCTACTTTGCATGAGCTTCTTACAACAAATTAAAGTTTCAAGATCTTTAACTGCTACCTTAGCTCTATTGTACCTTTGCGCTATTGTAGTAGCTAGTTTTAAATGATTTTAAATCTCTTTGTAAAAGGTTTTTTAAATGATACGTTTGAAAACCCTTGAACCCAAAGGGTTTTGGGTGGCTACTGTCATTTGAATCTATTTTTAGTTGTTCCATATAGACAAAGTGAAAATTCTTTTTGGATCCAGGGGGTGGCACGTGCCCCTGTGCCACCCTCTGGATCTAAAAAGAATTTTCACCACATCTTAAGAAAGTTTCAATAAAAAATTGCAATTTTGAATTGCTTTAATTAATTAATTTGATTGCTTTATGGGCAAAAAAGTATATTATCCTTCAATATTTTCAAACAAATTGCATTTTCTGCTGATGGAAATGTTTTAAAAATCCTGGTAAAATCTGGATCTGCCCCTGCATATAGATATATGTATTAGTATTATTTCTAAGCATAAATTTCTCTTTATGCAAGTTATTGTTTAAGACAATTGTATGTAATTATAAATACAGGATGTTCTAAAAAGATCCCCTAGCTTTAGAAATCTGTAACAAAAAACTAAGAGATAAAAATACACCATCTGCTACATCCTACTTGGGATCCTATTCTACTCTAGATATAATTCTACTCTAATATTTGATTTTCCTATGAAGAATTAAGCACAGGGTAAAAAGGATTGAATATCCCTTAAACTCTGAAAAGTAGTGCTGCCATCTATTCAAAAAATTTGAGAACTACACTTTTTGAAAAATTTTGTATGCAAAAATCTGCGGGTCTCATAAATGGGATGTAGCAAACAGTGTATTTTTATTTCTTTTAGTCTTTTGTTCTATATTTTTAAAGATAGAGGCTCTTTTTGATACACTCCGAACTTGTCTGTATTCAAGGTGTATCTAATTATGTGTCCACGTTGCTAATATTTAGACAAAATTTCATTTGCAGGTTTATGTTGCGAGCAATGTAGAGTTGGTGACTAAGACTCGGACTGAGCACTTGTCAGAAACTGACAAACGCAAGTATAAAGCAACACGCTCTGCCTTTCAATCCTTTCTGGGCATAATGGAAGTGGATGAGCGTTCTATGTCTGTCTCGGGGGTACGACTATCGGTACATTCATCACTTTTTTATCATTCTGCACCCTTCAACCCTTTCATCCTATAAAACCATAAAAAAAACTTTTGCACAAATGTTTTGAAAAACTATCAATTGACTTTACCATTTGATTTAAGCTGGTTTTTACCATCAAACAAGTTGCATTTGCCTAAGTTATTATCCTATCTTCTTCTTACATTAATCAGTTGAGAACATAGATATTAATCTACCTTAACAAGAACAAAAAGTTTTTTCATTTGTCAATTTAAACTCGGGTCATAATATTAAATTTTTTTTTTAATTTCCATCGAAGTTAATCAATCAGTTACAACCTCATGTTATTTATTGTAAATTATAGGTAATTTTAGCTTGTGATCCACTTTTAAAAATAATGTTTAATTGTTCCCAAGCTGAGCCGGGCAAATCAGCTAGTGATAATCATACATTTGCAGGAAATTCGTTCTCCTAATCCATCTTCAATCACACCCGAGGAGTATTTTGACCCTATGATAGACCTGAAGGGACGAGACATTGGTCGACCGAGAGAAGTTTCTACCAAGATCCAACGTTTTAAAGGTACCATATGGCTGTGTGAAAACTACCCCTTGTCTCTGCAAGAACAGGTGGGTTAGTGCTACAGTTGTCCATTTTAAACAGTATAGTATAGGGATGGCTAAAACCCTGCATTTCTTTTCACTTGGGGTTTGAATCCTCCGGGCCAAGACCTGTCTTTTTAATCTCTTAAAGGTTAAATAAATACTTTTTGTTACAACACAAACATGGGTGTAAGGTTTTTATTTTATTTTTTTAAAGTTTTAACAAGATAAAAATAGGTATACTCTCAATTTTCTTTTAAAATGGATTTTTTACTAAATAATACATTATCTAACTTTAAATATTAAACTAAAATACTTTGTAAGCATATTATTTATAGTGCAATTCAAATAAAAATATAAGCCAAACCATCATAAAATTGAATTTAATTCCAAAAATGTATCGGAGTGAACAAACTTTGTCATCATGATAATTTCTTCCCATCTGAATGGTTTCAAAAATATTGGAAAAAGATTAATTTTCAAAAAGTAAAAAATCCCAACTTTTCACAATTCTAGAGAATTACCCATATGTTTAAGTTAATTTATCTCAATATTTTCAGCTCATTCCAATTATAGACTTAATGGCTATCAGCAACCGCCACTTTGCCAAGCTTCGAGATTTTATTATGCACCAGTTACCTGCAGGATTTCCTATTAGAATGGGTAAGATGTATTTTATTCGTTTTCTTATACAGGGTGTCCATTAGAGTGTAGAAAAAAATGAATAATCAAAAGAAACTGGGCAGAAAAGTTGCCATTTCTAGTCAGAAACAAATCCTAAAATTTTTGACCAATCGAAAGACTAATATCTTTTACCACCACATGATGGCTAAGTTTTAAAAAGTCATTAGAAACATGTTTTATCATAATCATAGCTATCTTGACAGCCTGTTGTGGGCCTTGGCCTTCTTTAAAAGATTCAACCAGACTGTTCTCCTATTGGCTGTGGACCTCCAGTTTTTTATCTTAATAACACCAAAATCAGCACCTACACAGTCAACACATCGCTTTTTCAGTCTGCCCCTTGTTCATTGTCCAAAAGGAACTGCCTTAAAACTTTCCAAGCAGCCCTATCACTTTCCATTTGCATAGGTGACCATCCATCTTATTCTGTTCAGCAGTTTAACAAATTTTAAAATGTCAACATCAATTAAGAGTTTGTTAAGTTCAAAATTGAATCTTCTTTGCCAATTTCCGCTGTCATTAATACCACCAAAAATAGTTTGCAGCACTTTTCTCTCAAAGATTACCAAAATTTTCTCCTCTTTTGCTGTTAGCGACCATGTTTCAGACGCATATATTAATACTGGTTTTATGATAGTTTTACACTGTAAGATTTTAGTTCTTATTTCAATCAGGTGGGATTTTAATTGGTTTCTAAGTAAGACCAAATAGACATCTATTGGCAGCAATAATTCTTTTTCAGATCTCGGGGTTTTTTTACATATTTTTACAGAAAAAAATTAATCAAAACATTTTCTAATAAGGCACAATGTGTTCAGCAATGAGTTTTTAAAGTCCCCTTGAAATTTAACTGCAGGGATTGATATCTTTAGTCACAGCCAAAGTCAAAATATCAAAGAAATAGGAAAATATATATTTTTTGGTTATTCTTTACTTTTATGGATTTGATATTTTTTTACAAAAAAAGTTGTTTTTCTACCATATTACAAAAGGCGCTTCATGAAATATTTCAAAAAGTATGCCCAAATTTATCTATATTTATAATCATAATTTGACACTTATCCTAAGCAGTCATTATAAATGAAGATCATCCAAAAAGTCCTCTTAGTGTTTAGATACAAGAGAATAATATCTTAAACCACAGCAAAGGGGTCAATACATCGAAAAAAAATGCACAAAATTTAGTTTTAGTAGTTTACCTCATCTCAGTTATTTGCTTTTGTTATTTGCAGATGTGCCTCTGTTTCGTGTGCTACAAGCCAAGGTGACCTTTGGGAACGTCTTTGCCTTGGACTCTCCTGTGCAGTGGGTCTCCCCATACAAGATAGATGGATGTTTTGCATGTGAGATAGATGCTGCTTGCTTTGACATTCCTGAAAACTACATCAAATTTGGTATGTCCGACATGGGTGCTTATCTTATCCCAGTGGTTCTTAAACTTTCGATTGCTGCGGCCCCCCTTTATGTAGCAGCAAGACATCGCGTCCCCAAGATTTTGAACTCCCAGAGTCGTAACCAGACTTTTGTTTCGGGGGAGATTGACTTAACGGGGTTATGGTACCCCCTAATGATTACAATTTATACGTTGAGTTTTAGTTTACTTAAAAGTAGTATATAAATTATCTTAAAATTTCACAATTATTCCAGAGACATATATAGAAATTTATTTCAGGAGGGGCCATAAGTTATTCCTCAGCCCCTCCTATGTATATTTCATAGGTCCAGTGTAGCTTAGTAGTACATTTTTAGGTAGAATTTGCGTCTTAAAAGTTATGAGTAATTAAATTCTAAATACCAAATAAGGATTTAGGGGTCCTCCCCCAGAAAATTTTAGTAATTCGACTTTGAAAAACAGGTTTTCAACTAGTTTTGATACCCCCAGTTAGAAATTTGGATATAAATTTTAGGTAAGATTTGCATTTTGATGAACTTAAGTAAAAAAAGAAATAATAGAGTTTAAATAAAAAAGGGTGATCTGGGGGGTTATCCCTGGAAGATTTTTTGGAAATTTGACCCAAAAAACACACGTGGTTTTAATTTGGTTTTGATAGACTTAGTCCAAATTTCAAACATATATTCTTAGGTATATGATTTCGATTTTGATGAACTTATTTTAAAAGTTTTTAATAATAAAGTACCAAGTACTAAATGGGGGTTTGTGGGATTGCCCCCCAGAAAATTTTCGGAAATTTGACCCAAAAAACAGGGTTTTAAATTGTTTTGGTAAATCTAGCCCAAATTTGGGGGTGCATGTCCCCTTTGGCCCCTCTTATATATGCCCCTGAATTACTCCAAGTTTGGGAGAGTCTGGGGTCTCTCCCAGAAAACTTTGAAAATTGGCCTCAAAAAGTAGTGTTTATGCTCATTATGAGACATTTTTGGTTACACTTGAAGAGAACAGTTCGTTGTAAACCACATAAATTTCAATGAAAAAATTACACATAGAAGTCGAAATTTGAGGGGGGCTTGGGGTTCTCCCCCAGAATTTTTGTTTGAAATTTGCCTCTTAAAACTAGTGTTTCCTCTCATTTTGGAACTCTTTGGGGAACACTCAAATGTAACTCGCTGACCTCCTAGTAAGGTGTTGATGACCCCTAGGGGTCCGCGGACCACAGTTTATGAACCGCTGTCTTAACCCATTCTTCCTTTGGCTACCATAATTTTGGGTAGATAACAACCTTTGTGTGGTATGTAAAAATTAACTAACTGTTTTTCTGCTGTCAGAAAATTTCTCTTGACCTCTATTCTGAATTTTGTTTGGAGAAAGGAACACTGGTTCACCTAGTCATAAACTTTAATAGGTATTAATTGGATTCCATGAACAGAGAAGGGAAAATTAGTTTCTTATGGGATTTATGGGACATAAAACTCCATTTTCTTGTGGAATCTTTAATAAACACGGGACACTCCTGAAAGTTTTGTCTTTCAAAATTTGCTGAACAGTGAGCAACAGCTTCTTACATTCCCTTTTATAATAACAATGGAAATAACTCATACATATATTCCCTGGCATGCTCTTGTAAGCTGTAAGGAGAAGACTATTTTTTTCAGGGAGAAAAAAATGTGTCTTTTTCTAACAAATTTGGAATCTTAAAGATTTAAGACTTAGTTAAAAATCCAAGAAAATTTAAAAGACTAAGAAATTTAACCAAAAAAATTCGGCAACCCGTATATTTTTCATTAGAAAATATTATAGCCTATCATTGGGTAATGCCATCATCTCTTTTATTCTCTCTTTTTGGTTAGGTTAGAGTTTGTTAGTTAGAGTTAGTTGGTTAGTTAGAGTTTGGTTAGGTTTATTTCTTTTAAATTCAGTGATTGTCATAGGCAGTGATAATTTTAACGCCTCTGAGAGCGTATTTCACGCATTGAAAATAGGAAATACGCTTTTAAAAACTAGCCAGGCGTATTTTCACGCTTTGAATTTTTGATAAACGTTTTGCTTAAAAAATGGGCACCCCACCGAAATCAAAAAAATTTTCTACTCAAATTTGTAATAAATTAATATTTTATTTATAACGCTTAATGTAAAATAAATTAATTTTATTTATAATGTTTAATATTTTCTACTTATATTAACAGATGCTGTAATTGTTAAAAACCAAAATAGCGTCCTCATTTTTTTATTTCAGTTTGTTCATTAAAAAGCATTTTTATTAAAAATTTGTCTCTTTATATACAGGGTGATTCAGAAATAATCATCAATAATTTGGGGGGAGGTAGAGGAACCCTGGACAAACATATTTCGAATAGGGATGGTGGGGCGCAGCCTTACCGTTAAAGAGCTAGGACCTAATGTAGTGCGAGCGCGTTTCAAAAGGCCGTTTTTAGAAGGCCCGTGTGACGAAACAAAACATAATAAAATGAAAAACATTATTACATGAGGTACAGGAGTATCCGTACTACTTAAATCCTCAATGTGATAGAAATTGGACCACTTGCTAAACCGTGGGGTGAGTTTTAAAACGTGCAATATAAATCTCTTAGTCAATCAATGGAGCTCCCTTAATGGTATTTAGAAAAATTATGATCGGGGAAGGAATTTTCAATGATCAAACAGTTTCAATGATCAATGTTACGATCATTGAAAATTCCTCCCCCGATCATCATTTTTCTAAATACCATTAAGGAAACTCCATTCTTTGACTAAAAAATTAATATTGCACTTTTGAAACTCACTCCACGGTTTAGAAAGTGGTTCAAGTTCTATCGAATTCATGGTGTTAGTAGTAGGGATACTTGCTTACCTCATGCAATAGATTTTTTTAGTTTATTATTTTTTGTTTCGTCAAACGGGCCTTTTGAAACGCGCTCGCACTACATTAGGTCCTAGCTCTTTAACGGTAAGATTGCGCCCCACCATTCCCATTCGAAATATGCTTGTCTAGGGCCCCTCTACCTCGCCTCCAATTATTGATGATTATTTCTGAATCACCCTGTATAGTTTATGCTATTTCCGGAATTTCCCTCCTCATAAATGAATTTCACGCCTCCTAAAAAAGTCGAGGAGTATTTTTACTCCTCCAAAAATATCCTAAGAATAACACTGGTCATAGGGTTCTTTTAGATTTTCCAAAGCTTTTTTTTTTAATTTTCTGAGTAGGACTTTCTTCCCCATTGAGTTTGAAACAATTTCATTAGTGAACTCTTGGCTATTTCATTCAAATTGCTACTTTTGCCCAAGGTCATCTTAATGTTTATTCATCACATGTGTTTTAGGCAATACACAGGCAAAGCGAAGTGCTGAAAAGCCCCCTCAGACTGCTGAGACCATTGCTGCTCGTCGTGATGAAAGACGCCAGAAGCTTCTCTCTAAATATGGGTATTCCACCTTCCCTACTCCTCAACCCACCTCTTCACGTTCCACCACCTCACCACCACAAGTTTTGGTAATTACTTAATTGTAGTGTTACAGTGTTATTGCAGTCTATCTACCTACAATGCATGCCTGTTTCATTTATTGGTCTTTTTTTATTCAAATAAACACTTGCATCTGATTTTTACATGAACTATTTGAATTATTTCAATGTACTAAATGCTGGAATTGAACAATTGTATTGCTTTATGCCTAGATATGCAAGGGTTTTTTGCTTATTTTCACCCCTCTTGCGACTCCCTAACCTATACCATTTCTTGTTCTTATTGATGTACCGTACCTCCCCTAGAAGTTATGAAACACTTATCTGAAACACCCTGTATGTATAGAAATATTTATTTCAGGAGGGTCCCGAATATCTTATAAAATATGTTGCCATCATCAGACCCAAAGCTAGATTTTTCCACCAGGGAAAAGGGCACTAAATTATTCCTAAAGGTCCCCTATATGAGATAAAATTCATGTGTTTTGAAAAACAAATGGTAGTAAAACAGATTTCAGTTACATGAAAGCACCGTTTATACGTCTTTCAAGGGACAGACATAAAACGGCGTATAAATGAAAAAACTTAGAAATGAAAACATCTTTAATTATTAGGTTTTTAATGCTCCTAATACAGATTTACATAAATACATGAAATTTAATGTTTTTCTAAAGAAAAAATTACTTAAAAACAGTTTTAAACTGAAAATAATAATTAAATTTTAAAAATTAAAACACTAAACAAAAAAATGAAAGAAACCATACCTTTAGAATACCCTATGAATAGAGGAAAAAACTACATGAAACCAAATTTTTGAACAAATACAGTAAAGCACCGTTTTTACCACTTTGCCATTTATGCGTTGTTTTAGCTAGGTCGTCGTCGTATAGGTCGTTTAGCTAGCGTTTTAGAACGTCTTGGGTTTATGGTTCTGCTTTCTTTGTGGGGTCAGTTAGCGATCAAAAGAACTCCCCGCCTCTGCAGGGGGTGCTGGAGACCCTCTAACCAGAGATAAGGGCCATAAAACTGTAGTGTAGCACATCCTGTTACCAGTTCAACGAACTGCCCTATTACTCACTGACTCACCTCCACTCCATTGGTCATGCCCCCCACAACAGCCAAGGAATGCAGTGTTCTTCAACCTTCCCTGGGGAAATTTTCCCACGGAAGTAACAACTGATAATGGATATTTTCAAATTTTAAGATAGCCGAAAAAAAAGTATAATTGATATTACACGTCGTATAAACTAAGAATTTTTGCATTGAAATGAATAGGAATGAATTGAGGCTTTGGGAAAACGACGTATAAATGGGAAAGTGGTATAAACGGTGCTTTACTGTATTTGTTCAAAAATTTGGTTTGCTATAGTTTTTTTCCACTATTCATAGGGTCTAAAGGACTTTAGTCCTTACAAAACATTAGCCCCATTCCAAGATCTATAGCCTCTGCAAAGCTTTTAGCCCCTGTGTTTTAGTAAATTCAATTCACAATTTAAAGGGGTCAATTAGCTTTCATCTTCACAATACACTATCCCAGGGATGGCGAACCTATGGCACGCGTGCCACCCAGTGGCACGCGACCGGTATTTCGGTGGCACGCGACATTCACTAAAATTGACTCAAAAAAATTTAGTACTAAACCAGCTCCCCTAAACCAGATTCAGAACACTTTTTAGCTAGCTGAAATTCAAAACATTTTCGGGGGAGGACCCCCGATCCCCCCACTCACCTCTTAGGTGCCGTTGAGCCGTTCAAATATTACGTAACAACATTTTCTTGGTCATTTTGGACTCCCTCCTCCCCTTTTGTCAGCAAGGTAAGCAAATCCCAACCGCCCTTATAATAATTACGTAAGGAAACTGGTATTAAGCCGTTAGAAAACAAAATCATGGGTGCAAAAGGAGCCTGATTACTTTACGCAAAAAGGGGCATATAAGGGGGGGCGAAGGGGCCCTGCCCCCCTCCGAAATTCGAACAAGGTAGGTATACCAAAACAAGTTAAAACCCAGTTTCTTCGAGTAAAATTTTGAAATATTTTTTGGGGGAGTGCCCCCAAACCCCCCTTTTCTACTTAAAACTTTTTTATAATACTCTTGATAATCAAAATCCTACCTAAAAATGTCCGAAATTTTAGATGCACCAAAAACTTGTTCAAGACACGTTTTTAGGGGCAAATTTCCAAAAATTATCTGGGTAGGACCCCCAGACCCCCTTTACTTGGAACTTCATTATTAACATTTTTTCTTAGATTAAATTCTAGAAAATGCAAATTCTACCAAAAATGTTTTAAAAATCTGCATTAAACCTATTAAAGATGCATGGGAGGGACTGAGGAATAATTTTTGGCCCCTCCCGAAATAAATTTATATATACACCACAGACTTTACGGCCCACCACTCACCACTTGAGCTCTTAAGTTAGAAACTCCTGTTCTAAACTATCGACCGTCAAAGGAGGATTTCATTTTCCAGGGGTTTAGAGATAATTTATTAAAACATAACAAGTGGCACACTTGACACTTGAAAATCATAAACCGTAATATAAATGGCACACTGATCGAAAAAGGTTCGCCATCCCTGCACTATCCCCTTCCAAGATCTTTAGCCCCCTGTATTTCTATAGACTCGATTCACTAATTTTAAAGGAGTTCAAAAACTTTAGCCCCTACGAAGCATTTATCTCCCTGTATTTGTAGATTTAATTTTGAATATAAAGGAAGCAATGAGCTTTAACCTTATAAAGCATTAGCCCCCTTTGGTTTTTATATATTTGGTTTACCATTTAATGAGCTTTATCCTTATTAAGCATTGCCCCCCTCCAGAATCTTTAGCCCTCTGTGCCTTGATATAGATACAATTCACACTTAAAAGTGAACCACTATAATGCAAAAGTCCCCAAAATCTTTAACCCCTTTTTTTTAAAGGAAAGGAAAGGAGTTAAGGGCAAATCCAGGGAAAGGGGCTATGGAGCTGCAGCCCATCCCTACAATTACAAAATTTCTTTCAATTATCCCTTTTAATCCTATCCCCTAATGAATCAATCCTATGGAAAATTTGGGGCAGCTAGGACTGAAAGGGTTATATAGTACAAATTTCCTTCAGTAATTTGAATATTTCCACAGGTAGTAATGTGGAATATAGAATTTTACTTTAAGAGAAATCCTGTGAATTCTGAAAATTAAATCCTTTTAAAATGAGAAAGTCGTGGCAATATAAACAGTTTTGGTTTCTCAGCCCCTCCTCAGACAAAAATCCTGGATTCGCTACTGAAAAGATTACAAGAAATCAGCCTTTTTGGGTGCCATTTAAAGGATCCCAAATAACCTAAAATGAGTCTAAAACACTCCTTTTTAATTTTAGGGTCAAATTTTAAAACATATTGTGTGGGAGGAACTCAATATGCTTAGGATTTTCGCTAATTACTTTGAAATTAACTAATTACTTCACTAATAACTTTGAAATCAACCCTCTCGGCACCAGAACATCAAAAAAGTGAAAAACCTTTTTTTCTTCTTCTCAATACATCCAAAATGCCCCTATAATTTGTCTGTAAATTTTTTTTCTTGTGTGCACTCCTTCCTAGTTATTTTTATGAGCCTCATATGAGGACATATGGGCCATATTTTTTTCATTTTAACAGAAAATACTTGGTTTATTAAAAGACATGGTCATAATATCTACCAACCTATAAAAAATGTTCTACAGAAGCTAGTATCTAGCTAGTATTTTCTCTTCACAAGCATCACAGCTTAAAATGTAAACATTGAGGTATAAATCATCTTGCTGCCATTTAGGAACGAATTCAGAAACCATGTAGAAGTCTCATATGTGATCTACATGAATCAGTGAAGTCACTGATAAAAAGAAATAAATTTGCGTGTTTACATCATACCAAAATTGAGCTCATAAGTAGGAGCCTCATATGAGGCCCAGGGTGGCGAGAGGGTTAAGTGCATGAAGGTTCGCATTTGACCTATAATATAATTGAGAAAGAAGCCTTAGAAAAAATATTAAGGGCTAAAACTCTCAACAAAATAAAACCTTTTCAGAACTTCTAAACCGTTTTTTAACTGGCTTTCTTTTGTCTAGTTTCATTGTTAATTGACCTCCCTTTGCAGTCTCCTGGGAGCATGGCGTCTTCTAGTGCATCCCAGATGGGTCCTTCGACCAGCACTGATGTGTCCACTCTGCCAGAGGATTCTCACCCTCCTGCTAGTGGTGGACGTGTGTGGAGACAGGTGGCAAGGAAACTAAGGTAATTTTTAAAGCTTTCATATGTGAGATGGTCATTATTCGTCAAAAAACAGAAGACAGTGGATTAATAATTTGTTGTTATTCTATATACCTAATGTCCTAAGTGGCGGTTCCCAAAGTGGGCAGTACTGTCCCTTGGGTGCGTTGAAGAATTCCAGGGGGTGGTGATGAGTTGAAAGAAAATTGGGTGGTGTTATTAGGTTAAAAGGGGGCATTGACTACTTTTAAACTATTGCTTAATGTCATTTTTATAGGTAAAAAACATTTTTAAAAATCCAGGTAAAAGTAGCTTAAAATAGCTATTTAACAAGTTAAAATTCAAATATTTTCCTCGGGGAGGACCCCCAGACCTTCCTTTTACCTATGGATTGAGGTATCAATACTTGGATAACTTTTAAGATGAATACAGGAAATATCAGTAGGATATACCAAATTCCCATTGGACGTAGACCAGAGATTTCAGTTCAGCCAGAATTAGGAGAATATATTTTTTATCTTAAAGATTTTTAAAAAGATAGCTCATAATTGGTAGAATTATTACCTAATTATTTCAAATTAAATTTTAAGGTTCATAGAAAACTTAACTTTTGAATATTGTCCATGTCATCATCATAATTGGCTCGACAGCCCGTTGTGGGCCTTGGCCTTCTTTAAAAGATCCAACCAGGCTGTCCTCCTCTTGGCAGTGGACCTCCAGTTTTTTACCTTGATGACACCAAAATCGGCATCCAAACAGTCGACCCATCTCTTTTTCGGTCTACCTATTGTCCATGTATAGCTTTTAAATTTCTTATTTTGATTGGTTATAAATTAAAGTCTTTTTATTACAAAATGTTGGTATAAAATTCTATAAAATATACTAAGTAAATTAGAGTCAAATATTTGTAAGGGGGCGGTGGAAAACTTTCTTCTTGAAAAGGGGGGCAGTGGTCCCAAAAAAGTTTAGGAGCCTATGTCCTAAACCAAAACCTGTCAGTACATGAAGTTAAGAATATGAGCTTTGAGGATTTTGAACCAGACCTATTAATGTTTAAAGCTATTAGGGGCCATTCATTAATTACGTAAGGATTATTTTGGCAATTTTTGACCCCCCCCCCTACCCCCATATAAGGGTACGTAAGATTTTTCAAACCCCTCCCCCCATTCTTATGTAAGATTCCATTTTGTTTTTCAAAATAATAAAATGTTACTAAAACTCTCAGTTTGACGTAAATCAAAGATTTTTATTTTTCAACAGATAAGTAATAGTCGAGCAACAGTTTAATTTTTTATCTGAACTTAATGCTACTCCATTAAAAAAGATACATCTGATATACCTTCATTTTTTAAAAATTAAAGCTTCGATAATATACTGAGATCGTCAGCACTTTTAAGTTTTTCTGGGGTAATTCAATAGTAATTTGATTAGAATAATTGGAATTTGCTTACATCAACTTGGAAAATCTTGCGTAAGAATGGGTTTGACCCCCCACCCCCAAGTAAGGGAATGTAGAGATTTTTCCAACCCCCCTCCTGACCCTTACGTAATTAATGAATGGCCCCTTACTCCCCTGTGCAAGGCCATGCATATCAGCTAAGCTAGTAGAGCAAAAAAGATCTGTATTTCACACTGTTTTGGCCCTTTTTATAAAATTCAGACAACCTTGGGGGACCTCTAAATATTTTTTTAATTCTGAAAAAAATCTTAGCTTATATATACAAAAAGAACAGTTTTGGGGATAACACCTGTGATTTAATAAAAGTTTTTTACACCCTAATGTACACTAATGAAAATGCACTTACACATTCTTGTGTAATCTGAATTTTTAATTTGGGGGTCAGCCAAGCAAGGTTTGTTGAGACTATGTTATTGTATGTGTAATATGAATTTATATTAGAAAGTATTGCATAATGTACATTGTTGAAACTTAATAGTGATTTTTACTCTGTAGAGCTGCTTTCATGAAACATTGAATCTGTATGAAGGTTAGATGATGAACTGTAAGCTTGATTGCAGAGGTAAGACTACATTTAATTATTTTTAAACAACTTACTCTCTAAACACTTCTCTTGGATTTTTATTTTAAATCCTTTGTTTTTGTAATTTTGAACCATGCTTGATTGGAGGATATTTCTTTCCTTCAAAATTAAACTTACAATTAAGTTATATATTTTTTATCAGTTTCCAGGAAATCTGTGTTCAGTGAGTGCCCCCTCTGGTCCCTCCAAATCATGCAGAGTTGGGGTGGAGGACATCATCATGATCTTTTTGATATGCATCTACAACAAACTGTCTCTTCAGGCTTCTTTTGTACAACGACTGACCGAGAGCTCTTTCTGTATGACTAGCTATGAAAGCACTCCAAGAGGCAAAAGAGCTTTTTCAATTTTTGCGAAATTATCTGTTTACTTTTTTGATGGTGACAAATTCATCATTTAAACTATGAGCTTAGTGTTGAAGTACACTAAAAAGGAAAGTTTTTAATAATGGTACTTACAGCAAAATCATTCAAATTGAACCACTTTGTGTGTGTGTTATTCCCATAAATCATATTTCTTCTTTTACCACAGCTAACTAACTATATTATTGGCAAAACCTATAGTTTACAGACGGTTTAAAGTTGAGGGGGTAGCCACAGAGTTTATAAAATTAATGTGTTTATGTGGGCAAAATATTAGTTTATAGACTCAATTTTTTATGATAGTTATCCTGTTTTGATCTAACTTTTGAAAAACAATAAAATAACCATACAAGTATACAGGTAATCAAAAAATATCTTTATTTTCAGCTCTTATTTTTTATTCTTATTTGACAGATTCTTTCACATCATGTGATCGTTTTTCTTAATTACATACCATATATAGTTATTATCCATCAATTAATTACTTATATCCCTTCCCGTACCACTGCCATCTCACCTTTAATTTTCTCCCAAAAAAGGAGATTTCATATCCTGATCAAAACTTTTTCTAATATCTGTGTATGCTTGTATTTTTATAGTATACCAGTCCAATGCTCATTTAAATTTAATAGAAATAGTTAACTGATTTAAATTTTTTAAAGGTAAAATGATGAAACCAATGTTTTTGGTATTCATTTGATAATTTATTTAAAGGATTAACTTATTCAAATGCATTTGATTGCTTAGCCGTTGTTGTTATTCTCCCAATAAATTAAAATATTTAAAAAACCTAATTATTTCCTTACTCTTGGAGTGAATTTTTTTTGTACAGCTAAATTACTTTTATGCTGTTTCTTTTCAAAATTAATCAAAATATCATTGTTATTATTGAATTATTTGTTTGATTCTACCATTTCTATATGTATAAATCAGTACTCAACTGAAGTTCTTATTGAATGTACATAACTCGTTTAACATGATTTACTCGTTCATTTTAAAGGAATGTGTTAAAGATGCAAATCAGAAAGTCACACAATGTGTAACAACACACAACATGTATTATAGATCAAGAGCCTCCCGTGAAGTTTAACTCTGGAAGGAATTGGTAAGGTAGACTAAACTTTAACAATACTTTGTCCGATTTTTATTGTTTCTAAATTAAATCTCCTATTTATTTTAGCTGATATGTGTTTTAGTTCAAAAGTTTTGAAATCAAATGTAACTAATAATATCATAATCATAGAGATAGAAAAAAGTAGAGGAGGCATGGGTTGCAAGCTTGTGAATCCAACCATGTAAGTAGATAAAAAAGTATTTTGTCATTGTACTCTAAATCTCTTTGATGAATTGAGTTAATTTAAAGTGAAAAAATAATCTTACATCCAAAAATTAGAAAAAAATAAGGATGCATACAATTCTTTTTTTATGTTAGAAAGAAATAAGGATGTATTATTATGTTAGAAAGAGAGTCTAATGAGTTTTAAGGGGGATTTGGTTATAACAGCGGTTCCAGGGGCTCCGCGAAGAAATTTGAAATAAATACGTTGATAATTTCTAATTGGCGTTGCTCTGAAATGTTATATAAATAACTTACTGCTAGGTGTTTCTTGTTAAGAACTTACTTTTGCTCCTTCCTACCCAAGTTTTTAGAGCTCTAAAATCACCCTTAAATTTAAGTGGATTTGGTGTGGAGCCTCCAATGAAGTGAGTTCTGTTGATTATAGTTTTTTTCTGGTTTTTGTCTTTTTCAGGTCTTTTTTGGTTTACCAAAACAAGTTAAAACCCTGTTTTTAGGGTCAAATTACCAAAACTTCTCTGGGGGAAGAACCCCCGGGATGGGATGATTTGGCGCTGGGCCGTTTCGGAACCAAATTTTTCTTCTAATTTTTAGAAGAATTATGAAAGTTCTATTTACTTTCATTTTATTTCTGCCGCTGAAATGGCCGTGCCGAATAGTAGCAAACTGAGGAACCCCACTCCCCCACCTCGCAAATTTATTACTCAGCACCTTTTTTTATTAAGTTCAGCAAAATCATAATCCTACTTAAAAATGTATGTCCAAAATTCGGATTAGATGTATCAAAACCAAGTGAAAACCTGTTTTTAGTCGAGTCAAATTTTTCACACACCCCCTTTATAGCATTTCGAACTTAATTACTCAAAACGTTTCTTATATTAAGTACTTTACTATGTAAATTCTGCTATAAAAAGCTACATAGATCCTATGGCATGGGAGGAGATAAGGAATGATTTTGGGCCCCTGTATAAATAAATTTCGATATGTGCCTCTGACGTATGGTCTAGCAGCCCCCTAAAACAGCTCTCGATTTCAAGAGATGAAGTAACTTTTAGGAAAACAACATTTACAGATTTCTGTATGAATCCTTTGTTCATGCATCACGGGCATAATGATTAAAAAGTGACAGCTTTAATATTCAGAAATTTAAAACAAAGATTTACATTGCATCCAATGATAAAATATAATTGGTTAACAAAATATTCCATATATCCTGGGGTGTATATAGGAGCCCCCCCCCGTAAATTCGGACTATGTATAACAAAACAAGTTAAAACCATGTTATTTAGGGTAAAATTTCCGAAATTCTTCTGGGGGAGGACCTCCAAAACCCCCTATTGTACTTGAAACTTTATTATGGTCAATTTTTATAATGAATTTGTTAAAATTAAAATCCTAACTAAAAATAAATGTCTAAAATTTGGACAATGATGTACCAAAAACAAGTTAAAAAACTGTTTTTATGGATCACATTTCACAAAATCTTCTGGGGAGGAAGGACTCCCAGACCCTTTTATTGTACTTATATCTTAATTCGTCATAATTTTTCTTACAAATAAATTATCTCAGATGCAAATTATACCAAAAAATGTTTTTAAAAGCTACGTTAAACTAATAAATTTGCATGGGAGGGGCTGAGGAATAACTTTGGACCCCTCCCGAAATTAATTTCTATATACACTACTGCATTTATGCTTTTATTTCTAGAAGCAATGGGTTTTATGTAATTTGCTTTTTATACTTTAATAATTTATTTTGGAAAAGGGCTCCACGAAGAATTTCTCTTAAAAAGGGCTCCGCAACATAAAAAGTTTTATGGTTATAACATTTTGATAAACAATTTGTAAAAGCATTGTGTAATATTAGGGTGGTCCTAGTTTTTCAAACTTCATTCTTTAGGTCTCACCCCAACCTTTTTTCTTTTGCAATAATATCATAGTACATCAACTATTTTTCCAATATTTTAATATCAACACCTGCTGAGTTGCGATTGAAGTTTAGCCTTCAGCAACCCTTATTAGTCCTGGGGAAGCCAAAATATCTCGCTAACTCTACAGCAGGACAGTAAGTTGAAAGGACAGAACACAGGTGTTCTTCAAAAGAGGTCTTTTCAAAGTGGATATTATCAGGCGTTTTCAAAGAAACTTGAAAATTTCATGATCTAAGGCTATTGAAGAGGGGTTTGGATATGAAAAGCTTAAGAGTTATCATTAGAGAAGATTTTGACTTAATAGATATTGTGCTTCTGCTATCCTTTCATTGAGGCAGAATGTTACTTCCAGTAAATACTGTTAAGTTAAGTAAAAGATAAAAAATCCTGTTATTATTTCAAACACAGAAAACCTGGACATCTTTTAGGAGTGACATCCTTAGCTTCTAACAGTGAAAAACAATGTCTTTCAGTAGGTTCCAACCCTCGGGCCACATGCAGCCATCGGTAAAAAGTCAATGCCTCTTCTATTTTATTCCAACTCTATGATCAGAATTGTCTGAGTATTTATGCATATATGTGTTGCATTGTTGCATACAAGTTTATATTTTTAATATTCCTAAACATTTTACTGTATAATATTGTGTATTGTACACTAAAGAATACTTAAAGCCATAATTAAAAAACCTAACATTTGTGCAGATAGAAAGTTATCATTTTAAGCATTAATTTACTGATGTGGAAGAGTAATGAGCTAGAGATTGTGAGGATATAAACAATAGATCTCGTATGTTTATGGTTAAAGTGTTTATTTTCAGTGGTGAAACCATTTTTCTTTCCTAAAATGGTCCATCACATAAATAACCTAAAAAGCATTGAAACTGAAACAATACATTATGGATGAAAGCTTCAAGGTTTTATACCAAGGTTTTTTAACTTACCTATTTGTTCTGGTCATGAATAATTGGCATGGTTTATGCTTAAATGGCAACTTTCCTAGGGATCTTTTAGGAAGCTGAGATTGCTATGTCTCAAGGTTTGCATAATTTAGTCCCCATTCTTCTCTTTAATCCCAGTTTGTGCCAAAATATTTTTTCTAGTTTGAGGAATTTTTTATTCATCAGGGTATCTTATACAAGTATCAGAGATAACAAGACACTTTATTGAGGATATCTAGAGATTGCCAACTTGTTGATAAATTTAATAATAGCTTCCAATTTTTCTTTCTAAATTGATTTTTTTGCTCTCTAATATAGGTAGTTTTTCATTACCAGCCTTCATTTTTACATTTAACTCATTGATCAGCTACCATCAGGCATTAAATATTCCACATTACACCTTTACAAAATCAGGAAAAACATACTTTAAGTACTCTAGAAACAGCAACTTAACAAGAGCATGTTAAATGGGTATATAGGGATTAATTTTAACCTTTGTTGTTTCTTTATACCCTAATCAAGTTTATTCATTTTGTTACTGCTATGTTTTTGACCCACACAGTTTGCAGTCCTGACTTTAAAATAAAGTTAACCTACAAAAATATTTTAGGGAAGAAATTGGAAGTATTTCTATTTTGTATTGTTTTCCTTTAAAGCAGTATGATATAACCTGCAGGCTGTATGTGGCTTATGGCCTGCTTGTCAGTTTAATTTCGGAAATTCCTCCTGAACCTTCTTTGAAATGGTAAAACCATTAAATTTATTAAAAAATTCTAAAACCTTGAACATCATTGCTCGGGTCTTTTTGACCAAATGCACTTCATTTGAACAACCTAGGAAAGTTTAAAAAATGTTTACCTTTGCTTGAGCCATGATCCTCTAAAATTAGCCTTTTTTTGTGCTGAAGCACTGGTTCCCAACTTGTAGAAAGTCTGCAATAAAATGAATTATCCAATGATCCCTTACTTTCTATTACTTAAACCCTTCAGCAGTTCCACATTTGAAGGGGCTAGTGTATTTTCCACAGTTTAATGTTATGAAAATTTAAATTTTTTAAGCATCCATTACCGTGAGCTAATAAGTGAGGTTATACCAAGTTTGGCTGCTTATCAAAGATTTGGCTTTATTGCATGTTTGTTTTTCTCTTTTTTAAGTTATAGAATTCATTTAAAGCTTTACTTTGCCTTGCATATTTAGCAGTGATCATGGTTTTTTAACTGTTTTCTGCTTTAACAGATATATTTTTGGTTGACTTAAAAATCCCTTGGGATTTAAGATTAGTTATAATTAAAAAAATTAATTAAATGAAAATAAGTGTTTCACAAAAAAAGAAAATATTAAAAGTGTAATTGTAAACGTGTATTAGGAGAAAACTAATTGAATCATATGCTACAAAATTGCTGGCATATCAAAGCTATTGTAAAAAACCAGCTATGCAACCGGAAACTATTGAGATAATTTGTTAATTCATTTAATCTTGTTTTGAAATTGAAATATTAAGTTTTTCATGGATTTTATGTATTTAAAAAAATATAATCATTTATATTTTACCATACTTTAGGGGGGAAATCGTGAACCCAGATTATACTGCTTTTAAAAGTTTAAGAAGATAATTATATTTAAATAATTTAGCTCTAGTTCTTCCCCTCTTAAAAATTAACCTTCTATTCTATATACTATGTGGTTTTCTTTGTTAAAAATTATAAATAAAAACATGTGTAAATCAATTTTTTTTTAGATAACCATGGATAAAAAGCCTAAAATTCTCAAATCCATTCCCCCTGAAATCATTAACACATAATTCATAAAACTTTGATTTAATTTCACAATAATATGATCACTTGTCATGGTATGTTTCAACTATTGTTTTTATATGGAACATTAATTTTATATGGAACATGTGGACAAGTTCTGATAAAAGTGGATCTGATATATCAATGTTATATCCAGTGGCAAAGTGTTAATGAAAGCATTGGAGGCACAGCTTTTTTTAAATTTAAAATTAAAGATTGAATTAAAAAGTTCATTTCAATAATGCATTAGTAAATCAATGGATTAACACCCCTACCCATGATGCCCTGTGTTTCCCCATGTGCCCATGTCCTTCCCTTATGTTTGATCAAGGGTCGTTTGATTTGTGCATATATATGCAGCTAACAATTCTATCTAATAATATTCAGACACCTGCTTAGAATTTAAATTTCATATTTTTTAATTTCATGCAACTAGGGTCTAATGTTTTTTTTGTGTTAAAAAATTTTAAATCTGTACATAGAATCGGTGTCTAAAATATTTGGCCAAACCCCTTCATACAACAAACAGGGTTCTCTGTACCTTTTAATGTGCTTCTCCATGTTTCTAATTTACGCTTTGCCATTGGTGTCTCCTACTTGTGGTGCTATGTGATACCACATTTCATTTGGGTCTTGAGCTAGTTTTAAGAAAAAGTTAGATTTCTATTACTTCTCATGCAACTTATCATAGACATTCCAGTATTATTTGCTTATATCTATCTAGTCATGATATTTGTTATGATCTAATTTTATAAAATATTTTTTGTTATGCTGATTATGTTGAAAATATTTATCAAATAAAAGTTTATTTTATTGTTGATATGGTCTTGAATTGTTTGTTTATTTAGTTAGTTGTTTAGTTTAATTGTTTTAATTAATTGCTGGTATTCACTTTAAATGCAAAAGTTACTTTAAAAAATTGAAATATATCCTTTTTAATTTGGCGGACCAGTCATTTTGGTTGAGGACCAGCAAGTTTACAAAATAGTATTCCGCAGACCAGTAGGTTTTTACCAGATTTCTAAGGCTGCTATAAAGTTTCTACTGTAAATGTTTACGAAAATTATTAATATAATGGGTGTCAATCTTCAAAAATTGCAAAACTGAACTTTGAAAAATCTTTTCCCTCCAGTCTATCATTTTTTTTAAGTTGCAGAAAAATTAATAAAATATTATATGAACAATTGAATAGGTCCTTAAACTTTAAGCTAAAGCTGTAACCGAGTAAAACAGGCTTATTTTTGGGCAACTTATGTGATGTAAATACTAATTTAGTATGAAACGCTGCCAATTGGTCAGCTGATTTTGCATTCAGTAATAAACCTGGGACGGAATTCCGTTCACAGAACTTTTAGAAGAACCAAAAAATGGCACCTGTGAATTATAAATGGTTTAATTAAAATGCTTAGCTAAATGTGTTAATTTTTAGCCCAAAGAACCTTTAGATATCAAAATCAATCTTTATTGGTTATTTCTTTCATCAAACTTAACATTGTGTAATTCTTTTTACAGAAACGATGAAATTCAACTTAAAAATTTAGGTTAGGGAACAAATAGAAAATATTTCTTTAACAATACACATCTACACAAACAGAATGACTAAACACCTATTCAGTAAGTATTATAATTCTAATCCAAAACAACAAATATGATAAATAATTATTTTCTAACAAAAATAAATTGTTGGAATCTTAAAAAGAAAACACAAGCACACATAACTTGAGTTAAAAAACTTCCTTAAAATACTGTGCACAATTGGAAGCTTTGGAAAGTACTTTGTGAATTCTTTATTTTCTTAAATTGCTCTTTTCACCAAAATATTTTTGTAGACAAATTTGATAAGCATTAGACCACTGAAAAGAATAAAGAAATTTTAGAACTCAAGGATTTAGAAGACAAAATTAACTTTACAATAAAGCACTGCTTATGTTTCTTGCTTATACAGTCGAGTCCGCTTAATGTGATCGCAATTGTCCGAGACTAAACTGATAACATTATCCGATCGATAACAATAAGCGATCTCATATAAAAAAACAGCAAACAGTGTAACTAGATTGTTTGTCTTAAAATCAAAATAATGTAATCGTAATAAATGTATTCAAAACTCTATTTTTACTTTAGGTAAAAATTTTAAGGGGAGAATATTAGAGTAGATCAGTTAATAAAATTAAAATAATCGCTTACTTTGTATTTTTATAGAAAGGTCTCTCTTTTTACGCTCCATTTACATAATCAGAATTCCAGTAAACAAGAGAAAAATCTAAATTTCTTATTAGAAACATCTGCAAAGCGTGGATCTTGGTATTTCTTTAATCAATCACAATTCGGACCCCCCCATAACCGTTTTCTCCGTTTTCTTTCAATATAATATGGGGAATGTTTTATTTTTCTTACTCGTACTGAGTTTCTGAAAAAAGAATCGCCAGATGTTATCATGGAGCACATGTTTACTTGTAAAAATTGATCTTCAAAATGAAACTCGAACTCAAAAGAAAACACTTGGTATTCGTTTCGAAATGAAAATGTTCGAAAATTCGATCGAATATGAACGATATGGAACAGTATTCAAGAAATATTAACATTGAAATTGACGGTGTGCCTCAATCAGAAAATGAAAACCTTCTTGAAACTCTTGATAAAATTGCTGCAAATATCGGCTTTCAAGATGATCTGCATATTATGAAAGTTCATCGGGTACCTACTCTTTCTAAAAAACCGATAAAGTCTATCATATGTCAGTTCGGTTCGAGAAAAGATCGTGACAGATTTCTTTCCTTGGCAAGAAGTAAGAAGGATTTAAACATCAAAAGTTTAGATAGCAATTTTGTGTCAGCACCTTTCTATATAAACGAGCATCTTACTCAATATAACAAGTTCATATTATCAAAAGCAAAACAGTTTAGGAGGGAAAATCCAGAATACAAGTTTGTGTGGTGTAGGGAGGGAAAGGTCTTCGTGAGGAAAAACGAAAATGACAAAGTGATAAGAATTAGAAATGAAAGTGATCTTAAAGTATTAAATGATTGATTTGGACTTTTTATCACCTCACGTTGACTCTTTCACTCCCTGCACATCTATTCTGAATTCCCCCGATATTGATAATTTTGTTTGTAAATGTGATTCTGCCCACCTTTCTGTTTTCCACGTAAACATTAGAAGTCTTAGATCAAATTTCGATGAACTAATAGCCTATTTTTCTAGTATTAATATTTTTTCTGATTTTATCATTCTTTCAGAAATTTGGATTAAAAGTATAGAAACAAAATTGTTTCAAATAAATGGATATAACTCAATATTTAATTGTCGCGAAGCCAATAAATCGGGAGGCATTGCCTTGTATGCAAAACACAATCTATCAGATTTCGTGGAGGTTCCTGTTGATATAACTTCTGCTGAATGTGTATCTGTATATTCAAAAACCTTGAGTTTACAAATCCTTTCTTTTTATCGAGCACATGAGTTCAAGCCTGAAGATTTTATTTTTGAGTTAGAAAATTTGCTAAAATCATGTAAAATAAGAAACTTGATTATTGTTGGTGACATTAATATAAACATATTAGAAAATTCTGCAGTTTCAAATAATTATTTAAACACTCTATCAACCTATGGTTTAAAACCTGGAATCTTTGGAGTCACAAGGCAATCTTTTAATGACTCATCATCTTGTATCGATCATTTATTTTATAGGACTAATAGTATGTTTAATGTGAATTCGGCAATAATCAACTATCCTATTACTGATCACTTTCCCTTGTTTTCTGTAATTTGTTCTAATGTAGATGTCTGCCCTGTATCCAACTCAGTGGTATCATCAAATAATATTGTTAATCTTAACACATTCAGTGTTTTAGTTCAAACTACCGATCTATGTTTGTCTTTTAGTTCGTATTCTGATGTCGATCAGGTTTTCAAAGAATTTCTAAAAAAAGTAAATCATTTTATTACTTTTTCAAAATCTGCTCCTAAAATTGTTCAACGTAAATCCTTTAAAAAACCTTGGATGACAGCTGAGTTACTTTCAAATATTAGGGAAAAAGAAAAACTATTTAAACTATATAAAAAAAATAAATATAATCAAGATATTAAATCACGGTTTGTTTCCTTTAGAAATAATCTAAAAACTAAACTACGTCTTGCAAAATCTGAATATTATTATTCTAAGTTTCTGCAAACTGGAAGAAGTAGTAGAGATCAATGGAAAATAGTTAAAGATATACTTAATGAAAACTCAAAGATAAAGCAGTTACCTAACTACACTGAAAGTGAAATTTTAGCATTTGACTTTAACAAACATTTTTCTGAAGTCTTTAAAGGTGTAGATATCCCTGCAGATTTTCACTGCACGAAAATTCCTTCGTTACTTAATAGTATGTTTTTTTGTGAAGTGTCTAAGGAAGAAATCTCAAACTTAATTCATTCACTTCCCAATAAAAAATCTACGGGTATTGATCAAATAAACAAGAAAATGTTATCCATACTTTTTACTAAAAACGCCGAGTTTATCACTAGTTTAATAAATTCCTCATTTGAAAATGGTATTTTTTTCTCTGATTTAAAGACCTCAGTGGTCGTCCCCGTTTATAAAAAAGGTAATGTGAATGATTTGGGTAATTACCGTCCTATATCTCTATTAAGCATCTTTTCAAAACTTATAGAGAAACTGATGCAGTCTCGATTGATAAATTTTTTAGATAAGAACAATATATTTTCTGACAACCAATTTGGTTTTAGAAAGGGAAAAGGTACTGAGCAGGCTTTAATGGAGGTCACCAAAATTATTTACTCTAATGAAAACAGTAACCTGAAAACTGCTGCGGTTTTCCTTGATATTAGTAAAGCTTTTGATACAGTTAACCACAAACTGTTATTGCATAAACTTAACTGCATTGGAATAAGAGGAAATTTAAATAAATGGTTTAAATCATATTTAACAGATAGAAAACAGATAGTTAAAATAAATAACAAATTCAGTCAAGAGATTTCCATTGAAGGAGGAGTTCCTCAGGGATCGATATTAGGGCCAACTTTATTTTTAATTTTTATTAATGATTTTTGCGAAATTAAATTGGACTGTAAAATAGTAACCTTTGCGGATGATACAGTTTTGATTTTTTCAGATTACAACATTTCAGCACTTTATGAAAAAGTTGAGATAGGATTGAAAAAAGTAAATGAATGGTTTCATCTAAATTTACTTAACTTAAATACCTCTAAGACTAAATTTATGATTTTTAATTTAAAACCAACTATCTCTTTAAGAAACACCATAAAAATTCATAATTTTGTTTGTAATATGCAATGCAATGACTTATGTAATTGTGAAGTAATAGAAAGGGTTAATACGATTAAATATTTAGGAATTCAATTCGATAGTAACTTTAAATGGAAATCGCATGTAAATAATTTGCTTAACAAATTGCGATACGTTAATATTACGTTTTTTAAATTAAAAAGAGTAGTGGATCAACGATTTTTAATAACTCTGTATTATTCATGGGTTCAATCTATTTTAAACTATGGTATAACATGCTATGCATCCGATTACTTTAATAATATTAAACCTCTAATTCATTTACAAAACAAATTGTTTTCTCATTTCAAATACTTTCAGCAACCTATAACTTTTCTAACTTTACGCCAACTTTTTGTTTATCGGCTACTTATTTTCATTTTTAAAAACAAAAACTTCTACGAGCTAAAACCAGTAAATTATTTTATAAGAGGCACTAAAGGCAATTACTTTACTCCTAAATCCAGAAAAGAAATTATTCATAAATCTCACACTTTTTTAGGCCCCTATATATTTAACAAATTAAATGAAGCTACAAAACTTACAAATAATTATGCAGAATTCAAAATAAATATATCCAAATTCATAGAAGCACAAAAATCAATAGAAATTCTCTTTATAGTAAATAAATAAAGCTCCATCGCGTTGCCTTAATTACATCAAATGACATTTTTGATGTCATGACACGAGCTTATGCTCTTAATGATATCACATACATACATTTTTTTTTGTCCTTTGTTATTCCAATTTTGTGGTTTTCTTTTGTTGTATGTTTTCCGCTTTGTCTAATCTATGTGTGTCTATGTGTCTGTATGTTAATGTTAATGTTAATGAATTTGAATTTGAAAAAAGCGGTCGTTTTATAGGGGATATTGACAAATTTTGATAATATATTAAGCGGAGTGATGATTCATAGTTGATCACATTAAACGATGTATTTTACATTAAATTAAATAGGAATGATCGGGACCTGTCGATTTCGATAACATTATCCGATTGATAACATTAACTGTGATCACATTAAGCGGATTCGACTGTACAACGTTTCTATTTATATGTTGTTATCACAAGAAGTATATTCATTTTATTGCAAAACTGCTTCATTTATACTATGTGAATTGTGAATATGTTATATGTTGTTTCATTTCCTGACGTTATTTTAGAGAAATTACTCCAGAAGGAGGTATGTGGGAATGATCGAGGAATTTTTCATAAATATATTGTTTTATGTCAGTCTTCATGTCTTCAAAGACATAAATGGTGCTTTACTGTATAAACTGCTAATATGCTCATTAAAAAGAATCCATCAGCATTTCCCAAACATGTAAGAAATATTGTTTGAATAATTAAACTGGAAAGTTTAAACAGTCCAAACTCTAAGTGTAAACTCACTTATTGTCCGTGTGTTATTGTCCGCTTAACCAGCAATAATTGGTGAAATTCTCCTTTCAAGTCCAAACTCTGCTAAATAGCTGGCATGCATTTTAAAAATTGCCCATTTTTATACAAGGTTCTGGGCCATTCCATATGAAAGTGGACATGAGGGTTGAAATTTCAAATTGGTTTTATAAATTGGTCTCCGCGCTTCTCTTACTAGACAAAGGGTGGCAGGCATGAGAGGATCGCGGAAACGGGGGTACTTTGAATTGTCCTTGCGCAGAAACTTTCTGTTGAGGACAATTCAGAGTACATTGGAACACACTGAATCCCTTCCAAGCGTGGATCCGGAACTTTAAAAAAATTTGAATTTCGAAAAACATGCCGGATTTTTGAGTCTTCAGGATTTTCGGGAGACGGATAAGAGGTTCATTACTGTATTGACATAACAGATGGAAAATCCATACAACCCAACAAAAAAATATTCTATCAAAATTTTTAAAACACCATAAAAAGTCGTCAGTTTTATAAAACTATGTTTGTATAGTAGCTATAATCATGTTAACTGCATATATTGATCATAGTTTATTCAGTACAAAACCTTAAAATTGCATTACTCACACTGTCACGCCCGTCACAAATCCTATCACACATCCATCACAATAGAAAAAAATTCTTATTAATTAAATTACTAAACATTTGTTAGGAAATTTATGTATAATACTTAATCTGAATCTCCTTTATGTTTAAGCCATGAAAGTTTTATATATTCACAGGAATTTAAACAAATGGGTAGATAAGTGAAAACTCTTGTCTGAAAGGTTTCACACACGTCACAACACTTTGAAATTAAAAAAAATACTGAAAGCTGTTGAAGATTTTTTTGCTCAAATATTGAAGTACTTGCATAGATGAAAATAATAAAAATAATTTTTTGGGGATTCATTGGTTAATATATCCCCCAAAATTTAGATACAAACTTTAATGTGTGACCCTTCTACCTACGTACTGTTTTGAAAATTTGGAATTACATCTATTCTTATTCAAGAAGTTTTATTTAGATAATTTGAAACTTATGAAGTAGATAATGGAGGTTCTAGTAGGATGAATGTATATTATGTAATTAAAAATGGGATAAATACCTCAAGGAACACATAAGTCCAGCAGGCATAAATTTACCCGAGTTATAAAACCGAATCAGCATGATGACTCCAAGTGTGGATGTAGCAACTGAAAAAGAAAATTCCACTTTAACCTTTATATAATTGATCAAAGATAAGAATAATCACCAGGAGTCAATCCAACTGAAAATTGGGGCAGTTTTGTAGTAACCTTCATAAAATTAAGTCTTCATATAGTTTTTTTTTCGGAAGACAGTGCAACCCTAAAATTCCCTGGCTTCTGCAATACAAATTTCTGCAGTTCTCATCCAATGAAAATATCAACCATTTACCAAGGGCGGGTCCTGATCAGATTTTTGGAGGGGGCCATATCAGAGGGTTATATGCAATTCTTTCCAAATTTAGAAATCCAAATTCCTTAGAAAATTATAACATTGCAAAGAATTAACAAAAGAGAATTCAACTAATTAAAATTTTAACATTTGAAAGTGCTTTAAAGCAGCTTTTAGGTATTTATAGTTACTTTAAACATTACAGTGTAACGTAACATTAACTAGTTACCTATCTCAATGAATACTCAGCCAGTGGCAACTCGTCCATAGGGGCTGCAGCACCCCAACCAAAAAATCCCAATTTTTAATAGCTATAAAATATTTAAAAAATTATATATTTCCCCTATTTATTCTTTGATATAATCCCTTTTCAATTCATAATTATCTTCAATTAATCATAATGCTACAAATCGTTCCCTCCCCTTAAGCACTATCAGTCAAAATATTCTGCCGTCGCGACAAGTAATTTCTTTCCGGGTCGATCAGCACCTACAAATATACCAAACGAGGTGTAAAACAATACCTCTATCATAATGATAGAGGTATTGTTTTACACCTCGTTTTATCATATCAAATAAAAATATCAAGAATTAAGCATACGAATCTGTTAGGAGAAAAGGGGCTGCTGTTTCAGCAGCCCTGACCAAAAGGATGATAGCTTTTTCTCTTGCGAGAGAAAAACATAATAGGAAGAAGAAAAATATACGATTTCTACAACTAATAAATCACATTGGTTTTTTAGCTTTTCTCACTTACGGTTAATTTTTTATTTATAGCTTTTTTTTCTTTTCAACAGAGAAAAAATATCTTCGCCTGTTTCGGCTAAAAGATTTTTGCTTACTTTTTTGTGGTCACATTTTTATTTCTTTTTATACCGAACAATTTGAATTCACAATGTAGATTTTAGTTTCAGTTGCCAAGAGATAGTACTATATGAAATCAACCTTATCTTTGCAAGATGTAATAATCAGCTAAATATAGGTAAGTGACAGGTTTTTGAATATTAAGTGAGAAATAAAAATTTTATATTGTTCCTTTTGATTTTTTCAATGTTTTTGTTTTGTAAATGTTATTTTGTTTTTCTACCATTGGGCAATTCCATGGCAATGGAATAACCCCATTATGTTATTTACTTGTCTTATTTCAATTTTAAATTAATATAGTGAGATTTAACTGTAAAAATACGAATTAAGTAAATGTATGAGTTTGCTCTAGGATATTTTTATTTTCTTGTTAGTATTCTTTTACTAAATTTTAAAATTTAAAGACAGACTCAGATTTATCAATACTTTGTACTCATCAAATCTGATTAAGCCATCTTTACACACTTTCAAAGTTTTTTAGTGATTTATTTGGCATTATAACGCTTAAAATATGTTGCCAACTTGGTATCGCCGGAGCAGCACCCCTTATAATTTTAGCTTCTAGCGGCCACTTTACTCAGTGGATATCCAGGGACGTGCCGACTTTTATGGAAGTGGGGAGAAAATTTTCTAAGGGCCATTACCAGACTTTTTGTTTCGAGAGATGTTTTGACCCCAAATTTTTCCAAGGTCTTTTCCGAGTATAACATAACTACAATTCAAAACTTTGCTTAAGTACAAAAAGTTGTTTTCTGTAATAAAAAGTAATACTTCCTCCAAAGGAAACGGAGGGGGTCTGTTGGTCCTCCCCCAGAAAATTTTGTGAAATCTGCCTCTAAAAGCTGATTGAGACCTACAGAAATTTCAAGACAATTTAATAGATGCCATATTATTGCAAGGTCAGGGGGCCCTTGCCAGAAAAATTTTTGAAATATGCCCGCTTATATGGTATAGTTTAGGCCTGTGCTTTAAATCGATATAATAGGATAAACCGGTTTAACGATAACATCGGTATTCCGGTTTTAAGTCCATGCCAAACCCATTATATCGGATACCGGAATAATATCGGTTTGAGTTCCGATAAAACTCGGAGATTCGATTTATTTTCTTAAACCGATCTGCGTTCCGGTTAAAAAGATCCGGAACCGAGAACCGATACTATTTTACGGAATTGGATTCATAGATCGAAAGCGTTCGCGACGCGAGCGGTGCAAGATAAAACCAGTTTCACGGCGAATCGACGCGTCAGCGAATGAGCTATGAGTGAATTGTTTCAAAGTGCAATATATCGATCTTAAATTGAGCAGAGGGGTCGGTCTTCTTGTTCTGGTAAATTCTCGCATTTAAAACAGGTAGTTTGCGCGTGTGACACGTGTGTTGACCCTAACACCACGTGCAGTGCCGTATCGTCTGTTTTTATATTACAGTTGAGGAAAAATTCTTTTTTGCCAATTTGAGAAACCAGGAAGTTTTTAAGGTAAGTCAAGTAAGGTAGTGAAAACATGGGGGAAAAATCAATGAAATTAAGATATTTGAAAAATAGATGTTCTTAATAAGTAATTTTAAAGTGAGGGAAAAAGTGGTACTATGATCTAATGTTTGTTTTATATATTTCCGATAAAAATACTTTGTTCCTGAATAATATCGATTTAATCATTACATCGGTTTTAAAAGGAACATTAAAACATAAGGAACATAAATTTATAAATCGCCCAGTCCTAGTATAGTTTTATCTAATTTAACTTATGGAAAATCCAAAAGAGAACTACTTCAACTAAGCAGCTGATTTTTTTAAAGAAAAACACTATAAAATAGATGTCAACATTTTTAAGGGGGGGTTGGGGTTCTCCCCCAGAAAAATTTTGGAATTTTACCATTGAAAAAGTAATTTTAAGCTATATTTGATAGGAATTCTGAGAGGTGGCCATAGCCCCCCTAGACCTGCCCACGCCATTTACTTCATAATTTTTAAATAAATGGCTGATATTATCATCCTTAGTTCATTTATAAGCCTTTATGAAAAATAGGGTTTATTTTAACAATCCGGGCCAGTCGCCACAGGCTGGCGGAAGTTAGACGATAAGTGGATCTTTCTAGTTCCCAATGCTTAGTACAGCAACCCTAAATTATATTTCAATAGTCGTTCCGCAAAGTGCTTGGCAAGAGCATTTCGCCAAGAAGTCGCCATGGCCCGGATTCTTAAAATTTACCAAAAAAAGGATTATCAACAAGACAATCATATTTTTTAGTTCTGAAATGAAACTTACCAAAGCTTAGATAGTAGTTGTTTTCATCTATGGACATTTCATAAGCACCATAAGCTAGAATGCTGCCAAATGTCAAACCAGCAACAAGAGAGGGAACACTACCTGAAATTGACAAGTGAATAACTTTGAGCCCTGTAACTTAGAGGACTGTAATTTGGGACTTATAATTTCCATGCCTTTGCAACATTTGTGGCCATATAAAAACAATACACAACTATCAGTGATTGTAGACACTGTAAAAATGGTGTACAGCTTTAGAAAGAGTCCTCAAGCCACCATGTTAACCCACAGCTGAAATGATGACTGACAACCATAGATATCTAAATATTAATGTTATTATTACCTTAATAGATTCTAAAATAATAGAAATTAGTAAATTATTGTAATGACTAATTGACTATTATTATTGTTAGTAATATTTACCTATATCTCTATGCTAACAACCCCTAATCATATAGCTGTGGTTACACATGGCAACTGGAGGAAAGGACTCTTTCTAATGCTTTTTTTAATCATCTTTACAATCTGTAGCACCGTAACTTCTTATTAACATTTAATATTATGGAAGTGTTAGATAAACGCATAAAAAATTTTGAAAATTACACACCCGCTTTAACATAACCCATTATACCACCAGCGGCAACAGACAGAGCATAGCAAGCACCAGCAATATCTAACCCCATTGTAGATCTTAAATTTATAAAAAATGTTAAAATAAATGAGATTCTGCTTCTGCTCTTCCCTTTGTTTACGTTTTGTTTTTATTTAACTCACAAACTTAACTCCTACTACCTCTACAAAGACACAGACCAACGAGTCAGCGAAATGCACTGATAGTGGGCGGAGTTAATTGCAAAGCGCATCGCACCGCAGGTCAAGGAGGAAAAGGTAATCCGTGCGACAGTGGCGCGTAGACCACTTAGCTATAAAACAAATAAGTTTGTTTTATAGCTCAGTGGCGTAGACAGGGGGGTGAAACGGGTCTTTAGCACCACAGAGTAGTAGAACAGAGAGTCCGTGGCCATAGACGCTAATGGAAATTGAAAAGTTGGATGGATATGGGGCTATTTTGGCGATCGCACCTACGTCACGAGAGGCGAGGAAAAGCGTGATTGGCCTCATTCCTTCTCCATCGAAAATAGCGGCCAATCACAGGTTTGATCTCTCTGTCAATTATTTAGTTCCTTGTGGCGCCCTCACATCCAAAATATCGTTTTGGACCCTCTGTTTGAATTTTTCTGTTTTGCACCCCAGAACTTTTATAAAAATTAAATATTTCAGAATAGTATTTTTTTATTCCCACATTCCCAAAATTCGATAAGGTATACCAAAACAAGCTAAAATCCAGTTTTTTAAGTTCAAATTTTCAAAAATTTACGAGGAGAAAGCCCCCCAGACCTCCCTTTCATATTTGGAACTTTATTAGTTACAACTTTTTTGCAACAAGTTCATCAATATCCTAAACTTAAAAATATATGCCTAAAATCCTACATATTATAAATGTCCAAAACTCGGACTACATTCACCAAAACTGGTTGAAACCTTGTTTAAAAGGGTCAAAATAATTTCTCACATTAAAGATAAATGACTGCTTAACAATATAGAAATTTCTCATTTATGAGATTTAACCCGTTAAAGCAAAGCGACTCCCCATATAGTCAGCACATGTCTATTATAGAACTTGAACACGTTAAAACTTAATAATCTAGTTATATTCTTTAAAAGAATGTTATCCAAGGGTATAAATATGATCTTTAATTATTTTTCTTTTAACTTAAATGTGCTTATAAATTTTAGAACATTATAAAATAATGTAAGATATGAATTGAATAATTATAAGATATTAATTGAAAAATTTGAATAATTTTAAAAAACGAATTGGAAAAATTTTGAGATATGAATTGGATCTAAGGTACTTTTTGTGATTACATTTCGAATAATAATTATTTATGATTTTAAGTAAATAAAATGTTCTTATCACATTAAATTTAGGTGTTGATGAAATACTTTGTTCTAGTTTGTTATTCATTCAGAGAAAAAAATGAGTGTAATTCAAAACCTTAATTTTTTTCTTTAATTTTGCTAACATCATTCACCCCAAAAATAATTTCTGGCTACGCGACTGTTGGCGGAGATATTGGCATGTGAAAATATAACTTTTTCAGGCCTCAAAAACGAAAAAGTTCTCAAAATTTGCAAATTCTTCAGTGTTATGGTGAAGTTTTGTGTTTTTTAGTTGAATTAAGACAAAATTTAATAAAAAAATTTAAAAATTGCAAATTTGAGAACATTTTCTTTTTTTAGGCCTGAAAAAGTGCTATTTTCACATGCCAATATATATCTCAGCAAATACCCTAACCGCAACAAGGTTTTTGCTCTATCTCCTTCAGTTTTTATATTAATTTTTTCAACTTTTTTATTTCGCGGCTAGGTGCGCTGTTAGTTATCTCAATGGATTTTCCAGGGTCACTTACCTAGGGGTAAATCTTACTTCTGTGACCCTAGAACATGTTGCCTCCAAATAAAAGCAGCGAAACAGACTTTTGAAATACCCTGTATAAACTAATATCAATTGAAAAATGTTTTAGATAATATTCTTATAAAATATTGTACTTAATGAAGTTTTAACCATATAACAAGCATTTTTTCCAAAAAAGTTGGATTCCACTAGAAAAAAATTTAAAATGTTTTTAGTTTGCAATAAAAAATGTTTTTAGAAATGTATTACAGTTACCTCACAATGATCTTTCTTTAGATATTTAATATCACACATGAAAACATATAACTTAAAAATGTAACCTGCAAAGCAAGTGATAAACTAATTTTAATGTACATCTAAGTATTACTTGCCATTTTCTTCGTAAATGAAAATATACATTCAAAATTAATTAGTGAACACAGAGCAGCTGCACAAATGATAAATTTGATATTCTTATAAACAATTCTTAAATCCAGTTCTTTAAAAATAAAATCTGAACCATTGAAAAACCATTTTTCCACAGATTTTTTTCAAAAGGGTTTATCTTTACTTGAAAAATTAAAATTTTTAGTGAATGATATGCATTTAAAAATTTTCTTACAAACATTCTAATGTTTTTTCATTCGATATTTTTTATACTCAATATTTCACATGAAAACCCAAATTTGGAAAAAGTAGCTGCAATTAAGAAAGTAATTTTATTGATCAATGGAACAAATTCCAGGGTTCCCACTCAATTTCAGAAATAAAATTTCCCGACTTTTCCAGGTCAATGTTTAAGAATTTAGGTAAAAAAACTAGCAATTCACGGCAATTTTCGGACACTTCTTGCATTTTTGCACATAATTTTCAATAAAGTCACAAATTTTTCACTTACTAGAGCCAAAATTGAAACTCAAACATTAAAAATTTTCATTTTCCAGGTATTTTTAAAGATTTTCCAGGTTTTTGCCCAAAATTTTCAATTTTCCCTGACTTTTTAGGTGAAATTTAAATTCCCTGACTTTTCCAGGTATTCCCTGACCCGTGGGAACCCTGAAATTCCCTGATTTTTCCAAAAGCTTAAAATTCCCCGACTTTTCCAGGTTGCTAGACACCCTGTTTAAGATTAAGTATATGTTTTAAAAGAAAATTATACAAGTTCCTTTTATCGAATCTTAAAAGAGAAATATTTTATACAAATAGATAAACCTAAATTATTTATTTTAAAACTTATTTTACAGTAAAAACACAATGAACACAAATATCTGATCTGTTCTGATTTTAAACTTCTGTGAAGCGCCCTCGAATGCGTCTTGCAAGCTGAAAATCTTCCTTGGTTACAGTTACTCGTTTGGCATGTAAAGCACACAAATGAGCATCTTCAAACAACTCTACCAAATAATACTCTGCACTCTCATGTAAGGCTTCCAGTGCTTTTGCTTGGAACCGAAATGCACTATCAAACACTTTCATTTCTAACTCTCTAACAAGGCGGCTAAAGGGTAAACGAGGTATAAGTAGACTCTGGAAAAAATATACAATTAAGACATTTAAAAGGTTGTAATGAACAAAATAAATTCAAGTTCATTCACATTTAGTCAAGGAAAATATTTACAGCACAAAGGTAAAGAAAGGTAATATTGGACAAAAATGCAGTAATGTCATTTTAATATGACAATCTATTTTTATGATTAAAAAAATAATGATTTTTTCATTAGCCTTCATTCAATAGCTTACTTTAACATAGTTTTTTTCTCAGAGATTGAGAAATTTCTTTTGTAATAAACTAAATTATTCATGAGATTTAAAAAATAAAAGTAAAAAACCTTTAAAATTCCAATATTCAAATAAGAATACTAAATGTTTATACTACATTGCCAGAAACTTACTGTAGAAGTTTGGTAATGCCAGATTTCTTGGTAAGCTTTATTGTAACGATCATAAATTTCTCCCACTGGAACAGTTTTTTTCAGGACCCGATATCTAGAGTTATCATTACGTTGGCGCTTTTTAAAAGGCTTTACTATGTGGTGTGACTCCTCAGTTGAGTCTGATTCACAAAGTTCCTCCTTGAAAAAATAGAATAAGGACAAATCTGATTATAAGAAGTCTAAAATAAATTATGAAAAAAAAATGCTTGGATAGAAAAATTACCTCTTTATAATCACTGGCACTGGATTCAGAGGGAGTTTTTGATCCTAAAAGAAAAAATTATGCTCATCACATGAATACATCATTGTGTAAGATATTTCGCACAATTCTCATATTCACCAAATGGGCAATACCATGCCAAATGTATCTGATGTATAGTATAGCAACCCCACTATATATACTTGTGTTTCATGTTCTTATGTAGCGCTCCCACTCTCATACTCTCACGATGTCTTGTCCATAATAAATGTCTTAGTGTTAAGCTCTGTGTAGTCCCTGTCTTATGCTTTTCGACACTGGAGATTTTTTTCTTCCACTGAGCGTTGCTCGGCCCCGCACATTGTTTAACAAAATACATTTTCAAAAAGACAAAATTTTAAAGCTTACCAAAAATAAAATAAATAAAACATTTTTACCTCTAGAATAGGAAAGATTTAATAGAATTCTTTTAGTGTAAATTACAAGGTGCGTCAAATTTATTCTAACTTGAGGGTACTGTACTGTAATTATTAAGTGTTTCCAGGGTTCCCACTGATTTTAACCTTCCAGCAGGCGCGCTTTTTATAGAGAAAGATAAGGACGCTTGTATCTCCTATATAAACAATCGGAAAAGTATATTTTCAACCATAACAATTTTGAAACAGCCGATTCGTTTATGGTTAAAATGATTACGTTTCATTAAAATATATTTTAAATATTCGATGATCAAATCCAACCTAAGCATCTCTCACATACGCGCGCCTGCTGGAAGGTTAAAGACAAAAATAGTTGCTTTAGTTCTTAAATTATCAAATTCAACACATGATCAAACCAAACTCAAAATATTTTGTTTTATTTTAGCTTAAAATTGAAAGAAAAGAAGACAATCACATGGAATGCAAACCCCCTAATGTTACATTCTGAATTGTTAAGAGGGGGGATTTTTATCTCTGCACCCTCAGGGGTGTAGAATATCCAGGGTTCATACTCTATATAACATAGTAAAATTCAGGAGTATTTAAGGAGTTTTTCAGGAGTAAATTACTAAAAAATCAGGAGGTAAAGTCATTAATTATTAACCTGAAACAACTTTGTATGTTGCGAGTAGATTGAGTTCAGAATGAGGTATGGAGCATGGAATTGGAGTTAGAATTTCACATTTTCAACGCAATTTTATTGATAAAAAACAATTATTTCCCCAAAATCGATAATAAAATTTCATTTTGCCCTTTGAAAGATGTTTTTCAGGAGTCAGAGGGTAAAATCAGGAGAAAAAACATAGTTTTTAGGAGTTATAAGGGCCCTTAGAAAAATAAAGCAAATTTCAGGAGTTTTTCAGGAGGCGTACGAACCCTGAATATCCAAATGCCTGAATGAGGTTTGATGGAAATTCAAGCTGCTCTTGGTAAATTTTTGCCCGAGATAGAAAGAAAAGCTAAGAAATCCAATCATCATTAGCCGACAAAGTTAACGAAGGAGAAATTTACAAGTAGCTTAAATTGAAGAAAAGTGGACAATTTTTTAAATTTAAAAAATGAGCCACTTTTGAGCTAAGATTATAAATGTATAAAGTGTAAAAACAAGAGTTTAAGATAATTA
The DNA here is from genome assembly GCA_024610705.1 of Tetragnatha versicolor. Lineage (NCBI taxonomy): Eukaryota > Metazoa > Arthropoda > Arachnida > Araneae > Tetragnathidae > Tetragnatha > Tetragnatha versicolor. The sequence continues at coordinate 12,535,667 of JANDEH010000012.1, read as the reverse complement.
AAATTTAAATTTAAGGATCTTATGAAATCCATTAGTTATGGATGTGTGAATCTCATTTGTCCTGCAGTTTAATTTCAAGCTAAGTTCTATCCTTCAAATTGAAATCTACTTTTACTAATAATATAATATTACTTTTTGTGTTGGTTATGAAAAAAAACCTTTATTATACTGTTGTTTTTATAACTTGTAATTAGTGTGTAAGTGTGAAACCTTCCAGGGTTAATAGATCTATAAGGGGACATCCATAAATTACGTGAGGTCAAAAAGGGGGTGGGGTTTCGAAAAATCTCACCAAGAAGGGAGGGGGGTTGATTAAAATCTCACGTCAACATTTTAAGTTAGAAATTATACTATTTTCTTTTTTTTAAGTACTAGGGAGCTACCGCCCCATGCTCGCTATCACTCGCCAACCCCCGTAAACTAATGACGCAGGACCTTTTGGAATTGCTTCGCAATTCCCACAAATTCCAACTCGCTGAACTTAATACACTTTATAAAACAATTAAACAATTTACAGAAAAAACGTCAACCAACTTTCCAAAAATACTTCACCAAATCCCCTCCATGAAATCTCCCTTAAAAGTTTGAATATATATTAACTCGAACTTATCAAAAATTCAAACGAAATGTTTTTAAAAATATTCATCTTAATTATTTTTAATCTATGATTATAAAAATAATCATAGATTAAAAATATAATAAATAATGTTTATCAATATTCGGACAAAACAAAAAATATTATTTTAAAGTAACTCGTTAGTATAATATACCTAGTGTTTATCGTTCATATTTTTTAAACCCAGACTTGTTAAACAATACCGATTAAGAAATTGAAAATAATAAGAGACAAAACATCACTCTATGTTTACAACTAATTTCGATAAAATCAGACTAAAAATTATAAATACTGGACAAAAAGTGTGAAATTTTAGTATAAAATGGCGTACATGTAAGTTTTTAGAATATGTTTTTATCAGTCTTTGAGTGATATTTCATCAAGGAAGTACTTTTTTAAATGGTGAAAAAACATGTTTCATCTTAAAATATAGCGTCAATCGGTCGTTGTGATTGGATTCATAATAATTTGATCAAAAAATCGAAGGGCCTACTCGGAAATCCGGAAAGAATCCGGACATTTTGATACCATATATGTGTCATTCGGTTCAGTAATTAAAAAGCCTTTCTCTGGAAACCGTTCACTAAAAACTTTTTTTAGAATAGAGAGATAAGAAAGGAATACACACAGATAAGATACTGTGGTGATTTTTAGGCTTAATTCCTTCTTTCTCAGTTTGAGTGAACCGTTTGCTCTTTCCGTCTCTTTTACATGTCATAAATTTTCTCAATCAAAATTATGCTGTTTTGTGCGGCTGTTTGTCTGTTCATCTTTTGACGCTCCCACGCTCGTAGCCTTTCTTGTACCAGGGATGTGATTGACCAAAAATCAAAAAAGAGGAAATCCCAAATTATGTTCTTACTTTATTGGTGTTTAATTTTAAGATTTTGTTTAATATATAAAAAGTGGTTAATTATAGAGATCCAAGCACAAAGAGGGTCTGGGGATCCCCTCCCAGAATTTTTTTTTGAAATTCAACCCTTAAAACAAAGTTTTAACTTGTTTTGGACTGCTAGTCCAATTTTTGAGGGGATGGGTATCCTGCCATACCCCTTGATATCATATCTGAAACAGGTTATAATCCAACCCGATTTTTTAAAAACACTGCATTATTATCTTATCTAGCTTCAAAGTGATCTATCAGTAAAAATTTACAACTTAGGAAATCCTTAATAAAAATTAGTTGAAAAAACTCACTGAAATTGATAAAACGCTATCTGAAAGGTATCACTAGACTTATTAGGCTCCTTTGACTATGCTTAAATTTTTTCTGCATCACAATTACAATGTGAAATGATGCCAGCTTCAACAAGCTGCCAGAAAAACAGTTCTTACGCGAAAAATCACCTATTTTTCGACTTTTCCCGCAGAATGTGATCCTAAAGAACGGACTTGATGGCTTCTAACCACTGTAAAGTTGTTCTTCCACATCGCACTAACAACACAAGGATAAGCTGACTTCAACTTGGCACCCGCCCGTTCAAGAAAGAAGTCGCGGGAAGAAAACACTCCGCAAGCAACACGAAACTTGCGTGAAAAATCGCGATTTTTCCAACTTTTTCCGCTTTAAATCAGGGTTGGCAAAAACCCAAGGTTTTTTTTAAAAAGAGGAGGGTTGGGTTTTTTCAATAAAACCCTGAAAAAACCCATATAAAACTGGGTTTTTTCGGAAAAAGTAAGTTCTCCTTCATAGTAAGTGGGTTTTTCAAATTTTAGTGAGTTCCTTCTATGTTAAATGTGTTGTGTCAAAATAATGTCAGTTTTTCCACAGTTAAGTGGGTTTTTTCAAAGTTTTTATACTTTGAAAAAACCCTTTGAATAAATATCCTAAACTTTGAAAAAACCCACAGAAATTTTAAAAAATCTTCCTTATTTTTTTATATCTAGTTTGAACTTTAAACGTCTTAAATTTTGAAAAAACCCCATTCAATAATGAAAAAACCCACTGAATAATGAAAGAACCTATTTAACTTTAAAAAAAACTCCCTGAAATTGAAAAAACACCATTAAGTTTTTTAAAACCTTGTTTAAATTTTGAAAAAATCCATTAAATTTTAAAAATATCCTAAACTTTGAAAAAAACACATTAAATTTTGAAGGAGCTGCCAAAATCTTGATTTTTCTTGAAAAAACCCAAAAATGGGTCCAAAATGTGGGTTTTTTCACATGGTTTTTTTTGAAAAACCCATTGGGTCCAATCCAGCCAACCCTGCTTTATATTGTCATTTTCTCGGAAATGATAGGCAAAGTAAAAAAAATATGGATTATCTAGAAAAATCCAAATTAGTTCACGGGCCGAGTAAACGGGAGCTTCGGAATGAAAGAAACGCGGACATCTTTCGCTTGCAGTAGCCGACATTTCTCGGAAAACGGCCCGCTTTCGAACTCCTGCCGTTCAGTCAGATTTACATGGAAAGCGGAAGAATCACATCCCTGTGTCCAGATCGAAGAGGAATTTTTTCCCCCGTGAAAGTTTCTTCTGCGGAGAAGAGTTAGTTTGAGGAAAATTGTTTAAAAAAAAGCGGAACAATACAAAAAGTCACAAAACGCGGAATTCCCTGAAAAAATCACATCCCTGTTGTACTATTTGATTCCCCTTCTCTGGTCCCCTGACTAGTCATAACTTTTCCGTCCAACGTAATCTTTTAATTGCCAATATTTTAAATTAATTGTGGAGATAAGAATACCTTTTTGTAACCCATTTAAAATTCAGTAGATCATTTCTTTACTTCATTGGCAGTTTTTCTGGCATAAATGAATGTCTATGGAATGAGCAAATATGTATCCTTTTAAGCTAGACATTGTAAAACTTCAAATAGTTTTGTGTGATTTTTATAATAAAGAAAACCTGAATGTAACATAAGGTCCTTTCCCCCCACATCATTAATAATGTATAAAAGTTTTAGGTGCTATGAAGCACAAAACACAAACGAATAGGATAGAAAATAATTTTTAAAGGTTGTAGGTAAGGTAGGTTGTTAAGTGTGATCTCTCAATCTAAAAACATTGAGGCTTCGAGCCATTAACCTTTCTCGTGAGCTGCCGCCTGGGAGGTGTCTTTGTATTGCTTATGTTTCTGTATTGCTTGTGGCAACAGCTTTCATTTAAATTCTCTTGGTATATAAGGTTGTACGGAAACTTGTGATGTTATGTGAGATAGACGATGCAGCTCGCTCTTTCTTATTTGATCGTTGATGTTACTCTGCTTACCTCAGTTTGAGGCCCTTTTAATTTTGATGATCTTTGTTCCAAATAAATACTTTTACTTTTAAACTATCATGCCTACCTTTCATTTCTCAGTCCACTGCCCTTCTTTAAAAACCCCAACAAGGTTACGGGCCCAGACATGTGCACTGAGAGTAGGTGTGATTTGGAACTTAGAGCGAGCTTTGCTTTTGAGGAGTTGAACTTTTAAAATTTTTGGATCCTGATTTTTGATCCTGTACTCCTGGACTTTTTGAGACTCTGCTGACCCAACTTTAAGATGGAGGTTCCTGGCATCCAGTTACTCGGACTTGAGAACTACAACACTTGGGCTGACGACGTGAAATGCGTGCTGATGAAAGAAAAGGTCTGGCGCATAGTTTCCGGCTCAGAGAAGTCACCCGTGGGAAACCAAGTAACTGAAAAGGAGAAAGCCGATTTCCAGCAGAGATGCGACAAAGCATTCTCGATCATCTATCTTCACATGACCCCTGATTATAGAAGCCTGCTGTCTGATGAGGAAGACCCGGTCAAAGCCTGGAAGACCATAGCTGAACATTTCAAGCCTGATAGTCGAGCTCGAGCCTACGGACTGGCGCATGATTTCTTCAATTGCCAAATCAACGAGGGAGAAAGCATCGGTCTGTTTGCTGCTAGACTCAGGCGTCTGATCACTCAGCTGAAGGATGCAGACAAGTCTTTACCCGATTGGCTTCACGGTCTTCAACTCATGAGGTTCCTGCCTGAGCAATATAACAGCCTCATCCAGAACATTTATCGTTGGGACGATACGAAGTTTAAATTCGACAATATCCTGAAAGAGCTAATTGCTAAAGAAGCCCGTATCCAACAGACTCAACGAGACCATGGGAACACAGCATGGCACGTCCAACCTAAGAAAAGCCCAGCGGACGATGACTACCCCTTGATATCTTCTGATGAACCAAGGAAACCTAGAAAGAGATCCAAGAAGATCCTAAAGTGCTTCCGTTGCGGTGAGCCTGGCCACATTATCCGGAACTGTAAGCTACGATCTTCAACTAAGAAAGATTCCAATCCTTCCAGCCTCGTCATAGAGACTTGTACCAGTGACGTTTCCAGTGACTCTTGGGTGCTTGACTCAGCTGCAACGCGGCATTTCTGCTGCAACAAGAACTTGTTGACGGACTTCCAACCAGTTTCCGGCATGACAATTTCCGTAGCTGTAGAAGGGATCAGCTGTCCTGTGGAGGGTACTGGAACTGCTCACTTACAATTCTGGCAGAAGGGGGAGTGTAAAGAAGTTAAATTGTTGAATGTATTTTACTCGACTAAACTTAGAAAGAACTTAATATCAGCTTCTATTATAGATAAGAAGGGTTTAAGTTTTGTGGGTAAAAACGGTAAAATTTGCGTTTATACCAAAGACGGTAGCAAATTATTTTATGCTAAATTGGAAAATGGTTTATATTATGTAAAACCTTATGTTGTAAAATCTGAAAATACAAAGAAAGTTTTTGAGGCTAGTAATAAGAGTCATAAGAAAAAGAAAAGTGTAAAAGGTTCTAAAAATGTAGATGCTAGTTCTGATAATATTCAGGGTAATGTGACTTTATCTGATGATCTAGAATTGTGGCATAGAAGATTTGGTCATATTAATTGTAAATACATTTTGAATACCTGTAAAAATCAGAGTGTAAATGGTATGCCTAATTTAAAGTCTTCTGATGTAAACTGCGAGCCATGTAAATTAGCAAAAACTAGAAGAAAGTCTTTCAAAAGTATTGGTAAAATTAGATCTAATAACCCTCTGGAGTTATTGCATATGGACGTCTGCGGTCCTATGCCTAATTTAAGTAAAGGTGGTTTCAAATACTTCTTAACAATCACCGATGATTTTTCTCGGAAAGTAACCACTTTCCCTATGAAAGAGAAAAATGAGGTGTTTAAGTACTTTACCAGTTATCAAAAACGAGTTGAAAGGTTTCTGGGTAAAAAGGTTATCACTATAAGAACTGATAATGGCATGGAATTTTGCCATTCAGAATTTGAAAAGTTCTTGGATGATCAGGGAATTGGGATTGAACGTACTAACACTTACACACCCGAACAAAACGGGGTAAGTGAAAGGTTCAATTATACTGCCCTTGATGCTGTTAAGGCCATGCTTAATGATGGCGGGCTCGATAAGAGTTTTTGGGCAGAGGCTCTGATGTGTTATACGCAGAGACTCCAACTTTCAAAGATGGTTGTCAGTAGTCCTTATGAGTAAGGAAAATTTTTTTGGAAGTTGACCCTAAAAACAGGGTTGTTTTAGTCCGATTTTTTCCCCTGCCATCCCCCTTGATGTCATATCTGAAATAGGTTATAATCTAACAATATTTTTTAAAATAATGCATTAAGCTTCAGAGTGATCTAACAGTAAAAATTTACAACTTAGGAAATCCTTAAGAAATATTAGTTGAAAACACTAAAATCGATAAAAACGCGATTTGAGAGGTATCACTGGACTTACTAGGCTCCTCTGGTCATGCTTAAATTTTTCCTACAGCGTAATTACAATGTGAAAAGAAGCCAGCTTCAACTACGCGCGGGAAAACGGTACTTACGCGAAAAATCGCAATTTTTCGACTTTTCCGCCGAACGCGGTGATAAAAACCGGAACACGGCTTCTAACCACTATAAAGTTGTTTTTTCCACATCGCACTAACAACGCAAGAAGAAGCCGATTTCAACTTGCCGCCCACCGCTACGCCGTTTTCCACCCGCTAGCAACAAAAATCCCGATCGCTCGCCACCCTGTTTTATGTAGACTGAAAATATCCTAAATATAGAGCATAATTGAGAAAAAACCTTGCGCTTTTAAGTGCTTTTTATGATAGATTTCCGATTTTCCGTAGCTTTTTCGATGTTATCCGTAGTCCGTAGTTTAACGACGGCATCCGTAGAAACTACGGAGAATCCGTAGTAGTTGGAGTCTCTGTATACGTACGTCTGGAATAGGGTATGTCACGGGGATAGTGACAAAACTCCTTTTGAGTTATTTGGAGGTCGAAAGCCTTCTGTTAAACATATTAAAGTGTTTGGTACTCCTGTAAGTGTGGGTATTTCTAAACAGTTGAGGGGAAGGCTATTGACTACTAAAAAGGGAATTTTTGTTGGTTATGCTCAGAAAACTCGTGGTTATAGAGTTTGGATCCCTACTGAGCGAAAAATTGTTGAGTCAATTAATGTTACTTTTGAAAATGAATCTAAACGCAGTGGAGCTGTACTGGGTCCTTCAATACAATTAAGTTTTGATTCGGATGATTCTAGTTCTGATTTTTGGGATACAGAGAGTCCTAAGGTTTTGGACGAGTCGGATGACAGTCAAAATTTAAGTAGACCTGTAAAATGGTTACGTGAGGCAAAAGATAGGACTGACGGTTCAAGAACCGATATTTATTACTACCCTGAAGGATCCAATACCAGACTCCGATCACATAAGGATGTTATTGATTACTGTGCTAAAAGTAACCTGATTTATAATGAGCACTTATTTAACTTTAATGGAAAGGTTAAATATTCTGGTATTGTTGATGATATTACTGATGTTAATGAGGTATATCAATCTAATTTATGACTAGATAATGTTTCTGTACCTAAGAGTTATAAACAAGCCTTGGACAGTCCCCATTGGGTTTCGGCAATGAATGACGAACTGAAAGTTATAAATGATCGTCAAGTGTGGGATTTAGTTCCTATAAACCTTTAAATACTCCTATAAAAGGTTGCCGATGGGTTTTCACTGTAAAATGTAATGAAAAGGGGAAAATCGTAAGGCACAAAGCACGACTTGTTGCTCAGGGTTTTAGACAAACCAAAGGTATACATTATGACGATGTTTTCAGTCCTGTGGTTAATTTTTCAATTATAAGAATGTGTTTTGCAATTTTAGTGTGTAAATTTAAATGGCTGCATTGCCAAGTAGATGTTAAAAATGCATATTTATACGCTTCAATTTCAGAAAGTATTTATATGACACAGCCACCTGGATTTGTTGATAAAGATAAACCTGAACATGTTTGTAAGCTTAACAAAGCACTGTATGGTTTACACCAGTCTGGACGTGAATGGTTTCAGGAAATGCATGTTGTACTAATTGAAATTGGTTTTCAGAGACTGCAATGGGCGAATTGTGTGTACACTTTTGAGGGAAATGTTGTTCTTTTACTCTATGTAGATGATATTGTAATTTTTGGTAAAACTAGTATTGTTGTTAAAAATGCTATACAAAGTTTAAGTTGCCATTTTGATTTAGAGGTAATGGGCAAAACTAGAAAATTATTAGGTGTTGAGTTTTGTGAAGATGGTGAAAATTTGTATCTAAGCCAAATAGAGTATATTGAAAAGGTTTGTGAAATTTATAAAAAGTTTAATTTCCCATGTACTTCTTTGCCAATTGCTGTTGGAACTATTTTATCTAAGATTCAGTGTCCTAATTCTGAAGAGGAAATTGCTGAGTGTTCTAAATTACCTTATCGTAATTTACTTGGTTGTCTATCTTTCATAGCTTCGAGAACACGTCCTGATATATGCTATTCAGTTAATATTCTGTCACAATTCCAATCTAATCCTGGTATTGTACACTGGAATACTTTGTTAAAACTGTTAGGTTATGTCTGTAAAACTAAGCATTATAAGTTGAATTTATCTCTGGTCAATGATTTATATGTAAATTGTTTTAGTGATGCGGACTTTGCATCCAATCGGGATGACCGAATTTCAATTGGTGGTATGATTATTTTTATAGATAACACTCCTATTCTTTGGCGCACTTTTAAGCAAAAGTGCATAAGTTTATCTACTATGGAGAGTGAGTATGCTTCGTTAACTGAAGCTGCAAAGGAGCTAATTTGGATTATTAGAATGTTAAATGAATTTGCTAGTAATAAATTGTATAAAGGTAAATTTGAAAGTTTTCTGTATTGTGATAACCAAGCAGCTATCAATTTTTCAAAGTCTTCAATTGAGAACTCTCGTACGAAACATATTGATATAAAATATCACTTTTTGAGAGATTTAGTTTTGAGTAAGTCTTTTACTTTGAAATATGTAAACACTAAGAGGAATTATGCTGATTTATTTACTAAATCCTTGCCTAAGATTGGTTTAAGGACTTAAACTGATAAAATTTTTGTATAGTAGATATTTTTGTGTATTGAATTTATGTATTTCTAAGCATTTTTGTAAGTGTTATGTTTTTAACTTTGTGAGAGGAGGGCTATTGTTAAGTGTGATCTCACAATCTAAAAACATCCAGGCTTCGAGCCATTAACCTTTCTCGCGAGCTGCCGCCTGGGAGGTGTCTTTGTATTGCTTATGTTTCTGTATTGCTTGTGGCAACAGCTTTCATTTAAATTCTCTTGGCATATAAGGTTGTACGGAAACTTGTGATGTTATGTGAGATAGACGATGCAGCTCGCTCTTTCTTATTTGATCGTTGATGTTACTCTGCTTACCTCAGTTTGAGGCCCTTTTAATTTTGATGATCTTTGTTCCAAATAAATACTTTTACTTTTAAACTATCATGCCTACCTTTCATTTCTCAGTCCACTGCCCTTCTTTAAAAACCCCAACAAATCTCACGTGGGGGGAGGGGGGTCCAGCAAAATCTCACCCAGGGGGATGGGGGTCCAGATTTTGGAAAAAACACCTCACGTAATTTATGGATGTCCCCTAAGTAGATTGGGGTTGACTAAAATTAACACTGTTTCCACTCATCTGAACAATTATTGTCATTTGTAAAGTATTATCCTCTTCTATACATACTAAAAGATAAAAAAATACACGGTTAAGCTTATGCTGAGATAAATTGAAGTTTTTATTTGTAAGGTATATTACTGAAAAGTATTTTTCTTATTAAATTTCCTAATTAAGTTCATGGAATTAAATAAACAATCGTATTTAATAATGGATTCTATTTTATCAGTTGAATTTCTTGAGAGCTTGATAAAAATTAATTAATGTAATAAAATATAAAATTAATGTAATGTTAATTTCTCTTTTTTAAGTTTTATAGATAAAGGGATTTTCTTTTTATTTAGAAACATTGTAAGACTCTGTTTCCCTTACTTCAGAAAAAAGTCAAAATTTTAGACCATCTGCAAGGAATAAATGCAATGAAAAAAGGTTAAAATTTTGAAGATAAAGTAAGGGATAGAGATGGTCCACACAAGGTTCAAATTTAAGTGAAGTGGTCCACAGACATATTTGAGTTGGGAACCACTGAGGTAAACAAAAATAATAATTATACTTAATTTTTTTAATCCTTACTTTTGCGCTTTTTTTTCACTGGTTTCATATGCTGCACTTCGGACGTCTCTATCTCAAAAGGGGGTGCATTAAAAACTTTAGGTGTTGAGGTTCTAAGCCCCTTCGATTCTTTAGTGTTCTTTACTAGAGACTGTAACTTATGTCTGAAAAAAAATTAGGATAAATGAAGTTTACTAAGTCATAAATAGGTAGTAAGTTTTGCTAAATATATATTTTAGCCAATAGATTTTCAAAACTAATTGATGGAAATTTTTTCTTGACAGTTAATGTTTTTTGTCCCACAACCCCCAGTCCATGGATCGGTGCCGGTTCATGAATCAAATGGTACCGGGCAGACCATTTCATTGAAAATGAATTTAAATTTCTAGTTTTATACCCTTAATTAATGAATGAAATTATTAATAAATCACTTTATGTTTATATTACTTTATTTACACTTTTTGTTTATATCACTTTACTTTATGTTTACATTTTTCAGCTGAGATTTCTTTCAATTTTGAGGAGTGGGCTTAGTTCTTGGCCCTATAGCATCCCCAAATTAAAAAAAAAGTGACAGTAAGTGAATGAATCATTTTGCTAAACTTAGTAATCTAGACAATTTTTTTTAACTTTCAGCAACTCAAATTTTTAGACAAAACCTCCCCAAAATCAATTCCGGAATTAGAAATTTTTATGAATGGATGTAATGAAAAAAACTAGGAAGATTATGAGATACCTAGATTATACAATTTTATAACCAAATCTTAAAAATTCCTTGTGAAAATATGGAATTTGAGTAATTATAGTATTAATAATGAACAAGTAAAAAATGTATAAAGGCAAGGCAGCATATAAATTAATAATCACACCAGATTATGTGCCCAATGTAAAACAATTTCCTTAAAAAATAATTTTGGAGAGAAAAAATACTATGAAATTGTTTATTCACAAAATTAGCAGATTTTTTAGTTTTTAACTATTTTATCTAAACAAGCATTGTATTTTCCTCATCAGCTGAAAGTTTAAAACATTCCAGCTTAATATTATTTTGTTTAGTCAAAAAAAATTAAATTTCTATCTCATTCGGTTTTGAAAACTTAATTAAATCACGTGCGCTACTCTCAACAACTTCAGCCGCATACAAAAACCAAAACCAATCGCGCCGCAATTCCAAGTAGAATCGCATAGACGAAAGGTGACGCGGCAAACACATTCACTGAAGTTGGCGACTCGCAGGAAAAAATCCTCCGCCGCAGTCGTGCTGGCCGGCCGCATGGAAATTTGCCATATGGGTGAGCCTGGTTGGAGAGGCAAATACGAAAAAAACTTGCAAAAAAGCCAAATGTTATTCAATCAAAGGACCAAAATTGAGATATCGTAAATAAAGGGAATAGTTGAGGAATCTGGTTTTGAAGTAAAAAGATACAGTGCGATACAATCGAGAGTATTTTGTATTTTCCCAGATAGTTAAGTGGGCAAAAACGCAAAATCCGTAAATTTTTCAATCAATCCGTAAAACTGAAGAAATTCTGTAAGAGTTGGCAAGTATGAAATCATGTTCTAAATCAAAGAGGGGTTGGTCCCCCTATTATATACGCATCTTATGTTAGGTGTTATTGATGATGGTAAATTAGCCCCATCCTTTGGGATAAAAGGTAAAGGTTAATGAAGCGAATCTGGGCTGCAGATTTTCATCGCCAAATTTGGCGATAACAATTCAATGCTCGGATGCCATCGGTTTTCAACCTGGCAACAAAAAAATTCGCCAAATTCAGCTGCAGCCCGGATTCACTTCATTTACCAAGGTAGGAGAAAAAAAATTCAACAAATTTTCGGTCTCCTTCAAAAGTTAAATAGTTTTTTAACAATATCCTTAATTACTGAGGGGATGCGTCCCCCTTGGGATCGATGCCTGTGACCTAAAACATATTCTAGGTAGCCAGCCCACTTACCCTACATCTGACAATTATCTCCTATAATTTTAGTTATAGTAAATAGTATTATATATTACAATTATTTACTTAAAAGGACTACATATATTCCATTATCATTACTTTTTAACACAGAAAAGATGACCAAAACGGGTTACCTTTTGTTCTTGGAAGGTCCCATTATGCGGTTCAAACGTAAATTACTAACTGATCAACTATGGAACCTCAAACTGAGCAGATTGTATGCTTGCAGACCATTTCCTCTTTGTCTTTAAACTGAAACCTGAAAAGTAAACAAAGTGGATGAATTATACGACTTGTAAACCAAATAGTTTGGCATATAAACGCCAAGCCATTTAATTAAGAAATGATGCCAAATAGTTGTAAAAGCTTGCCTTGAAGTGTTATACACTTTATTTTTTTTCTTAAAGAGCTTGATCGCCAAAATGGGTATACTACCCACCAGTGACAAAGAATTATTAACATCTTGATCCATAGCTTTGGATTTTGGTGGTTGCTGGTTGTAAAAAAAAGATAAAAAGTTTGTTTATATTATTGCAGTTACGGTCACGAACAAAACACTTGTTATTGAATTAAAGGATTATCAAGAAAAGAATTTACCAAAAGGGTTATCGTGAGATTTAAAAATATCTTATAGTTTTAAGTGAAGTTTTTCATTGATTAGACTGATTCAATTGCACTTCCAGTAAAAAATAAAAACAAAATGTTGTAAAGTTAATTTATTGTGCGAGTGCTGATATGTTGGCAACTTTCAGAAATGTTAAAGTTGTAGTTGAGGTTGTTTGTTAAATTCTCAGTGAATGGAGATGTTCAAATGTAATCGGTCTGTGTTTATTTCACATTTTATGAATTTATTTGGGGTTTCAGAGCAGTTGGAATTTCTTTTCAGAAATTAAAAACAGCTGATTAGGTTTTTCTCTTTTAAAAATATAAAGCTCATCATGATCATAGCTTATCTATCTGTGTTATTATTAATTATAGCTTTCTTTAAAAAATATTGTTAATTTTACTTGACGATCATTATTTATTTTCTTATTTTAAAATTAACATAAATATTATGATCCTCCTTCGTTGATTATTTCAGTTGGTTAGCTTAAAAATTGGTTTCTTTACCTTATTTCCTGACGTTTAAATGCAAGAATACATAATACACAGTCACTGAAACAGTTTTACAAAGGAATAAAATAATCGTATTTTAATAAATTGATATTGCTTGTTTATAGGTGGAATGCTGTCTTTGCTTTTGTAAAATTATGGCAAATCATTATGATATACCAAATTGGTAAGCTTTTGTATTGTGCTCAGGTATTCAGAATCAATATTGATATTTTCAATTCTTTTTGTTGATTTATTTATTAGTTATATCTATATATATATAAAAATGAATGTCTGTCTGTATGTATGTCCTTTATATTTTTAAACTTTTCAAATCTGCATTAATTATTAAACTGTACCACGTTCTACTCGCTCCCGGGAAGGTTTCTGAATAAAAATAATTTATAATTGATGCATCCTTACAACTTTTTTGGTCAATTTTATGCTTAAAAACCCATTTCTCATACCTAACTTCATGATCAAACCACATTGTTGTAAATAAAACAAGAGAAGATGTAAAATTAATTATTGTAGGCATGATATTGATCGTCAGGGCTCGATTTGGGCCGGAACGGCGTTCCGGAACCTCTTTTTCGGAATAAAAATGATAGGGGAGACCGGGGATGGATGGGACACTGGGTAGGATGGGACACCCTCAATAAATCTTAAAATTATAAATAAAATTAGTTTTTTAGTGTTCCACCAGGTAAAGCCACTATGGCTTCATACTTGTTGCTGTTTACTATTTTAGTTGCAAGCTCCTACGAGTTTCTGAATGAAAAAGATGGTTTCACTATAGCAAAAGTAACAAAGTTTTACACTTTTCAAAGTGAATTTTCAATCTGATTCTTGTTTGCTTTCTCAAGGGTTTACTATATTGTTTTCTAAACAGAATAATGTATTCTTTATGAATATATAGTTGAGTTTATCCAGGGGCGGATTTCCAAATGTGCCGCCTATAGGCTGAAACAAAATTTGCCGCCTAATTGCCATTATCTTACAAAACTAACAGGGGCGTCATTTCAGATTTGGGTTGGGGGGCGGCGGCAATGGTGGATCTAGGATTTGTTTTTTGGGGGCTATGAATTTTCATAATCCAATTAAATCTTATTGATGATCTTAATATGGAAAAGATTTCTAAAAGGGGGGTCTGGGGGTCCTCCCCCAGAAAATTTTTGGAAATTTAAGTAAAAAAAACCCCACTTTTTCAACTCGTTTTGGAACGCCTCACCCGAATTTCGGATATAGATTTTATGAAAGAATTTTTGCGTTTTGACGAACTTAATCTCTCTATTCTAAAAAAAAGTTTTTGGTGAACGGTTTCCAGAGAAAGGCTTTTTAATTACTGAACCAAATGACACAAAAATGGTATCAAAATGTCCGAATTCTTTCCGGATTTCCGAGTAAGCCCTTTGATTTTTCAAAAAAATTCTTAATTTTAAAATATTTCCATTTTTTTAGATTTCGGATAAGGTCGCAGTTACAAAGCAAGAAACTATGAATTTTAAAACAATTGAAAATATATTTCACTGGTTTTTTAACATTCAAATACATTAAATAATCATCTTTCTATTTATCACACTAATTTAAAAAATATATATTGGATTCTTTTTAACAGTATTTATATTTTTGCTGTTCAAACGATATTAATTATATTTAAAACTAATGTATAATTAATTTATCTTTTATTTTTAAATAATTAATTCATATTTATATATTTATCTTTGTCGTTGTGGCAACCTAATCATTACTATATTTACAATAAAATATAAACTCGCTTTCAGAAATTTTGAACTTTTGCATTTATTTATTACAATAATAATTATTTTTATCAGGGTTGGCCGGTTTAAACCATTTGGTTTAAACCATGGTTTTTTACCATGGTTTTTTTACCAAAAAAACCACTTGGTTTTTTTGGTTTTTTTACAAATTATAAAATATTTTCAGGATTTTTTAAAGAAAGTGTTATTAAGTATAATCTTTTGCACAAAATTAAAAGTCAGGTTTTTATAAAAATTGACATTTTAAGGTGATTAAAAATCAGAAATCTTTTAATTTAATGGTTTTAATTATTGAATTCTCTCTAAACTTAACCTTAAATGCTTAAGTTAAACTTATTATATTTTGCAAGAGATAGTTCATTTATTAATTTCCTTTAAAATGAAGCATTATTTCAAAGAGTAACTAAACATACACAAAAGTTATCTGTTTTTCACTGATAAAATATGGCTTGGATTTTAATTAATTAATAAAACAAATTTGTCTTATTTGTCAGTCATAAAAACCAGTTGGTTTTTTTAGTAAATTAATAAAAACCGTTGATTTCTTTAATGATAAAAACTAAAAACCAGTTGGTTTGTTTATAAACAGATAAAAACCAGTTGGGTTTTTTTACTAAATTAATAAAAACCGTTAATTTCCTTAATCGGATTAATTATCTCAATCATTTATCCAATTTCAATTAACATTAGTTGCTTACATTTCCCTTTTATTTATTAAAAAAGTTAAATTTTCTCTTTCTAAAGAAATTTCTTAAGTTCATAAATAATCCATATAATTAATTTGATTATTTTACCATTTAATAATTAATCAAATTAATTATCTTTATCAATTATCCAATTTCAATTAACATTAGTTGTTTACATTTCACTTTTACTTCTCATTTAAGAAATAAAATTTTCTCTTTCTAAAGAAATTTCTTAAGTTCATAAATTAATCCATATATAATTAAGATAAATAATTTGATTATTTCAACCATTTATCCAAGATAAATTAACACTGATTTTTATTCACTACAATAATATTAGATATTCAAATTGGAATATTTTAGAAACAAAAATTATTTTTAAAACAAATTAATTTAATTTTAATTAATTAATTGAAATATACAAATCATTTATCAATTATAAACAACCCCTGAAATAAATGTCTCATTTACAACTCAATTTCAAACATCAATGCTAAAATAACTTATTCTGATAAAAAAATTCTAAAAAAACTTGGTTTAAACCAAAAAAACCTGGTTTAAACCAAAAAAACCAAATAAACCCGGTTTTTTTGGTTTTTTTAAAAAAACCCGGTTTTTTGCCAACCCTGATTTTTATATCCTTTTGCAAGTTATATTATTTAAGGTAGTAAAACGTAACTTTTTTTTATAATGCCAAAACGCAAAACTAGATATGGCGGGGGAATGTTTTAGAAATAAAGATAAAAATCGAAAGTCAGAACATTCGTGTCATTGCTATGAAACTGACACAATTTCGATGTTTATTTGTTCTCATGAAGCAAAATTCTAAATTTTCGTGATGTTTACGATAATTACTACATTTTTCACAGACAATCAATGAAAATCATTACAAATTTTAAGAAAGTAAAATTTATTCCGGAGATGTTTCAGTGCTTCTGAATGGATCTGTGTGAGAAAAATATTACCTTGGGGAAATGGTAAAAGAAAGTTTACACTGCTTTGTTACTAATTTTCTTGGAATTAAATGGCGATCCGCCAATTCATATTGCCATAAAGGAACTGTTAAAATTTCGCCGCTGAATGAATATTCCCCTTTTTTGAAAGAATACCCCAGAGAAGTAGTTCCCCTGTTTTAAGAATGTTTTATAAAATGAGTAAGTGCTGTGAGCTGTGTTTTGTGAGGATGGCAAAGAGATCCTTAAGTATCAGCGTCAGCAGTTAACGGGGGTTGGCGAGCGATAGCGAGCAGGGGGCGGTAGCTCCCTAGTATAAAATAAAGTTGTAATAATAGAGTAACAGGTACCAAGGGGATCTGTGAATCCTCCCCCAGAAAATGTTTGAAAATTTGACCTTAAAATAACAGGGTTTTAACTCATTTTTGTGCATAAAATGCCATATTATATAGTGTAAGACTTTTCATTTGGGAGGGGGCTTAAGCCCCCAGCCCCCCTGGATCCGCTAATGAGGGGCGGTCTGACTGAATGTCTTCTTAAGGTCCCGAGTGTATTTACACATGAAGTGTTTGATCACTTAAAAGTAATATTTTACACGAAATGTTACAATTTTACAATGTGAGCTCGAAGTAAAAATAGGGGGGGTCTGGGGGTCACCCCCAGAAAAATTTTGAAAACTTGCCTTTTAAAGTAGTGTTTCAGCTTATTTTGAGACCCTTACAATTCCTTGAAAACCACAGTATTTTCTGTGGGGGGGAATTTATAAAAATCGTCAAACGGGGGCCGGAGGTCCTCCCCCCGAAAATGTTTTTGGAAATTCCCCCCAAACTTGTGTTTATGTACTTTTCAAACTCTATGCATTAGAGAGAGAGAGAGGTGCTCTCTCCATGGAGAGAGCACCAAAAGGGAAAAGATTCTTGAAGGCAGCATAATTTTCAAGGAAAAAACACTATCCGATACCAAAATTTGAGAGGGGGGATTGTTCTCCCCTAGAAGTTTTTTTAAACTGCCCCTTAAAGTAGTGTTTTAGCTCATTTTGAGACCCTTGGGTAACGGGGAACAGTTCCTTGTAAACCACAGAATTGCTTTTCTGAAAGGACGTTCTCCGTCTTTCCAGAGCTTATGTTTAAGTTTCCTTTTTTTCTTCTCCTTTCTTATTGAGAAAAAAATTCTGCCAAAAAAGTTTGCCCCCTACTAAAATTTGCCGCCGTAGGCTATAGCCTAGCTAGCCTATTTAGAAATCCGCTACTGAGTTTATCCTAAAAGCTACAGTTCTTTTGAAAGAACCTATTTTTTAAAACTGTTGCTACCGGGGTGGGATGGGACACCATGACTTGGGGTGGGATGGGACATGCCCAATTCCTCTCTATACCTAAATACAAGCTATTGCATACAATTCTTTAGATACCATTGTTTTGAAACTGATTAGTATTGCAGTTGAAAACATATTTTTTTAGATTAAAGAATATTTTTAACTACAGTAAACTCTCGTTAGTACGATATTACACATATTACGACGTTTTTCGACTTCCCGCATATTTCGACGCTTTTCTCCAGTCCCCCGAAGAAAAATCCCGGTTATTGTGTCGTCGAGTTTCTTTCAAGTAATGTATGAGCTACAGAACCATTGAAAACGCGTGTAGAACAATATGGCAGAACTGGTTTTTCCCAACCGCTCCCCTTTTTCCCCGAATGGCCCCCTGTTCCGCCCTCAACAATGACCAGTGTCTTGCAGGGCAAGTGGGTTGTCCTGTGACGAATCAAAACACTCCCTAAATTTCTTGGAAATTCTCCCCTCTCCTCCAATTCGACTTCCGTATTCCATAGCTCAGTGTTCAGTCCACTGTTGTGTAGTTCAGATACCGTATTCAGTATCCATTCTTTCTTGGCATAAGTTTAAAAAGGCAAGTTCTTCTGGAAGTAAAAGGAAAGCTTTGAGTTTCGATGATAAAATGAAGATAATCAAGCTTTATGACCAGAAGAAAGGTATTATGAATAAGCAGCAATTTGCAAATGAACAGGGGTTGCCTGTCTCTTCTATTGATAAAATCCCGCTTAAAAAGGTTTCTACATAAGATTAGGTATATCGCCAAAACGGTGTTTTATGGAATTCCGCATATAGTGTCGTACCGCTCCGCTTATTACGACGTTTTCACAAATCCCCTTGAACGGCGTACTAACAGGAGTTTACTGTATTTTGTATTTTTCACTTAAGTTAGATTTTTCGAAGTAAATATAGGGTAAAATAACTCATGTTTTTGTAAGAAATCTTTAAAATGTGTAAAATACTTCCATCTTTGTGGTTTTTAATCATATATTTAAAAAGTAATCCTAAATTTTAATTTAAAAAGATATGTCCTACCCCGGCCCGGGGTGGGATGGGACACTTTTAGAGGTTACTTTAATTCGTTCATAAATCCTAAATTTTGTTTGCTATCACTATGGTTATATTTTTTAAACATGTTAAAATGTTCTAAGATGTTAGTTTGAAAGTTTCAAATTTATACAATGAAAACTAAATTTTTAAAATATATTCTTGGAAAAAGTGTCCCATCCCTCCCCGGTCTCCCCTATTATATTTCAAGGGTCTCCTAACTACGGCCCGCAAGATCAAAAGTGACAAAAGTAAATTCCTATTATCAGGCCCACGGATACCTTTCTATGTACAATACTGGTAAAAAAACTACTCAGACCCCATATCTCTGGAACGGCTTGTGATATAAAGACAAATACAGTATCATTTTTCATGATTTAACCCCTTAACTGCCGTCGACGTAAATATACGGTTGGGAAATCCCGAGTGTTTAGTGCCAATGGCGTATACATACTTGTATAAAATGAAAACCTTTCTGCAAACTTAAATTTTTTCCAAAAAAATTTCTGCAAGAATTTACACATTTTTAAAAATCTACTCTCTCTAAAAAAAAATATTACTGAAATACCCAAATTGGGACCATAATAATTTTTATCCGTGCTTATATTGATACTAATTTTTCATACTGGTGATTTCAAAACTTTTAAATAATATACATCATTGTATTATTTATTATAATAGGAGATTCCTAATTACTGCTCCATCTAAAAATGAAAGATGTAAATCTTTGATTGATCGGCAGGATTGAAAAATATAATCAACTAGCTGATATGCCCAGCCTTGCATGGGTGGAGTTATGGCTTTAGGATTTCTTTTTTAAATTTTTCAATATATTTATACCTTATTTTACCAGGTGAAAGGTTTTAAAATCAATCCAGTTCAGCAGAAAGATTTCAAAAAAATTTTTTTTCATATTTTTTCTGCAGAAAAATTTCTGAAAACAAATTTTTTTTGTAGTTAAATTTTCTGCAGAGGGCAAAATTTTCTGCGAACGCTGTTCGCGCGTTCGTGTATATTATACAAGTATGGGCGTATATATACGCTTTGTAAAAGTATGATGTGTTGCACTGTGTTTTTACTAAAAATAATACCAGGAATAACCTTGAAAGTGTTTCCAAAAGAATTTGTAATTTCTCTGAAGTAGGGGAGATGAATTTGAATTGCGTTTTTTTCTTTAGCGATAAAAATAAAAGCTGTTAAGTTATGGCCTGTGTTTCTTTTTGAGTTTTTTATTCTTTTTTATGCTATATTTTGTGTCTAACACTTCCGTTTTATTTTACTTTGCATAGAAAATGGATTTTTATTTTTTTAAATTTGTTTGTCTGCAATGAATAAAGAAAAATGCTTATAACGGATCGATTTGATTTACTTCATTTTTATTACTATTTTTTCTTTATTAGGTCATGATTCTGGTTTTAACTGGTATTCCATACATTAAGAGGGTACAATTTCTTTATACGAATGGAAATAAACAGTCTTTTGAGTAGTTAACGCGTTGAAAAAGAAACGCGCGCTCTGCAAAAGTGTAAGTAGGCGCGCACGGGAGAAAAACGCTGGCATTGGGGAGCCACTTTTTGCGGATTTCCGTGGCAGTTAAGGGGTTAAAGTATTCTTCATACAGAAAAATTTTCAAGTTCTTAATGGGGTCGTCTTCATATTTAAAGAAGCATCAACTTTCGTTTTTCCTATGGGTGACATCAAAGATTATTATTCACGATTCTGAAAGAGCACCCCCTAAAACCCCCAAAACTGATTTTCATGTCATTTGGTCCCCAAATAAAGCCAGGAGTGGGGGTTGAAGTTCGTCGAATTTACGTGTAAATCTTGTTCTTTATGTTGAATTCTTGATTTTGATCCTTACATGAAAATTGGTTTTGGGGGGTTTTACAGGGTGCTCTTTCAGAATCGGGAATAATCTTTGATGTCGCCCATAAAAAAACCAAAGTTGGTGCATTGTTTAATATGAAGACGACCCCCCAAGAACTTGAAAATTTTTCTGTGTATAGAATACTTTAAATCATGAAAAATGATACCTTATTTGTCTTTATATCACAAGCCGTTCCAGAGATATAGGGTCTGAGTAGTTTTTTTACCAATATTGTATGCAAAAAAGTCCTAAAATGAATTATGGGTACCCTTAAATTTCAGCCATGTTTTTACTGTCAAATTTCCAAATTCCATCTTAAATTCTACCACTTAGGGACTTAAACTACGCTTACTATTCTGTAAATTGGTAAAATATACAACACTAATACAGTAGAACCCCGATTATCCGCGAGCGGATGATCCGCGGTGCGGGTTATCCGCAGGTGCCACGAAAAAAATTTTTTTTAACGATGAGAGCAAATTTTAGATGAGATTAGATATTTTAGATGTAGAGCAAAGGTTTCTGCTGTACTGTACATATTTTAAAAGTCTAACATATCATGTTTTTTGTACAATAAAACATAGTTTTTATGCTGAAATATTTTTTTCGTGTTTTCACCTCATTTTAGTCTTTTTTCGGGTTATCCGCGATTTTCGTTATCCGCGGTACCCTTGCCACCCAATTCCGCGGATAATCGGGGCTCTACTGTAGTTCATTGATGATAAGCCGTCCCGCCTCTACCAAGAGGCACCCTGTTGGAAGAAAAGTATAATCCACTATAAAAAAATGGGTTAAACAAAAAAATTGTATAGAGTTCCTCGTCCTGTACAATAATTAAGTTAGAACACTCTTCCTAATATAGTACGACACATTTGAATTTATTTTTTAAATTTAAATTTGAAAATAAATGCTTAAGTTTTTGTATTAAAAATTATTTGTTTTCAGTTTTGAGACCAATAATTTTACCATTCTGGTACCTCTTCTCTTTCTTTAGAAATCGAGCCCTGTCGATTGTTATATATTGAAATCGATTGTTGTAGTTTAAAATCCATTGTTGTAGCAAAAACATAAAAATGTATCCTTTATTTAACTATATCCCCAATTGGACTGGCAAAGCCCATCTGTAACACACCAGAATAATTTTTTTTAAAAAATGGAATGGTAAAGCCCATTTGTAACGCACAAGATGATATTTATTAAAAAACTGATACCCGGGTCTATAGTGCGTCAACGCTAGTAATATTATATTTTTGCATGTTGTAGTTTAAAATAAATTGGTGTAGCATAAACATAAAACTCCATCCATTTTTTAATTATTTCTGACGCTGCCGGGCATATTGTCTGTGTAATGCCTGGCCTAGCACACATTTGGACTGGCAAAGCCCCTCTGTAACACACCAGATAATATTAATTAAAAACCTGAAACCTGGGCAAAGCCCAGGTCTAGCGTGTCAGTGTTATCTATATACAGGGTGTCCATAAAATAAGTAACCCGATTTAAGGCCCTCTAGCAACCAAACATTTCGTCGGAGAAAAAGGACTAGTGAATCAGTAAATAACAATAAAAACTAGTAAACTTACTAGCATACTTTCATTTTACTAGTTTTTATTGTTATTTACCGATTCACTAGTCATATTTTCTAAACCATTCACTAGTATTAGCTTCTACAAAAATAAGTTTCATAGCTGTTTTCATTTGTCTCTATAGGAGCGAGTTTACAACTTAGAGGAACCGTTTCAACGCTATTTTTGTTTTTTCCCATATGGGATCACATAACGCGAATAAAAAAGGGGGGTTACATTGGGAATTTTCAAAAAAAATTTCACTTAACCGTAACTGCTCCACCCCATCCCTCAAAATGTCTTCCACCAAAATTTCATTCAATTCCGACCAGGGTTGGCAAAAACACGGGTTTTTTTGAAAAAACCCAAGTGGGTTGGGTTTTTTCGAGTTTTTTCAATAAAACCCTGAAAAAAACCATATAAAACTGGGTTTTTTCGGAAAAAGTGTGGGTTTTTTCAAAATTAAGTGGTTTTCTCCTAGAAAGTAAGTGGTTTTTTTTTAATTTTAGTGAGTTCTTTCTATGTTAAATGTATTCTTTCAAAATAATGTCAGTTTTTCCACAGTTAAGTGGGTTTTTTCAAAGTTTTTATACTTTGAAAAAACCCACTAAAATTTAAAAAATATCTTAAACTTTGAAAAAGCCATTCAATATTGAAAGAAATCTATTCAACTTTAAAAAAACCCATTGAAATTTTGAAAAAAATCGTCTTTATATTTTATACCTAGTTTGAACTTTAAACGTCCTAAATTTTGAAAAAAAAACCATTCAATAATGAAAAAAAACACTGAATAAGGAAAGAACCTATTTAACTTTTTCAAAAAAACTCCCTGAAATTGAAAAAACGCCATTTAGTTTTTAAAACCTAGTTTAAATTTTGAAAAACCCCATTAAAATCTTATAAATATCCTAAACTTTGAAAAAAACACATTAAATTTTGAAGGAAATGCCAAAATCTTGATTTTTTTGAAAAAACCCAAAAATGGGTCCAAAATGTGGGTTTTTTCACTTGGGTTTTTTTGAAAAAACCCATTGGGTCCAATCCAGCCAACCCTGATTCCGACGAACGGTTTGGTTGCTAGAGGGCTTTAAATCGGGTTACTTATTTTATGGACACCCTGTATATAAAAATGAATGTCTGTATGTATGTATGTCCTTTATAGTTTTAAACTTTTCAAACCTAAATTAACTATTAAACTATACCACGTTGATCTACTCGCTCCAGGGAAGGTTTCTGAATAAAAATAATTTAAAATCGAAGCATCCTACTAACTATTTCACCGATTCCAGATTGCGCAATCGATAATCACGCCTATTCAATTACTTTCAGTTACTTTCATGAGTAGTAATAAAATTTGAGCTATCGACGGCAATAAAGACAATAGATGGTGTGTCCTTGGAAACATCAATTTTACTGCGAGGATTGATCCTTTGAGTTTTGGTTTCGCTTTACCGTTCTCCGTTACAGTTTTTTGTATATAGTCTGGGTTTGCATGTTTGCACTAACCCTTAGCGTTGATGGATTTTATGAGATCTATTTTGAGACTTAGGCTTGGGATTATTTGCGTTCGAACTTCGTGTTGGAGGAGGGGTTTTTTATCTTTGTATTCATCTATCGAAATTCTGACCAAATAAAAATACTTCTGAGTGAGTTTGATAAAATATATCAAGATTTCAAAAAAAATTATATAAGTTTTAAACTTTTTGCTGACCCGTTTGCCGTTTCTTTTCCAGAAGCACCGGAAGAAATGAAATTAGAATTAATTGATTTGGTAACATCTGACTCATTGAAATCAAAACTTTGAGGTTTTGATATTCTAGATTTTTTCAAAACCCTGCCTCCTACAGAATTTTCAAATTTAAGAGATAATGCATTTAGGTGTGCTTCAATGTTTGGCAGCACTTACATTTGTGAACAAACATTTTCTGTTCTGAACATTAATAGATCTAAGATAAGAAACTGTTTAAGTGATAGCAATTTAGAATCCATTTTAAGAGTTTCAACTACTTATTTATTTTGAACCCAACTTTCCTAAACTAGTTAATAAAACGCAATCTTAGCCATCTCATTAAGGCATTTAGCTGTGAAACCAAATGTTAATTAAAGAAGTTTGGTATTATGTATGTAAATAATGTTTCATAAACTTTATTTTAATTTATGCTTCTGTGTTTTAATTTTTATTTTTGATTAAAAACTGTGTAATTAAATTCATAACCATATTTATCCAAGATACTCCTTTGAGCTGGATTTGCAGATGGTACTACAGTAAAATCCCGTTACAACGAACTTCACGGGACCGTAAAATTTTTTCGTTATAACGAATATTTCGTTGTAACGGAATTTCGAAAATTGAACAAAAGGAACAATTAGATTAAGAAATTATCAAAACTAACCATGAAAAACCGGCTTTTTACGTGGATGCTACCATCATCTAAAATCACTTACCTCTTGGGAAACAATCACCTTTAAACTACAGATTACGAAGAAATAAAATGTTATTTTAGAAAATCTAGGATCTTTTTTCTGTACAAGGTTAGTCGTCACATTAAAAACAAGTAATTTTGCAGATGATGATTGCTAGAAATAATCAAGTCCGGCACATTACTTTGTGAAGTAGTAAATGACCGCAATGTCTCCAAACTCGCTAACGCTTCTGTTGAAGTAACAATATGTGCTTCTACCACAGTTTCTTCATCTTCACTACTACTTTCAGCAGCATCTCTGCCGTCTTTAATGGATTGAACGATGTCTTCTTCTGTCAGTTCATAGCATGTTAAGACGTTGTCATCTGCACCGAGATAATCGTCCAAATCAATCTCATCTGAAATTGAAGTTTTCTTTTTTGTGGAGTTCCAAATTTCTTACAACTCCGATTGCTGAGTGTCGTTTGGATTCGCTTCTTCTAAATTGGCTTTTCGTAACACTTCTCACACCCGTCTGACTGTCTTCACGGAAGGCTAGAATTTGCAACCAATAAGCATATTCGGTTTTTTTCGGGCACTGAGACAATTTTTTATTTACTTCTTGAAAAACATCTTTTTTTTGACAGTTTCACTAACCGTCACCAAATTTTATCTCGCGGATGTGTGTGGAACCGCCTCGGAAATAGTAGTTGAAAGAAACGCGAAATAACAAAATATGGAAGGTCTGAGTAGTTCATTGTAACGAGATGTTCCTAATTTGATAATTTCGTTATATCGAGATTCATTTAACATTGTTTTAATAGGTTTTTGGTTGGGACTTCTGTAAATTTCGTTATAACGGGATTTTTCGTTGTAACGGGATTTTACTGTATTATATTAAAGTTAGATTAAACCTCGGTTCTGAAGATAATTGGTATCTGGATCTTCATGGTGTGGACTAGTAGTCCCTGCATCTTTTAGCTCTAGATCAGCAGTCTTAGGATCTTGCTATTGTAGAATTGCTAATCTTGGCCAATTCCTAAGTTTTAAGTTCCATCAAGAAAAGTTGGATCTCTCATGGGCCAATTATTACCTCTGGGTACAAATGAGTTCTTTCAGATTCTGTGATGTCTTCCACACCTTTGGAGCTGATTAGTATGCCTCCTCCACATTTGCCCCTCGACTGAAATCCTACACCAACCCCTCTTTTCTAAAAACCTTCAGTCCTTCTCATTTCTGTGGATTTGTGTAGTTTCTTGCTAGAATTTCATATGGAAATTTGTATTCTCTTTAACTAGTTTCAATGAAGGCCTTACCGAATCTAGTCTGGTGCGAATGTTTCTTTTTAACATTTAATCTACTGAGCTAACTCCAGTAGTAGCATTTGGCGTCTTCCTGTATTGAAGTGAATGAGAAATTTGCATGCTTGGTTACTCAAACTACCTTGATTTTCCATTGTTTTAACAAGTGCTTCTTTGAGTGTTAGTACAAAACGCTCCACTTGAACAGTCCTTGCACGGTGATTTGGCAGTGTGAGTTTATGGTTGATTCCATTCTTAAGGGGCACACCTAGTGTGAAATTTTCAAAAAATCGATTTTTTTATTTTTTATATTTCGATAGGTTATACCTTTAAAAATAACATACTAAAATTTTAAATCGATATCTTAAATAGTTTTTGAGTTACAGCCATTTAAAAGAGTAGCCGCTCGGCAGTGAACACCATCATTTTTATCTTTAAACACGTTTTTCTCGAAACAGCATTTTTCGAATTTGCTTGCGTGATTACTCGGAGACAAATGATCCGATCGCTATCAAATTTTTTTTGCATCTTCTCTATATAGTTCTCCATACGATGACCCTCCAGTTTTTTGATCTGATCAAAAATCGAATTTTGGCAGGCCAAAAACGACCAAAATTTTGGGTAAAAGTTAACTTTTTTTTTCAACATGCCGCCATTTTGTCAATTTTTGATTTTGTTGTTCGCCCGAGGGTCATCGTACAGACAATATGTTTTAGTTTCACGAGAATTTTTTTTAGGTTTTATCAACGGAGAAGACTGCAATCACGCAAGCAGTGGAGGACCTTTTTTTTTTTGCACCGCCGGAGATCGCGTGTCATTTCAAAAATATTTAATATTTTATTTCATAAATTTTACTGTGTATTCTCAAAACATGTATAAATATACCCTCAAAATTTTAAAACGATTGATTCGCTAGTTTTCTTTTTTTTAATTCCCAAAAATTGTCTTTTTTTAGGCTGTCACACTAGGTGTGCCCCTTAATTCATTAATGTCTTGAATCATTGTGTTGTAAAGTGTGTACCATTGTCACTCACCAATCTCACTGAAAGGCTGAATATAGCAAACATTTCTCAAAAAGCTTTTATTGTCTTTTTAATTTTATTGGAGTTCATGATCGCTACTTCAGGCTATTTTAAACAGAATCCACCAAGATCAAGAACATTTTGCTGCATAATAGCATGTATAATCTACATGAACTCATTGCTTAAGGGGCCGTTCAAATATTACGTAAGCACCTAAGGGGGAGGGGGGTTTGCTCTTTGCTTATTTTTCCTGACAAGGGGGGATATGAGTGATGCTTACGTAAGATGGTGCATTTTCGAAAATCTCTTGTTTCTTGCATAAATAATTTCAAAATTCAACCAAAAATAAATGTAACAAAAAATTGAATTAGGAAATCTGACGTAAGCACTTTTTTCTGGAGATGGACCACCCTAACATTTTGAAATTGTAACCCCGAAAAGTAGTATTTCGACTCATTTTTGAACCCTTAGGGTTACACCCAATAAGTACAGCTTCTTGTACGAGTCACCTAATTTTCAAGGAAAAAACAGTACTTACTACAAGGGATGTCAAAATTTCGGGGGGGGGGGGGTCCGGCAGTGTCTTACGTAATTATGGTGGGGGGGTTGAGGTATGCTTATCTTTGCTGACAAGGGGGGAGGGGGGGTTAAAAATTACCAAAAAAGTGCTTACGTAATATTTGAACGGCCCCTAAGTCCTTTAGGTACTTTTCAAAGATTAAGTTCCTTTGAGATTTGGGGGGAAAATAATATCCACCCTATTAGATATATTTAATTTACCAGAGATTGTGTGCTTTTGTTTCCAGTTAGTTGGATAAACTAATTTATTCTGTATTATAATCAATAAAACAATTTTATGTTATAAAAATTGTGCAATTTGCTTTTTCAGGGCAGGCAAGCCACCTGTAGGACTTCATCTTGATGTTCTCAAAATAGACAAATTAATACAAGTAAGAATCAACCAAATACTTTAATTAATAAGCTAAACATTTAGAATATATTGTATAGAACAGATTCTGGATAATGAACCAGAGCTGTTTGTTCCATTACACCAGAAAACAATTTGACCTATACCTTTTTGTGAAATTTCCTTGTTCATATTTATTCTGTAATATTATAATTATTAAAGCATTAATTTATTTTATATTATTTGAAACAGTCCCATCCACATCATTGAAACATATTACTACAATATTAACCCATTAACGCCCAAATTATTTTTTTGGGGGGCGAATCGGATAAAAATCATGAATCTGGTGTATTTTGCCTTCAATATGAATATTATAAACAAATTTTGTCATAAAAGTCATTAGTTTCTTTAAAAAATGCTGATCTAAAAATAGATCACTGGGCGTTCGGAGGATATTTTTTGTCACAGAGCTAAGTACTAGTTGACCTTCAAAAATTTCTAAAAATTAATGAAATAAATAGAAATATTATAATTTCTCTTTAAAAAACACGTATTTATTCATGAATATGTGTGGAAAATAATTAAATAGTAATAAAATTAAATAATTTACCCAAAATTAAATACACAAATAGCCTATGTTGAAGGTTATTATAGGGGAAAAGGGGAAATTGTGAACCAAGAATTTTAAATTTATATAAGTATAATATAGAAAACATATGACATGGCATAAAATTTTAACTATTAAGTAAAATAAAATGCATTGGGCTAATTTTTGAAAATTTTGTTGATTGGTTTTTCTATAAATTAATAATATTCATGAAATAAAATGTAACTTGATTTTACATGCCAACATTCGAAATTGCTGCTTGTTTGAGCTTTTCACCGACCTTTACCAATAAACTACTTACTCTGACATGAACGTCAATTTTAAGGTTACAAGGGCTGGATAAGGCCGAATTTCAGAAAAAAAATTGCAATTCTCAATTTGAGATTTTCATACCTCCTTGATAACCTTCAAATGTCTTATAATTTCCCCTATGAAGTATTTAAAAACTACTTGTATTGACATGTGTTGTATAACATAAGTTTATGTAAATAAACACCAATAATTTTATACTGCTAGTTGCAATGCTGTGCTTTGTTGGTAATGAATCATAATGGCCTATCCTCCATTTATTCACCAGAATATATTATAAAATTTAATTAGCAATAATATAATGTTAAATTTCTTTAAAAAATAAAATAGTTGACTTCACCTTAAACATTACTGAGTATTCTCAGACTCATTTTTATCAGTTTTTAGTGGAAAAACTAAATGATCGTATTGTAAGCAACACAGAAAAATTGAACGCCCGAACGCCCAGTGATCTATTTTTAGATCAGCAGTATTTGGACTTAATTTTTTACTAAATAAATTAATTTTGACAAAACTCTGCATTATATCCCAATAGCTACATCTATAAAGATAACAGGGCTCCCACAGGCGACTAAAAAGGCGACTATTGCTACTATTTTCAAGGTTGGGCGACTATGGCGACTATTTTAAGCAAAAAAGGGCCAAAAGCGACTATTTTCAAAGATTTTGGCTACTTTTTTTTAGTTTGGGCGACTATTTCCGTTTTTTTGTGTTTCTTTGAATCATCAATCGGAACCAATCGTTGTACCCTGCGTCAACCTGCTCCAAAAAACACTTTATTGGCCGAAATTGCGCCGGACTGCGCCAAAACGGGAATTTTCGGACGAATTTTGCCAAATATTGGCTTCTGACCACGGTAAAGTTGTTTTCTTTACATCGCATAACTATGCAAGAAGAAGCCGACTTCAACTTGGCGCCCGCAGCCGTTAACGAAAGCAGTCGCGGAAGATACGGGACAATCCGCGAACAAAACGAAACTTTCGCGAGGAGTCGCGATCTTACGACTATTTCACTTCCCATATTATTTTCGAAAAAAAAATAGCGCTATGTGGAAAAAACAACTTTACAAGGATTAGAAGCCATCAAGTCGAGTTTAGGATCACATTCTATGGGAAAAGTCGAAAAATAGCGATTTTTCGCGAAAGTACCGTTTTTCGGCGCCTATTTCAGTTGGCTTTTTTCATAATGTAATTAAGAAATTTAAGTGTGGTCAGAGGAGCCTAATAAGCCTAGTGATACCTCTCAGATTGCGTTTTATTCATTTTGTCAGTATTTTCTACTAATATTTCTTAAGGATTTCCCAAGTTGTAAATTTTTACTGAAAACTGAAAGATCTTTTTTATAAGATAATAATACAGCCCTTTTCAAAAATCTTGTTAAATTATAACTTTTTCAGTTTCAGATATGATATCAAAGGGTTGGTAGGGGACCTACCCCCCCCCCAATAAAAAAATTTAATCAGACTAGGTGTCCAAAACAAACTAAAACCATGTTTTATTGGGTCAAATTTTCAAAATTTTTGAGGGAGGACCCCCAGAGACCCCCTTTGCACTTGGATCTCTATAATTCAAAACTTTTTTCAAATGCTAAGTTTATCAAGTTCTACCTATAAATATATGTTCAAAACTTGGACCTAGTATACTCCCTTTAGTATACTTCAAACTCTATTACTTACATCTTAGTTTATGTTAAGTTCCTTAAGATGCAAATTCTACTTAAAATTTTATAAAAAAAGCTGCAATATTTAGCAAAGTTTTTTATAACAATTATTATTACAATTCACTTGAATTTATAGAAATTCAATTAGTATTTAAATTGGTTTCTAAAGGCCTAAACATCGATAAAAATTTCTCCTGATTTTTGACTCTGAGAGGTTGGCAAGTCTGATCAGTTACCAAAGTGAATTAAAAAGGTGCCTATGTAATTTTTAAGGATTTCAAAAAGTTAATATGGTTAGGCGTATAAAATAGCTTCTGAACTAAAAAGGTAAAATACTATATTTCTCCATCTTATTTTTGACCACTAAATAAAGTTGCTCTAAAAGTTCAGTTTTACTTCTCCAAAATGGCATTTTTCCTGCCCTGAAACTTAATTTTGCTGCTCCAAAACATGGTTTTACTGCTCCAAAATGGTATTTTTCCCTCCTCCAAAGGTGCTCCAAAACCCCTTTTGGGCACTTGTATCCCTGATTATTCTATTTTTGTTTGATTTGTAATTTTTCTGAGTATTTTCAGCTTTTATCTAATTTATTTGAAAAATCTACTGCTATTTTTCATGCAATGGAAAAATTTTATTTGGGAAGGCTATTTAAGGGGACTATTTTTCGTGATTTAGGAGACTATTTGGGAGACTATTTTTCATATTTGAGGAGACTATTGCTACTATTTCTGAAAGTGTAACTCAATGGGAGCCCTGAGATAAAATAAGACTGAAAAAGGATTCCTTAAGTGGTATATCTCTACTGTTTTCTTGAAAAACGGGAATGAAGATGAAAAAACTGTAAAATGAAACCCCGAGACGAAATTTAGCCCATCCCTATTACAAATTAAATGAAGAAAACGCAAAAAACATAGGGTATTATGATTGAGGGATGTTTCCTCTTGCCATATGTGCAATTTCGTTACCGTTGGGTGAATTAAAGGTAGTTTAAGAGAGCATTTATGACACTATGTTTAGCGATCTAAAAATAGATCACTGGGCGCTAATGGGTTAATATGAAGGATCAATTTTATAATTTCATCAGTGTTTGTGTATAGTCAAGAAATTAGTATTACTCCTTTGTTTGGCATATAATAATCTGAATGAGCACAATATTTAAAGGTAGCAATTATTCTACAAGCAGCTTAACGAGACACTTCACACAATAATTAAAAAGATCAGTTTAAAGTTCAGTCTTGCAATTTTTAAAGAGTGGCACACCCATGCATTCAGTGGCGGATCCAGCCTGGACTTACGGGGGGGTAGGCTTACCCAGGGGTCAATCCAGGCGAAAATTAGGGCCGTTCTGCGGCCCCTTCACAAAAATTAGCTTCGATAAAACGGCCCCTTCACAAAAATAAACTTTGGAGGAACGGCCCCTTCACAAAAATAAACTTCGTAAAATCGGCCCTTTCACAAAAATAAACTTCGTAAAATCGACCCTTTCACAAAATTTCCAGTGACAAAAAATAACCACTTCCAAATTTTAAACTAAGTCCTTCAAATATTCTCTGAAACGAACCCGATTCTCGGTTGAGAAAGAACCATCCATGCAATCCATAGATCAACGAAAACAGCAGTTAGCTTTTCAATCCGGCAACCCTAGTTCTGCAATGAAATACGGAATTGGGCTCCGTGCTCGTATTTTGGAGAGGTATGTAATGTTTTTTTCTTAAGTGCAAAACACACTGAGCGGTTTATGGTCGCTACTGCAATCAATCTCCATAAAAAAGCATGGGAAAGCCTAAACCCCTATCTTGACAGGAATGAAGATTCCTGCCAAGATAGGGGGAGTCTCAGGCTGAACTCCAATTTGCGGATTTCCGCTGTTTTACGGATCAATTCTAAATTTTTACGGAATACACGTTTTTTCCCCATTTATTCTTCTCAGAAACGTTAAAAAATCGTGATTTTTTGCAAAAGTTAAATTTTTTTTTCGCGGAATGTTCTGTTTTTCCGCAACCCATTCCTTGAACAACCACGGGTGTCAAGAGATGTCGGCTTTTCTCGTGTCCGTATTGTAATGAAAAAAAAAACAACGTAAACATGGTCAAAAGCCAACATGTCCGTTGTTCAGAATCTGGATCTTGAAAGCTAAAAAGTTGCGATTCTTCGTGGAAGTCCCGTTTTTTTCTTGACTGCTTCCATCGGGCGCCGGCGCCTAATTGGCGATGTAATTAGAACTAATCCCATGCGTTATCCCGATATTAGTCGGTATTTTAACACATGAGGATTTTCTAGAGCAGGGCTGGGCAAATAGCGGCCCGCGGGCCGCATGCAGCCCTCGAAGGGATATTCGGTGGCCCGCCAAGACATACGGAAAAATAAGAAAAATTCTGAATTTAATAGTTCAATGTTTTACATTTTTTTCTCTCATGCATCGTACACATTTGAATCAGCTCAATTTTGGTCTTGCTTTCACTTCTTAAACCGTCGTCTCGGCCCCGCTTCCCTCGCCACCCACGAAAATTAATTCTCCAGATGCAGGTGGCGGGTCAAGGATCATTTGCACGGAGTGGGTGCAGAAAGAAAAGGGGGGAGAAAAGGCCGCGCGCGAAAAGACAGAGAGGGGGTTCAAAACATAAATAATTTCTGATTTATTGACGTCACGACAGAGATCCTCCCTACCCCATTCCACCGTCTGGGATTTTCAGGGTGCTGTCACTGTGAATTTCTTGTCCGTGTTCTATTTAATTTTTGCTTAAGATTGTGGAGAGATTTTCTTCAGAAAGGATTACCTTTTTCGTTGGTAAGTTGGATGATTTGATTCCGAGATTTCTAATTTACTTTGATACTAGTGCAGTGTTTATTACCATGATAAATTGATTACATTTTATGTAAAACTCGTTAAATTTTATTTCTTCAACATATTCAGTAGTTATTATAATTTTTTAATGATGAAAAATTAAAAACAGTTAATATGAAGTTGAAGGATCCAAGAAAAATCATTGAAATTAAGCTCAATTTAACCAGTTTGTACTGTACATTAGGGTGGGTCAAAAAAATTTTTTTCACATTTTCCCAGGGGCACAGCAACAAAAGGGTGCCAAATGGTCTCAAACGGACGTGTGTAAAATATTATTCGATCATACTTGTATAATATACACGAACGCGCGAACGGCGTTCGCAGAAAATTTCGCCCTCTGCAGAAAATTTTCTGCAGGAAAACTACAAAAAAAAATTTTTCGGAAATTTTTCTGCAGAATTTATTTTTGATAAATTTTTCTTATGTTTTTCGCCAAATGCTTCCATCCGCGGAATCGCGATTTTAGAAAGAATCGGAATCGGGAAATCGCAACTTCTCCCGTAAGTTCCGTTTTTGCTCGCGGAGTTTACCGTTTCATCCGCGATGCTTTCTAAGATGGTCGCGGACATAAGGTGTAGTTGTCGGCTTCGTATCGCGTTGCTCGCGGAGTTTACCGTTTCATCCGCGATGCTTTCTAAGATGGTCACGGACATAAGGTGAAGTAGTCGGCTTCGTATCGCGTTGCTCGCGGAGTTTACCGTTTCATCCGCGATGCTTTCTAAGACGGCCGCGGACATAAGGTGAAGTAGTGGCTTCGTATCGCGTTGCTCGCGGAGTTTACCGTTTCATCCGCGATGCTTTCTAAGATGGTCACGGACATAAGGTGAAGTAGTCGGCTTCGTATCGCGTTGCTCGCGGAGTTTACCGTTTCATCCGCGATGCTTTCTA
Source organism: Tetragnatha versicolor (assembly GCA_024610705.1). Lineage (NCBI taxonomy): Eukaryota > Metazoa > Arthropoda > Arachnida > Araneae > Tetragnathidae > Tetragnatha > Tetragnatha versicolor. The sequence goes on along the minus strand of JANDEH010000012.1, from coordinate 12,501,360 downwards.
AGACGGCCGCGGACTTTAAGGTGAAGTCGGCTTCGTATCGCGTTGTTGTTGCGATGTAGAAAAAACAACTTTTCCGGAGTTAGAAGCCAACAAGTCCGGAAGTAAAAAAATAGCGATTTTTCGCGAAAGTTCCGTTTTTCTGGCTTATGAGGTTTTCTAAGTTGCAAAATTTTTGAAAGGCTACTTTGAGAAGCAACTTAAGAAAATAATTCAGTTTTTTTAATCGTGTTAGATTATAACCTGTATTACATATCTGATATGATTTGAGATTCTAATAATACTTTTAAAAATTCATTTGACTTTTTTCTTCACTTAGCAAAAATTTTATTGGTAAAAAAATTAAGTTATTTAATTAAATGTAAAGTAATCAATAAATTATCCTTGTATTTAACTGATTTCCTAAATTTGCATCTGATTTTAGTTGCATTTTGGTTATTTTCCTGCAAATGAAGATAACGTGAAATATGTACCTTTCTTTGTTTAAAGATATTTGTATCTAGTCTAGACCAGTGGTTCCCAACCTTTTGTGGCCCATCGCCCCCTTTCTAGAGGTTGACTAAAACCTATCGCCCCCTTTTCATTCTCATTGTATGTCTAATTTTAATTTGAAGTAAAGTGTAATCAATTACTAGGCAATTTTATGTCCGGGGGTCCTCCCCCAGAAATTTTTTGGAAATAAGACTCCAAAAAACAGGTTTTTAACTAGTTATGGTACACCTCTTCCGAATTTCGAACATATATTTTTAGGTAGGATTTTGATTTTGATGAACTAATTTTAAAAAAAGTTTTGAAAAATTAAGTTCCAAGTACATAAGAGGGGTTTGGGGGTCTTCCCCCAGAAAATGTTTGGAAATTTGACCCTAAGAAACAGGGTTTTAACTTGTTTTGGTACATTAAGTCTGAATACAGTCTGTCAGTACAGTACTATTTTATTTTCCCCCTTTTAATACTCATCGCCCCCCACTTATTTATCGCCCCCTTGATAACACAAATCGCCCACCTGGGGGCGATCGCCCCCAGGTTGGGAACCACTGGTCTAGACTATCAATATTAATGACTAGTTAAATGCCAGTTTAAAGTTCTTAAAATCCTCCCAAGTATAACCCAGTTAAATTAAAATTTTTCTTGTTAAAATTATTTGTTTTACACATTAAATAAAATTATACATAACTAAGCTCACATGCTTTTCCTCTTTTTTCATCTTTAGATAAACTCCCCTGCAATTTGGGTATTTCAGTAATAATGGTTTTTTTAGAGCGATTTAAAAATGTGTAAATTCTTGCAGAAAATTTTTTGGAAAAAATTTAAGTTCGCAGAAAGGTTTTTATTTTATACAAGTATGTATAATAACTCTTTTTGCCTCCGGATTGGCCTCAAAGTTTCGATTAATATAATAATTTCATGTAAAAATGGAAAAACAAAAATCAAGCTTTTACCTCGATTTCACGAATCCGTCATGAATGTAAATGTGCACAATGCAGGCCCGTAGCTACGGGGGGGCCAGGGGGGGCTGAGCCCCCCCTGGCATCTTCATTTGCCCCCCCTAGAAAATTTTCACAAATTCTATCCACAAGCACAGCCATGGGGGCTGGGAGGGGCAGCTGCCCCCTTCTTCTTTATTTCCTCCTAGCTAAGTTAAAACCCGATTTTTTAGGGTCAAATTTTCAAAATTTTTCTGGGGGAGGGCCCCCTACCCCCATTTCTATTTCAATCTTTATTATTTACAATTTTTTTGAAATAACAAGTTCATCGAAATCAAAATTCAACTTAAAAATTTATGTCCGAATTTCGGTCTACAAGTATTAAAAGCAGTTTAAACCCTGTTTTTAGGGTCAAGTTCCCAAAAATTTTCTGGGGGAGGACCCCCAGACCCCCCTTTGATACTTGTATCCCCCTATTACTACAAAAAAAACGTTCTTATAATATAAGAACAGATCGCACGATTTAATGAAGTTGTCTTAGACGAAAATTCAACTCCAAAATGTATAACAACTATATTAAATATGCATGGGAGGGCTGACTAATATTTTTAGGCCCCTACCGAAATAAACTTCTATACACCCTAGCACTGACTGAAAAGGGGGGTTAGGTTGACACCCTTTATAAAGTTATGTCTATTTAAAGGTTAACAAGGAACTCGATTTTCGAGTTTTCCTTTTCAATTCTGGGGCTTAACATGGAGCAGTTCCTTCTATACTTTAACCCAAAGGATATAAAAATAGGCTAAAACTACCTTAAGCTTCAAATTTCTTAAGTTTAAAAAAGGAAAACTTAAGAAAACAGAAAAGGTAAAACTAAAAAATTTAGGACCTAATTCCTCCCGAAACTAAAGTCTTATAACAGCTCCTTAGGCCTCAGGCTTTGCCCCCCCTGAAAAAGTGGGAGCCCCACCAAAGAGAAATTCCTGGCTACGGGCCAGGCACAATGGTATAAAAATCATCATTGAAGACTATAAAGTAATTATAAATGAAACCAGAGTTGAAATACTTGAGTTGTAATACAACATATTTTAGAATATCTCAATGGTTAGAACTGGCAATCAAAAATTTCTAGCTGGAATCAAAAAAATGTGGGAAACTCTTATTGCCAGTTGAGTAGGATGTTAAAAACATTAAATTTTTAATAAAATTGGATGTCAGAAGGTGGGTACCTTTTTTGGGTTATAGATTTCAACCCCAAGGAAAACATTTGGATAATAGTTTAGAAGTTGGGGTTTTCCTTAAAATTTCTTTGGAATATTAGGAATATTCCATCCCAAGTGACCCCATATGAGTCACAAATGTCCAAAAATAAATAAAAACCACATTTTAAGTGTCAAATTTTGAAACATTTTCTTAAGAAGAGCGGTCGATCCCCGTTTTCAGCATAAAGCTCAGTATTCTCCCCAAGTTTTTAAATAAGCTACATTGCTTTTCAAAACTTACTTGTAATTATCTTAAACAGTTAAATTTGCTATATTTTAACTTTTCTGAAGGCATAAGGGAATGCTAAGGAGCCATTTTGAGTCAATCCTCCCTCCAAAGAAGTATAATTTCATGGGCCTGGGTTTCAGTCTATTGTTATAGCAAAAAAATAGGTAAATCATGACTGAGGCGAATCATAACTGATATATTGCCTAATGAACGAACTATCCATTCGACAATTGTTTCAACAAATTTTTGCGATCATATTTGAATCCCTAGACCAGCCAGCCAGTTAAATAACTGTCCGCTGAATTTTGAAAGCGCGGCATATTTATAAAAAATTTAACTATTTCTAGTTTTAAAAATTAAAAATACCGCTTTGTACTGACCAAACTTGAGGGAAAATATATCTGAACTACCAATATTTAAAATATGTACCACTAACAATCCACTGTTTGTTGGCAAAAAAGATCCTCCTATTCTACGGCTATTGTTAATATGATAGCATATCACATTGCCACTTTGTCAGTTGTTTTTGTATTGATTATGCATAAAGGTGACTAATGTGATTAAAATTGCTTTTAAAGACCCTTATTTGTGAGCTTTAAGAAGTTATCGGCAATAAATTTAATTTATATAATTTTTTAAAAAATATGAAAAATTACATATTTTTGTTCTATTTGAGACCAATCCGGAGGCAAAAAGAGTTATTATAATGGAATAATATTTTACACATGTTAGTTTGAGACCATTTGGCACCCTTTTCTTGCTGTGCCCGATAGAATTTGTAAAAAAAAATTTTCGCCATAGGAAAATGACCCACCCTACTGTACATAGTATAGGTGCGGATTCAGAGGGGTGGTACTCTGAACAGTGTTTCCCCTTGGACCCAAAAATGTTCTCAAAATGAGTTAAAACCCTACTTTTGCAAGCCAAATTTCAGAAATTTTTTTTCTGGGGGAGGACCCCCATACCCCCCTCAGTGGTACCACAAGGGTATCTTGAGTGTCACATTATTATTTCATTTTTTTTCTTATTTATACTTGTAAAATGCTAAGTTAACTTAGTAATGCAATCATTTTACATAATCTGCGGCCCGCCGTTAGCTTCTTCTTTAATAAAGTGGCCCCTGAGACAAAACAATTGCCCACCCCTGTTCTAGAGTAAAGAAGTGCTTAAAATTTTTCTGGTATTATATCAAATCGATTTAAAGAATGTAAAGATAAAATAGCAAATAAAAAATTCTAGGTTTTACGTAAAAATATATTTTTCACAAAAAAAATTCCATTTTCACAAAAATAATTTCATTTCCACAAAAATTAAAAAAACAGGCCCCAAAAATTAAAACTTGGATCGACCCCTGTTACCATACGTCCAAGGTTTTAGAGCTGTCCGTGGAAATGTCTGGGGTTCCATACATTTAAGATTTACCGTACATGTTTTTGAAAAATCCTGAAAATTTAAACAATTTTTGAAAAAATAATGTTGAGAATAAAGAAATAAAATTTGACATTTCTGTTCAATGTTTATTAGTTTGAATGTTTTTTTCTTATTTTTTAATCTGGTGATTTGATATGGTATTATTAAAAAAATTTCGGAAATATGGTATGAGAGAAAATATGGTAAGCCTAGGGGGGGCAACTACATTTTTGGGTTGGGATTTTCCACCTGAAAAATTTTGAAATTAAGACCCTAAAAAACATTTTAGGTTAACTACAGGGACGTAACCTCCCCAACCAGACTTGTTTTCAGAAATGGTTTCGTCTCACAATTTCTTTTCTAAGGTTCCTTCCCCCAAGTATTTTATGGATCCAATGTGAACCTTCGCTGAAAAAATTTACAAGTTTTACTGTCGATGCTTAACCTAAAGAACAGAGGGGGGTCTGGGGGTCCTCCCCCAAAAATTAAAAAAAAGTAGTATCTGTACTCATTTTTGAATATTTAAGACGGGATCTGGATCAGAGGATGAGACCTTACCTTAATTAGGGTGCATTAATAGATTTGATGCCCTTAATAGGTTCAATGTAAGCTCTTAAATATGTTTTTAGATATGAGACCCTGATTTTACACAACATACTTGTTCATTTACGTACTTGTTCATGTTCTTACTTGATACATACTGTCTGTCCATCACAAGAAGAGCTCTGGCCGTCGCTAGTTCACATAAGCGGTCATAAGGATTTTTTTAAATTTTTTTTATGATCTAAGAACATTTTTAGTCATTTACTTAATCATAAAAATACAAATTTATGATTTTTCATGATTGTGATCTCGAAATTTATGATTTATCATTCGACACCATACCACAGCTCATGTGAACTAGCCACAGCCAGAGCTCTTCTTGTGATAGACAGACAGTACTTGTTCATGTCCCGTAAAATTCCTTTAGGATACAAAAATAAAGAGTAGTCAAATTATTTATAATACTCACCTTTTGATTTCTTTACATACTATTATTACACAATTTTTAAAATAGCTTTTTTAAACTGCAATTTTGGCGTCCTCTCACTTTTGAAAAACCACTTATTTCACAAAAATTCGCCTGCTCGTTTTTCCTAGGATGACGAAATCATATGAAAAGGTTCCAAAACGATTCTTGTTCTTGATAGTAAGTTTAATCAGTACGAAGAACAATTGTAACAAGAACAACCAAAAAAAATCTGAAAGCTTTGAACTTCTGCAAGAACATGCACAAAAGAGAAAATAATAATTTGTACAGATGGGGGTCTTGGGGTTCTCCCCCAGAAAATGTTGGAAATTTGACCCAAAAAACAAGAGCTTTTACTCTCGTTTTAGAAACATAGTCTGACCCCACGGGGGGGGCAATTGACCAGTTGCCCCCTAGATCAGCGCTTGCATGTATTAGATATTTTAAGCAGCGTTCCCAGACGTACCAACTTTATGGTACAGATACCAACTTTCAGGTTTCTGTACCATGTACCAACTCAATGTCGTGTTGGTACGCAAAAGTACCAACTTATGTACTTGGTTAACATTTTCTTAATTTTCAAATGATTTGCCTTTAAAAGTAGCTTAAAAACACTATCGACAAGGAAAATTCTAAAAATTTGGCAAAAATATCAATTAATCGATAAAAATATCGATATTTGAAAAATACCAACTTTTTATTGAAAATACCAACTTTTAGAGCACTCTGTACCAACATTAGCTCCCAACTATCGGGCAACTCTTATTTTAAGCCAGTGATAATTCAACCTGCAGGCTGTGAGCACAGCAGTTCTTTTAGAGTGGCTTTGTCATAGCCCAGTAATAATAATAGTAAATAAACTAACTTTTAATTATAAAATTGTTAATCGGCTGTTAAGGCCATGTTCAAGGTGACACAGCCGATGAACAATTTTATTATTAATATTGAAGCCGGCCGTGGAAGCCTTCATCATTTCATGGAACTAACTTTTCTTAACATACTTGACTGTTACATTTTCTCTGTGTCTCAGGGCAAAAAAAAACTCTAAATAAAGTCTGGTTGTAATAATATCTTTTTTTAAGTATAATTTCTGTTAAACTTCAGTAAATCAGTTTTTTTTAATTACAGAAACTGATGATTGATGAAAAGAAGTGTTACTTGTTTGGCCGTAATCCAGAGCTGAATGACTTCTGCATTGATCATCAATCCTGTTCACGAGTTCATGCTGCACTAGTTTATCACAAACATCTTAACCGGGCTTTTCTTGTTGACCTTGGAAGTAGTAAGTAATTTTTTACTATAACATGATAAATTATCCATCATGATGAAGTCTAGGTTAATTTGTTTTTATCAAAGGGTTCTTGTGTATTATTCTATCGACCATGCCGCTGAATTCAAAAACGCTATTGAAGTCTATTGACTGTTGTATAGCTGTGACGCTGAATTTAACGGCTGCTGAACGGTTGAGGGTATAATCCGTAAGTACCTCTAAGCAACCACAAAACTGGTCCAATCTGGTTTCAAACTTTCTAAGAGAAAGTAATTATAAGTTGGTATCAGGGTTGAATTCGTTGTCTCATTGGACACAAACACGCTTTTTGGGTAGGATTTTTTTCAAAAAGGTATGAGTGAAAGTTTTTCGTCTAGAACCGAAAATTCATCCTAGTAATTTTCTTCAGAACGTAAGAATTAACTACAAGTAATTGGCAAATAATAAAAGCATTGGTTTCAATATAAAGGTTTTATCCAATTCTGTTCTAGAAAATGTTCTGACTTTTTTGTTAAGAATTTAATGTTTTGTGTTGTACTTTGGTATCCATATTTAGTTAATGAGAGATATTTTATTTTCAGCATCTCCGTTCTATACCATTTATTAACTTTCTCTTTTTTAGCGCATGGTACCTACATTGGGAGCATTCGACTTGAAGCCAAAAAGCCTACACCCCTCCCAGTTGACACTAAGTTCCACTTTGGTGCATCAACCCGACTGTACATTCTCCGAGAGCGCCCCACGCATCGCATCACTCAAGATGACCTTGACAAAGACAAAGAGGGGGAAGGAGGACTTTTGGGTCTGCCTGAAACCGAAACAGAACTTGATGTATGTTCTCTTTTAATTATTTAATCTTAAGGCTCGCAAACATTATTTATTTTCTTTTGAAAAGTCCTCATGTTTTTGTTTTCTGGAAAGGCTATTGTGATTTAGCATTTCTGCTTTTGTATAGTTATTTTGTATTTTTCAGAATCTGACGGAGTTTAACACTGCCCATAATAGAAGAGTAACCTCACTTGGAATCAGTGATGATGAAATGAAACCCCCCAGTCGTAAACGTAAAAATATCAATGTACGTTTTAGTCATGAAGAAGAAATCATCAATCCTGGTATGTCTTTTTATTTATTATGTGATTACATGGGAAAAATGTATTTATTTTTGAAATTTTCTGTAAGGATGGAATTGCAATTAATTTAACAGAAAAGATCACAATAAAACTCATAAACATAAACTGTTTAAAAAGTAAGGGATATAAACATTTGCCAGGGAATTTCAGCTAACTACTGTATTTTATTTTAACTAGATGGCTTTCCCCCTCTTTAATGCCAAAACTACCAGATTGCTTCTCAGCCATTGCTTGGCTTTCTCCAACAATTATAAAGGCATCTAACATCAAAACTTTGTTCATGTTTTTTTAAGTCGTGAGTTAAAAAAAAGCTTGGTTCTGTTGAAAAAAGGAAATAAAATTATTTACGAAATTAGCCCAATTTCATGCTTTTATTTTTAAATCTGGAGTTCAAAATATTTTTTTAAAATGCAGGAAAAATAACACTATGTCTGATAGATGTTATAGGGCGGGTGCTGGTAAAATTTCCAATTTTTCCGAGGGTGCTGTGACCTGGAAAATTTTGGGAACCCCTGCTCGAGCAACCACCCTTAGTTCTAAGAAAAATTGGTTGTTAATGGATTGAAGAATCTAAAGAAATCCTTTTGGAAACTATTACAAAAAAACATTTCTTCAATGTTTTACGATATTTAACATCAAACCCAAATTCTCAAGGCATCCTGAGGTTATTGCATTTCAATGTACTACAACATATTAATCAGTGTCTGTTTTTTTTAATTATTCACAACTTCAATTGTATTGCATGTACTACCACTATTCTGTATTTATAAATTACCACAACCACCATATTCCTAAATATACATTACACCCTACTTAAATTTTATTTTCTTATTTCTTCTTTTTCAGAGGATATTGATCCTTCCATTGGACGATTTAGAAATTTAGTGCAGTCTGCTATCATTCCTAATAAAGTGAGTTCAGTTTTATAATTTTCTTCCTCTTCTGCAGCAGTGTTAGCTCTTGGATGGAATTATAAGGGTGCTGTTCAATAAAAATTTTTTTTCTTTTAAAATTTATACAAGTAACTAACGAAAAGATTAGTTATTGAAGAACAAAATTAAACGATCATGGTGCTTGAAGCAACAAGAACAAGGGCGGATTAAAGGGGGGGCGAGGGGGGCAACTGCCCCCCCCCCCCGAGAAAAGAGGTAAAGGTGGATAAAAATGTGTTAAAATACTGTTTTTAGGGTTCAAATTTTCTGAGGGTGACCCCCCCCAGACCCCCTCTTGGAATTCTTTGTTAACCACAAACTTTTTTTTAACTAATAGGGTAATAAAAACAACTGGTCACTGAAGATGCCTGACAGTTTCAGGACAAACGTCTGAGCTATTACCAGTAGGACCTCGGCAATATCGCCCGGAATATCTTAATTTGAATTTTGCCTGCCGAGAAACCCTTTCTGTTTTGTTTACAGCGTATTTTTCATGGGAGTATATAAGGGGGATGAGGGTTACCTGTCCCCTTCAGACTAGATACCAAATCAAGTTAAAATCCAGTTTTTTAGGGTCCAATTTCCATAATTTTAAGGGGGGAGAACCCCCAGGGCCCCATTTTTACTTAATCCTTTATTCACAGTTTTATATATACTAATAAATCTCTCTATATTAAAAAAAGTAACAGTGACCGCCGCCGCCGCTGATTTTGAAAATTTTATTTTTTAATATTTTGAACTCTAACTACGCAAAAACTATTCAAAGGAATATTATGAAATTTTGACCATTGGTAGACAAACGCATGATAATCATTTTCGTTCCAAAACCTAATTAATTAGATAATTAGTTCTGGAGTTATTTAATGTCAAAGTCAAAAATTATTTTTTTCTGCTGCGAGTTCGCCTCCAGCAAAATCTATTTACAGCAGAAACGTGATTTTTTGCATACACATACTCTTAGGAATGAAGTTTTGCACCTCATCGCTCTTTTTTCAAATTTCGAATTAGTTTTTGAGTAATTCAATTTTAAAGTTTCGAAATTTTTGACAATTTTTCGATTTTTTCGCTATAAAATAAAAACTAATCATGATAGAGGCACAATATTTTAGACACAAATACAGTTATTTTTTATAAAAATATTGGCGTTTCGTTTTTTAAAAAATTCGAATCAGTTTTAGAATTATTGAGATTCAAAGTTTAAATTTTTTCTTCTCTTTCTGGTCTATCACTAGGGAAACAGCTTATTTTTATGAGTCTTATTTCTTTAATTTCCGACGATTCACTAGATGTTTACGTGCATATTAAAAATTTGAAGTTTCTTAAAGGCTTGTTTTTACTCTAAGTTGGTTGATGATAATTGGTAGACTTGCTTGATATTTTTTAAAAAACATTTCTATTCAATAATTGAAGAAAGAAGAATTAAAGTTAAGAGATGAATATTTTAGAAACAGTTTTATTTTGATATCTTCGAGGGAATGAATGATTCGAATTAAATCATTGATACACTAGAGAGTGTGTAGCTTCGGTATCAAAGGCGCATTAACTAAGCCGACAAGCCTGGATTGTTTAGATGAAACAAACGAGCTCTGCTCGCTAAGATCGCGAAGCGATCTTCAAAGAACTGAGAAGCAGTTCCGGGGGTTGGTGAGTGATAGCGAGCAGGGGGCAGAGCTCCCTAGTTCATCAAAAAATAAAAATCCTACCTAACAATGTATGTCTAAAATTTGGGCTACGTGTACCAAAAAACAGTTCAAAACCCCGTTATTAGTGTCAAATTTTCAAAAATTTTCTAGGGGAGATCCCCCAGACCCCCCTTGATACTTGGACCTTCATTAGCAAAAACTTCTTCTCTCGGATGCCAATTCTACCAAAAAATTAATTGAAAACTACATTAAACATATTAAATATATGCGTGGAATACGCCTCTGGTATTTTTAAACTTCTTTTATATCTGGTTTAAGTCTCTATAAAACCTTAACAGTGCTACTTTTACGGATATCATTTAAAAACATTTTATCTCCCAGGGAGGCCTTACTGTAAATTGAAATTCCATCTATCCGCCCCCTCCCACAAAATTGCATTAATCCGCCACTGAAAAAGAAACTAACTCCAATGTAAGGACCACCATATTAACCTAGGAAAACCATATTGACACAAAAATTAAATTTAAAGTAAAATAAATACTATATTATAGCATAGCTGCCAAGTTTTACGGGTTGTCCGTAAAATTTACGGATTTGGTTTAACTGAACAACCCGAAATTTTTCTGTAATTCACGTTTTTTGCATTTTCCTTCCGTGAAAACGTAAACAAATCTTGTTGCACCAAACTAAAGTCTGTCTGCCTTTGCTAGGCGATTAGAACAGGGGAATTTTATTTTCTTGTTAGTATTCTTTAACTCAATTTTAAAATATAAAGACAGAATCAGATTTAATAATACTTTGTATATCAAAGCTGATTAAGGCATCTTTAAACCCTATCAAAGTTTTTTTAGAGATTTATTTGGCATTATATCGCTACAAATACGTTGCCAATTCGGTACCGCTGGAGCAGCCCCCCTTATGATTTTAGCTTCGAGTCGCTACTGCTTATAGGTGAAATATCACTAGACCTAATAATCTCAGGTAAATTAAAATTGATAAGATTTAAAAATTTGGTAAAAGCTAATGATATAACAGAGGTTTAAGTTAATTATTTATGTATTGGACTCTATGCACATTATTTTTCGTAATCAAAATGATGGTTTTCATGTTGCACAAAAGGTTTTATTAATGCAAGTTTTCAAAAGTTGACAGCTATGGCAGAGCTGATTCATCTTGATTCCAATGAGAGCTGCTGAGGATCAATTTAAAATCCTGCATAGCCATTCCTATGTTGACAGCTAATCATTATGCCAAGAATGAGAAATGACACTCCCTAATTGATTTTTTCCAGCGTTCTCATGATGAATCATCAAACCTGTTTGGAAGTGGTCTCACATCCTCATCCCCAGTTCCTGCAGCGAAACGAGCATCTCTGGCGCCCCACGAGTCCCGCCCTGCCTCCGCTGTGGCTAGTCCTCTTTTTGCACCCACCCTATCCCTCAAACTGGGGCTCCACCTGCCTAACCCTGCCCCAGACGTGAACTTGGACCCTACCCTAGAGGCCATTGCTCTTGTGGCTCCCCCAGTGACAGTGGTTCAAGAGGAACAGGCACCCACTGGCCCTCAAGAGCCAAAGAAAAAGAAATATGCAAAAGAAATGTGGCCTGGGAGAAAGCCCACACCCGCATTGCTCATTTGAACAGATGGACATTTTCTGCATGAGGTTATTTTTTTCCTTTCAGAGAAGCTTGTAACATGCATGAGAATTAGTGATGGACAAAGCTGATACTTTTAGCTATCAGGTACTCAAAAATATTAAGTATCAAAACCCAGGGGTGCATAATATGTTTCAGGACCCAAAATTTCCCCAGAACACAATTTGTTTTCTCCAAAATTTCATTAAAATATAGTGAATTCAGTTATTAAACTTCTTCAAGATTCAATAATTTTCAAATAATCCATAAATTAAAATTTCAATGTGATCTTGACACTGTTTTAGTCTTTCTTACACACTTATAATCTTAGCTCATAAGTGCCCCTTTTCTTAAAATATGAAAAATTGTCTACTTTTCTCAAATTCGAGCTACCTGTAAATTTCTCCTTAATGAACTCAACATTTTAATTAAGAACATCGATGTGATTGAACAAGAACGCTATTTACAGTGAAAATTACCCATCCTACCACAGATATTGTTTTTCCTGCTTACCAGTGGAAAAGCAAGGAAAAGCCAACATCCAGAGCAGATCCGTAGTTTTTCCCACTCTACATCCGTAACTCCGCTGTTTTCACCTGATTTTCGTTGAAATTGGAGGTTATGATGCAGCCACTGCACAAAACATCTGTTTGTCAGCTAATCATGATTGGAATTTTTAAGTTTTTCTTTCTATCTTGAGCAAATATTTCCCCAGAGCTGCTTGAATTTCCCCCGAACATCGTTCGGGCGTTCGGACATATTCTGCACCCCTGTCAATACCTACCATTCTTTAATGAGGGGGTATAGACATATATAATTTTAATTTATCAATTTGAACGAGCTTTTTTTATGTAAGAATCAGGGTTCGTACATATGTCATGGAATTTTGTTTTTCATTTTCCAGGCCTGGAAAAGTCATGGAATTTGAAAATTTTCACGAAAGCCATGAAAAATCTGTAAAATCATAGTCAAACTTGGCACAACAGCTGAAATTCGCTTCAGAAGCGTTCGTACTAACACTAAGCAAACTTTCCTTGCAAAGTGTAATGAAATGCTAACTCAACTTGCCACTGTGGTGTCTGGAGAATAAACAAACATTCGCGTTTATTTTTCGCTTCCGTTGCATTTAAGTTCTTAAGAAGTACTTAACGAGCCAATGAGAAGTCTCAATTTCGGATTTCTTTTAAATTGCAACCCTCTCATTCACTCTGAATGACTGGGAAACAGGCTAAATAATTACACGCGAGTTCTTACTTCGGCAAAGCAGCTGGAAAGCAACTTTTAAATAGTCATCGAAAAGTCATGGATTTTTTTTTCGCCTTAAGAGTACGAACCCTGAATGGAAAAATTTGCATGATTTTCAGTTTTATTTTTAAATGAAAGATCATTGAATTACATAGAAAAGTGCTTATTGAACTTCAATTTGATGAAATTAATTCAATTTAAGATTATTTTTAAATTGTTTTCAAATTTATCATAAAGTGCATATTTCCTCTGCATATGCCTATGCCTAAAGTGCATACGCCTATTTGTGAGCCAATTTAAAAATAACTGAAATTCTTCAAATGATATGTGGTTCTTAATCTTTCAGGTTCTTGGTTGTGTTCCATGAATCCAAAATAATTTATTGAGTATTTGTACTGGTCAAATTTTAACTCCAAGATGGTTTAGTTAGGCCAGATAGTTATCAGAAAAATAAATTATTAACTGGAAAATATAAAGTATATAATAAAATCTATATATTTTATATACAAGCTCTCTGAAAGGAACCATTTTGCATATTTTTATCAGCAAAAACTCTCATACAGCAATAACACTGCAACCAATTCTTATTTGAAGAACTAAGATATTAAAAACAAGGGGTGTGCATATTTTCTAGAAAAATTTGCATTGTACAATCTACCAAATTTGTTGAATTACATCTGGCATTTATCTGTACAAAGTTTCTGATTTATATCTTGAAGGCCTGGACCATTTGATTTAAAAACACTATCTCGGATGTTCTTAATCAGAAATATGGTTCCCTGGTTTTCTGGCTAAATTTTTATTTTAACTATTCAAGAAGTGTCTATCTAAAGATTGTGGATTTTAACATGAAAGTAAAAAGTTTTACTGACGTATGAATTTTTTTTCAATTTTAATTCACTTTTTATATTCATTGTTTTGAAATCCTATTATGAATTTGGTGCCCTCTCTTCATTAAAATAAATAACACTACTACATACTTCTAACTACAGTCTTTCACACTTTCCTTACGTGCCCTTTAGAAGATCATTGAAGAGATTTCCTCTTCTTGAATGATGCATTAAATACGATTGACATTATTTATTTTTATATTATACACTGTTTCTCATTCGGACAATTTATAAAGTACTAAATATTTGCTTTGCTCGAAATTACATTTGTTTTTTTTACTGCTACCTGTGTTACAAACAGGTAAATTAGCTTTTGATAAAGCTACAATGATATAATTTAGAGTATCATCAAATTACTTAAATTAAATACCAAGATACAGTTATACCTAGTTGTTCCCCACTCCACTATCTCTATTGCATCTTATCTAGTACAAAATTTTCATAAGTTTGGATTCCATAGAACACTAACGGCCGTATTAACCAGCGCGAGCCGATCCATAGATTATTCACTGATCCTACAAACCATGATCGTGGTTTTTCCGATGGTTGTTATCGACGAACAACCGACAATCATGGTTTCTTCAAACAGCAGTTTTGTATGTAACGCCACTTCTGATTGGACCGCGATGACGCCAGCTATCGAGTCCGGGATCGCACGCTGTTCACTCAAGTTCATAGTCCAGTGTAAATTATTTCCTATAAAATTCTCTACCTGCTTTAAAACATTTCTATCACAACTAATAATAACTATACAACCAATAACAGGAAATGACTTGAACTGGTGTTCTATATTTCCTGCTTTATATTGGAAATTGTTGGAACAATTCTGTTGATCTAATGGTTACACTGAATGGGTTTATTTCAATATTATTTTTAAAATACTCACACTTATCTAAAAATATTGATTCACCTCTCTAAAAATAGGATATTTTTTTAAGAATTTTAAGGAATTAATAGTTAAAAGAAAAAAATTTTGAAACTTAGGTAATAGCCGTGCTAAATATTTAATACCTGAATAAATTGTAAGAGCGCCATCTATCATAACGAGTGCTAACTCTAAACTATCTGGTTAATTTTAATGCGTGTTTTTCACGATCAGTTTTTCTTTATTATTATACTTTAATCAACCATTATTTTGATGATTAAAGCAAATATACTCAAATATAAATATAATTTGTGATCAAATTCTTCTTAAATGTCCATTTTCGCAAAAATGAACCACCGATCCATGGTTCAACCCACCAAAGTTGGGTGGTCAGATTTTGGGTGAAAAAACCGATGGTTATTCGTTAGTTGGGGGTGGTCGATAACGTTTTAGTTAGGATCAGCGGATAATCCTTCAATCCATGGTTGAACCACGATGGTCAATACGGCCGTAAGTAATTAACCTTCTGACTGCTCAATTTGTGAACCAAAATTGCTTCAAGGAAATTTTTTTAAATCTTTTTATTTATTTATTTTGAATCATATATTGGAGAATTTATATTAAGGTAATATTCAATATCAATCAAATGGAGCTTCCCCAACGACCCAATCACCAAGGATCGGGATTCCCGAAGGAGGTAGAAGTACTATTTGATATTAAGGTGACGATTTGTTGGCCAAAACGTAAATTAAACGTCTAATACTGGATGTAATTTTTTTCAGTAGTTAATCAGGGGAAAGACGGGATGTGCTGCTCAATAAAGGAAAAAAACAACATGCCTGTGGAAATCGCAGGGATGAGCAGATTTTGCTACATTTAAGTTGCCCATGGAAATTGTGAAATGAGCAGCCAGAGGGTTAAGTTGTTTGCATGAAGTATGTAGTCAGCATTCCAAAAGTATTTACTCAACAGAGTAAGGATCAAAAAAGAACGTTTAAATAGTTATTTTTCTTTACTCGAAAACATTAAATTTTCATTCAAATTTGTAAGTGTTTTACTTGCAACAATTTTTTATGCAACATGGGATCTTCCAATTTCAATGTGCCTCAAGAGTAAGCATGAAGTCTAAGTTAAAAAAATCTTAATTGCCATTTCTAAAGGGTCAAAAATTCTCTCAAATGATACTTTTTTATATTTATTTAAATACTATTAACACAACAATGTGCAGCAGTTATTATTTTATAACTAGATATAAATTATTCTTCTGCTTAGTTCTAGAGTTCAAATTGGTTTAATACCAAACTGTATCATAAAATTTGATAATTGTTATATAAAAAATTTGTATTCCATACTATTGAATCATTTCTCCTGTTCTCTTCTCATTTTCAACATAATAAGGTTTATAAAAAAATTTTTTTCACTGTTTTTCAGAGAAAGATCTTTTAATTAGTAACACTACTCAACAAAAAAATAGGGTCAAAATGCTTTTGACACATATCAAGCAGATTCTTATGTAAAATGACCTCCTGAATCCAACCCATGTTTTTCTCCATCAGGCTCAGATTTTCGGGCAATAGCCCCTCCCCTTTTTGCGTTTTTCGATGATGTAATGACTTTGAATTCGATTTTCAGGGTCAAAAACTATTACTCCAGCCTTTAAATTACACCTGAACAAGAAAGGTTAAAGCTTCTAAAATATAAAAATTTGCAACTAAAATTTTGTAAATAAGGTTTTAGAAGAGAAGTTTTATGCTGATGAAAGAGGTATTCTGGTTTTGTAACAAATGAACTTAACTCGCTCAGATTACGAAGCGATAGGCAACAAACTGCATAAGTTGTTACAGGGTTCGTTAGAAATAGCAGCAGAGGACCAAGCCCTAGTATTAAAAAATCAGTTCTTGCGTATTATACCGTTGACCGTTCAGAGAGTCGATGGATTTTGATGACGTTTTTGATAAAGCGATAGGGTTAACGGGATAATACGTAAGAACCAAATTTTTGGAAAATATAAAATTTATCTTTGTAACAATTTGAATATTTTTTATTCAGCAATGAAATACAAGATTTTTGAAAAAGTTATTTTGTAGATCTTAAGCACAACTACCTCTTATCTGAAGAAACATTTATCAAATTGATCTAAGTGCACACATACAAAATTATCACAGGTCAACAACTATGGTAAGTAAATCTACTAAAAGACAACCTTCTATAGTTTGTTTTTATCACATTCTTTAGTCGTTCTTCCCTCCACTTAAAACTTAAACAACTGAATTAATTTCTATTTTTTAAGCACATTGAAAATAATCAAATTGAGTTTACTGAATACTATCATGCATAAAAATTAGAAATTTAAAATGAATGCATTCATTTAAATATAAATGAATAAAATAAAATTTAATTTCAAATATAAATGAATAACCAGGGATAGTTAGTTCAATGGTTCCTAAGCTATTGACATGGCATAGTGACATCTTCTCAGTGTCTTGTGGCATATGAAAGCCACGGGGCGATACCGATTCGAAGGTCATACGACTCAAAAGTATACTTCGGAGTTATAATCGCTTCAGTCGGTATTTATAGCCCATTTGAATTATTTGACTATTGTACAGGTGACTAAGCTCGCCAGTCTCTTCTGCAAATAATCTCATGATCCTCTTCTAATTTAGAAATTTTTTAAAAAGATCCATGAACCCCTTTATTTTAGATAGTGTTTTTGTAACACTTAAGATATTATTTAAAATATTGAAAATTGAAAAATTTGATTTGCATTGCACATGATACATTTTTAAGCAGCTCATCTAAATTTTTTTTACTACAAACTACTAGTAAAATAAAAAAAAATATACTAGTACTTACAAAATGCCGGATTCATATTTAAAGAACAGAAAGTTTAACTTTCAAACAGTGGCGTATACAGAAACTTTTTGGGGAGGGCCCAAATATTCATCCCCATTCTCAGCTAAATTTTTGCTCCTGAGGAGTGAATCTTTTTATAAAATAAATTAAACTTTATTGTTGCTTGAAGGTAATAAAATAATACATAAAGCTTTCAGAAAAATCTTAACTCAAAATTGGGATAAGTGGAAAAATATTATCATTCATCTGTTTTCTTTGTTTTAGCTTTCCTCTTGTTAGCCATTTCATTTAGTTTTTTGTCCAACTTGCCATGCAAATAATTATGTTTGATGGGGTTCACTTTTTTCTCGGGTCTTCCACTCCCAGCAAATAAGGCCTGGTCTTTTCTTATTTGAGCTCTAGCCTGAGCTTTGGCTGCTGAACCACATCCATGGGCTTCCGGAATAAAGTGTGTGCAGCAGAAGCGACCTCCGCAGTGATGGCAATCCTGAAATAGAAACGAGTAAGAAAACAATAAAGAGGTGTTATTTTAAAATGCTTTTATTTAAATCCGATATAAAAATTTTGAGTCTCAAATGGGAGGTAAAAATATTATCCCCTTTTCTTATGACAATAAACTTTCACTAAAAATTAATCTTATCCCTAAAAAAATAAGGGTAAGAAACTAACTGAAGAAAGTTACCAAATGCACACAAAATTTCTTAGGTTTGAAGCTGATAAACCCCAAGGTTTGAAAGATTCCAAAGTATAAAAAACTTAAAGGATAGTTCAAAGATACCCTAACGGCCGTAGTCTGTGCTTTTGGATTTAAATCACTTGAACACCCGATCAACTGATTCACAAATATCAGCCAAGCCCTGATCTGTTATATTTGATAGTCTGAGCACCTGGATCAATTGATACAAGTGAATCAGAAACACCAGAGCTGGCGAACAAGCGAAACCGCTGGCGATAAAAAAAAGCTCAATCGTGATTGCAGACTTGCCAACTCTCCGGATTTTCGCTCTTTCTCCCATCCTCCAGATTTTCTCCAAAAATCTCTCGGTTTCTCCCGCTTTTCTTCGTTTATCGAAATTCTGCCCCTGAAATTCTGATTAGTGCACTGGAAGAAAGTAAGGTGCTTCAGTAAAAGTTGGAACCAGTGTCCTGGAAATCGGGGAAAATAGCTAATTTTCCCGAAAGTTTCGTTTTTTTTTTTGGAGTGTTCCG
Organism: Tetragnatha versicolor; assembly: GCA_024610705.1. Taxonomy (NCBI): domain Eukaryota; kingdom Metazoa; phylum Arthropoda; class Arachnida; order Araneae; family Tetragnathidae; genus Tetragnatha; species Tetragnatha versicolor. Next base: position 12,482,355 of record JANDEH010000012.1, on the reverse strand, counting down.
TTCTTCCAGCGACTTTCTTGGACGGCTGCGGGTGCCGATTCAAGTTGGCTTCTTCTTGAGTCATTATTGCGATGTTGAAAAAAAAAACTTTACCATGGCCCAGACCGGAAGTCGGGAAAATTGCGATTTTTCGCGGTAGTTAGCTTCAACGGCGGTGCAGAAAAAACAACTTTACTTTGGTCAGAGCAGCCTGATAAGCCTAATAAGATGTGTTTTTTTTGTATTTTAGTCAGTATTTTGAACTTGAGATGATTTTCTAAGTTGTAAATTTTTACTGAAAGGCTGCTTTAGAGCAACTTAAAATAAGATGATAATACAGTGTGGTTTTTTAAAATCTTGTTAGTTTATGACCTGTTTTAGGTACCTTATCTGATTTAAAATTCTAAATATAACTTCAAAAATGCTAATTTCTTCCTTTTTTCTCTACTTAAGTTTTTGACAATATTGTTTTTGAAATTTAATTTTTACATAAATAATTATTCTATTAACTAATTTCCTTTATTTTTATTTGAATTTTGACTTTTAAAGTGGTTTTAAAACCTGATTTAGGAATGTGATTGGTATAATGTGTGTTTGAATCTGTGTAAAAAATTTGTCTTTCTTAAGTTATGTGAAAAGGTACTCCTTGAATTTTTTAAAAACACTAATTAAAAACTCCTTGATTTTGATATCTGAAAACTTGTATGAACCCTATAGAGGCATGTTAGCATTTAAACTCAACATAAAATCAATTTTAATTCAACTTTTTTACAGGGAGATAATTCCTTTTCTAAAGTTTTGTATTGTTACTTATTATTTTTACACCTTTATATTTTTAACACCTAAATGAAAAAATTTAAAATAGTTAAATTTTTATTTGGAGCCCATGGGAATGCATTATCTCTTTATAATTGGTTTGCAAAGGGCTGTACGTCGATAAAATTTTCTCCTGATTTCTTGGGAAAATCTCCTGCTTTTTGACTTTCAGAGGTTGGCAAGTCTGTGATTGGTTGAGATCGTTTTGATTGATGAATTTGACAGGAAAGAAATTTGCGAAAAAGTACGACATAAAAAGCACTCGGATTGTACTTTAAAAGTCAATGATTTTTAATGAAAATTAATGAAGGAATATAAAACTAGAAGGTTTTAGTAATAAAAATGAAACAAAATAAACATAACACTTGTAATCAGAATATTCGCATTTCCGAAATTTGCTTCATGGAATCAAATTTGGATTTGAATATAACTCAAATAAAAAATAAAGCACCGTAGTTGGCTGATGAGATTTTATTTTTGGATTTGAATGAAAATAATAAAAAAATTCTTTTATTTTTAATTAACATAATTCTGGAGTTCTATATTCTAACCTTTAGATCAGGTAAAAAGATAAAAAAAATTAAGCAATCATTGGGAACTTGAAATATTGAATCAGTTTTGTACTTAGATCGGTAAATAATTTAATCTAGTAAAATAATACAGAATTTAGTAATAATAATTAGCTACCTTCAAAAAATGGTCTTGATGAATAAAATTAAATTGAAATCTTGATAAGTTAAATCAAAAATTGTATCGGCAGCCGGGAATCGAACCCGGGCCACTAGTATGATAGCCAAGTATTTTACCACCAAGCTACCTGAGCGAAGGTCGCGAGAGAAATTTTAAGTGTAAAACAATAGAGAAAATATTTTAATTACTAGAAATAATCATTTAAATAAACATTGGACTCGACAACGCACACCTCAAAAATACTGAGAATCAAAAATATTTTATTTCTTTAATACTAATATAATTTCGATTATATTGACTCGAAGTGGATTTCACAAGGATAGCTTATGACGGGCGATGCCATGTTTTGTTTTGTAATCGCAGCTCCGGCCAGACTCGATTCTGATTGGTGATCCAACCCAGATCACTGCTCTGAGCGCTGATTTGTCAACTGATTAAGGTGCTTCGGAATACGAAATCAAGTTGCTTTGTGCTAAGAGATCCTGATCACAGGTTGCCAGAGGCTTCAGAATACGGCCGTAAGTGTCAATATTAACCTCTAGGTATTGATCAAGCCCAAAGACAAAAAAAACTAAAGGGTTCTTAAGCAGCATTTTAAAAAAAATTCAGGGTTGTTTCGTTTAAAAATTAAAACACTTATTTTAAACCTTTTTTCAAATGTAACATAAGTGAATTATATCTTAACAAAGATATAATTGGAACATACCTGAAAGAGAATTGATACACTTTTCTTACACCCAGAATACCGACATGTTTTATCTACATTCACTGCTTCAGCCAGAAGTGCATCAAAATCCTCCTCTTCTTTTAGTTCCACTGGTTTCAGTCTTGGTTTGTCTTTTTTCTTGCTTTTAGAAGATTTCTTGGCATTAGATGGTTTAAAAGTATCCTCAGGTGAATTATTCTTTAAAAGAGAAGACTGGATACTTTCACTAGATGGAAGATCTGTCCTAGATAAACTAGAGTCCCCCTCAAAACATGTTTTAGCTTGATTGTTGGTAGAAGTCCTGTCTTCTATTTTAGGAGTGGAAGGGGTAAAACTTTTCTGGCTTGTAGTTGCATTGGTTGATGGCAGGGAAGTAGAAGTTTTATCCTCTAAGTTGGATGTCTCAGGAGACTGAGGCTTACAACTTGTCTTTTTTACTTCTATGCAACGTTCTGGGCCTTCCCCAGAGCTGATGTGGATAAGACCCAACTTTTCAGAAAGCTGAAATGATTTTATTATCTTATGCATGAATTTATTTAACATCATCTTTATTATGCAGATTTATCTATCTTTTTATCAGAACTTGTAGAAGAAAACTATAGAAAAATGGATTAAAACTTAGTTCTTGATTTAAAAAAAACACTACTTTGTATGAATTATGTTGTACAGTAGTACCCTAAATAAGTAGGACCGAATGAAAAATTTGCAGAAATTTTTTCACAAAATAGGTACCGCTCAAAAGACTTAGACGGTAGACCCCTGTGAACTAATCTAGATTATTTTATTTAATTTTAAATGCCATAAAAGTTCAATTCATTAAAGCTTTATATTTTAATCAGAAATCTCCCTTACCTCGTGAACTATTCTTCTTTCAAAAGCAGTTAAAGATGGAGAAAACTGCATGAAGTCATTTGAACTCTTTACAAAATCTTGAAGAATCTTTTCATATTCTTTTTCAGTAGATCTGTTTAAAATATTCAACAATTAAATAAATCTAAAAACTATACCTCAAAATTCTTAAAATTAATGAATATAGATTAAAGTTATTATAATCAAGGAAATAGCTGCGCTAAGCTGTATGTTAAATCCCTAGGATCTTTAAATACTAAAACATGAGAATTTATTTGAGAAAATTTATTTTAACCTAGGGGTAATAGTTGGATAAAAATTATTAGGGGTGGTCTATCTGTGGAAGCTCCCTGATGGACATCCCATAATGATCATCTCAATGGTTGTGTTTGGTTTCTAATTTTTTTAGCATTTCTGATCCAGATGTAAGAAATGTTTAACTCGGGATGATGCACGCACCTTCTTGTTTCACCCTTAAAAGTGTTGTAACTGTAAAAATTATTATGAAAGCAAGTAAATAATTTAAAAAAAGAATTAACATCATACCTCAAAGTAAATTGTTTTATATAATTCCTACTCAATTTTACCTCTACCTTCAAGCCACAGCTGATTAAGTTTATACTCTAAGAATATCAAATAACAGTTTAAAACTTTCCATAGACCTGAAATGAATGAAATTTCCAATTTTTAACCCCAATATCCATTAAAATGGGTTGACAAGTGAAAAATAGACTGTTGAATATTGGTACCAAATAGAGCTCAGTTCCAAGATGTCAAAAAATAAAGTATGGAAAAGAAAGACTAACAAGTTGCACATTTTATCTTTACTTTCATAAAGTGAATATATAGAGAAATGATCTCACTCTTTCTCCTGAAGGACTTTGAATTTGGCATCGGTTTCATTCTTTGTTTTTGGGGTTGATAACCAATTCTTATTTTCAGTTTTCTTTTCTACCTCTCCTTTCTTTTCTTTTTTCTTTGCATTCTTATCACCTTTTATCACTCCTTTCTTGGTTTCATCTTTCAACACAGATGGCCATTTGTGTATCCTTCCATCATACATTGCCCCACTTCTTACTTCACCAAACTCCTCACAATACTTAACGAAATTCTACAAAACACAAATGTTTTTTAAAAATTCTTCAATGAAAAGCATATCTTTAAACATTCACAACTATTTAAAGCATGTCCGAAATTCAAATACAACTTACTTGAATACACAACAGTAATTTGGAAACTTGTAGGTCCTTATGGTTTAACTAAAAATTAGGCTACTTTTGATAGCAGGGGAAAAAAACTTACTTTCAAGAATATATGCCTTGACACAGTTCTAGTATCACACACAACTGCTAGGTGGCGTCTTGCACGAGTAATAGCTACATTGATACGTCGATCTTCAGCAAGAAAACCTACTTCTCCTTGGGGGTTGGACCGAACAAGAGAAATAACTACTGCCTCCTTCTCACGACCTTGGAAACCATCGACTGAACGGATTTCAAGACCTGAAAACTGAGGACCCGAGAGTCGAGTTTTGAGAAAGTCAACCTGAAACGGAGGAAATGATAAATCAGTCCATTAGAATCATACTGAAAAATACAAGCGTGTGTGGATAAAGAGAGGTTTGAATTATTTTCACTACTTAACAAAACATAGCCACAAATTCACCACATATCAATAGAACCAACATACTTGCATATTGTAAGGTGATATTACAGCAATATCACAAGGGGGTACTCCTGCTTCAACCAATAGCCTTACATGTTCAGCAACAAGATCGGCTTCTCCTTCATTTCCACAGGATGCATTCTCTTCTGTTCGAAGCTCTTCATGTAGACCCCCTGTGTCAATCAGAAGCAGAGGAATTGATGAGTCTTCAGTAAATTCTACTTTGGGTAGTTCAGACAGAACGTGAGAACGCACCGAAGAATGAGCGACTAGGCGAGATTGGTATAGCTGTTGTGATGGCCATGTCATAATGATTTCATGCATTCTAAAAGGAGAAAAATCTTTCAAAATTAAAATTTGGAGTTTATTGAAATTATTTTTAAAGTAAATATGTTTGTTGGTTCATGTGTTTTATAAAAGTAAATAGTAGATATGTTTGGGTCAACTCAGCCCTTCATCCTTCCGGGGTCGATTAACGAGGACCAAGCTCGCTTGGGGAATTAACTGGGGGTTAAGCGTAGGACTAGCCACTCGGCCTGGACACAAGCTAAGTAATTAGCACCCCAGGCCCAAAGGCTAATGAAACGGATATGGGTACCGCCTGATAGGCCACTAGGCCTGGGAAGATTTGATTTTTTGATAACTCAACCATGGTATTAGGCAAATGCCTGTTTATTGAGTGGAAGACAAGGACAAATTTTACAGAAAAGTCTGGTCTATAGACATACCACGATGAAAACTTTGAACATGGTTGTCGTGAGTAGATGAGTCCAAAAAGAGGGAAGCTGGTATAAATTGTACTGGTTAAACAGATAAACGGTTTTATTTGGTGAATTCCCATCAGTTCTGCCCATGATGATACAATGATCAACTGATTCAATTGCATTAAATTATAGATTAATTTAAAATTTCTCGTCATTTTGACTTGGAAGTTCTTTCTTATGCTATTTCTGAATTCTTAAAACCAATATCCTTGCTCCAATGAAAATCCAAATCACTATCAGATCACATAAGATGTAGCATTAGAAAATCCTGAAATTCTTACATCAAACTAGCTTTGAAAGAAATATACAAAGCTAAATAATAACCACACAGATTTAAGTCTTTTAGCCCCAAAGGAATTTGCCATCACTCCCAAAATACCCGTGGAATAACCCGTTTCCATGATGATCTCCACCACACTGTGTGACATCAAAGGTTTTTCTCGTGTTGGTATGTCGACATACATTTTTACCTGTATTGCGTGGTAAGCATTCGCTTAATGTTGTCCCCATACATTTGCAGAAGTCTCTCCATGAGAGTTTGGTCCAGGCCCTCCCGAGCTGCTTTATGTGAAAGGATGGTGGGCGGCAGTTGATGGTGGTCACCAGCTAAGATGCATTTGCGTGCACGAGGTAGCACCACCCAGCACGCAGCCTCCAATGACTGACTACACTCATCTATGGCAACTATGTCGAATCCATCTGTGAAAAAAGTTTTGTCTTTTATTGCAGAGTTTCCTTGAATACCCAAACAGAGAGGTCATTTAAAGTCATAATAAAAATTAAAGTAAACACATGGTATATAAGTATACTGCTTAACCAACGAAAGTAAAAGGGTCACATGATTTTGACAGACTCGGAGGGGAGAAAGGAAGAAGCTGAGGGGCAGTTGATCCCCGAAAGAGGAAGATACATTTACTCCCTCTGACCTTAGTAAGACCCTCTATATACATAAGAAATCAGTATATTTTAAATAAAATAAAAAATACTAAAGCAAAAAATCATGTGACCCTTATACTATCGTTGGCTAAGCAGTATATACAAGAACCAAGATAAATAACTTTTTTTAAAATCAAGAGTTTCCCAAGCATAATAAAGGAATTTAAGACATGCATCTTTAAAACTTTCACCTTTATGTAAAGGAGCCATAAATTGCCAGCGGTTGCTCTATGGTGAAATTAGGTACTCCTTTGGAGGGTGGCTCGCAAGGTTTGTGGCAGAATTGGCTTTTAGAGGCCAAGATGTTAGCTGATGGAAAATTTTAACTCAACTTAATTTAAATTTGTGGTTAGTTTTTTTAGAGAAACCTAACTTTTGGCTTATACACAAAAATATGTAGTACTGAGTGGAAAGCACTAAAATGTTCTGGAAGAGTCTTAAAAACTTGGGTAACCCAGAATAGAATACAATCATCCCTGTTAGACTACTGAATTTGCATTACATCTGTATAAGTAACATGTGCATAATCTTAATATATAAAAAAGAAACCCGGAAGCTGCCTGTGTGTGTTTCAGCCATTTGATTGGAGCTCTGTGCGTTTCGGGCATTTGATTGGTTTGCTTTTCAAAGATTTGTCCTCTCAGGCTATCTTTATGTTAGAAAGATTAGTCCTGTCGATAAGCGCACTACGGTTGCTGTTTCCCGGAGTTTGTTTCAGGCAGGCATTTCATAGGCGAAAAATTTCACTTCCTCTTGGAGTTTCGAGTGATTCATTTAGGCTGCGAAGGATAAGCGTTTTTTTTATTATGAGTGCTTATTGATGCACTGATTGATTTATGTATTTTTATCCCATTTTCGTTCCTACTCAGATACTCTTTTTATTCTTTTTGACGCCGATTATTTTATTATGTTTTGCTTTGGGAGTGTAGATTTTGATTTCGCAAAATTTGCTCACGGCGGTAATCGGAGGGCAATGCGATGAATGAATGCTTTTAGGGCGCAAGTTCAGAGGTGCGGATGCGTCAAGTTTTTAGCGGTAAAGATGACTAATATGGTAACCCTAACTAATGTTAAGTGAATGATTTGGCTTCTAAATGTGCCGCTAAACAGCCAATATTCGCCAAGCATCCGCACGTCTGAACTTGCGCCGCTTTTTAGGATGCTTGCATTATTTTTTTATTTCATACACTATACACTAAACAATCTTATGTAGTTTTTCACTTCTTTGAAACATGGTTTTCTGATTTCTTACACTACCAAATGCACCGTACTTAGCTTGCAGTGTCGATCACAAGACAAGGGGGGAAATTTCGATTTTCTTTATGGCGGGTGCGCTGAGAGGGCGAAAAGCCCGTACAAATTTTTCAACTAGAAAAGGACGTTAACTTTTAAACCCGTGTAGGTATACTTAAAAATTTACTGCGCCCGGGCAACGCCGGGTCTAGCGCTTTAGCGCTAGTAGATGATAATTTAAAGAACTCACACTGTCCTGTTTCTCTCTTAATGTGTTTCAGAGGTCCATCATCAGATCCAGATGTAAGAGTACAAAGAACCACATCTGCATGGGAGAGCGCATGGGTCACAATGACTTTTTCACGGGACTTGGCTTCTTTGATCAGAGATTTGTTTTCAGACCATAAGTTCCTTCGATTTGCAGATCCTTTCGTTTTGCTTATTTTTTTCTGTAAAACGTAGTAGAAAAATATTCATGCAAACAAACTTTTTTCAAAGGAGAATAAGAGCTTATAAAAAGACCAAACTTATACCCTGAGCTTATCAATCTCTGCATGCAGTTCTTCAATAACATTGCTACCATCATATCGAGCCACGATAGCATCGAGGGAATACTGCTGCAAAGTAGGAAGAGCACGGGCAGGATGGCCCAGGCGCACTACCTTAATGCTTTTATCTTTACTCAGCCTTTCAAGCAAGTTGTCCACTGCCACATTTGAAGGAGCGCACGCCAGCACCTGAAATACAATTATTTTTCTTTAAGATTAACCTACCCTGAAGTTACACAAGATAAAACTTTTAATTAATCTTACCAACTTCAAAAAATTGAATTGATTACAGTAAAGCATATAATTTAAGGGGCTAAATCACAGGTTGGACTTTTTTATAATGTGAATCAAATCTACAAATATTCTTGAAATATAATGAGTATAACCTTTGAAAGCTCTTAAACTCCTTAACCTTTCTAACCTGCATGGGGTCTTTTAGACCCCAAACACACTTTGATGTTTGATATCTCCCATAGTGGATTTTTGTCTTGATGAATTTCAAAGCTAGTATTCTTTCAATTCGTGTAGTTGTACAACAGGTAAAAATTTTGAGATCGTATTACAGTCGACACCGCTCCAAGTGGTCACATTTGATCAAATGTGATCACATTTGTCCAAGATCAGAATGATAATAACCAATTGATTATAATAAGCATTTTTATTATTAAAAGTGGCAAACAGTGTAACTCAAGAATTTGCATTAAAATCACAACTGTGTAATCCTAATTAACGTATTTAAAATTATTTTCTTGTATGTATGTACAGTTGAGGAAAAAAATGACTCAGTTGTGATTTCTGGCGAACCACTTGGGTTAGGAAGACAAAATAGGGGTCTATAAGAACAAAGGCTTTCACGACCGGATGGGTTAGGATAAAAGTTTTCTTCCGGGCAATTAGGCTGTGGTCGAAAAGTAGATGTTAAAAGTCCAAACGTTTTGTCTGCAACTTCGGCTGACATCAATGGAAATAAAAGGCTAAAAATTTAGAAAGTCAAAATTAAAATTAAGATTACTGCCGTCTGCGTGGTCGAAGGTTATATACACTAGGAACATCAACAACCGGATGCGATGCCACACCAGACTCAACAGCGATAACTGCTAAGCCTTTTTTTAACTTTTTCTCGAGTGGGTAGAAAGCTTATATAGTGAATGGAACCATTAGCCACCTGCATTTTATTATAATCCAGGGGGTAATGGTTTGTGGGAACTAACACACAGTAGATCCTTTGAAGTTGCAAACTTCAAAAAACTACTATATACAAACCTTGAGCTTCTGTGCAACAGATTGTCTAATACATTCCACAAGAGTAGTCGTTTTACCGGTACCTGGAGGTCCATGTAAAATTGCAACATCCCGTTGTTGCAATGCAAAACACACAGCATCTTTTTGCTCATTATTTAAGTTTTCATTGAAAAACTCCAAATCTATAAAAAATATATATATATGAAGTACATACAAACTTACAAGGATCTTGAAAATTAAAAAAATTAATACCTGGGCATTCTATAAAAATTTTGGCATCTCATAATTTGCTTGTGAAGTACAAACTAACAGTAAAATTAAGCTTAGCATACAAAATCCCCTCCCTTTAAAAATTGGTTTTTCTAATATGAATAAAAAAATAAAATAAGTCAAAGTCCATTGTTGAAAAAATTAAAAAATATATGACAATAATTATCTAGTTAGTACATGTTGAAATAAATATCAAAACCAGCATTAGAAATTGGGGAAAAAAATCCACTGGTCTTGCGGACCAGGACTTTGCCAGTCTTAATGGTCTTCAATTAAAGTGACTGGTTCCCCAAATTTAATTTTTATTAAAAATGCACAGTGTAAATTTTGAAAATTTATTTTTTAAAAAGAATTTATTTCAATTAAATCAATATTTTATCAAACGTGTTACCTTAAAAGAAACCTATATCTAAGTGGAATTTTACTAGATTTACTACAGTAGTACTTTTTATATTATGTTTCCATAAACCATATTTCATCATTTTTAATTTTCGGAGGATATCTTATTACAGTAAAATCCCGTTACAACGAATACCGATACAACGAAAAATCCCGTTATTACGAAAGTCCAGATAGTCCCCAACTGTTTTTATTTGTATTAACGATAGTACAGTTACAACGAAGAAATTTTAAGGTCCCGTAAAGTTCGTTATAGCGGGATTTTACTGTATTACTTTTTTTGCAAAATTTTTTTAACCATCCTTTGAACTTTGTCTTGTTGTGAGTATAAGGTATGTTAAATTTAAATTCAATTTTAGAACGTTTCCCTCAAAATGTTTGTTTTTAGTTAGAATTCCACAATGAATAGCTTACTATGGAAAGAGGTTTCTTCGTATGCAGAAGGAGCTTTCATGCCAAAAAAAATATCAACAAGGGGAGAATCTCCTTCTTTAGAACCCAGTGCTTTTAAAGCTCTATAATAAAAGAAATTATGTAAACAACTCATAGTTATATACAAGCTATAAGCTAAAAAACTAAAGTTGGGAACTAAAAAAATTAAAGGAACATTAATTATACTTAATAATATTTTTTTCATGTTCTATCGAATACCAACATCTAAACAGCAATATCTTTTTATAATATTTATTAAAACAGAAAATAAAGTTTGTACAGTATGTGTCATTGAATTTATCCACCTTTTTTAACAAAATAATTACTTAATATTTTATAAAATTCATTAATATATTTTGATTAAGAATGAATTTTTTGGGTTAACTCTATTAACCACAATAAAAACATACCGCTTTAAGCGCTTGTAAGTGACATCATTAGCCAGTTTTACAATGGTGTAGATCTCGTCATTTTCTAAGTCAGAAAAGTTTGAGTTCTTTTCAAAAGCAACAGCAATAGTTCTTTCCAAAACTCTGTTGACTACTCCTGAAGTAATCACTGCAATTGCTCCCCCATTTAGCGTTGCAATTCCAACAATATCACCTAAAAGTATTTTAAAAATATAAATCAGGGCTCACAAAAACATTCAGAGGGAGCTCACCTCCAGAGCAAATGTGTGTGAAACTCCTTTGCCTTTAAAAAAAATATATGTTTGCTAATTATAAGATTTTAAGAACCTAACTTTTACAATGTTTCATTAATTTCCACTACATACACTTAGGGGCCATTCATTAATTACGTAAGGATGATTTTGGCAATTTTTGACCCCCCCTACCCCCATGTAAGGGTACATAAGATTTTTCAAACCCCTCCCCCCCTATTCTTACGTAAGACTCCATTTCGTTTTTCAAAATAAAAATTCAAAATAAAATTGTTAGAAAAGGATCATTTACACTAAAACTCTCAGTTTGACGTAAATCAAAGATTTTTATTTTTCAACAGATAAGTAATATTCTTGCTGTCAACTACATATTACCATTACATTATTATCTCTAGTCTTTGAAATACAATTTATCAGTATCAAAGCTTCGATAATATACCGAGACCGTCAGAATTTTTAAGTTTTCTGGGGTTATTCAATAGTAATTTGATTAGAATAATTGGAATTTGTTTACATTAACTTGGAAAATCTTACGTAAGAATGGGTTTGACCCCCCACCCCCCCAAGTAAGGGTATGTAGAGATTTTTCTAACCCCCCCTCCCCCTCGGGACCCTTACGTAATTAATGAATGGCCCCTTATTCTGCATTCTCTGCATGTAAACGTTGCAACTCATTATCATATGGTTTACATCACAGCCTTAGCTAGACTTTTGTTTATATAATTTGATTATCAGTGGCAGCTCGTAGCTAAAATTATAAGGGGTGTGCTCTGGCTGCACCTAGTTAGCAACATATTTTAAGGGCATATATGTAATCAGATTTGATAATCACAAAGTATTATCAAATATATAAAGATATTGGAATAATAGGTGCTGAGCAATCACTTTTCTTTATTTCGGATTTCTTGTGGTAACCACAAGGGAAAATTAAGCTGTTTTAGCTCACTAACAGTCACAAAACTAAATTCTTGGGGATGCAAAGCCATACTTCACTTTTCCTATTAAACGTAAACGTCAAAAATATCAAATAGAAGAGATAGAAACAAAATAAAATTTCAATTTACACTTAAGGCGATATAGTACCCAAATATTTTTTTTTTTAGTTTTTAATATTATGATTTTGATTTTAATTGCATATTTAGTGGGGTAATATGGTATACCCATTCCGTTAAAAAAAAGTTGGATTTTAATAATCAGAATTTAAAAAATTTAAATTTTTCACTATTTTTGACCATTTTTTAAATCCCTAAGGCTTTTTTAATTATGCATATTTTTAAATTTTTTTTTCATTTATTGGTTCATTATATTATACTTCATAAAAATGTGCATGGGTTTCTTTCTATCAATATTACTTTATTTTCTAGAATTTTTTGTAGTAAAAACTCCCCAAAAAACCGAAAAAATTCATCATTTTTGACTTTAATATTTTTTTAAAAAAAATATAACCTTATTAGAGCTAAACCCATGCACAGTTCTATAATACATATATTTCAGAATATATATAAAAATTTTCAGACTTATATTTAATGTACATAAAAAGCCTTAGGCTTTCAAAATATTGTAAATACACAAAAATTGAACGTGGAGAAAAACCAACTTAAAATTTCGTTTCTTCATAGAAAACCCTCATCATCGCATCAGAAAAATGTAAATAACTTCATAAATTATTAAGATAGAGCTCTGAAATTTTGAAGACACATTTAGAAAGATCCGTGGTATGGATTAAGCCAATAAAATGTTTTTTGATATTTTGATGATTTTTTGGGTACTATATCGCCTTAATTAACATTCAAAAAACATGTCGCTTACCCAATTTTAACTGATTAATTACATCTTACAAAGATGAAGTAGATTATAATATCTCCTTCTCCTAGCACACACACAGGGGTTCCCAAACTTTTTATGTTGCGGAGCCCTTTTCAAGAGACAAATTCTTCGCGGAGCCCTTTTCCAAAATAAATTATTAAAGTATAAAAAGCAAATTACATAAAACCCATTGCTTCTAGAAATAAAAGCATAAATGCAGTAGTGTATATAGAAATTTATTTCGGGAGGGGTCCAAAGTTATTCCTCAGCCCCTCCCATGCAAATTTATCAGTTTAACGTAACTTTTAAAAACATTTTTAGGTATAATTTGCATCTGAGATAATTTATTTGTAAGAAAAATTGTGACGAATTAAGATCCAAGTACAATAAAAAGGTCTGGGAGTCCTTCCTCCCCAGAAGATTTTGTGAAATGTGATCCATAAAAACAGTTTTTTTAACTCGTTTTTGTCCAAATTTTGGACATTCATTTTTAGGTAGGATTTTAATTTTAACGAACTTATTATAAAAATTGACCATAATAAAGTTTCAAGTACAATAGGGGGTTTTGGAGGTCCTCCCCCTGAAGAATTTCGGAAATTTGACCCTAAATAACATGGTTTTAACTTGTTTTGTTATACGTAGTCCGAATTTACGGAGGGGGGAGGCAGGGCCCCCTCGCCCCTCCGGGATATATGGAATATTTTGTTAACCAATTATATTTTATCATTGGATGCAATGTAAATCTTTCTTTTAAATTTCTGAATATTAAAGCTGTCACTTTTTAATCATTATGCCCGTGATGCATGAACAAAGGATTCATAGAGAAATCTGTAAATTGTTTTCCTAAAAGTTACTTCATCTTTTGAAATCGAGAGCTGTTTTAGGGGGCTGCTAGACCATACGTCAGAGGTACATATCGAAATTTATTTACACAGGGGCCCAAAATCATTCCTTATCACCTCCCATGCCATAGGATCAATGTGGCTTTTTATACATTTTTGGCAGAATTTGCATAGTAAAGTTCTTAATATAAGAAACGTTTTGAGTTATTAAGTTCCAAATGCTATAAAGGGGGGGGTGAAAATATGACTCTACTAAAAACAGGTTTTCACTTGGTTTTGATACATCTACTCCGAATTTTGGACATACATTTTTAAGTAGGATTATGATTTTGCTGAACTTAATAAAAAAAGGTGCTGAGTATTAAATTTGCGAGGTGGGGGAGTGGGGTTCCTCAGTGTGCTACTATTCGGTGCGGGGCCGTTTGGGCACGGCATTTTCAGCGGCAGAAATAAAATGAAAGTAAATAGAACTTTCATAATTCTTCTAAAAATTAGAAGAAAAATTTGGTGCCTAAACGGCCCAGCGCCCAAACGGCCAGCGCCAAATCGTCCCATCCCGGGGGTTCCTCCCCCAGAAAATTTTTGGAAATTTGACCCTAAAAACAGGGTTTTAACTTGTTTTGGTAAACCAAAAAAGACCTGAAAAAGACAAAAACCAGAAAAAAACTATAATCAACAGAGCTCACTTCATTGGAGGCTCCACACCAAATCCACTTAAATTTAAGGGCGATTTTAGAGCTCTAAAAACTTGGGTAGGAAGGAGCAAAAGTAAGTTCTTAACAAGAAACACCTAGCAGTAAGTTATTTATATAACATTTCAGAGCAACGCAAATTAGAAATTATCAATGTATTTATTTCAAATTTCTTCGCGGAGCCCGTGGAAATGCTTGGCGGAGCCCCAAGGGCTCCGCGGAGCACAGTTTGAGAACCGCTGTCCTAGCAAATAAAACTACATGCAAAATTCAACTTGTGTTGTTCTTTATTGAATAGCCAAAACAGCTAAACATAATTTTTTCTGTTGAAAAGAAAAAGAAGCTAAAACTAAAAACAGTGTTTGAAGCCATAGACCATAGAGGTTAAACTATGTGTTTGAGTGAGAAAAGCTAAAAATCCATTGTGATTTTTTAGTTGAATTCACTCTATGGTAGAAATTGTATATATTTTTCTTCTTACATCTGTTTACACAAAGCTCGTAAAGATAAAACTATTATTCTTTTGCACGGTGCCAGGGTCAGGGCTGCTGAGACAGCAGCGCATTTCTCCTAAGCCTATTCACATGCTAAATTCTTGATATTTTGATTTGATATGAAAAGCTAATGCTCTCAGCAGTTTTTATACATATTTCTGGGTGCTGTGCTGATTAATTAGTATTCTTTTATTTTCACCTTTTCTAAAATGCAGTGTTTGCATCTCATAAGGTCATAAAGAACTTAGTTAACAAAATGAACAAATTGAAAGAATATTTGAGCAGATAGGGGTAAAAAGTTGCACAATATTTTAAGACAATTCCGAAAAAAAAATTTTAATTTTCACAAACCGCAGAGCTATGAAACTGCGTGAGTCGGGGTATCACTATATTTGCTTAACACTTTTTATGATGTACAAAATTGAATTGAGAATTTTTTCAAGACTCAGGAAAGACTACCTAGAAATGATCTGTTACAATCCTAGAAAAATACTATACACATTTTTGAGCATTTGAGCACATGGCATGTATAATTATGTCTGTAGTATAAGTGACTCAGTAAAAATAAAGAATTAAAGTTGAAGGAAATAAAGTAGAAAGTAAATGAAATTTTAAATTAAAATATTTAATTTAGGAAACAATCAAAGGGAAAATTTTTGCAGTGTATATAAAATTTCTTGTCAAAATCATGTGTTTCACCTCATTGTCTCAGCCAGGATTAAGGATTGTCGTTTTAGGGCATTTTGGTCATCCCGGGATTTCGGGACGAAATTCGACATCATCCCGGGAAATCCCGAAAAATTTAATTAATGCAAGAATTTCAAGAAAAAAAATTATTTTTAGGCTATTAAATCAAAACTTGTATAAAGATGAAATTAGAAAAAAAATTACGGGAAGAAATTATTAATTTTTAATGCAATAATTTTTCAGTTCTAGGCTTTAAAATTTATTAAACGTTATTAAAATATTTTTTTTGCAATTCTATATTCTATCATTATAACAGTACACACATATATCCTATAAAAACTTATGAAATGACAGGAACTTAATATTTTAAATTTGTTTTAAAAATACTCAAGTTAAAAGGGGACTTACCCTAAAAATGCTTTTGAATTCCCTTTATAGATGTGAATTGCAAGGCTCGGCTTCTCAATGGAATGTATCTTTTTTAAATGTCGGAGCAAACCACTCGTGGAACCTCCTTTACACTTAATTATCAAAGAACACTTAATGCATTTTGCTTCAGAGTTCAGTCTTTTTATGAAGTGCTCCCCTGCAAATTCACTGGCTTTTTCTGCCATGATACAAAATCAGAATATTCTCTGCCTGGTCTTTAAAACGTATAATCTCTTTAAAAGCTGACGACTTATTGAGATCATGAGTACTGCTCGGTTCAAATCAGGTTCAAACTTCATAAATAATTATTCATCCCATAAATAAAGATTATGAGTTTCTTACATATATGTTAGAATTACTATTATCAATGCTTTGCGTTTGAAAATGACCTCGTGCTGGGAGTTATTACGATTTGTATCTCTTATCACTAACTGCATACTAAAGAATTAAATTAGTTGATGAGTAACCCAAGTATAGCCATTTATGTCGAAAAGCGAGCATTGTATGTATTATACAAATCCGCAAGTTCCTTGTTTATTGCTTTTTAGCTGTAAAGTTCTATGAGTGGGAGATTATTTAATTCAGCAGATGATTGACTAAAACCACCTCACTTTCACTACCAAGGAAAACACATATTTGTTCATGCCATCAGGAATGATTTTCCAGCGTTTGTAACAGCGTTAAAGAAATTTAAAATTTTGAGGGAATCCCGGGACGAACTGATAAATCCCGGGACGTGTCCCGGCCTAAAAATTCTACGGGATCCCGGTTTCCCGGGAAACAATCCCTAGCCAGGATGCAGCAATATGTTTTAAAAGGGAGTGTGGAAGATGGGGAAACTTACCGACTTTGATGCACTTATTATATTTATACACAGTGGGGAGGGACAGTACAGGAGCCCAAACTCAAATCCCTTATGAACCACTTCAGAGTACAGGAACACCCATCCAGACTTCCATCACAAGAGTTTTTTTAAACACAAAAAGCCGTACAAACATAAAAAGGAATGCTTACCAGAAGATATAGAGTGAGAAGGTAAGGACAGCAAAGTGACAGGTTCAAATGTGAGTAAAGTTCTTCCAAAGAGACCAGTAGAGGCATTTCCAATTCGAAGATTAGGAATGCAAACACCTTTCTTTGACAAGCTCTTCACAGAGTGGCACTCTTGAAGACACCTAGAGGATAACATATAGAATAATGAAGTAAAAAACTTTTTAACATGCTGACTGCCAACTACGAGATATCTTGTAGGTTATTTACTTGCCCAGGATGCCTACTATGAGTTATCCCGTCTCTTCTCTTCCCTTGTCTGTGCTCAAATTAGCTTGCAGTTGGCTTCTGCAAAGAGGTTTCTATTACATGAGCCAACTACAAGATAATTTATAACATAATTTTTTTAAACACTTTTAAAGCTTTTTGACTATTGCTATGTACCTACCATTATTAAAGTTTTGGTTCTTTTGTATTACACCATCATCTGTTATCAAAACAGGGTAACTGTTCAACAGTCAGCTGTCTTTGACAGTTCTATAGTTAACTGTCAGCCATGGGTGTAGCCAGGGGGCAGGGAGGGGGAGCTGCCCCCCAAGTCCTGAGTAATTTACTTTACATTAATTTTAGATAAGTTATACCTAACCCAGTTTTTCAGGGTCACATTTTCAAAATTTTTCTGGACCCTTTCGTTTCTCTTTAGTATTTAAACCTTTATTATTCACACTTTTTAAAATAATTTCATTAAAATAAAAATCCTACCTAAAAATGTATGTCCAAATGTTGGTTTACGTGCACCAAAAAACAGTTTGAAACCCTGTTCTTAGGGTCAAATTTCCCAAAAATTTTTAAGGGAGGTCCCCAGACCCCCCTTTGAAACTTAAACCTTTACAAATAATAACTTTTCTTATATATCAAGTTCTCTTGGACACAAATCCTACCTAAAAATGTGCTGAAAAGCAACATTAAACCTATTAATATGGATGAAATGGGCTGAAAAATATTTTTGGGCCTCTCCCGAAATAAATTTCTATATTACCCAGCACTGATTCAAAATTAAAAATAAGAGCTCCCACCCATGGCCGTATCCAAGGGGGGTTAGGGAATTGACCCGCACTCCAAAATTATTATGTCTTATGTTGCTTTTTGCCTTGAAAATTCTGAAGATTTTACAAGGAGTGATCCACCTCGATTGCAACCTAAATGGTCCCCACCTCAATGTCCAAAAAGGAGTTACAAAACTACTTTTTAAGGTCAAATTACAAAAACTTTTACCTCAAAAACAAAAACCCTCTTTGTTTCCATGCTACCAGTGGCGGCTCGATAGTAAAATTATAAGGGGTGCTGCTCCGGCGGTACCAAGTTGGCAACGTATTTCAAGCGATATAATGCCAAATAAATGTTTCACAAAAACGTGAAAAGATGGGAACAATATAAAATTTCGATTTCACACTTAATAAGCATTCAAAAACTGTCACTTACCTATATTTAGCTGATTATTACGAATATGAAGAATCAAAGATGAAGTCTATTTCATTTAGTATCTCAAAAGCAAATGAAACTAAAATCAACATTTCGAATTCAATCAGTTCATTATAAAAAGAAATAAAAACTTTGCTACAAAAAATTAAACATAAATCTTTGTTGACTTGCAAACATCAGAAAAGATTTTGTTCTCTCTCTGTTGAAAAGAAAAAAAAAGCTATAAATAAAAAATTAAAACAGCGTTGGAGTTGGAGTAAGAAAAGCTAAAAAGCCAATGTGATTTATTAGCAGTAGAAATCGTTTATTTTATTCTTCCCTCAGTTTGTTTTTTACAGCTCTCAAGAGAAAAGCCTATCATTCTTTTTGTCGGGGCTGCTGAAAAGCAGCCCCTTTTCTCCTAACAGATTCGCATGCTAAATTCTTGATATTTTTATTTGATATGATAGAGATAGTGTTTTATACCACGATTGGTATATCTGCGGGGGCTGACCGACCCGGAAAAAAATCTGTTGTCGAGACGGCATTGCAGAGAATTATTAATTGAAAAGGGATTATAAAGGACAAAGATTAAAGGGGGAAATAGATAATTTTTTAAATATTGTAAAGCAAATAAAAATTGGAATTTCGGGGAATTTTGGTTGGGGGTGCTGCAGCCCCGCAGCCCCTATGGACGAGCCGCCACTGCATGCTACCCACAAAACCTTTACATTAATTTCATTAAAGGTCAAAAACCCCTCTCTTATGGGGCTTTAAAATTGGTCTCCACAAACATAAAAATATTCGACCCAGCTTGCCCCCTCCCTAAGCGGAACCCTGGTTATGCCCATGCCGTCAGCGCCACTGAACAGTCGACAGGGTAATACGTACTAAGTACCAAAGTTTTTAATAATATAACATGATTTAATCAAATTGGTTCTTGAGGCTGGAATCATGAAAAATTCTGTGGTAGTCAACATGTTATAATGTACTTTTTTAAAATGACTAAAAAATATAAATAATTAATCTCACTTCTATTAAAATGAAAAACGAGGGGCTCATACATTTTCTTTTTTTAATTCATCAGCTTTTCTTGGCACTCTTTATGCTTCTTATTTGATATTGAGGATAGGTAAGGGAATAGAGTACCAAGTACAGTAGATGATGAATAACCTATTGTATGAGCACCACATTTATTGTTTTGCAAGAGGTTAAAATTAAAAAATTATTTATACTTTACTTTTTAGTCTGTTTTAAAAACTTATTGCTGAAAACTAAAAGCAGATATCAATGGCACTGCATTGTAGAACCTCAACTACACTGCAGGAGGTGATTTTGAGCTTGTGAAGGTATTATGTGTTTGTTTACTACATCACCAATGAGACAAGTGAGCAACAGGGAGATACCAATCAGAAATACTTTAACGATTCTCCAGAATCATATTCCTTTCAGCCTATATTTGTACCCCAATTAAATTATCTGACTCTTTGAGTGGTGAGTGAGCTGGCCACAAGTCTTTTTTTAATTTCATTAATTTTTTTGCTTTTAAGTTTTGTTTGCATGAAGTTTTGAATTCGAGCTGAGTGACTTTCAATTATTTGTGATTCGACTCTTTTGAAATAAAACCAAAAAAACCCTTTCATCTGAACAAATTTAACCTGGGGGACATGTGTGGAGTCCATTAGACCCCATTAACCATTTTTTGTTCTTTACATTCAGTGTATGCAAAACCTTTATCAGGAAATGTTTAAATACATTATGTAATCCTATAGTTTATAGGACTATTTTGTGTCTCTAATACCCTAAGTTTGTCTTCAAAGAGGGCTCGATTTCTAAAGCTGACCATTGCACAGTGGTGCTAATTAGGGATGGAATATGGTTTACTGGAACCAGACTGACAAAAGAATACTAGGGTTCATTGTACAAGAAATTGCAAAAGTGGTTAGAATTTCACATTTCAACGGAATTTCATCGATTAAAAAGCAATTATTTCCCCCCAAATCGATAATAAAACTTTGTTTTGCTCTTAAAAAGATGTTTTTCAGGAATCAGAGGGTAAATTCAGGAGAAAAACATTTTCAGGAGTTATAAGGGCCCTTAGAAAAGTAAAGAAAATTTCAGGAAAGTTTAAGGTGGCATACAAATCCTGGAATACGGTTGTTGGTAGAAATTTCTCCCTGAGAAGCAGACATTAGATCCCCTCAAATCCTTCAAAAAGAGACAGAGAGCACAAATGAAGGAAGTATAGGTTGTGTACCATAGTATATATAGCAAGTATAGGTTGTGTACAACCAATTATTTTTTAAAAGCTGCAAGTCAATGATCATTTTCGAAACTATTGGAAATTTCTGCTTTTACTTTTATTTTTTAGATTGAATGTAGCATAAATAAAAACCTAAATTAAGGTTTATAATTTATTGATTTTTCATTATCCTTTTTTTCATTTTTCTGAAAAAAATGGGCATCCCCCCAGTGCTGAGTATTTAAAATAGAAAAGAATGATAATAAGTATTTTTATTGGGTACATTTCCATTAGCTGGGTGCAAGCAAAAAAACTCAAATAATGTACGAATTCCACCAAATTTCTTACAATGTCAATCGCTTTGCTTGGTCCCTTGGATCACAATTGGCGAGATTTGCTCCAAGCTAACGAAAAATTACCTTTTATTTAATCTCCTTGGTCATAACGAGCACCCATACCCTCATTTTGAGAAACTCTTCAGTAAAAACGACGTTTGATCAAATGGAAAATAATTTAGCTACTTTATTTAAACTTCTGGAGGTTATTAATGGAAATATTTCACACAGCTACACAAATTACAGCTCTTTGGGTGGAAAATTAGAGTTTATTTGAGCACTGGGGACCAATAGACCCTAAGTGCATCCTCCCGTGTTAACCATAAGACTATAATGCATCATATTTGATAACATCATTGTCATGCAGATTTTTGCATATTGTTATTTTTGATGGTTTTGCAATTTTTTTAAAAACAAGTAAAATGAAAGTATGAAATAATTTAAGGAATAAGAATTTTTGGTTCTTAGTTTCAACGTATATTGATTGTCTGTCATCAATTCAAAATTGCATTATTCCCCTTTTTATAATTTGTAACTCTAATTTACACCAAAATACGAGAAATTAATTTGACGTTTCCAATGGAAAATATTTCGAAAAATAAATGAAAATATTCAGCAACCTATTTTCTTCTATTTCAGCATCGCGTTCAATATCCAGGAGTTCTAATTGTTTAGCTACAAATTTCTCCACCAACAAACTTGGACTACCATTTTTTGTGGAATCTTGCACCGACATTATAAAATTAAAATTTTTTGAAAAAATAGATAAAAGAATAGGCGAGTTTTTTCAAGGTTCCAAATTCCAAACAAAGTAATTTCAAAATGTAAACAAACACAAAGCACAGTACTCGTTACGGTTAAGGTGAATAAATGAATTCAGTGGGAAGGGAAGAAAAAACACAACTATTATTTTTTTAATTAATCGAAGTGTATATTTGGACGGCCAAAACGGCCAGTAGCGCATGCGCTGTAGGTCTCGTGATGACGTAGCAGTCTCGGCGCTTAGTGATGGAACCAATGGTACGCCTAGCCGTGGAAGTTATAGTAGAGTTTAGTTGAAAAATAGCCGTGCAAATATACAGTGCCTTTTTTAATATTTATATTTGAGAAATTCAAAAGATCTACAAAGATATTTGTACAATTTTTTAGAAATATTTCATTCACGGAAAATAAAATACCAATCGAAATT
Organism: Tetragnatha versicolor; assembly: GCA_024610705.1. Classification (NCBI taxonomy): domain Eukaryota; kingdom Metazoa; phylum Arthropoda; class Arachnida; order Araneae; family Tetragnathidae; genus Tetragnatha; species Tetragnatha versicolor. The sequence continues at coordinate 12,459,998 of JANDEH010000012.1, read as the reverse complement.
TCTGCCAGAAACTCAAAAACAACAGAATGATCGTGAACATTTCAGTCTTTTCGAGTATTTTCCCTCAACACTAGATGGCATTACAGTAATGAAGGTGTGTCGTCAACGTAAACTAGAACTTTCGTGAACATACAGGAATAGTATCGTTTGACCTTAAAGTGTATAAAGCATCTGACGTTTCAAATTTCCCGATTTGGAAAGTTTGAGATTGGTGTGCAGTTTTGTGAATTCTTCTGTGTTTTGCATTGTATCCTGAGAATATTATATTTTCTTTCTGATTTTTGCGAGGTGAGTACTTTTTGTTTCTTGCTTTTTTGTTTCTTTCAACCTGCGTAGGATTGTCTTCGTGGGTTGAGTTTTGGATCATTATCCTATTGGCCTCTCTCGAGTAACGACCCATAAGACAGAAGGTCTTGTTTGATTCATCAACGAAATTTTCTCACTTGATCTTTTTCAGCAACTGGAAAGACATTCAGACATTTGGTCTTATAATTATTTGAATTCGGTGATCTTGAAAAAAATATATAGAGATGAGGTGAGTACCGCGTTTTTCATCTTGAGGTAGTATTTGCAATTTCAGCCATACAATATTGTGAACTTGGAATTCAAAGTTTATCTATAGCAATTGAGATAACTACCGAATAATATGGTATATGGTACTTATGTATCTTTTATAGAGAAGAAAATAACACTAATTTGGTTATCAAGATATAAATTGCAGCTTTCCTATACCTTTAGGGATAGGGAGAAATGTCTAAATTTTTACTGAGATTTCCTTTTGTGCAACCTTTGTTTAGTAACATCTCCCTTATGAAAATTAGGTACAGTTAATCATTGTGTTCTGATCAATAGTCATTCAATTTATAATACTAATTAAGATATATTATTTTGTAAATTTTTGTACCCAATATAACTGGGTGCCACTAGTTTTTGGCTGCCTTGCCTAGGGTAGTATTTTATATTCTAATAACTTGTAAGTAATCTGGATAGCAAGTTATGGTGCTAAGTAGAGGCCACCGATAATATCATTGCACTAAATTATTTATCCACATGTAAAGTTCCTCATGAGCATGGGCGGATTTAAGGGGGTGCACATGGGGGGAAAATCATGTTTTCAAAGCCATCAGGGACAGCTTGCACCTCCTAGTTTTCCAGTATGCACCCCCCCCAGGGTTCACCATCTAAATCCACCCATGCCCAATTATTGAATTCTCTTTAAACTAGAGATGGGAATGGCCGGAAAAAAACCGGAAACTTTGGGAAAAAAACCGGTTTTTTTCCGAAGGGTTTATTTCTTTCCGGAAAAATTGAAAATGTTAATTTAAAATACTTAATTTAGAATTTATGTATTAACCAATATCAATTAAAATATTATTTAGATGATATTCTTATACAATAAATTACTTAAAAATGAAGTTTTAACCATATATTAAACATTTTTTCCCGAAAAAGTTGGATTCCACTCGGGAAAAGTTAAAAACTTTTAAGTTTGTAAGCATTTAAAAATTTTCTACATTAATGTCATGAAAATTTTATAATAAAAAAATAAGTTCCAAAAATATTTAAACAAAACAATGAACGATTTTTTAATTTTTTTATATAATGACTTCAAAATTTTTTTAAAATTGGCAGAATTTAATTAAAACTTCTCAACTTTTCTAAGAAAACATGATTGCAATGATTATGTGAAAAAGGTTAGGATCAATTATGTAGATTGATGTTAAATATTATAGCAAACATCTGTTATTTGTTATTGGATCACGTTGTATACAAAATTAATTCATCAAAAGTACTTTATGTTTAATAAATAAATATTAAATTAATGTTATTTATTACAATCACATGCTTTATTTATTTATATTACATATATTATTTTATAGTTATAAAAGCTAGTTTTTTTTGTTTTAAAATTACTCGTAAAACGCTGCATATTTTTATTTTGGAAGAATTATTTTTAATTAATTTTTAATGATTTAATAACTTATAATATATAATGACTAATGATTTTTATACAACGAATGATTATTTAGCTTTTAAAAAAATATGTATTCAAAAACCACTCTTTTCTGTGCAAAAAAGGTCAATTTTTCCGACTTTTCCAATTTTTCCGGAAAAAAACCGGTTTTTTTCCGCCTGCCCAAAATTTCCGGAAATTTTCCATCTCTACTTTAAACTTAACCTTAAATGCTTATTACATTGCAAGAGATAGTTTATTAATTTCCTTTAAAACAGGGTTGGCAAGTTTCTTCCGAAGTGGAAAAAACCGCGGAAAAAACCACGGAAAAAACCGTCCGGAAGAAATAGGTTTCTTCCATATGGAAGAAACTGGAAGAAACCTCTTTTTTTAAAGAATTAGCTTTAAATTTTCAGGTTTTATAAATATTTGTCTCACAAACACTCTTATATTTACATAAAAACTTCCAAAATGTCATTAATTATATGCACCTATTAGTTAATGATTAAATTAGTAAATGTAGGTTTCTTCCAAACTATGAAAAAAATGCTATTAAATAATTTGAAAAAAACCCTTTAATAAACAATGTTTACTTTGTAGTCTAAAATTTAATTAAATACTCAAAACTGTTATAAATACCTATTGCATGCATGTATTAAATTATTCCAGTAATTTTAAATTAATATCTTCCTAACAGAAAAGTAGTTTTGAATAAGTCTGAGAATTACATAGTATTGGATGAGTTTCTGTCTACAAGAAAGTATAAAAGTTAAACAGAAAAGACATGTTTTAATAATCTGAATTTTTCTAGAAAACACAATCTTCCATATAGTAATAAAACAATATAAACCCGACACAAAATTTAAAACAAAGTATTAAACTTGAATATTTCTGACAATGTCTGGTGGCCCCCCAAGGTGTCCCACCTAAATCCACACATGAAAGATCACCTCTAAAAGAAATAATTTAGTTAACCGGAATTAAAAGTTAAATGTACATTTTTAAAAAATTAATGACTGTAATTATAATTAAATTACATTTATGAGTTTTTAAAATTATGGTTTGATTTATTCAGTCAACAGATTTAAAATTAAATTTAACTAAGAGGAATTAAAACTTAAATATATATACATAATTTTCAAAAATTAATTACTGTAATTATTTAATTAAATTATATTTATGAGTTCTTTAAATTATGGTTTGATTTATTCCATACCTGCCAACCGTTCCGATTAAATCGTATTTGTTCCGATTTTTCACTGTTGTTCCGAAAATACGATTTCAGTACCAAATGTTCCGTTTTTACGCCCCCCTGTCCCCCTATTTTCGACCTACTCGAATTGTGCAATAATAAGGCGTTTAGTCTTAGTGAAAGGGTGTTAAGTCTAGTTCGTAAGAACCAGGGGTGCAGAATATGCCTGAACGCCCGAACGAGGTTCGGGGGAATTCAAGCAGCTCTGGGGAAATTTTTGCCCAAGATGGAAAGAAAAACTAAAAAATCTAATCATCATTAGCTGACTAACAAATATTTTGGGTAGTGACTGCATTATAACCTCCAAGATCAACGGAAATCAGGTGAAAACTGCGGAGTTACGGATGTTGAGCGGGAAAACTACGGAATTGCGCTAAAAATCCTATTTTTCTTGGTGAATACCTGAAAGTTGGCTTTTCCTTGCTTTCCGATTGGTATGCAGAAAAAACAACGTATTCGTGGTAGGATGGGTAATTTTCACGATAATTACGTTCTTGTTAAATCACACTGATGTTCTTTTCTGAAAAGTTGAGTTAATTAAGGAGATGTTTACATTTAGCTTAAATTTGAGAAAAAATAGAAAGTTATTCATATTTTAAGAAAAGAAGCACTTCTGAGCTATGAGATAATAAGTGTGTAAGAAGGACTAAAAAGGAGATCATTAAAATTTAAATCTATAGATTATGTGAAAATTATTGAATCTGAAAAAGGTTTACTAATTAAAAAAAACCTACTTTTTTAAATGGAATCTCATTTTGGGGGAAATTTTGGAGAGAAAAATGTGTTCTGGGGAAATTTTGGACCCTGAAACATTATCTGCACCCCCGGTAAGAACAAGACTGACTCTCAGAGTTCCATCGACTCTGTGTTACTCTACAGGCATTGCTAGCTGCCAAAATAGTAATTCTGATCTGTGCTATAATAAATCTTTCAGTGCTGACCTCTTAAAAAGGGCAAAATCAGCTACTTTTGTAGCACTATAAGATTAATTTTTCTATTTTCCAAACAATGTTTGCTTATTTCACTGTTTTATTTTATTAGTACTTACTAAGTATTTTTAAATCTGTCTGAGTTATTATGTATGAAATTCCCAGTGTTTAATACTTGAGTCATTTTTGTTATTCTATTTGCAGAAATTTAAACCCAGATAAAAGGAAAAAAATTAACTTTATTATATCCTAGTATAAATGTAGATAATTATTAGTCAGAATATAAAGGTATATAAAACACTTAGTCCTCTTAATAACCATAAGATACTTTAGGTAAGAGATAAAAGTTATGAATTACAAGCTCTTTTTTAATAATACCCCTTTAACACATTCAAAATGTGTCGTGCGTGTTGTTCCTATTTCTGTTTCTGAAATGTTGGCAGGTATGTTATTCAGTTAACAGATTTAAAATACTAATAAAAACTAACTGGAATTAAAAGTTAAATATGTTATTTTTAGAAAATTAATTACTCTAATTAAATTTAATTAATTGTAATTAAATTACATTTATGAGTTTTTTAAACTGTGGTTTAATTTATTCAGTTAACACAACAGATTTAAAATTTAATTTAACTAACCGGAATTAAAAGTCAAACATAAAATTTTTTAAAATTTAATTACTATAAATAAATTTAACTAATTATAATTAAATTACATTTAAGAGTTTTTAAAATTATGGTTTGATTTATTCAGTTAACAGATTTAAAAATTGGGTGCTTCTGTAAAGCTTTTTGTTAGTTCCTTCCAGTTTCTTCCATTTCTTCCGGTTTTTTCCAGTTTCTTCCGGTTTTTTCCAGTTTCTTCCACTGTCCTGGAAGAAACTAGTTTCTTCCGGAAGAAACCCAACCCTGCTTTAAAATGAAACATTATTTCAAAGAATAACTAAAGATACACAAAAGTTATCTGTTTTTCACTGATAAAAGGTGGCTTGGATTTTAATTGATATAACCAATTTGTCTTATTTGTCAGTCAGTTGGTTTTTTACTAAATTAATAAAAACCGATGATTTCTTTAATGATAAAAACTAAAAACCAGTTTGTTTGTTTATAAACAGAAAAACCAGTTGGTTTTTTTTCCTAAATTAATAAAAACAGTTGTTTTCCTTAATCCGATTAATTATCTCAATCATTTATCCTATTTCAATTAACTTTAGTTGCATACATTTCACTTTTATTTATTTCAAAATTAAATTTTCTCTGAGAAAACTCCAGCTCTCAAGCGTTGCCTCCAACTGTAGACCGGTTTCGCCCTTGTTAGGGCTCATCAACACGGTATAGGAAGGTAACGCAAGAGAGCGGAGGGAGAGCTTTTAGTCTAGCCGCCTATAACGGAAAAAGTGGTGACTATTGATTAGTCCTCCACCATCTGCCGGAATGAACTGCGCATTCCCTAGAACAGATTTAATTCCCGAAAGGCAAGGTATGAAGAGACGAGTTCTTCACCAGTAACCTCTGGTTAGAGGAATGTGTGAGAAAACTCCAGCTCTCAAGCGTCGCCTCCAACCGTGGACCGGTTTCGCCCTTGTTAGGGCTCATCAGCACGGTATAGGAAGGTAACACAAGAGAGCGGAGGGAGAGCTTTTAGTCTAGCCGACTATAACGGAAAAAGTGGTGACTATTGATTAGTCCTCCACCATCTGCCGGAATGAACTGCGCATTCCCTAGAACAGATTTAATTCCCGAAAGGCAAGGTATGAAAAGAAGAGTTCTTCACCAGTAACCTCTGGTTAGAGGAATGTGTGAGAAAACTCCAGCTCTCAAGCGTCGCCTCCAACCGTGGACCGGTTTCGCCCTTGTTAGGGCTCATCAGCACGGTATAGGAAGGTAACACAAGAGAGCGGAGGGAGAGCTTTTAGTCTAGCCGACTATAACGGAAAAAGTGGTGACTATTGATTAGTCCTCCACCATCTGCCGGAATGAACTGCGCATTCCCTAGAACAGATTTAATTCCCGAAAGGCAAGGTATGAAAAGAAGAGTTCTTCACCAGTAACCTCTGGTTAGAGGAATGTGTGAGAAAACTCCAGCTCTCAAGCGTCGCCTCCAACCGTGGACCGGTTTCGCCCTTGTTAGGGCTCATCAGCACTGTATAGGAAGGTAACGCAAGAGAGCGGAGGGAGAGCTTTTTGTCTAGCTGACTATAACGGAAAAAGTGGTGACTATTGATTAGTCCTCCACCATCTGCCCGAATGAACTGCGCTTTCCCTAGAACAGATATAATTCCCGGAAGGCAAGGTATGAAAAGAAGAGTTCTTCACCAGTAGTCTCTGGTTTGAGGAATGTGTGAGAAAACTCCAGCTCTCAAGTTGGCTCTCAGGTTAGAGGCGACCCTTGAGAGCTGGACTTATTTTGAAAAAAATTCTAAAAAAACTTGGTTTAAACCAGGGTATCCCAAAGGGGTCGGTACCGACCCCCTGGGGGTCGATTGGCGGTCGAAGCTTAAGGGGTCGGTAGGGGGTCGATGAAAGTTAAACAGTCGTAAAAAATAAAATGTTGATGAAAACAGCTTCTTATTACTGTAGATGATTCAAAGAATCCTGGTCCCTTGAACTTTCTTTAGATACTAATTTTTAATTTCAAAGTTTTAAAAAATTAATGCTTCATTGGTGGTCTATTGCTTATTTGAATCACCTATAAATTATCCAGATTAAACTGTACATTACCAGAGACTCCAACTACTACGGATTCTCCGTAGTTTCTACGGGTGCCGTCGTTAAACTACGGACTACGGATATTATCGAAAAAGCTACGGAAAATCGGAAATCTATCATAAAAAGCACTTAAAAGCGCAAGGTTTTTCCCAATATGCTCTATTTTTAGGATATTTTCAGTCTTCATAAAACAGGGTGGCGAACGATCGGGTTTTGTGTCGGCGCGTAGTTGAAGCTGGCTTCTTTTCACATTTAATTACACTGTAGGAAAAATATAAGCATAACCAGAGGACCCTAATAAGTCCAGTGATACCTCTCAGATCGCGTTTATATCGATTTTATTCAGTGTTTTCAACTAATTTTTCTTAAGGATTTCATAAGTTGTAAATTTTTAGATAGATCACTCTGAACCTTAATGCAGTATTTTTAAAAATCTTGTTAGATTATAACCTGTTTCAGGTATGACATCAAGGGGGATGGCAGGGGATCCACCCCTAAAAAATCGGACTAGGTGTATAAAACAACACTGTTTTTAGGATCAACTTCCAAAAAAATTTTCCTTACTCATAAGGACTACTGACAACCATCTTTGAAAGTTGGAGTCTCTGCATTACTAGTGAGTGGAACACTAGCGAATCGTGGGGGGCTTTAGCCCCCCCCCTAAAAGGAATAAGAACTAACTGTGAGAAATAGGGAAAGTGGAAATAGGGGATGTTAAAAAAGGGAAAAGAGACTCCAAAGTGAGTTGAAATCCTGCTTTTAGGATTAAACTTCCAGAAATTATATGGATTGGGGGAAATCTTGGAAGTAATAACATTTTCTGCATCCCTGGTAGTATCTCCTTTCTGGTACTTTTTTACTTCAAGATTTAAATGACTTACATATTCTTAGTGTTATTCTTGGGACTTTTTTGGAGGAGTAAAAACATTCCTTGACTTTTTTAGGAGGCGTGAAATTCATTTATGAGGAGTGAAACACGAAAATTTTTTCAAATTTTAATGGACAAACTGGGATGGAAAAAATAAGATCTTACAAAATATAGTGTACCTGAAATTAACAGTGATCCAGGAGGATTTTTGTTGCTTGTTACTAATAATATTGTATATTATGTAAAATATATAGAATAGTATTAATAACTTTTGAATACTTAGTTCAGTGTAACTTTTGGTATGTTATTAAACATTAAATTTTTTTACAGGATGGGAAAAGACTATTACAAAATTCTGGGCATTGCTAGAAATGCCTCAGATGATGATATTAAGAAGGCATATCGCAAACTTGCTCTGAAATACCATCCAGATAAAAATAAGACTCCTGAAGCTGAAAGCAAGTTCAAAGAAATAGCTGAGGCTTATGAAGTGCTCAGTGACAAAAAGAAGAGAGATGTATATGATCAGTATGGAGAGGATGGACTAAAAGGAGGTGTTGGTGGAGGTGGTGGACCTGGTCAACAATTCTCCTACACCTTCCATGGTGACCCCAGATCCACCTTTGCTTCTTTCTTTGGTTCTGACAATCCATTTGATCTCTCCTCCTTCATGGGCCTTGGAGGTCATGGCCAAAATTTTTATGGAGGAGTTGATGATATGGATGTAGATGGAGATCCATTTGTTCATTTTGGTATGAGAGGTCCAAATGCATTTAGGTCTCAAAGCTTCACAGCCGGATCCTCTCCTAATGCTGGTCGGTGTGGCAAGGCTCCGGGACCTCGCACTCAAGACCCTGCCTTAGAGCATGACCTCTATGTCACCTTGGAAGACATCTCCAAAGGGTGCACTAGAAAGATGAAGATAAGTCGCAAAGTTCTGGGAGCTGATGGACAGCAAAGAAGAGAGGATAAGGTGTTAACCATCAATGTAAAGCCAGGGTGGAAGGCAGGTACCAAGATCACGTTTCAAAAGGAGGGTGACCAAAAACCGAATTCAATCCCTGCTGACATCTCATTCATAATCAGGGACAAGCCTCATCCAGTTTTCAAGAGGGATGGCAGTGACATACGTTACACATCCAAAGTTTCCCTTAAAGAGGTAGGTTTTTGTCTCGTGTCTTATCTGTTATACACGGTGGTGGGTGGCCACAGAAAATTAAAAACCTCAAATTATCACGGGAAAATTTAGAAAATTTGTTAATTATCGGGGAAATTTTGTAAATTACCTAGTTTTAAAAATAAATTCAATATTTTTCTAATATTAAAGTCTAAATTTGTAGGAAGATATTTCCATTCTCCTTCCTACAAAATAACATCTTGAATCCATAAAAATTGGTGTAGCAGCGCAAATGTTTAAAAAAAGCTTCCTTGGGTTTCTTTGTAATGAAAGTCTGAAAATTACCTCATTAAGACAAACTGCAGGGTGGCCACAGACCTGGACCCCCCCCCTGCTAGCTGTGACATGGGTGCAGAAGTGCAGAAAATGTTAAATGTTTCAGGGTTGAAAATTTTCCCAGAATATATTTTCTTCAAAATTTCCCCCAAAATGAGATTTCATTTAAAAAAAATAGTAGTTTTTCAATTATTAAACTTCTTCCAGATTCAATACTTTTTCATGTAATCCAGATTTAAATGTTAATGATCTTTAGACTATCCTTTTTTTTAGTCTTTCTTACACACTTAAAAATCTTATAGCTCAGAAGTGCCTCTTTTCTTAAAATATAAAAAATCGTCTATTTTTCTCAATTTTAAACGAAATGTAAACTTCTCAATTAACTCATTTGAATGACCAACAACTACACCCTCAATTAACCCAACTTTTTAGAAAAGAATATTGGTGTGATTAAACAAGAATGTAATTATTGTGAAAATTACCCATCTTACAACAAATACGTTTTTTCTGCATACCAATTGCAAAGCTAGGAAAAGCCAACTTTCAGGTATTCACCTAGAAAACTAATATTTTTAGTGCAGAGAACCGTAGTTTTCTCACTCATCATCCATAACTCTGCAGTATTCACCTGATTTCTGTTGAAATTGGAGGTTATGATGCAGCCACTGCCCAAAATATTTACTTGCCAACTAATTAAGATTGGATTTTTTTAGTTTTTCTTTCTATCTTAGGCAAAAATTTCCCTTGAGCTGCTTGAATTTCCTCTGAACCTCGTTCGGGCGTCCGAACATATTCTGCACCCCTGTATAGACAGTAGGGTGGAGCGAAAAAAACGAAATTTGAATAATCAAAACGTAATAGCGCGGAAAAGTTGCCATTTGTGGTCAGAAACAAAGTGCTAAAATTTTAGACCGATCAATTAATATCTTTTACCGCCGCAAGAGGGCTAAAGTTTTGAAAAATCGTAAAAAACGCGTATTTTTCAGAAAAAAATTAAAAATACACAAATGTACCGAAATATTTTCTAATTGGGCACAATATGTTCATCAATGAGTCATTCAAGTGCCCTTAAAAATTAATTTCCGTGAAATAAAATCTTTAGCCACAGCAAGGGGGGTCAAAATATCGAGAAAATGCAAAAAATTACAATTTGGGGGTAATTTTTACTACTTTAGGATTTTCATATTTTTTACATTATTTTTTACTTGCTTCTGGCGTAATTATAAAAGGCACTTTAATGCTTGAAATATTTAGCTCAAAATTATCAATATTTATCCCTCATATCACAACAAATAGGATCTTATACTTAACAGTCATCTTAAACGAAAATGATCCAGAAAATCGTTACAGATAGATTTAAAATCTAAAAAGGAAAGCATAAAATGTTCATAAAACACATCTAAATATATAAAAATCATAAAGCATATCACTAACAACCATTCCAAAATACAGAACCTTCTTATGCGAATATGTGTTGTATGTTCTACACTTTACTTTATGTAACACTAGTACTTTCTGCGAACATCCTCTGTTTTCAGGAATTTTAAGCCAGCCCTATCTATGAAATGAAATATGTTTAAAAATTTGTTAAGGTGGTAACCAAAACAGTTACCTTCGTTTATGGAGGAAATATGCAGAAAATTGTAGCACCATGCAAGTTAGTCTTTCACGAATGAGGATTCAACCCGAGTCGCAATAAATTGTTTTAATGATTATTCAAGTTAATTTACCACCATAATTTGCAAAATCAATATGGTATCTATAAACTTGCAATTGCCAACTGATTTTCGTACTTGAAAACACTTTTTATGCTTTCCTTTTTGGATTTTAAACCTATCTGTAACGGTTTTCTAGATAATTTTCATTTAAGATGACTGTTTAGTGTAAGATCCTATTTTTTTGTGACATGAGTGATAAATATTGATAAATTTGGGCTAAATATTTCAAGCAGTAAAGTGCCTTATACAATTACGTCCGAATCAGGTAAAAAATAATGTAAAAAATATGAAAATCCTAAAAGAGTTAAAATTACCCCCAAATTGTCATTTTTTGCATTTCCTCGATATTTTGACCCCCTTGCTGTGGCTAAAGATTTTATTTCACGGAAATTAATTTTTAAGGGCACTTGAATGACTCATTGATGAACATATTGTGCCCAATTAGAAAATATTTCGGTACATTTGGGTATTTTTAATTTTTTTCTGTAAAATACGTGTTTTTTACGATTTTTCAAAAACTTTAGCCCTCTTGCGGCGGTAAAAGATATTAATTGATCGGTCTAAAATTTTAGCACTTTGTTTCTGACCACAAATGGCAACTTTTCCGCGCTATTACGTTTTGATTATTCAAATTTCGTTTTTTTCACTCCACCCTAATAGACAGCCCCTAGAACTCCTCGAAAAAAACTTACCTTTTTACCATGTCAAATACTTTCATTTGTGAGGTTTGGTTTTTTTTTTCTTTCTTGGGGGGCAGATTTTTAGGGTATGTAAATTAAATATATTTATAATTCTAAAAAATGTAGTGCCCTCTACTAACCTTCAACATAATTTTTTTTTAATAATTTCATACATGTGATTATTCCGCCAATTGGCGGAAATCCGCCAATTTGCTTGCAAAATTTAAAGTCCGACAATTCGATTTGCAAAACTCAAATTCCACTTTCTGATTTTCCAATTCTTTTTTGTACTGAAAACTCTGGCCGCGAAGGTTGCCTAGTAATAAATTTAAAATAAAATCGAAAAAATTATCGAAATTATATATGAAAAGCAGTTATTATTGAAGCTAAAAAATATGACGCTAGCATCTCGAATCGTAGATCTCAGGAAGTAGAAGCCAATGGACCCCATCTATTTAAAATGAAGGAAAATCTAGGTGCCATCGAAATTTTTTAAATATTCAGCCAATTTATTGTCAGAGTAATCACATATATGTAATTTGATATGCTAGTTATAGTTTCTATCTGTTTTTCATCTAACTACTGAATTTACATGACTTTCTATTCAAATAGCAATGTAAACTCAAAAACTGTTATATTTTTATAGGCTCTGTGTGGTACTAAAGTTGAAATCCCAACCCTTGGTGGAGAGAAGAAAACTTTGAGGATAACAGATGTCATAAAACCAAACCATGTCCATAAGATCAAGGGATATGGACTACCTCTTCCTAAAGACCCAGCTAAGAAAGGAGACTTGGTTGTAGGCTTTGAAATTAAGTTCCCAGAATACCTTTCTGAAAGTTGCAAAGCTAAACTGAAAGAAGTTCTTCCTGATTAGAGTATAAGAAGTGGATGAATTTAGAAGTGGTGATCCTATTGTGTGTGTGCATAGCCTACTCTGTTGCTTGTGAAGAAAAAAACTATAAGTCCATATTTAATTAAACTTACTAATATACTTGTTGGATTCATCTAGTACATAATTGATTTATATCTAAACACTTTGCTTCCAGTAAGTTATGAATGATTTGATAGTAAATCACTGCCAAAATAAGTAGATAAATGATAGTTTGTCACTTATTAAATTGAGGAACAATTTTTGAAAAATATGAGTTTATGGGTTAAAGCCTTATGAAAGCATAAATTCTATTATCAAGTATGTGCTAGTGTAAATTTCTAAATGGGATTAAGTGCCTGAAGTTTTTTTACTACCTTGATTGTGTAAATTGTTGTTCATTAGTAAATATATGTGTAAAATAAGCAAAGCACCCAAAACTGGTTAATATGTGTTTAAAATGTCAAATTACTAGAGGGTGTCTTAAAAGAAAGGTTTTTTTCTTTCCTTGTAACAGAGAACAAATCATGACTTGAGCTTGGGCTAGTGCCAACTCTTTTGGACTTAGAAAAAAATGGACATTTCTCTTCAAATGTACATAACTAAAGCTGTAAATATATTGTATTTAAATGTATTTATTAAGTAGTACTTTATGTGTTTGTGTATTTGTTTATTTTTTAATTATGACCGAACTGTTTTGTATGAGGCATGGAACATGGAAGCAATGATACATACCATGTTAATCATATTTGTAGTCAACTGTTAGTAATATTTTTGATGCCTGTCCTATATTAGGGCATTTGTTACAAATAAGAACCTGTGAACTGATTTTCTATTATGAAATGAGAACTGGAATTTATGTTGGAAAGAGTGGTTAATTTGTGAAATGAGTTTTTTGTTTGTAAAATTTTAATTGCTTCCTTCCTAAATAAAAGGAATTTGTACAGATGTTTTTTGACATTGGTGCTTACACAGTTACATACAGTTAATACGAAGAGGGGAATCTTTCACTAAATTTCATTTTTTCCTTCCATTAAATTGAGAATTTTCTCAACTTCCTTTTACTGCATTCTTGTCATTGTCAACGTGCATTGGTTTCATATAGTTACATGCACATAAGGGAAGAGATAGCCTTTAAAACAAAAATTGAACAGTGCAGTAGTTTGACAGTTAGCTTACATAATTATCAGAGGCTTTACAAATAATTCAGTTTTTAAGTTCATTTATTGTTATTTTTTAATAATTTTGCATTCTTTTTTAGGATAAGTTGTCAGGTTCATCTAAAGATCAAAATTGTTATTAGAAAGTGCTTATCCTTGTGAAATATAATTTGCCAAGATTAGGCCCATTCCGTAAGTTATGAACACTGATTGGACAGACCCTTTAGTTTCCCAAAACAGGACCTTGGTAGAATTACCTGGATGAACCATTGGTTGTATTTTGTTGAGATATTAGTATTATGTATAGTTGGAAATCTTGTTTTTAATATTATACCAATGGGATACTTTCATCTGGAGAAGACAACTGTCGTAGGAGATTTATTATAAGTGTTGATTGGTTTGTCGATAGGACGTATTTCCTGATTTGGGATATCCGGTCGCTCTGCAAACGTTCTGATAGGTCCATGCAATGGTGTTAACCCTACAACATGAGACCCTTGATGTCAGATGAAAGTATCCCATTGCATGCATTATATAATGGCATTTATTTAAAAAACGACCAACTTTTGATTATTTTCTGTTTTTATTAACAATATAAAAATATAAGATTGTTAAAAGTAATCCACAGAGTTCCCAACTTGAACAGTTTCACTATGGTTCTGTGAGTCAAGTTTGGGGAACTTGTTTACACTTCCATTTTAAAATTTAGCCAGAAGATATTAACCCTGTGTAAAGTCTGCCTTAGATTTTAAGACATTCTTGGGTTCAGAGGATAGTTTAAGTGAAATAATTTTAAAATTCAGACAAATCCGATTGTTATTTTTTACTGCTCAGCCATTCCGTATCAAATCAACCTTTGCTATTTCGAGTGATCTACAGGAGTATAACAAATAAAATTTCAGGTTTTTGAGAAATCTACTCTAAAAGATATGAAACTTGAACAAATTTGACATTATTGTTAACAGCTGATGCCTAAAAAATATTTGACCCAAAGTTATGAACAAAGTACCATTAATTACTTTTGTTTAAAATGAGCTACAGGAGTAGGGTAGGTGGGGGTAAAAACCCGCACGAGGCAAAACCACGCACCGCGATTTTTTAATTGTTAATGATCGATTCAAAAGTTGAAAACCAGGTGGTTGATTTGTCTTATTGTGACCTATTGTTCTACGAAAGTTCGTACCCCTAAGTCACTCATGAGTTTAAAAAATGCTGTAAGTTTGTTTTTCATCATTTAGATGTAATTTTTCTGATCTTTTACTTAAACATTGCATAAAATAGGGCTTGAGGACGAATACAGAAAAATAGCCCAATGATAAGATAGCAATTCAAATTCAGTTTAATTTTGAAAGAATTGCCTCAACATGTCTCTAAAAATATTAAGGCTTGTTTTTCAAAATAAAGTAAAACAGGGCAAATCCACGCAGGTGTTTTGGGGCAAATCCACGCAGCTTAAAAAGGTCAGGAATTAGTCCCAAAAGGAAAATGGGACTACTTGATCGGGTCATTCCATGTGAAATCAACCAATTAAAATGCAATTTTTGCAGGTGATGTCTCAGATTTTCTTGAAATTTACAATATGTGTTGTACACACTTAGTGTTGTAAAACTGTGAAGTTTCAGATTTTTCTGATGATTTTTTCAAAAGATATGGCCTTTCAAAACTTCAAAATTTTCAGTTTTCTGGAATTTTAGGTAATTTTCAAATAGCTGTATCTCAACAGCTATACATGCTAAAGACATGAAATTTGTTTTAAATTATTCAGTATTGTATGATGTTTCATAATATATTAACCCTAACAAAGATATAGATTTTTAAAATTTAAATTTTTTTAAATTTTTCAAAAAAATTTAAATATTTAAAAATAGGTATAATTGATTTTCTTTTTAAAAATATATTATTTCAAACACACTTTCAGCAACATATGGGCCAAATTTCAAGATGGTATCTTCATGGGTTCAGAGAGAGAAAAATGTTTTCTACCATAATGTGCTCTTATATTTGGAAAAAAAACACATATTTTGAGCTAGTAAAGAGCATTTTACCTACAAATACTACCAATTTATTTAAGAATATTGATATTTATGCATAATTTACACTTACTTTCATTTTGAAATATTTAAATTTTAAAATTTTAATTTTTTAAAACTTAATTTTTTTTAAATTTTAATTTTGAAAAATTAAATTTATTTCCAATTAAAATTAGACAATTTATAAGAAAATTTTCAACATAATACTATTACTTTATCTAGTATCAAAGGATTGTAAGAAGTTCTAAAATTTTAAAAAGTAGAAGATTAAGATGGAAGAGCTCTAAATAAAATTCATTGTCAGAAATGAAACTGTAAAAAGCAATCATACAATAATTTTGTCTGAGAAATCTTATTTAGTAATGTATAGGTATAAAATTGCAAATTAAGCATACCCAAGTGATGTGTATCGGAAAAGGAGAACAGTCTTGTTAGTATTTATTCTTTATTCAAAGGTATAAAAGCACGGTATTGTTGTGTTCCAACAATTGTTATGGCTAATCTTGTTTTTAATGACTTTTCTTCTTCAAACAGTCTGATATGAAAACAAAAACTTTTATGAGTTTTTAGTGAATCCCCTGTGGCAAAATCAATTTTTTTAAAATAAACAAATTGAACTGTTGCCATAGCATTGTTCCAGTGGAAGCCTTGTGTAAAACCATCTTGTAAAACAAATGAATAATTCTCAGCTAAGTCTAAAATTATAACAGCTTCTGTTTCCTCCAATCCTAATTTCTTTTCAATGGTCAGTAAAAAATTTACCATCCATCTCCTTTTTTATGTCAGCAATATCGAGTATATTGAAGAAGGAAAGTCATTAAAAACAAGATTCGAAAAAGCCATAACAGTTGTTTGAACACAACAATACCATGATTTTATACCTTTGAATACAGAAAAAATACTAACAAGACTGTTCTCCTTTTCTGATACACATCACATGCATGTGATTAAAGCAAGTTCTTGTGAGGAAGATGTTCCATTTGAAGAGATTGTTGGGTATGTTGCCTGTGAGAATGAATGGTGGATGGGATGTGTTATGTCAAAAGACCAGTCTGAAGAAGTTGAAATTTCTTTTTTACATCCCTGTGGACCAACACCATCATTTTCTTATCCAAGAAAACCAAATATTTTGACTGTGCCTAAAATCTTTACATTGTGTAATTTACATCCAAAAACTGCAAGGGGAAGAATTAGAGATGGGAATGGCCGGAAAAAAACCGGAAACTTTGGGAAAAAAACCGGTTTTTTTCCAGTTTTTTTCCGAAGGGTTTATTTCTTTCCGGAAAAATTGAAAATGTTGATTTAAAATACTTTATTTAGAATATATTTTATAACCGATTTTTATATATTTTATAACCAATATCAATTAAAATATTATTTAGACGATAATCTTATAAAATAAAGTACTTAAGAATTAAGTTTTAACCATATAATAAGCATTTTTTCGCAAAAAAGGGGGATTCCACTCGGGAAAAATTGAAAATTTTTAAGTTTGTATGCATTTAAAAATTTTCTACATTCACATTCTAATGTTTTCTCATTTGATATTTTTATACTCAATATTTCACATGAAAACACAAATTTGGAAAAAGTAAGCTGCAAGATAAATTATTTTAACCTCCAAGTGTTATTTATTTTACTCTCTAAAAACAAAAATAATTATGCAATGCAAATTAATATCTATAATACCAATTTGGATTAGAAGAAATTTAAATTTGGTATTCTTATATATTAATTATAAAATGCAGCACTTTATAAATATTTTAACCATTAAATCAGATTGTCTAACAATCATAAGCATATGAAATGACTTACTAATACTTCTTCCAGTTTCTCTGCTTTATCTGAATTTCAAAAAAAATTTAGATCAGATTTCAAAGTTTGGGATTATTGGAGGCTTTTTACGGGGTTGCTTAAAAATATTATTGGTGTATGAGTCTTTATTGAACAATGAACACATTAATATCATGAAAATTAAATAAAAAAATAAGTTACAAAAATATTTAAACAAAACAATGAACGATTTTTTAATTTTTTCATATAATGACTTCAACATTATTTTTTAAATTGGCAGAATGTAATTTAAACTTCTCAACCTTTCTAAGAAAACATGATTGCAATGATTACGTGCAAAAAGTTAGGATCAATTATGTATATTGATGTTAGATATTATAGCAAACATCTGTTATTTGTTATTGGATCACGTATACAAAATTAATTAATCAAAAGTACTTTATGTTTAATAGATAAATATTACATTAATGTTATTTATTAAAATCACATGCTTTTTATTTATATTGCATATATTATTTTATAGTTATAAAAACTGTAGTTTTTTTAGTTTTAAAATTACTCATAAAATGCTGCATATTTTTATTTCGGAAGAATTATTTTTAATTAATTTTTAATGATTTAATAACTTATAATATATAATGATTAATGATTTTTTATACAACGAATGATTATTTAGCTTCTAAAAAAATATGTATTCAAAAACCGCTCTTTTCTAAGCAAAAAGTTCAATTTTTCCGGAAAAAAACCGGTTTTTTTCCTGTTTTTTTCCGCCTTCCCAAAATTTCCGGAAATTTTCCATCTCTAGGAAGAATATATCAAGTTCCTGAGATTTTGCAAAAGTCTGTTGTAAAATTTTTCTAAAATCTGAACTTGTGTAATTCATAATAAGAATTCAAGAACTTAATTATGTAGTAATAGGTGTACATAATTTGTAATTTTATACCTATACATTATTAAATAAGATTTTTCAGATAAAATTATTGTATGATTGCTTTTTATGGTTTCATTTCGGACAATGAATTCTTCCATCTTAATCTTCTACTTTTTAAAATTTTAGAACTTCTTACAATCCTTTGCTACTAGATAAAGTACAGTAAAGCACCGTTTATACGTCTTTCAAGGGACCGACGTAAAACGGGAAAATTAAAAAAAATTAAAATTTCAAAATGAAAGTAAGTGTAAATTATGCATAAATATCAATATTCCTAAATAAATTGGTAGTATTTGTAGGTAAAATGCTCTTTACTAGCTCAAAATATGTGTTTTTTCCCAAATATAAGAGCACATTATGGTAGAAAAATTTTTTCTCTCTCTGAACCCATGAAGATACCATCTTGAAATTTGGCCCATATGTTGCTGAAAGTGTGTTTGAAATAATATATTTTTAAAAAGAAAATCAATTATACCTATTTTTAAATATTTAAATTTTTTTGAAAAATTTAAAAAAATTTAAATTTTAAAAATCTATATCTTTGTTAGGGTTAATATATTATGAAACATCATACAATACTGAATAATTTAAAACAAATTTCATGTCTTTAGCATGAATAGCTGATGAGATACAGCTATTTGAAAATTACCTAAAATTCCAGAAAACTGAAAATTTTGAAGTTTTGAAAGGCCATATCTCTTGAAAAAATCATCAGAAAAATCTGAAACTTCACAGTTTTACAACACTATATGTGTTCAACACATATTGTAAATTTCAAGAAAATCTGAAGACATGAGGTTTTGACCATTGGTTGATTTCACATGGAATGACCCGATCTCTAAAAAGGTTAATAAAGGTGTCCGAGATGCCAACCATCTACCTGAAACCATCCTTTCTCCCTTTTGAAAGATATCTGGGCAATCTGAAATGATTTGCTACAACAGGTTGACAATTTTCATTAAAACTGATCATATTTATAATTAATATTGTTGGTTGGCTTAGAAATATTAAAACAACATTAAGATTATTATTCCTAGTGTTTTTATAATGAAAAATTCTGTTTATCCATGTTAAGGGGTCATCCATAAATTACGTGAGGTCAAAAAGGGGGGGGAGGGGTTTGGAAAAATCTCACCAAGGGGGGAGGGGGGGTCGATTAAAATCTCACGTCAACTTTTAAAGTTAGAAATTATACGATTTTCTTTCTTTTTTAAGTAAAATGCAAACGAATAGGATAGAAAATTATTTTTAAAGGTTGTAGGTAAATCTCACGTGGGGGGGAGGGGGGGTTCAGCAAAATCTCACCAAGGGGGGAGGGGGGGTCCAGATTTTGGAAAAAACACCTCACGTAATTTATGGATGACCCCTAATTTCACTTGGGTTCCAAGATTTGCAAGTGCGGGTCTTTGCCCCATTTTGCGAGGCAAAGCCCCGCGATTTTTTTTTCTACTAAATTGTAAATTTCTCCTTACCTTAAGTACCATCGATAAGACTTTAAACTTGGATTGGTTTTGTAGGTAGAATCTCAATCTACCACCTCCAATTGAAATTTCGGGATTATCTATCCCCTTTCAACGACAATGTTAAAAATACTGAAAATTGCGTGGCTTTGCCCCACCTACCCTATAACAAATAAAATTTCAGGTTTTTGAGAAATCTACTCTAAAAGATATGAAACTTGAACAAATTTGACATTATTGTTAACAGCTGATGCTTAAAAAATATTTGACCCAAAGTTATGAACAAAGTGCCATTAATTACTTTTGTTTTAAATGAGCTTTAAAACGTCACGGTGTGATGTAATATTTTTATTTATTTTTCATTTCAAAATGTTATGTTTCTCAAACACACCTCCCTTTCGATTTTCTTTTAAATACATGTTATAAAGAAACTAATCGCCGTAGTGCTGAGTGTAGCCTTACTTGCAACCTTTCAAGTAATGCGAAGGCACCTTTAGGTAGTTATTTTTATTTTCTTGTTATGAATATAGTAAAATCTTGGGAAGGACTCGTTTTCAAGAGCGAATTTTTACTGTGGGCCCACCAGTTGCTTAATCGCCCCACGCAGAGAGGATGAGTAAAAGCTCCATTCCTTTGAGTTGGGGGTTCTCAAAGGAGTTCAAACGGTGCCTTTTCCAAAAATAAAACTGCACCTTGAACTTATTTCATACTCCCTGTGTGTGACACAGATTGCGACTTTCCGCGGCAATGTGTGTCGCCGACGCAGAGTTATTCCTGGCGACTCTACGCTGTCAACAAATAAACAGACGAATGAACCCGGGAAAAAATCAAGGTGTCTGCCAAATTCGAAAGTCGATTTTTTCGATCAATACAAGATTTTGCATTGGAGGTGCTTGCGGCAACAATGAACTAACTCCAATGAAAGCTGTTGGAGTTAAAGCCCTGGATGAAGCTACGTTACGTAAGCTTTGCTATCCAGGGCTTTAGTTGGATTTAGCTTATTGTTCCAAACATTTCATTGTCCGTAATCCAGTGGCCAGTGGGTCCTCCCAGAAGGGTTAAAGTTAACTGAATTAAGTAACATCCGAAGATTAGAAACTCTGAAATGCCTCGTGGTGCATTATATCCTGATGTCGATCATGTGCCATGAAACACCAAACCCCATAAGGAAAACGTTTTCCTTATGGGGGTGATGTCGTTTGCACCGCTTAAATGCCTCGATGTGTACCTGTTACGGTAAAAGGGATAAACCGGGCATTATTAATAATGCCCAAAGTGAAGCGGGCAATGTGATAAATAAAATTACATTAAAAATGAATATTTTTTAATTAAACCAAAAACTAAACAGAAATATAAATACGCAGTAGTTTATCAGTAGTGGAAAGTCTCTGTACCCAGTGGCGGATCTATGGGGGGGGCTATAGGGGCTATAGCCCCCCCCTTAGGACTTAAGTTCACACTAGATAAAATGGAAATGTTTTGAAAAATTCAAAAAAAGTTGAAGTTTTTTTACATTTCAAACTGTCCAAAGAGCTTTCTTTATCTCCTAAACATTAGCTCCTTCTAAGATTTTTCTTAGGACATTTTTCTAGCACCTGTGTTTTTGAAGAATCAATGCACATATTTGGGGAAAGTGGGTTTTTGCTCCTTGCATTTTTATAGAATCAATTCACTAATATTTAAGGAGTTCAAGAGTTTTAGCATTTATTAGCCCCCTGCATGTTTGTAGATTTGAGTTGCAATTTAAAGTATTCAATGATCTTTAGCCCCTTGAGAAACATTAGCCCATTTCATGATCTTCATCCCCCTACTAAATATTAGCCCCTGCAAAACTTTCATCACCTGCGTTTTTGTACATTAAATTAAGAATTTAGAGAGGCCAATGAGCTTTAGCCCCTACAAAGCATTAGTTCCCTTAAATTTTTATATATTTCGTTCAAAACTTGGTGAGCTTGATTTAGCCCCCTCCAAGATAGATGAGTTTTAGCCCTCTCTGCTCTTTTATAAAAATGGAATTCATAACTTCAAAAAAGGTTCCAATAAGCTTTAACTACAAAATATTTAGCCCCCCCTTCATTTTTATAGATTCGATTCACAGTTTTAAGGGCCCAATGAGCTTTAGCGTTCTTGCGTTTATGTATTTTAATTTAAAAATCTTTAGCCCGTTAATGATTTATAGCCTCTACTTATATTTTGCATATTTGTTCACAATTTAAAGAGGCCTCTGAGACCCCTTATAAAGAATTAGCCCGTTCACAATTTAATGAGCTTTAGCCCAAACACCAGCACTAACCCCCTCAAAAATTTTTAGCCTCTGAGCTTTTTATATACAGTGTGATTCTGAAATGGTCCGCCAAACTTTGAGGGGTGATAGTACTCATCAAGACGAACAAGAATTGATGCGGAAAGGGGGGTCGCAGTCAGTGGCGGATCCAGGATTTGGTTTTGGGGGGGGCTAAGAATTTTCATAATCCAATTGAATCTTCTTGTTAATGGTAATACGAAAAAGGTAATAAATTTTCCTACTCAAACCACTAAAAGGGGGTTCTGGGGGTCCCCCCAGAAAATTTTTTGAAATTTTTTCAAAAACCCCACTTTTTCACCTCGTTTTGGTACGCCTCATCCAAATTTCGGATATAGATTTTTTGCGTTTTGACCAACTTAGTAAAATATTAGACGTTTTGGGGGGGGCTTCAGCCCGAAAGCCCCCCCCGTAGATCCGCCACTGGTCGCAGTTACACCGTTAAAGAGCTAGGTCCTAATGTAGTGCGAGAGCGTTACAAAAGGACGTTTTGCCAAGGCCCGTTTAACGAAAAAAAACATAATGAAATGAAAAAATTTATTGCATGATGTACAGCAGTATCCGTACTACTTACATCATAAATTTGATAGAAATTGGACCACTTACTAAACCGTAGAGTGAGTTTTAAAACATGCAACTTCATTCTTTGGCTAGAAGATTAATACTGCGCGTTTTAAAACTCACCCCACGGTTTAGCAAGTGGTCCAATTTCTATCAAATTTATGATGTAAGTAGTACGGATACTGCTGTACCTCATGCAATAAATTTTTTCATTTCATTATGTTTTTTTTTTCGTTAAACGGGCCTTGGCAAAACGTCCTTTTGTAACGCTCTCGCACTACATTAGGATCTAGCTCTTTAACGGTGTAACTGCGACCCCCCTTTCCGCATCAATTCTTGTTCGTCTTGATGAGTACTATCACCCCTCAAAGTTTGGCGGACCATTTCAGAATCACCCTGTATAGATGCTTTTCACAACATAAAGATTCCAATGAGTATTAACCACTATAAAGAGCATAAGCCCCCTCCAAAATCTTTAGCCCTTTACATTTTTATTTAAAGGGGCCAATGAGATTTAGTCCAAAACAGTGGCGGATCTACGGGGGGGGCTTTCGGGCTGAAGCCCCCCCAAAACGTCTAATATTTCACTAAGTTTGTCAAAACGCAAAAATCTATATCCGAAATTCGGATGAGGCGTACCAAAACGAGTTGAAAAAGTGGGGTTTTTGACTTAAATTTCCAAAAATTTTCTGGGGGAGGACCCCCAAACCCCCCTTTTAGTGGTTTAGTACGATAATTCACTACCTTTTCCGTATTACCAATAACAAGAAGATTCAATTGGATTATGAAAATTCTTAGCCCCCCCCAAAACCAAATCCTGGATCCGCCACTGTCTGTACCCCTTTAAATATTTGTTAGGGTACAATCACTTGCCCTATATTTACACTCATCATGGATCTTATATGATATGATTTTTGTTAGACGCTGTAAGTCAAAACCGATTGTTTCTGAATTTTTAGACAAAAGTGTTGGAGTATGGAAAGTAGGGGGCTAGAATTCTTGCTGGTTACTTTAGAACAGCGGTTCTTAAACTTTCTAACGTCACGGACCCCTTTATGTAGCAGTCAGACATCGCGGACCCCCAACATTTTATACACCCAAAGCCGTAACCAGTCTTTTATTTTAAGTTTTAGATTTATTAAAATTAGTATATAAATTATAATAAATTTTACAATTACTCCAGAAGCTTATTATATTGAAATTATGTAAGATTTGCATTTTGATAAACTTGTAAAAAATTGGTTTTAATAATAGAGTTTTAAGAACAAAAAGGTATCTGGGGGTCATTCCCAGAAAAGTTTTAGAAATTTGACCCTAACACACAGGATTTTAACTTAGTTTTGATACACATCGTCCTAATTTTTGACTATATTCTTTGGTAGGATTTCGATGAACTTATTTTTAAAAAAGTTTTTAGTAATAAAGTACCAAGTACTAAAGGGGGTCCCCCAGAAAATTTTCACATATTTGACCCAAAAAACGGTTCTAATTTGCTTTGATACACCAAGTCCAAATTTCAGGGGGGGGCAGGGCCCCTTTACCCACCCTTATATTCGCAACTGAATTTCTCCAAGTCTGTGAGGGTCTGGGGTCTCTTCCAAAAAGTAGTGTTTATTCTCTGGGGAATTTTAAAAGTACTTGAGGAATTCCCCAAGGTAACTCGAGGACCCCTTAGGAAGGCGCCGCGGACCACAGTTTAAGAACCGGTGCTTTAGAACACTTTAATGGAACATTACTGATGCTATGCACTGTAGAAAAATCATTTTATCGACTCCGGAGGGATGAATAAATGCTGGTCTGCCAAGTCCAACCCAGGAACATAACTCGGGGCTGTAGCAGGCCATTTTTTAAGTAAGAAATTTGGGGCCAAATGCCCCCGGAGTGATGAAAGTTTGCCCCCAAAGCGTAAAAGGTAAACTGATAACTGCTCAAAAAATTTTTCAATCAATACCTATACTAAAACCATTCTAATTTGATTTGGTGTGTTGACATTAAAAATGAAGAAAATCCAAAAAAATTTTCTAAACTTTTTGCTGTCTCTGGGCCTAAAAACGCCTTTTTGCATCTATTTTCAAGATTTTCCCAAGGGAAAAACCCCTAAATCCCCTCTTAACTGATATAGCTTTCCTTAGTTATAGAGGGGTCCCTCACGGTCACGGCTTCACGTCAAAGAATTTAAAAGAGCAACAGAGCATTAACGAAGCCTTTAGCCCCCGCAGTGAAGATTCCTTAAAAATGGCAGATTCAGTGGCGTAGCCAAGGGGGGGGGTCCCCGGGTCCGGACCCCCCCCCATGGGCCCGACCCAAAATGTATGGACCCTTTTTAGGCGTTAAATATTTCAGTGGCTACTCAAAAGAGGGCGTCTATAATCCTTAAAAGTGCCTAAAATCTACTTTTTTGCATACTAAAATCTAAAATTTATGGGGGAACCCCGATTCGCCCATAACAAACGTATTGATTGAGGGACGTTATAAGGGGGAAGCAGCATAGGGTACCAAACGAATAAACCCTGTTTTTAGGGTCAAATTCCCCCAGACCCCCTTTGGGAATTGGAACTTAATAATAAACAACTTTTTTATGATGAGTTCGTCAAAATACTCAACTCTTAGCAAATAATAAATTCCTTAAAATATAATGTTTGAAATTCGGATTAGGTGTACCAAAACGAGTTGAAAACCTGCTTTTTAGACTTGAATTTCCAAAAAATTTCTGGTGGAGGTCCCCCAAACCCCAGGTACGGTAATTCGAACACGATTATTTTTAAGCTTTTTAATATTATAATCTTTCAGAAGATTCAATTTGATTTTCAAAATTTTTAGCCCCCCAAAACCAAATCCTGGATCAACCACTGCCTCAGAAATGTTGACGTGCTCCTTGGTTATCACCTCATAATGAAGTAAAAAACTCCTTTTAAAAATCAAATTTCCAAAAGTTTTCTGGGGGTGGACCCCCAAACCCCCCTTTTTAATATGGAGCTCGAGCTACTGAAAACTCTTAATTTGATTTTTGATGGTTTCTGTACCTAAAAATTTTATGTGTATGAGAACTTTCAATCGAAGTAATACTAAATCTTGATTATTACACTAATTACTAATAAATTATTAATTAAAATTGATAAGAAATTAAAAGTTATGTGAAAATTATAACTTTATTTCTCCAATTGTGGAAACTTTTTGATGTCCAATAGTAAATTTTTCCCACTGGACCCCCCCATAGGAAAATCCTGGCTACGCCACTGGGCAGATTGATGAGCACTATAATAACCACACCACTGGGCTTTTGAATAATGACTGACAAAACCAACAGCAATTCTACACAGCATTCCGGAACCTTTCGAGTGGGAGCCGTTCCCTAGAGGCAGATCCAGGACTTGTTTTTTTTGGGGGCTAAGAATTTTCATAATCCAATTGAATCTTCTTGATGATCTCAATACGGAAAAGGCAGTGAATTATCCTGCTCCAACACCAACTACTAAAAAGGAGGGTCTGGGGGGCCTCCCCAATAAAATTTTTGGAAATTTAAGTAAAAAAACTCCACTTCCACAGCTTGTTTTGGTGCGCCTACGCCTCATCCGAATTTCGGATATAGATTTTATGGTATAGAATAGAAAATTTGCGTTTTGATAAATTAGAGTTACAAGTACCAAGGGAGACTTGGGGTCCTCCCCCAGAATATTTGTGAAAATTTAAAAAACCCCGCTTATTCAAATTGTTTGGTACGGCTCATCCAAATTTCGGATTTAAAATTTTTTTATGGTTATAGAATTTTTGCGTTTTGATAAAATAGAGTTACAAGTACCAAGGGAGACTGGGGGTCCTCCCCCAGAAAATTCAAGTAAAAAACCCACTTGTTTAACTTGTTTGGTACGCCTCATCCGAATTTCGGATATAGATTTTATGGTAGAATTTTTGCGTTTTGACGAACTTATGTAAACTAAAGTTGTAATAATAGTTACTAGTACCCAGGGGGTCTGGGGGTAGGGTTCTTTCCCAGAAAATTTGACCTTAAAAACAGGGTTTTAACTCATAAAATGCCATATTATATTATGTAGAACTTTTCATTTGGGGGAGCTAAAGCCCCCTAGCTAGGGTTTTAAATATTTCTGAAAGAATCGATTCCGGAATCGAATTGGAATCGAATGCCTTGAAATCGATACCAAGGAATCGAACCCTTGATGGAATCGATTCCGGAATCGAATCGAATCATAGGAATCGTACTTAATTTTCCAATTAATACAGATAATTTTAAACAATTTGTTGACTAATTGGTAATTAGTATTTTGAAAACTTATTAGTATCATACAGCAGGAATCGAATCATAGGAATCGAATATTTGTTTTCTGATTCATACAGATAATTATTAACAAGTTTGTTCACTAATTAATTAGTATTTTGAAAATCAATATTTTGCAGGCTATTAATTAAATTAATAAAAATTACTAATTATCTTTGATTTGTGATTAAAATAGATAAGTTCGATACTACTTTTTCGATACTGGCCATAAGGAATCGATTCTAGGTCGGAATCGAACCTCAGGAATCGAATCCAAGAATCGAAAGAATCAAACCTCAGGAATCGATTCCGGAATCGAATCGATCGATTTTTTAGATCCCTACCCCTAGCCCTCCCAGGATCCGCCACTGGTTCCCAGGTTGAAAGTTGAACGATATACAGCGAAGGACGCTCTGACCTCCGGTCTGCCTTTAAACGGCGAACCGTTTGCGCGGGGGAGGACCTGGTGGGCCGGAGAGCGACGAACCAGCCCATGGCTGACGATCATTCGAAGGATATCCATTTGATCAAGAAGAGCCGCGAAGGAAATTTATTGATGCCAGTCAATCTCCTGTAGGGCAGTTACTTATACATGGTGCTCCATTTCAAAGTAGGTGGTCGCCTGTCGTGACGTTCTCACAAAAAAATTAACAGTTTGCGTCTTATATATACATCGGCCTTTTCAAGAATTCGTGTAGGTAGCGTCATTGAAGTCACCTCTGCGCTGACCATCTAGATTCATATATAAAAGTCTGGCTTAGAAGAAATAGATTTAAACAGATAATGTGTCCAGATTTTAAAATTGGGACTTCCTCTTGAAAATTCTGCTGATGCTTAGCAATAAGGTGGTTTGTTCCAAGTTTTTGAAAAGTTGAGACACTATTTTAAAGAGCAAAATTTACAAAATTTTCTGGCGAAGGACCTCCCTATATTCTTGGGCGTGAGACTTAAGTAATAGCCCTTAAGTTTTATAACGAGATTTAAAGTTTTCCAAATCAATATTTTGTTTAAACAATTTTTTAACTTGCTCCTAAATCATACAACAGTTGTTTACATTTAAATCAGTTTAACTTTAAAACAATAACCAGTTTTAAAGTTTACCTTCAATTTTTTAGTATTAACAGCTATTCAGTTTTTAAAAAAATAAATTTCTTTGACTTAATATTGAAATTTATAAGACTTCTTAATACTGGATTTACTTTTTAAAAGCTAAATTTTTGAAAAAACATTCTGGGGGAAACCCCCCAGGACCCCTTTACAATAAGGATCCACTGAATATTCAGAAAACCTTTAAGACATAATTTAATTCTATCTAATGGTGGCTTAATCTATAATAATTTGAAGGGGGATAATAAATAAATTATACGTTTGAAAAATGATTATGAATCGGTTGGGCCTAAACCAGAGATCGCCAACCTGCTGTCCGCATGCCACGGTGGAGATAAAGCACTAGCAGTAGCACGCGACGAAGACATTGAAAAAATTGATTCATCTTAATGAGGCTTCACTTCTCCGTCCATCTCCTCTTATCTCAGAGCTGATTTTTTTTGCGATTTCATTAACAAAGTGTATATTTGGACGGCCAAAACGGCCAGTGGCGCATGCTCTGTAGGTCTCGTGATTACGTAGCGTAGCAGTCTCGGCGCTTAGTGATGGAACCAATGGAACGCCGAGCCGTGGAAATTAGAGTAGAGTTTAGTTGAAAAAAGGCCGTCCAAATATACAGTGCCTTTCATTAATGGTTTGGATCACCAGAGAGTCCGTCGCCATAGGCGCTATTGTAAATCGAAAAGTTGAATGAGTGTGGGGCTATTTTGGCGCTGCGATCGCATCAACGTCACGAGAGGCGGGACGGAAAAGCCTGATTGGTTGAGAAAAACCTTTTCCTTCGAAAATAGAAGATTGAGTGACAGCCAATCACAGGTTTGATCCCTCTGTCAATCATTTAGTTCATCGTGGCGCCCTCCAAACCACAGAGAAAAATCCTAACAGAGGGTCCAAAACGATATATTCAAAAGTTGGATGGGTTTGAGGGCGCCACGATCAACTAAATGATTGACAGAGAGATCAAACCTGTGATTGGCTGTCACGCAATTTCGAAGGAGAAGGAAAAAGTTTTTCTCAACCAATCAGGCTTTTCCGTCTCGCCTCTCGTGACGTTGATGCGATCGCAGCGCCAAAATAGCCCCAAACTCATCCAACTTTTCGATTTCCAATAGCTCCTATGGCGACGGACTCTCTGTTCTAGTACTCTGTGCTCCAAACCATCCAACTTTTGAATATATCGTTTTGGACCCTCTGTTAGGATTTTTCTCTGTGGTTTGGATTAAATTATCATGTCGTAGTAATTTGTGAGGGCCAAATCTATTTTTAGGTGCATGGATAGTCTGCATAACATAAGTAGCCCAACCGCCCCCATTGTTCAAGTTTCGTAATTAACTTCGAACGAACTTTATGAGATAACTTAACATGTACTCGCGCGATTCTCTTTCACTGAGGTATTACATATGTTACTCGTTCGGGTTGTTGTCATGTGCCACTTGAAATACCCAAGCTCCATCATAAAGGACTCAAGACAAAGGGGGTGCGGCTCCTGAGAAAGTGAGGCCCATAAATGGCAAGAGTGTGAATTAAGCCTCATGATATGATGGATGCCACCTCCACAATTTTGCCATGTCTCTGAAGGGGATGGAAATAGTCTCCAGACACTCGAGGTAAATTGCGCCACGGGTGACCACAGGACTTTCTGAAGTTACGATATTTCTTGTGATTTTCAAATTACCAAGTATTGCAAAATGCTTCAAAACTCCATCTTTAACCCTCTCGCCACCCTGGGCCTCATACGAGGCTCCTACTTATGAGCTCAATTTTTGAATGATGTAAACACGCAAATTTATTTTCTTTTCATCAGTGACTTCACTGATTCATGTAGATCACATATGAGACTTCTACATGGTTTCTGAATTCCTTCCTAAATGGCAGCAAGATGATTTATACCGCAATGTGTCAAGACCCTCTATATACATGGCCATCCAACTCCGGGTGATGACGTCAGACGTGGATGAAAATTGCCATGTTAAGTCTATGGAGTGACGTCAAAGATGAGTGAAAGTTATGACGTTGCACGGCCGAGTTGGGAGGCCTTTATATAGAGGGTCTTGAATGTGTACATTTTAAGCTGTGATGCTTCTGAAGAGAAAATACTAGCTAGATCAGAGTTTCTCAAACTGTGGGTCGCGACCCACTGATGGGTCGCGAGAAGATTTTTAATTTTTCACAAACGGTGTTATTGACTTTTGAATTATCAAACTAATAGTTGAACTTTTGAAATTATCAAATTACCATACTATAGTAAAAAGAATAAAAATTTGAGGAAAAACTACACTACTTGGAGTGGTACTATGTGTGTCACTTTAATGTGCCGATAATGCAAATCTAGTCGGTTATTCAAAAAATATTTAGTGTTTTTCCCCATCCACACTGGGGGGTCAATGCAAATTTTAAGAATTTTCTTGGGAAATGATGCAACTGATGTAATTTATCCCATATTGCTAAAAAACATGTTAAAACCATGTTTTTAAGGGTCAAATTTTAAAATTTTCTCTGGGGGAGTACCCCCCTTTTACTGTAGGGATCATTGTTAGACTAGACCACAATTAAACTATTTCATACCCTTGTAACTAAATAGTTGGTGAACACCCCCAGTCAGAGAAGTTAAAATTCTGTGGGGAGGGGGCATGAGATAATTATCTCAGTTCAGTTAATTATAAATAACTGAAGTCGGTGGGTCGCGTTAGATTTTGTTTCTCAAAAGTGGGTCGCAATGTTAAAAAGTTGAGAACCCGAGTTAGATACTAGCTTCTGTAGAACATTTTTATAGGTTGGTAGATATTTTCTTATTTCGTAACATATTATGACCATGTCTTTTAATAAGCTCTAAAATAGGTATTTTCTGTTAAAATGAAAAAGATATGGCCTCATATGGCTCATAAAAATAACTAGGAAGGAGTGCACACAAGAAAAAGAAATTTTTCCAGACAAATTATAGGGGCATTTTGGATGCATTGAGAAGAAGAAAAAAAAGTTTTTTACTTTTTTTTTGTTTTTTACTGTTCTGGTGCCGAGAGGGTTAAGGAGATTCCGTAATGTTTCTGGGGAGTACTGCGTATTTAATTTATTTTCTCTTCTACATCAGATCTAAATAAGAAACAATGTTTTTTAACCAGTCTTTAAGAATAGATATAGATAGGAAAAAGTGTATGGCACGCTTAATATTTTTTATCTCAAATAGTGCCACTCTTTCCAAAAAGCTTGGCCATCCCAGGCCCTCCCTTATTATTCTCTTGCTGACGACGACCATGGATGAAATGCTTTCTCTTCCCATTCCTCGACGATTTTGTTTTTGCTTGTAAGAGAATCCTCCCTGCGCTCTGTCGTCGTAAACAAACTTCCGCCTTCGCCCTGTCGTCTGCTGCACAAGTGGTGGACGACCTTGAAAATGGGCGAAGTGAAGTCGAGGAGTTCAAAGATTAAAAAAGCGGTCATAGCGTAAACAAAGGTCAGTCTACTGGTCTGAACAAAAGTGAGAGGGCGGCTGACGAGGCCGCATTCATATTTGCTAAAAACAGCGGTTCCCAGATCCAGGTTTTATTTCTGGAGGGGACAGGATTTTCAAACCTTATTTATAGGGATATTGATGGAACTGTCATATATTTTGTGTTACGTTCAACAAGATGCAATATCTACCTAAAAAAGTATTAAAAAGCTAATTAATCAATTAAATATACATGAGAGGGGGCTTAGGAATAGTTTAGGGTCCTTCCTTTGGTGCAAAAATCTAGCTGATAAAGGCTTAATATTTTTAAAGGATATTTGGGTCCTTCCCGAAATAAATTTCAATGTGCGCCATTGAATTTAGCTACAAGCTGCCATTGATAAGGGTTATTTTATTATATTGATAAAATAAATAAAGAAACATGGAATAAATCCTAAATTTTATTTAGTAACTTGATCCATGCAGTTAAATGTATAGCACTAAGTTAGAAGAAATTTTATTACAATCACTTCATAAGAAAATGAAACTAATTTAATTTTTGATTGGACAATAGAACAATTTACAACTATTACTAATACTTAAATTTTGACATTGTATTACAATCAATTCACATTTTTACAATGTAAGTCTATTCAAGAATTTTAGCAGATCTTTTCAATGATGTTGGGATCAATTTTTTTAAATTACATAATTACACAACTACTTATTAAAGATCACAAATATAGTAGTGGATTAAAAACATAGAATTCATAATGGAAATTTACAGCATGAGAAAATTGCACCTTGTTCTGTGTCCTATCAATGAGTTTTCACTAAAACTTTCTCTGACTAAATTCTGTACAACATAATACAAGTGTGATTAAAGTTTAAAATCCTTTGTATTTACAATGTACTCTCAAACACAAGAACACACAAAATGCAATGGAAGACAGCATGTAAGAGAAAACAATAGGAATAACAAAATACAAAGATCATTATTAGTTAAGCTTAAATTTTAAATACCATATACATATATAAAAGCAGTTGGACAAAACAATATTATAACAATAAATGAAATCTATGAATCCAAGAGAGTGCTTATAATTTCCAAACATTAATATGAATCGTCAGTGAAAAAGGGAATATATAACAATAAAATAATAATATAACTATAGAATAATAAATATAAAAAACAAAGTTTTGAGACATTAAGGGGAAAAAGCTAGTAGTATAAATGATGGCATTTTTCTATAACTGTATATAACCACAAATTTTTACTAGAAATTCGGAGTTTTCTTTAGAGCCCTCTTGTCTACCATGCAACATCTTTTTCTGTGCCTGCAATTAGACCTTGGTGCACCTGAAGTGGGTTATTTTTGCGGGAAAAGGTTTTAGGTGTGATAGAAGAATTTTCCTATCGACCGAGCCCCCCAACATTGCTTTTAAGCTCAAAAGTCATTATGCTATTTCTTGATTTTATTCCTTTTATCAAACTGATGATTCATTTCCCCAAAAATTTTCAATTAATATTTATGAATTATATGTTTTAGATTACTAATACATACAATAATGAAGGATAACATGTTTGGAAGTGATTAAAATGAAAATTTAAAAAGTGCAGTAGATAACTTACATAGAGCTTATTAATCAACAAGACTTTGTGTGGTTAAAATAATTTATAAAATAAAACTATCAAAGCAGGGGTGTAGCCAAGGGAGGGGTCACTACGTCCAGACTGCCCCTTAGAAAAGACCCAAAATATTTTATGTCCTATTTAAATTATAATTATCAGTGGTTTCTCAAAAGTATGTCAAGAGTTGAGATACAATATAATAATAATAGAAATACAAGAGTTTTCTAGGGATCTCAACCCTTCAAATTGCCTTAAAAATACTTTTTTTGCCAGGATAAAATTCTAAAACTTTCCAGCAGACCTGGAAAAAGTTGTAACCTTCCCCTTGAACCTAATAAAATTTGCCCAAACCTTATGTTTTTCTCCTATGGAGCTGGCAGAGGCTTCCCCCAAACCAGGTTCGGGCACTTTTTCCAGGGGACCCCCCCCCATTACATAGTAAAACAGCAATACAAACAGCTATATACTCAGATGTTGATTCTTGGGGAATACAAACATCAAAAGAAAATTTGGGGAGGCTAAGACTGAAAGAGATAACTTAACCCATTCAGAAAGTACCTTAAAACTAGTGATGGGCAAAATTGATAATTTTAGGTATCGAATACTTTGGTATCGATTACTTATAGGTATCGAATACTTTGGTATCGAATACTTATAGGTATCGAGTACTTTTAGGTATCGAGTACTTTTTTTCAATGTCGGGAAATGAACCTGAAGGGACAATTTTTTTAGGGCCTATCCATAATCAGACTAATATTCAAAAAACTGAAAGCGATCCATCAAAAAGCTCCGTAGCTACGGGCCTGGAGGTGGATAGAGGCGAAGGATTTGGCGGGGGAAAAACCTAGCCGCGTCAAATTTCTCTTGCGGATGATAACGACTTGGGTTTGAGCGTTGCAAAAGGAAAACGGAATTAGGCTGCGTTTGATCTACAGTAGGTATTATAAAGATTACTTCATTGAAAAATTTAAAACGAAATATATCAATAAAGTATCGATACTTTTGTGGGTATCGAATACACTCGATACCCATAGGTATCGAGTACTTAAGTATTTGGTATCGATACCTGCCCATCACTACTTAAAACACTTTTAAGGGTTCAAACATTTTTTAGGGGAGGAAACTCAAGAAATTTCCATTGGAGGAATCCCTTTTAAATTTTACATCTATTTATATACATTTTTTCCTTGCAAGTTCTGTGTATTATAATGAGTGGTCCTCTCTGGGTGTAACCAAAAGGAAAAAAATCTTTATCTTAATTCTTTATATTAATAAGTATTATTTATTAATTAAGAAAAGTAAGTAATTAAAAATGAGAAAATTATGAAATTCTTTCTATAATTACAGAGAACTTATTGATACTCAATAGTAATTGAATACAAACATTTTCAATGATAATCCCCCAAAGAAAAATCCTGGCTACACCCCTGTAACAAAGTACATTACTCAATAGCTAATTCATGACCATAAGATAAAATATAAGCGACATTTTTCAAAAGATTAGGCTTTTAAATTATTAGTGAGAGAAATTTTGTCTTCTAATAGTAATCTGAGAATATCGATTTAAGAAAATAATGTAATAATAAGTGCAAAATGGCACTATAACTACCTTCAAGCTTTTCTTAAAAAGTGATAATTCCTAAATTTCTGGAAAATCAAACTGATATGCACAACATTATTGCTTTTCGTGAATCCCTCTTTTCCAAGAACAGTTAGATCAGGGGTTCTCAATCAGGGGGTTGCAGGATGTGTCTAGGATATTGTAAAATGCAGGAAAACCTTAGTATAAATCCACTGAATTTATTAATTGCCATACTTAAAGTAGTGTGCAATTATGTTTCGTAATAGGTTACATGTGATTGTTACAAGTTAAACGTAACAACTATTGCAGATAAAAAATTAACATACTTCAGAGGGGTCATTCAACAACATTTAACATAAAAAGGGTGTCACAATATTAAAAAAGTTGAGAACCCCCAAGTTAGATCATTGGAGAGGAATAATAAATTCCCTTTTGACAAAAATTTGATTATTGGGTAAAACAAAAATTCTATAATAGAATAACTTTATTTACACAGGTTTTTAAATACAGTAGAACCTTGTTAGAGCAACCTTTCAGAGAACCCACAATATATAGTTGTTTTAACAAATTAAATGAGCACTATAGCAAAACTATCTGTAATTCTGTTACTGATCGTTTTAACGCGGGGGTCGCTATATCGAAGGGTCATTATAAAGAGGTTCCCCTATTGTAGATTCACACGAATAAAGACCCTTTTAATATGCATAAAACTTTAGCATACCAATACATTTTTTGTGTTTTAGTTATAAATCGATAGTTGTATTTTTACTTTTTATTTATAGGTACTTTTGGTTCTTATTGTTTTACCTTTAATTCCTTATTATATACTTTTACTCCTTTTATAAAGAATGTATCTATTAGGTAATAATAATACAATTCAGCATACAAATAAGGAATATAAATAACGAATCTCAAAAAATACCAGAATTACAAGCATAACCATCAGAAAATTTTCCAATGGAAGTGAACTCTAATTTGAGTATTTTTTAAGATGAAAATGTAATGGGCGCTTGCCTGTAGTTGGTCGACTTAATTTGTATTTGTAAAGTAAAGTCAAATTAGAAAAAAAACTTGGAATTGAGTTCTTCATTACATTAAAGATGAAATAAAAAACAATGATTAAGATTTTAAATAAAATTCAAATGTAGCTTGGGATAAATAAAACACTTTTCTATCATAATTAACTGTTGAATAACACTAAAGAGTAACTTCAACCTCTAAAAAAAGTCAGAATGATATTAAACATTCAAAAATGATTCCAGCCAGAATGCAGATGTGATTTACACATAGAATGCAGATGCTATATCACAGACAGCAAAGTGCACTTAACTGGATTTCTTTTGAGCACTTCAGATGCAAAACAAGCACATTGGAATACATATGAACTGAACTCAAAAATATTGTTAATCTTACAAGTAGGCAATTCAGGGACACAAAAAACAACTATATGGTTCTATAGAGCATATATGTGGAGTTTTAATTTTGGGGCGCATGTCAAATGCAGAAAATTATTGTTGTATCAAGCTGAATATTTTTATACCCTTAATTGAAGCCATTTCGCTTAACATCCACTCTCATTGGAAGTGAATTAAAAAAACAATTATACAGAATGCTTTTAAAAATAATTTTTTTGTTTCCCAATCTGTACTGTGATATCAAGCTTGATTTTTTTTCAAGTTTATTGAATCCATTTGATTAAAAATATGTGGTACCCATAAGCAGATTACAAAAAAGTGTTTCTTCAACCCACCTACTTAAATATATCTATTTGCACTGTGTCAGCAATAACTTATTCAACTGCTCTCCTCCCAGTCAGTTATGAATCAAAATGTTACAGTTTCAAAAATTCATTACCTTGTGAATTTTGCACAATAGTTAAATTAAACTAGAATTGTTTTAAATACAAGAGAGATATGATAAAAACCTTAAATATTCAATATTTTCAAAAATACTCAGGTAGAATTCATATTAAGAAACAAATAAAAGCAAGTGATTTTAAAAGTTCTGAAATAATCAATATCAAATACTACATATATTCAATAAATAAATATCCGTAAATAAATGAAAAAAGAAATAACATTGAATACAGTATTATTTTACAACTCTGTTTAAAATAAAACTCAATAAAATAATAATTTATAAAATTTTTTTAAACCCCATAATAAAAAAGCTGAATTTAAAAGAATGTTAATTCAAATAGTTCACATTATCTGAAAAAAGTAATAAAAAACATTATTCAGAATCGAACAATAAACATAAATGTAACCATAATTTATACATGGGTAAAGAAAGATGTTTAATGATTTAAATAAAAGAAGGCTTGAAGCTTGAATAAAAAAACAAGGCAAACAAAGAGTAGAGGAAAAAGTACTTTTTTTGGACTTCGGTAGTAAACTTTGGTTAATGACTAAAAAGGGGCATTGCATGTCGATACAGAAATTCTATCTTAAATTTATAATCTAACTATATACTCAGTTGCGACTTAACACTCTCCCCCACTTTAATTTGTACAAGGCATTTGGAAGTATTTAGAATTAGTAAGGCTGTAAAGGCAAAGACAATCAAGTACAATGCAAAACTATGACTTAACACTGTAACTATGACATGCGACTTAACACTCTCCCCCACTTTAATTTGTACAAGGCATTTGGAAGTATTTAGAATTAGTAAGGCTGTGAAGGCAAAGACAATCAAGTACAATGCAAAACTATATAAAATAATTAAAAAAATTCTTAATACTCAGTTATTAATTGAAGTACTTGCTGCAACAACAAGCTTCAACGTCATAGCTTACAAAATGTTAAAAACATATTATCTTTAAGATGTTATCACTGACCATTAAGAGGAGACAGTTTACAATAAGGATTTTTGATTAACAAAACCTATTCATATTTAATGTAACCAAAAGTCAAGCAAGGAATTCTTTAGTATTAAAAAAGAGATAAATAAAAATTTAAAACAGATAGTTAGATCTTTTTCCAGTCACACCAAAAAGGATAATATTTTCGTTAGTAAATTTTGAAACATTTTTGTTTTGTTCTGTGGGTTTCGAAAGTAAGAGGTATAATACAAGAATCTTTTTCTACATTGAATTATTTACTTTGGTTGTTGGAAAAAACTTGTTACAATCAGGACTGTCCAGATGTTTTAATTACACTATTGGATATCCTCTTCCTCTATGGCTTTAGTAACATAAAATGTTTCTAATTATTTCATAGACACTTTCATGATGCCTTCTTTACTGTGCAAGAAAAGGGTATAAAGGATTTGACACACATAGACATTCAACAAAAAAGAGAGAAATAAACTGTACAAAAACAGATATATTGGCATGACACTTAAAACAACAATTGGACACTATATAAAACTTTATATAAAGTAATCTACATATATATTTATATATTCATATTTGTATTATTATTAATGCTAAAGTATCACAGCTGATACCTTTGGCTAAGTTACCAAATTCTGAGAGAAAGAGAGAAGCTAGGGCAAGGCCTTAACAAGTACAGTGCTGGGCATATTATTTGGAATGAAGTCTGGTTGAAAAAACGATAGTAAAACCATTTATTGATTTGTAATGGTAAAATGTTTTAAATTTACTTTATAATCAAGAAAAAAAGCATATAGTTAACTGATGCTTCAAAAAGTGGTTTTCAACCGGGCGCCCATGGCAGAGTCTAGTAGCACACACTTAAAGGGGATGCATTTACGCACTATAGCAGGTATTTTAACACAAATTTGCAAGAGCGGGATGACACCCTGAAAAAACAGAGGGTCAGTGCAGCTGGACCTTAACAATTTTGAAGGGACACTTAAAATACAATTCCGGACAAGGGCAACTTTGGCAAAATTTCCAATATCACCGAACCAAAAATTACCAAGAAAAGGGGCTGGGGAAAAGACACTGATCTAGAGAAGCGGATCATTTAAAACCATACCTGCTCCTTCTTTTTCTCATACAACCAAATTCTTCTGATAAAGGGTAAGGGTGTTGAACCAATAGGAGACAGACCAGTCCTAGATTGGAATCTGTTACAATCAGGGGTCTGTCTAGGTTTTTTAAAAAGGTACCTATTTTGTGAAAATTTAGTGCTAACTTGTGAAAAAATTTTTGTGAATTTGTGAAAATTAAAGTTCAAAATAACATTAAACAATGTTTAATCATTAGCAACAAAAGAAAATTTAGTTTAGAATGGCTAAAAACTTAACTATTAAGAGAACATAGCTTCCCAGAGAACTTTCGGTACTTACGTATTATCCCGTCGACCATTCTGTGACTGTCTTATTCAGCGACATAACCATAGAAAAGTTAATGGGTTGTTTACCGTTTTCGGATTCAGCGGTCTGTTGACGGGATAATACGTAAGAACTGAACTTTCTTACAAAAAGGTATTTTTGTGAAGGTATCTTTTTTACTAAAACTGAATTTGTGAAAGTACCTATTTATCAAATGGTGAAATAGTGAAGGTACCGATAAACGGTAGTAAAATCGCCTTGGACAGACCACCGACATTGTTGAAATATGAGGGTCTTAATGTTTGAGTATTTGTATGAAGCTGAATGTGATTATCCCTGGACCAAGTATAAAAAGGGGTAATTGTTAATTTTTATTTGATCTTGCCACCAACTATTCCTATGGGATCAACTTTGAAAACCATGGCATTATTCTAACAAAAGGACCTCAAATTTAGGGCAACAGTCCCTTTTTGTCATTTGGCCCAGGGATGCACCTTTATATAACCACCCAAACCTAAAACATTAAGGCCTCTCATATTTCAGTTATGTAATAGATTCCTATACAGATCTGGTCTATACTTCCCATAGATTTAACACCAAAATGAGAAGTTGAATAAACATATCTGCCAGGCAATTGACTTGTTGGACAAATGGTGTAGGGAATATGAGCTATTGGGAAATTGAACCAGACCTCAGGGAATGAAGGTTTAAGAGTTCAATTGTCTATAATTTAGATCCCAATTTTAAACAAAATTTCTACTTCTTATGCAGTTAAGGTAATTGGTCAAATCCAGTCTAAGTACAACTCACTATTCAGGCAAAACCCTTGGTTCAAAAAATATGTAGCCTAGCAACTGTACTGTATCTGCCCTTGGCAGTAAAACTTCTAAAGTTTGTGCTTAAAAATGAAGTGGTTTCAACTGTGTTGAAACATTAATATCCAGTACATTTACAGCACTAGATATTTATTTCTTAAAAACATCATAAAAATGCAATTAAAATCTATTAAAAAGAAATCTACATTTTTACACACTCATTTTGTGATAGAAATTAATTCCAGAAAATATAAATGTGTTTTTTTTTTCGCAATTTGAATAAATGCTTGTGATAAGGGCTTTCATATTTAAGAAGTGTTTTTATTATTATTTTGACTAGGAATTTCAATATCAAATAACAAACAAAACGTAAAACTATAATGCATTTGCAAGGTCAATTAAATAACTAGAATTAGAAAAAAAATGATGGGATAACAGAAACAAAAACAACTTAGGATAATATTTTTAGTTTTGTACAAATACTTTGGATTCTTTTCTAAACCTCGTTCCTTCAATAATTTGAAACAATTTCTGATTGTAAGATTGAGTTACAAATCACTGTTTCAACTTAATAATTCCTTCAATTCAATGATCAACAACCTAAAATAATAGCAAGATAAATCTACACTTCAAAAAATGCAATAAATATAAGTTAGTTGAGTGAAACAGGTACACCAAAAAATTACTTTTATGCTGTTACTAACTTAGTTTGGGGGACAGAATTAACAACAGAAATTTTGAGTATACTGCAATAAAACTTGTGCTCATTTAGAAAACAACACTCTTATCTGCACACTTATGCAATTAAAAGTTTGGTTTGTAGTTTGAATTTTTCCTCTTAGTAAGATAAGATATTGTAACTGATCAGTTAATAACTTTTATGAAAATGTCACAAATTTAAAAAAGCCTTAATATCAAGGTAATGATCACACCAAAAATGGGCAGTCTGAGAAAAAATCGAAAGCCCTATGAGCTGACTTTTAAAAGCACAAAGTACCAAATGAAGCACAGTTTAAAAGATGGCAACTTTTCATAAAAGCATAAGTTAGGAAGGTTCTGACTTCATGGGGGTAGGGGATGCAGTGCCTGTCTGGCTACTTGCGTCCACAGCTTCATTGGTGTGCACAAAAAATCGTTCTGAAATGAGAAAAATGCATTTCTGAGTGAGAGAAACAAATTTTTAAACGAAAAATTTGAGTAATACCCCGTTCGCACTGGCAGGAAAAAGACCCTCTATTTTCATTTCGCACTTAGTTGCCATAGAAACACACTTTAGGAATAACAAAATCGCCCCATTTTTTAAGGGTGTTTGAAAATCAACAAAGATGGCGGCGCACAATGTTTCCCAGGATGGGAAAAATTTATTTTCGGTGATATTTCTTCAAATAAAGACCAAGGACACTGTTAAAACAGTTTAAACTGGACACAATTACGAACAT
Source organism: Tetragnatha versicolor (assembly GCA_024610705.1). Classification (NCBI taxonomy): domain Eukaryota; kingdom Metazoa; phylum Arthropoda; class Arachnida; order Araneae; family Tetragnathidae; genus Tetragnatha; species Tetragnatha versicolor. Next base: position 12,418,812 of record JANDEH010000012.1, on the reverse strand, counting down.
ATTTATAGGTTATTAGGTTCTTTGAATTAGTACAATAATTTAACACAAAAAAGCCCATCAAAAATTGAACCGTGAGCTAAACAATGCTGTACTTCAATATCTCCGCTCATTGCTTTTAATTACTTAATAGTGTAAATGTAATTAAAAACAGCTGCTGATAAAAAGAAATCAAAATATTAAACAAAAATTCAATCAAGAAATCTTTTCAGAACATTCTTGTTATGAATATGATAAAATTTATTTCGTGTTCTGCTATGCCAAACTAATATATCCATTGTATCCAGATATTTTAGATTTTTAAGGCAAAAAGACCCAGTTGGTAAAATAAAAGTACATCAAAATATGGAAAACAATGGACCAAAAACTGATTAAATTTAGTTTAATAAAAAAATTTAGTTTATTTACCTTGATATGATCCAATTTATCCCACTACAATCCAGTCAGCTTGTCTCGTTTTTGTTTTTATTTGAAATTCAGAAATAGTTTTCTTAAATCGTCTGTCAATTAATAATTATTTATGTATTTTTACATTTTTACTTTATTTTTTTTAAAAAGTTGGTGATTATATTTATTAGTTTTAAGTTATATAATAATAAATTAAACATTTCTTAGATTTCCACAATTAAGTGCTCAATCACCCTTTGCCAGTGCGAACACTGTTTTAAGAAAACGCACTTAAAGTTTAAGTGCACTTAAAGTTTAAGGGCCCTTTAGCGGCAGTGCGAACGGGGTATAACAAGCATAATTGCACTGCAAGCTGCGGGAAAAAACATTGTGACGTAGTAAATATCAATTTCACCCAACTCATAAGGATTGTTATTAATTCTAAATTTCCCCTTTTCTTTCAGGATTTTAAGTAAATAGTCTTTATAGGGATTTTTGAATGTGATTTTATTTCATCATCCTTTATGATAATTCAACACTCCTTTTAGAAAACGAATGTGTAAATTATAGGTAAAATTCTGCCAAATAAGTTGAACTGATACTCAACATCAAGTAACAAAATGTAGACACTTAACAGGATATTTTTTGTTTGAGGTCAATACAATGCATTTGTGATAAGATCTGCTGGTACTCAAAAAGCAAATTTACGAAATGGGTACGAGATAAATAGGGACGTATCCAACCCACACTTTTGCACAGTTGCCTCCAATTTTAGGTAACAAATGGCCCAAACGTTACTTTTTCTATAAGTTACTAATTTTTCCTAGAAGGGAGGGAGTGGTTGTTCTAGCGATGTTTTTATTGCAAATTAGGTAACGATCTTTTTTCAATGAACCAATTTCAGAACTAATGTTTCAGTTGACGAAACATAAAACAAACGTTATGTTAAATGAAACAGTCTCGCTATAAGAAAAGAATTTCCTGAACTAACCGATGATGTGAGGTGGGTCTGAATCAGTGGTATTCGAGCAGTGCATGAGTCCAGCCATGACACCATAGTCAATATTGTCGTCCAGGGAAACAAATTGACCATTCCAGCGGGGGATGGGGGTTGTACGAGGGGTAGTAACCGGAGAAGCAAACATGGACAAGCTTGTTGGGCTGATTACTCCGCTTAATGGGCTGATATTCGGATAAGAGAACAACTAGAAAAGAAACAGATTGGAGATGAGCATGATACAATATGAAAATGATACTTTTTTATGAACTTAATTTTCCATGTTTTGTCTCATAATATTTATGATATAGGGAAGACATTAGTTAGTTTTTGATATACACATTACAAGAGAATACCCTATTCAATATTTACCACAGCAGAAGAATAAGAATATTTTGAAATATGTTTTAAGAAAAGTTAATTTTTATGTGCAAATATGTAATTTTCAAAGAGGAAATTTTAAAACTATTAGAAAGAGAAAATTTTATCATCCACTAAATTTTCTGTCTTAAATGTAAAATATTCAAACAATGCATTTTTTAAAGCTAAAAACTTTTTTTATACCTTAAGAACAATGAATATTACTACTTTAGAATAAGTGTTCAAATTGATTAATGAAACATTTTATATAGATGGTATGATGAAGAAACTTGGTTTCTACGAAAAGCAGACATTTAAAAACTAGAAGTTTTCCAAAATCTTTGTCTTAGGAAAATCTTTAAAATCTTTTGGCCTCTTAAGATCAGAAATGAAGTGATTTTGGAAAAAGCCAACATCACATCAATAGTCGTTTTCCCCCAACTGTACTACAGTAAAATTCCATTAAAACCAACTTCACGGAACCGTAAATTTTTTTCAATGTAACAGAAATTTCATTGTTAAGGTTATTTCAATAATAATAATAATAATAATAATAATAATAATAATAATAATAATAATAATAATAATAATAATAATAAAAACGGTTGGAGACTTAAAGGATTTAAGTAATAACGAGATTTTTTGTTGCATCAGTAATTTAACAGGATTTCTCTGTATAATAAAGCATAATAACAATAAATTGTAAAACAAACTATCTTTTAAATTTTCCATGATAGCTCAACAAAAATAATTGTAAAAATTATATTTTACACTGTACTAAATACTTAACAAATACAGTAATTACATATTAAGCATTTAAAAAAGCAACTTTTTATATTATATGCCAAAACAGACTGAATAAAAAACTACACAAGATTTCTTATAAGCTGAAAATTAAAAAAAAAGTCCAAGGTTTTTTCACCTGCGTCTGTGGGTGTATGTGTGCAAAGGTATGCTCTGATCTGACTAGAGTGGTGAACGGGCTGTTCAATATGGACCTGCTAAGAGGAGGCGTGTCTGCATTGCTTACGGTAGGACCTACAACAAAATTAGCTTCTCATCATTCTGACCATATAGATATTTTACAGTTAAAGAATGGCATGTGAAGATATTCTATAGAATATGTTTATTCTATAGAACACTGGCATTTCAAACTTTACAGGTGACATATACAAAAAATTAAATCAGCATAATAAATTGTTTTGTTGAACTGGAATGAAAAATAAAAGCTTAAGTCATTAGGAAGGTAATGGTGCTTCAGTCCAAAATTGTTCAAAATTATAACAAAAGCATAGAAAAACACTTTATGAAAACATCGTTTGAACTTCAAGAGATATTAACCCATTAACGCCCAAATATATTTTTTTGGGGCGAATTGAATAAAAATCAGGAATCTGGTGTATTTTGCCTTTAATATGAATATTATGAACAAATTTTGTCAAAAGAGTCATTAGTTTTTTCAAAAAATGCTGATCTAAAAATAGATCACTGGGCGTTCGGAGGATATTTTTTGTCACAAAGCCAAGTATTAGTTTAAATTCAAAAAAATACTTAAAATTATAAAATAAATATAAATTTTAGTATTTCTCTTTAAAAAACGTATTTATTCATAAATATGTGGAAAAATAATTAAATAGTAATAAAATTGAAAAATTTACCAAAAATTAAGTACACAAATAGCCTATGTTGTAAGTAAATTTAGGAGGAAAAGGGGAAATCGAACGAAGAACTTGAGATTTAGATATAAGTATATTATAGAAAACATATGAAATGACATAAAATTGTAACTAATAAGTAAAATAAAATGCATTGGGTTAATTTTTTGATAATTTTGTAAATTGTAAATTGGTTTACCAAAAATTAATAACATTCATGAAATAAATGTGCTTTTGTCTTACGTGGCAACATTCAAAATTGCTGCTTGTTTTCGCTGACCTATTCAATAAACTTCTTACTCTGGCATAACGTCAATTTTAAGATTACAAAGGCTGGATAAGGGCGAGTTCAAAAAAATATTGTAACTCTAAATTTGAGATTTTCATAGTTCCTTGATAACCTTTAATTGTTTTATAATTTCCCCTGTGAAGTATTTCAAAACTATTTGTGTCATATAAAATACGTTTATGTGAATAAACACCAATAATTTTATACCACTAGTTCCAATGCTGTGCTTTATTAGAAATGAATCATAATGGCTTACCCTCCATTTATTTGACAGATTAAGTTTTAAAATTTAATTTCCAATAATATAATTTTCAACTTCTCAAGAAAATCAATAGTTTACTTCATCTTAAACATTACTGAGTGTTCTCAGACACATTTTATCAGTTTTTAGTGGAAAAAACTAAATACTCGTATTGTAAGCAACTCAGAAAAAATGAATGCCCGAACGCCCAGTGATCTATTTTTAGATCAGCAGTATTTGTACTTGATTTTTCACTAAATAAATTATTTTTGACTTAACTTTGAATTATATCCCAATAGCTGCATCTATAAAGATAAAGTAAAACTGTAAAAGGATTCATTTAGTGGTATAAATTTACTGTTTTCTTAAAAAACGCAAATGAAGATGGAAAAACTGCAAAATGAGACTCGGAGACAAACTTTAGCCTATCACTGTCCCAAAATAAATGAAGCAAATATAAAAAACTCATGGTATTAGAATTGAGGGATGTTTTCTCTTGCCATACGAGCAGTTTGGTTACTGTTGGGTGAATTTAAGGACATTTTAAAGATAATTTGACACTATGTTTAGCGATCTAAAAATAGATCACTGGGCGCTAATGGGTTAAAGAAAGAAATTTGCACTTCATTAGATCCATGAAAAAACATCTTCCTCTAACTTAATTCTTTTCCAGTAATACTAGGCAGTACTTAGTTTTCCAATATAAAATTATGATAAATTAAAATTTAAAAAAACTTGCAAAATTTGGAATATTTTCAAGATTTAAAAAGTACTAAAATTTGTCTTCAATATCTCCTGAATACAAGAGGTATTTTAATGAAACCTTTTTCTGTGCTTCTGGTATATTGCACAGATTATTCTGATTAAAGTTTATCGCTTCAAGTTAGTTTTTAAAGTTTTTTATTTGCCCCTAGAAAACCCAAACCAAACCCATTCAGCATGGTCACTTAATAGTTCACATCACTCTCATAACCCCACAAGCACTTATGCTGTTAAACATACTTTCAAAACACCCTGTGGAGAGAGAGAGAGATTAAATCAAAGTATCTCCTGACCTGACGATGAGCTGGGTGGGGACAGTGGCTGGTCTGAAATGTCCCCAGGACTAGGATCTTCATCTGTCCTCAAGGGATTGTCATCCTGGTCTTGGATGGATGGTGGACACTCATCCTCAGCTGATTTGGGTGATTGAGGGGAGCCAGGAGCAGAAGAGTTCAAGCCTAGGATCTCATCAGCTAAGAAATGTGTAGATTAACTATTAATACATTTGATTTTCATAAAAAATTTTCAGACTATAAAAAGAGCCTTCTAACTCTGATTTAATACTAAACTCTTTCAATTTCAAAGTCAAAAAAGAAATGGCCCATGCTTAAAAGCAAAAACTTATTTCATTTCAGGCTATATGATGGATTTCGTTCCTTTTCTGATAGAAAGTAATAACTCTAAATGGTTTAAGGTAGTTTTTTCTGAGTAGTTAACTCTGATTTAATACTAAACTCTTTCAATTTCAAAGTCAAAAAAGAAATGGCCCATGCTTAAAAGCAAAAACTTATTTCATTCAGGCCCGTAGCCAGGAATTTCCCTTTGGAGGGGCACCCACTTTTTCAGGGGGGGCAAGGGGTTTTTCAGTTTTCAGGAGGTATCATAGCCGTAAGTTCAACTGTGGGCCCCTCAGGCCTTAGGAGCTGTTACTGTGTCGGGAGGAGTAAGGTCCTAAATTTTTCTAGTTTTACCGTTTCTGTTTTCTTAAGTTTTATTGTTTAAATTTTAGAAATTTGAAGCTTAAAGTAGTTTAAGCCCATTTTTAGATCCTTTGAGTTAAAGTATAGAAGGAACTGCTCAATGTAAGCCCCAGAATTGAAAAGGAAAACTCGAAAATCGAGTTGGATAACTCCTTGTTAATCATTAAATAGACATAATTTTATAAAGGGTAACCTAACCTCCCTTTTCAGTTAGTTCTAGGGTATATAGAAGTTTATTTCGCTAGGGGCCTAAAAATATTAGTCAGCCCCCCCATACATATTTAATAGATTTAATGCAGTTGTTATACATTTCGGAGTTGAATTTTCGTCTAAGACAACTTCATTAATTAGTGTGATCGTAATCTGTTCTTATATTAATATATGAACATTTTGTTTTGTAATAATGGGGGATACAAGTATCAAAGGGGGGTCTGGGGGTCTTCCCCCAGAAAATTTTTGGAAACTCGACCCTAAAAACAGGGTTTTAAACTGCTTTTAATACTTGAGACCAAAATTCAGACATATTTTGAAGTAGAATTTTGATTTCGAGGAACTTGTTATTTTCAAAAAATTGTGAATAGAGATTTAAATACAAATGGGGGGTATGGGGGCCCTCCCCCAGAAAATTTTTGAAAATATTACCCTAAAAAACTGGGTTTTAACTTAGCTAGAAGAGGAAATAAAGAAGAAGAGGGCAGCTGCTCCTCCCTGCCCATATGGCTGTGCTTGTGGATAGAATTTGTGAAAATTTTCTAGGGGGGGCAAATGAAGATGCCAGGGGGGGCTCAGCCCCCCCTGGCCCCCCCGTAGCTACGGGCCTGATTTCATTTCAGGCTATATGATGGATTTCGTTCCTTTTCTGATAGAAAGTAATAACTCTAAGTGGTTTAAGGTAGTTTTTTCTGTTCATTTTTACCATCGTTTGAGCCCTACTTTACAAAGTAATAAAAATCAGGCATGTAATTGATCAAGAAAGAAATTATCTGAAATATTTTAGAAGCGTCTAAATTAGTTACAGTGGTATAGAAATTTGTTTCGAGAGGAACCCAAATTCCTAAGCCCCTTCCCAATAGGTTAAATTTAGCTTTTTAGTAATTTTTAGACAGGATTTTCAACTTACCAAACTCAATCTAAGAAGAATTTTGAATACTGAAGTTACAAATATCAAAGGGGGGGGTCAAGGGGTCCTCCCTCAAAATTTTTTTTGAAATTTGACCCTAAAAACAGGGTTTTAACTTGTTTTGGTACATATTATGTCCGCTCCGGACCTTCCACGAATTTTCAGTGTATGCAAAATAAAAATATATGGCACATGACGACAGTTTCACCCTCCTATCTTTTTCCGAAAACAGAACTGATTCAACAGTACTACCTTCAAATGACGTTACTTGCTTCAAATGGAAATTTTTAAACGGAAGCGAAATATTTAGATTTTTCCCACTTTGAAAAATTAATTCCTTTCACAATTGAGCGGAATATAAATTTCAAAAAATCAGAATTCCGATAATCAATACCTCTAAAATTAGCGGATTTCTGCTTATTAAAGGAAAAATCACATGCCTGAAAATGTTTGTGCAGGTATTTTAAACTGACTACTTACTCGGTGTTCTTATTATGGCTACTGGTCTGGCAACAGGAGCTGGCGGAGGTGGAGGAAGCATAGAGCTTGTGTAGAAATGCGTCATCTTGGTTGGGCTACGCACTTCGGACTCCGTACTAGACTAGAACATGAAACAACAAAGAGTAGCAGACCACATCTGAATTAAAACAATTTAAAGAAACACACTTAACAATCTAGTTTTAGCTTTAAGTAATACATCGCTTGGGATATCTAAAGTTGCAGGGTTAGTGTTCCCTAAGGAGAGTAGCACAAGTGAAGTCAGATAAAAATATTTTAAGTAAAATTAAGGTTAACCTTTTGAGGCACTATACATAAAAACATGGTTTTCCTGGGTTAACAATGCTGGAAATAAATTACTATGATCTCAAGGATTCTAAAATGGCAATTTAAAGAAATTAGCACTTGCAGTTTGGGGAGTCAACTAAATAGTGTAATAAGCATGTATGATGGGTAGAGAAAACCGAGGTATTGCTTAGAAACGGGAAAGTTTAAAATGAGCTTTCTTCCTCCTTCGTCATGAAACTACTTAATGATACAATTTTGAGCAATGAAATATACCAATACATAATTGTATTTATTTTACAAAAAAGTAAAAAAATATGCAAAAAACTGCAGTACTTGGCGATTTCTGCTTATGACGTCATCGTTCAGGAGTTCAAATTACGTGCAAAAGGAATCTATTGATCAGCAATAGTGTTTGTTTTTATCTTGTGATTTTTTTTGGTAGCCTGGATCATTTTAGTTAATTACTTATTTCTATAACAACCGTAACATAAAAGCTCAAAATGGTCTTTCTTTTCTTTAATGTCACCCCAATAATTTACATTACAAGCCACCCCTGAATAAGAAATACAGTAATTCTCACCTGTGAGCTGGTGCTAGAGTTGTGGGCCTCTTGACAGACAAGGTTTACAAAGTCTGAAAGTGTATCCCCATTCTCTTGATACTTTCCTTGAGTCACTACATAGTACTGACCATGGGACTGTAGAGGAAGCACTAGAGTTGTAGGAGGAGAGACTCCTTGATTAAGACCTAACACAAAATTAGCAAAATTTGGAATCGGGAATTATTTGGGAAAGAACAAGAACTATTACTTACTCAATTATCAATCAGTGATAATTAAACACTTAATGCTGCCAAATGAATCTGTATGTTTCAAAATAAAACATATTTACATTTTTGGCAAGAAAAAAACTGAAATTCTTAAGTTAGTAATTGAAAAATAAAATGTCAAAAAAGGGGTTAATTTAGTCAACCCTTATTAAAATTAAAATTGTGATATTTTTATTAAATAACTTAAGTGCTTTTCTTCCATATTAAAAAAACTTATTGTACACAAGATAGCCTAACACATGCTCAGCAATCACTCTAATTATTTAATAATTGCTATGCTAGTGTTCTAATTATTTAATACAGTAAAATCCCGTTACAACGAATTCCGTTACAACGAAAAATCCCGTTATAACGAAATTTACAGAAGTCCCAACCAAAAACCTATTAAAACAATGTTAAATGAATCTCGATATAACGAAATTATCAAATTAGGAAAATCTCGTTACAACGAACTACTCAGACCTTCCATATTTTGTTACTTCGCGTTTCTTTCAACTACTATTTCCGAGGCGGTTCCACACACATCCGCGAGATAAAATTTGGTGACGGTTAGTGAAACTGTCAAAAAAAAAGATGTTTTTCAAGAAGTAAATAAAAAATTGTCTCAGTGCCCGAAAACAACCGAATATGCTTATTGGTTGCAAATTCTAGCCTTCCGTGAAGACAGTCAGACGGGTGTGAGAAGTGTTACGAAAAGCCGATTTAGAAGAAGCGAATCCAAACGACACTCAGCAATCGGAGTTGTAAGAAATTTGGAACTCCACAAAAAAGAAAACTTCAATTTCAGATGAGATTGATTTGGACGATTATCTCGGTGCAGATGACAACGTCTTATCATGCTATGAACTGACAGAAGAGGACATCGTTCAATCCATTAAAGACGGCAGAGGTGATGCTGCTGCTGAAAGTAGTAGTGAAGATGAAGAAACTGTGGTAGACGTAGAAGCACATATTGTTACTTCAACAGAAGCGTTAGCGAGTTTGGAGACTTTGCGGTCATTTACTACTTCACAAAGTAATGTGCCGGACTTGATTATTTCTAGCATTCATCATCTGCAAAATTACTTAGTTTTTAATGTGACGACTAACCTTGTACAGAAAAAAGATCCTAGATTTTCTAAAATAACATTTTATTTCTTCGTAATCTGTAGTTTAAAGGTGATTGTTTCCCAAGAGGTAAGTGATTTTAGATGATGGTAGCATCCACGTAATAAGCCGGTTTTTCATGGTTAGTTTTGATAATTTCTTAATCTAATTGTTCCTTTTGTTCAATTTTCGAAATTCCGTTACAACGAAATATTCGTTATAACGAAAAAATTTTTCGGTCCCGTGAAGTTCGTTGTAACGGGATTTTACTGTACTTACTGTCTCTGCTCCTTGGTGATCTTTGGTCATTAGCAGCTGCAGTGCTGAGAATGACCTCCACTGGAGCTGGGGACAAAGGTGAAGACACTGGAATAAAACTGCCTTCGGTTTTGATGACTCCTGTCTGGCCAGATAAGGCACCTCGTAAAACAGAACTACTACGAACTGAAAACATTTTAGAAGTCAGAATTCTTTACTTGGAAGGCAGTTAATGACTAAATCTTTAAATCTTTAGCAGAAAAAACAAACCAAATTTCAAAAAAGCATCACTATTTATCTGCATAAAGCAGATGACATGTGGACCCATGAAACAAAATTAGTTATTTGCACTTTTTGCAAGTAAAATAACCAAAAATAAAACCTCTGTGAATGGTCTGAGAATTATTTATAATTACTCCAGATACCATCATATTGGCTGTTCATCTTGGTCAGTGTTATCCGGGACTAATGCAGGGCAATTTTGGTACCGTTTATCAGCCCCTTCACAAAAATTCTAAAATTATTTATTAATGATAGGTGAGCTGTTTGTGGTTAAATTAGTATGTAAGATACTATAAAACTGTAGAAATAAGTAATTTAATGCTATTTTTTATTAATTTTATAGTTCCCATTTAAAATATTTATATAAAGTTTCACATAAATTAATAAGATCTTACAATTTTTCACAAAAACTAAAATGCTGTGTAATTTTTTCACGAAAATGGGGGTTAAGTTCTAAATTCTGGATCAGTCCCTGGCTATGTTTTTGTCCTGTGACGAGTTAATCTTTGACTTGCTGGTAACATCTTAAACGTGACTGACTGATAATGAGAGAACTGTGATTTTTCTAGCTGTGATGTGGAATATAAATAAGAGAAGTCGGAGAGGAGAGTGATAAAAGAGAGCCAGGCAACCAGCTCCTTTCTATTTTGAAGAATAAACAAATTTTAGTTTTACTAATATATCTTAAATTTTTATAAATAAAGTTACTGTTATATTTTTAGAATAGTCTGTTTATTGAAATAATTTTAGAGACATTAGGGGACATTCATAAATTATGTGAGGTCAAAAAGGGGGGAGGGGTTTTGAAAAATCTCACCAAGGGGGGAGGGGGGTCGATTAAAATCTCACGTCAACTTTTTAAGTTAGAAATTAAACGATTTTTTAAGTATGAGAAAGGAATAATACCCACAGAAAAGATACTGTTGTGATTTTTCGGCGGAATAATGTCCTTTTCCCCCACATCATTAATAATGGAACAGTTTTAGGCGCTGAGAAGCACAAAATGCAAATGAATAGGAAATAAAATTATTTTTAAAGGTTGTAGGTAAATCTCATGTGGGGGGAGAGGGGGGTCCAGCAAAATCTCACCAAGGGGGGTGAAAAAACACTTCACGTAATTCAGTGGCGTATATAAGGGGGGGGGGCCGAGGGGGCCCTGGCCCCCCCCCCGAAATGTGGACTTGGTGTACCAAAACAAGCTAAAACCCAGTTGTTAGGGACAAATTTTCTGGGGGAGGGCCCCCAAACCCCCCTTTCTATTTGGAATTTTATTATTCCAAATCTTTTTATAAAAAGTTGATCAAAATCCTAATCTTACTTAAAAATATAAGTCCAAAATTAGGACTAGGTGTACAAAAACCGAATATTAATCCTGTTTTAGGGTAAAATTTCCAAAACTTTTCTGAGGGAGGACCCCCAGACCCCCCTTTGATTTTTGGAACAAAATTACTCAGAACATTTTTTTATATAATATAAAAAGTTTTATTGGACTTAATAAATTTGCTTGGGAGGGGATAAAAAAAATTTGGGCCCCTCCCGAAATAATTTTCTATATACGCCACTGACGTAATTTATGGATGTCCCCTTACAGTCCTAACCAGATTCAACATTTTCTCACAAAGAACATAATTTTTCTTTGGTCCCTTCAATTGTGTGATTTGGCTTCATTGTAGTATTTTTGTTTATTCTATGCCATAGGTTCCCAAACTTTTTGGAACCACCACCCTTTTTCAAGAAGAAAGTTTCCCATCGCACTCTTACAAATTATTGCTTCTAATTTGCCTATGTTTTATAGAATTTGATACAAATATTTTGTATTACAAAATTAAAAATTAAAAAGCTAAGGACAATATTCCAAAGTTGAGCTTTCTATGCACTTTAAAATTTAATTTTAAATAATTAGGTAATAATTCTACCTTTTATAAGGCTGCCTTTTCAAAAGCTTTGATTTGAAAATAATTTTTCACCTAATTCTGAATGATCCGAAATCTTCGTCTAAGTCCAAAGGAAATTTGGTAAATCCTACTGAAAATTTCCTGTATCCATCAGAAAAGTTATCAAAATTATTGATGTCTCAATCCATAGATAAAAGGGGGTCTGGGGTCCTCTCCCAGAAAATTTTCTAAATTTCAACACTTAAAAAGGAATTTCAAGCTAGTACTTTTACCTGGATTTTTTTACCCACCCATGAAAATGGCATTAAGCAATAGTTTAAAAGTAAAGTAGTCAATGCCTCCCAATTTTCTTTCAACTCATCACCCCCTAGAATTCTTCAACGTCCCCTGGGGGCGATACAACCCACTTTGGGAATTACTGTTCTATGCCCCCAGACCGAATGGAAAAGTAAAAGGATGAGCCTCACCATGCTCCACTTCTCCACTCCACGAAGCAGGGCTGTGCACATAGTAAGCCTCCTCATCCGCAGCAACTGTGTCTGGGGAAGCAGCAGCTCTGGGCCGTTTGGGCAGGGGTTCCAACGGGGGACTGGCCACCCGAGGAACCCCAATTAAAGCACCGTCTGCCCCACTGTAGTAGAAGGGCGAAACAACACGGATCACCTGCTGCTGCTTGCCATTCACTGTGACTGTTGCAGGGGGATCTTCCTCAGTGTCCTTGGTTTGACCCTGAGGCTGGTCCAGGGGTTCACAGGGTGAAAGTCCATTGTTGACAGTTTGAAGAATGGAACCTAGAGAAATACCATTTATCCTCATCATTGTGTAGGGGAGCAGCAGGTAACAATGTAGTCATAGCAGGTAAGCTACTGTTGTGAACAAAATAAATCACTGGTAATTTCTTACACGGGTTAAAGGAGTGAAAAAGTTAAAAGGAGCGACTTTGTCAGGAGTGTGTTAAGGGAAATTTCACAGTAATATCCTTAGGATAAACAAGAAAAATAACTAGCATTTGTGTGAGAAAAGCAAGAATGTAGCACCTTTTGAGAGTTTATACAGCTCTGTAGAAGTAAATACACCTGTTGTAATAATTGTGGTATTTTCTAAAAGAGAAAAAGGTAGTTAAAAATTTCACATTACGGAAAATCTAACATTGTTTAGCACAGAACTCAGGTTATGCAAGGTGTTTCAACTAGTCTGCCCTAACTGCACAGAAAGATTCTTTGAGAGTACATAAAAAATGGCCAAGACCTATACTTCTACAACAACTTTTGTTTTTTCAAAAATGTGACATTATATCCAATAAAAACTCTGATCTGCAATTTTGGAAGACTTTCTTTAACTACTCTACACAAGAAATCTTTCTGTGCAGAGTTTGGGAGGACATATCGAGACACTCTGTGCATAAGTTATTTTAATTCGATATAACATAAACATCTTCAGAAGTCACAAAATATTATAGTTTCCTACATTTAAACAAATATTTTTGTGCAGCAGATATGAATAGTATTCAAAAAGATATACAAAACCTTTTAGAAATCAGCTACAGCCTATGGCTGTGCTGTCATGTAATTCTGATCAAATCATGTGATTTTATAAATCTAAACCATATTTTAAAATTGATTTTTACTTATGACATGCATTTGAATGACTGCACAAAAAATATTGAACAGAAAAAATAACAAAGTAAAAGAATGCATGAATTTGATTGATTCGTGTGTGTACCTTGATCATCCACCTTTTGATCACATAATTCCTCCCGCAAACCATGAAGAGCTTCTGAAATAAAGAGAGCAAAAATATAGAGAAAGAAAAAATATCCCAAATATTTTTAAAAAATACCCAATTATTACATTAAAATTGGTTTACTTGAATAACTCTACTGGTGTTTAACACAGGTAGGTTGATTGTTAGAGGGTTTTATGGTGCAATTAAGAACAGGACTAAGGTCAAATAAGCAGTGATTTGGAGGCCCGGCCCAGCCCCTAACCACAGCCTTAATTGCATCATCTAATCTAATTCTAAATGGAAGCAGCAACAGAAAACTGGCATTCCATATTACTTTTAAAGACAAACCACTTAAAATAAATGTTTTATGCTTAGAAGTATTAAAACGTCTTTAGTTTGTGAATAATGAAATGTGAACAGAATGTTTGTCAACCTTGCGAGAGGATAAAATTGGCCAGGTAGAGGTCTAGCTCTCGGACGGAGACATTGATGTGGGAGGGGTTGACACAAAGGGCAGGGTGTAGACAGTCTTGACACTTCTCCAGTCTCTCCCCATCGGTGCTCTCCAGTGGGATAGCCTTGAATAGGATAACCATGACGAGGTCTAAACGCCACACCTATAACATGAAACACCCCAATACAAATTATAATTACTTAGGATTTAAAAATTAACGTGAATTATTACAATTGACTCTTATTTTGTCCTATTTTTGGGTGAAAACCCCCTGGTTTTAGGACTTTTGAGTATAAAAGATAACACTCAAAACTAAAACAAATGAACAAATCTAAATTTCTCAGAAATAAAATAAATAAAAAAATTAAAATCAGTGGGTTTAACTTTTGAAAAACAACTAAATTGAACTATTTATTTGAACTATGCTATCATGGAGAGAGGATTTAAGAGCTAAACTCATAGACAGAGCAGTAGGGTGGTCCAAAAAAACTTTTTTCAAGCCAGCACAAACGTCGCCCCCTAATTTTTTTACACTCATCCTCCTTTAATTTTAGCTTTCTACTCCTATTTTTAGGGGGTGATTAATGACCCTTCATTTTGACACTTTTTAAAATTTTATGGATTTGCTTTTAGACATCACATGGATAAAAAAAATTTTTTTTGTAAAGCCTGATGTTTTTAAACGTTAATGTCTAATTATATTGTAATTAGTTTAATTTTGTTTTCTCTGGATCCGCAAAAATGCCTTAAAATCATCTGCGTTAAAATTCTGTTTTTCAGTGCGTTATAACGGAAAAACTATTCTTTGAAAAATAAAAGTTGACTAGTGCATTTTGTAGGAAATTTTGTTTACTTCAACTTTGTAATCAAGTAATTTTCGAGAAACTAATATTTTTTGAAATATAAGTAAAAATCCGAAGGTAGAATGAAAATTATGCAATTTTTCACATATTTTTGCGTATTTTGATATGAAGCCGACCTTCCATGTGAAAGTGAACTAGATATTCGGAATTAGCACCTTAAAAAACATTTAAAACTGTCGAAAAAAAGAACTTAAAAAATTTTATTTGAAGCAACTGACTGTCATAGGACTGTATTACTATTTTGAGCTTTTATGGAATTTTAATTACTTTTTAAAACAAATTACACATTTTTTAGTCAGAATCATGTTTTTTGACCCTTAAAATATAATATTTGCTACCCAAAAATGTCTTTCTATCATTAAAAGAACCGAAAATAGGCCCGCGGGCGGCCATTTTGTTTTTGACCGGAAGTCCCAAATGGCACTTCCGCCAGAGTGATTCTGGTCGATTTTGGATTCAGCATGTTTTAAACCAGAGTTTCTCAAACTGTGGGTCGCGACCCACTGGTGGGTCGCCAGTTAGTTTTTGGTGGGTCGCGAGAAGATTTTTAATTTTTCTGATTATGAAGTATCTTTTTATAATTTTTACAAACGTGTTATTGACTTTTGAAATATCAAACTATTATTTGAACTTTTGAAATTTATCAAATTACCATAACGTAAAGAGAAGAAAAATTTGAGGAAAAACTACACTTCTTGGTGTCGAACGGAAAAGACAACTAATGTAAATGCGTACTACTATGTTTGTCACTTTAATGTGCCAATAATGCAAAGAAAAAATAATCAAAGAGTTTTCTTAGGAAATGATGGAAACTGCAATTTATCGCATATTGCTAAAAAACAAGTTAAAACCATGTTTTTAAAGGTCAAATTTAAAAATTTTCTCTGGGGGGACCCCCAGACCCCCTCTTTTATTGTAGAGATCATTGTTAGCCCACAATTAAACTATTTCATACGCTCAAATTCAAATATTTTCTTTTATTTTTTCTAAAAAAACTAATTTCTCTTCTAATACGTGCATATAATAATTTACTGTTGTAATAGTTGGTTAACACCCCCAATCAGAGAGTCAGAGAAGTTAAAATTCTGTGGGGGGCATTAGATAGTTATTTCAGTTCAGTTAATTATAATTAACTGAAGTGGGTGCACAGACAATAAGAGACAGACCGGTCAATAGGCGGGGCTTATCCAGAGAGCTCAAGTGGCGCCTGCGACAAGCGGTACCGGCATTAATCGATTAATTTAATATTTTTTAATCGAAATCCTTATAAATTTTTTTGTTGACGAAACTTGCAATATTCGATTTCGAAAGTAAACATGAAGTTTGTGTAAATTGTTTTTAATCGTACTCTTTTCAATTGTTTTCAAAGATTTATAAATCATTTTAACAGTGTCTTATTGCATTAAGGCACATTTTATCTCGTTTCTTCTCTATTTTGCAATCCATTGGAAAATCTGTGTTGCATTCTTGAACTTGATTTTTAAGCCTGATAGAATTCAGTATAATTCGCGTTAATTATAGGCGTATGTATTTAATTCAGATGAAAATGTATACTAGTATTATATATTTTTATTGTCAAGAATTCCTTTCAAATGTGCCTGGGATCTGGGATTCGTATTTGCAAAAGATGTGTTCGTTTAGATTCACGAGGATTGCAACTTCATTTACACATCATGTTTGTCTTAAAAGGCCAAGGGGTTATAACAAATATTTGTAGTTATTGAAATATGAGATTTAATAAAATCATTTAGATTCATTATTTACTTGTGTGATTCTTGATTGCTTTATATTTAAGCTTGTATTTTTACAATCGAGTTTTTCATCATATGCGATCACGAAATTTCGTTGATGAACAAACCTTAATGATTTAATTTAAATTTTCTATTATAATAGCAAATTTTAAAAAATTGTTGAAAAAAAAAGATATTTTTTAATTTTAAAAACCATTTAATGGGTTTATGTGATCGCCAAGGATCGCGATCCTGGTGATTATATGGTCGATGGATTACGTCTTCGCAAAACGTCTCCATGGTTGCCAGACCTAAAAGCTTAACTGTAACCACAGTTTTAGTGCAGGTACCGTGGGTTGAGGGCGTTCGTGTCGTAGGCCGCCCGCCCATTGACCGGTCTGTCTCTTATTGTCTGTGAGTGGGTGGGTCGCGTTAGATTTTGTTTCTCAAAAGTGGGTCGCGATGTTAAAAAGTTTGAGAACCCCTGTTTTAAACTATATTTCCACCAATTTTGGTGCCTCTTCCACAATCTGAACAATTATTCCCTTTAACAGCCCACTATTGTTGCTTCCGAGTCAACAAAAACCTCACTTGTCAATATTGTTTCTAAACATTGATACTTAAAAATAATGATAATGTTAACTATTTATTTTCAATCTATAATCATATATTAAGTGTAAAAATAAAGTAGATGTCAAAATAATTTTTCTTTTGCTTATTTTGTAGCCAATTTAGCTAAAATTTCGAAAAAAACTAAAAAGTGCAGTTTTTTTAGGGCTATTGAGCACCCTCTTAAAACGGAAGTAGTAAGAAACTTAGAAGTAGTGAGTCTAGAAGTAGAAGTAGTGAAACTTTGCCAGAATAATACTATAGGTAGATGTAAAAAAAGAGGGGGCGACTTTATGTTTAGGACAGTGTTTCCCAACGAGGGGCGCACGCCCCACCAGGGGGCAATATCATTTTCTAGGGGGGCAATTTGAAAATTTTCAACCAAATTGCCCCCCAGGTAAAAAGAAGTTTATCAAAATCTGATCCTATTATTCTATCTGAGAATGTATGTATCAAAACCAAGTAGAAACCCTGTTTTTAGATTATAATTTCCAAACCTTTTCTGGGGGATGACCAAGATCTCTTTGTTTTTAGAACACTTATATTTGAAACTTTTTTACATTAGGTTCAATGGAAATCTTACCTAAAAATTTATATCCAAAATTTTCCAACTAGGGGTACCCAACTAGTTAAAACCCTGTTTCTTAGAGTCAAATTTCCAAAAATTTTGCTGGGGAGAACCCCCAGACCCCCCTTGGTACTTAGAACTTAATTACTAATAACTTGATTTAGTTATTTAGCATGCAATTTCTACCTAAAAATGTTCTGAAAAGCTTCATTAGACTTATTAAATATATATAGGAGGGAGAGGCTAAGAAATAATTTTGGTTCCCTCTCGAAATAAATTTCTATATATGCGACTGTGACTGGGGGGCATGGAAAATTTAGAAAGGCTGTGGTGGGGCATGGACCGGAAAAGGTTGGGAAACACTGGTCTAGGACAAAGTTTATTTTTTCCCATAGGAATGTGGACCACCCTACAGAGCAGTTGTGTTGTGCAAGCCTGTTTAAATATGTTCCTATTCTTTACTATAACATTTTGTTGTTTAAAATTTGGCAATTTACATTTAGGAATATGGAATACTGTTAGTATAAACTTTCATTGGTTAATATTTTGTTTGGCATCAAAATTAAATAGCCTTAGGCTGATTTTTAAACAATGAAAATGCTAGATTTAAGCTGCCGTACTAAGTTTTCAAAATAGGTTGAAGAGACAAAGAATTATTCAAAATTTTTTCAATCAAAAACTTTTATACCTATGAAATAAATATATTAACTTTGTAATAGATGAGAATAAGCTTATCATTTGTAGTTACTTTTTATGTTTGTAATTTAAGAAATAAAAAAAGAGGTAAATTCTCATTTACTCAGGATTCAAAAATCAGATTTTGCTCAAATGATTTTAACTATCAACCTTATTTTCAATAAACACAGAAATAATCACTACAAAGCAAAAGTGAATATACTTTGTCAGCCTGTCTTAGGCAATCAATGCGTCGCATCTTTCC